>OY754472.1:15607400-16857400 GCA_963575645.1 Xanthostigma xanthostigma | reverse complement strand
GTTTTTCGTTGAGTTACGTTGCAAAGATGGTCTCCTTAAGAAAGCGCTTTTATTTTAACTCGGCAAAATATAGCCTATGTCCATCCTGAAGGTTCATTCTAAATATTGATGAAAAAAAATTTTGAAATCGGATGAGTAGTTTTGGAGATTACCTCCTACATCCAAACTTACAAACTTAGTATAGATTTAGCTATATAACAGTCTATATTTATTATGGCACTTTTGTTATAACGTCCAAAAAAAGTGCACAAAGAAACAGAAAGCAAGGCGAAGCAGACAACGTTGAACTAATATTCGTTATACGGCTTTTCGCTTTACGACCAACTTTTCCGGAACGTATCTAGGTCGTAAAGCGAGATATAGGTGTATTATGTAATATATAATATGTATTATTATTCAGGTACCCTTTCAGAGAAAAACTAAGCTTTGATATCTCTATACTTTTTACTTATACTGAACGTATTATAGCCAAAAAATAAAATAAGAATTGATATACAGATCAAAGAAAAGAAGGCATAGTTTATAAACAGCCAGATAATCGCAGCTCGACTGTATAAATGTTTTTATTGTTGTTGAAATTTTTCTAAATTTTTAATTTTTTCGAGAATACAAATAGTGTTTTTTAAATTTAAATTTAACTACATAAATAATACAGGTGGATATTTTAAAACGAACAATTAGAAATTGGAACATACGAGATCTGCCTATATCAATTTTCCTCTATATAGGTAACGGAACGTAAATTATTGTGTTGCTAGACAACAGACATAATTGAAATAAGTATTTTACCTATAACAAATTATAATACATTTCCAGAGTCTTGACTTTAGTAGGTAATTACAAAAAAAAAACAAATAAAATTTAGGTTTCATTTCACACGTAATAATTTCTATTTCTAATTGTTTGTTTTAAACTTTATATTTTACTTTTGATAATTGGAATTGGAATGTAGAAAAAAACTAACAATTTGGTAATTGTTACGAGTCTGAATAAATTCTTGATAACCAAAGCAATAATGTAAAATTTATTTCATATCTTTCCCCAATTTCTTTAAATTTGAAAACATTAAAAAAATTGATAAAGAAATATTTCAACATTGTATTTTAGTTACAGTGTGATAAATATATTTACAAATAAAAAGATTAAATGATCGAAATAAAGAATTCTACACTATTTTTGAACACATTCTTTGCCGAAAAACTATTATTAATCTTCGATTAAATATTTTGTTTTGAGTTCATAGATAATTATTTGTTTAACATCATTTAACCATTAGTTTTATTTCTAAAATATCATTGAAAATCTTGCAATGTAAGTATATCTTAAAATTTTAAATAGCATAAAATCTAGCAGGGAATCCCCGAAACACAGATATTGCGATAGCGGATAACAATCCATCGCTTACGTTTGCTCGGCAAAGAACTTGCTAACGGGCTGTCATACCATTAAAGCTATTTTATTTTAAAATTCGACAGTAGGTACACATATTTATAAGCGTATATTTTGTCAATATTGTAAGTTTAGATACCGAAATTATTATTTTTCGTGGGTCAACGACTCAAAACTGCGTATTATTTTAAACGAAAACTTAAAATTTATTTGTGAAAGAATTTTTTACTTGGTCCACAAATATTATGTAAGTAAGTAATATTTTGATGTTTGAAACCGTTATATTTTAAAACGTTTTCTAAAAGGAAATTTTGAAAAATTGCTTGTACAAATATTCATTTTTTCTTAAAAAGGCGCGAAAAAGATCCAATTGTTGTCGAAACGTTAAAGAGTTTAGCAAATAAATATTGCTTGCCTTGTATTCCGTTCCTTCTTACTTAAAAAAAATCTCGGTTTGAAACTTGAATTTCTAAACCCGTACGGTAGATCAATAATAAACTCAAAGAAGGCAGCCCGTTAAAACCAAAATTATTAACACATATAAAATCACATTATTTTTAAGAAATTGAAAATAAACAAAAAAAATCACAGTTTAGTCACAAAATTAAATCTCGTTTGATATGTTAGAATTATTAAAAGCTATACCATTTTAGTTTTAATAGGTCAATAGAGACACTATATCCTAACTATAGACGGTGCACCGCAATCTTATTAAGAATAACTTAACAAGTTATGAACGTCGGAGACAGAGCCGAGGGACTGATATAGCGCCCCCACCGCCATCTCCAGATGCTGTGTTAGTCGCCGAAGGAAATTATAACAGGCGGCCGAGGAATTGTGAACTAACTAGAAAATGCTCCGTGCATTAGGTGTTGTATTATTAATACATGATATCACTTCAGCATATTATGATGAACGGTTTTCACTAATAAAGAATGAGTCTTCCACGTTAAGGTATTACGAGCACCAAGGCAATTTAAAAAAAAAGCTTGATTTTTTTTATATGCAGTTGGACAAAGTCTAAAGCAATTCTGAAAATTTTATGGGGGGTTGCCCGATTATTTAAATAAATAAATGACTTCAAAAGTAGGCATATTTAACATTGGCTTTATATGGTAAAACGGTAGATGGATGATATTATTGTTTTCATTGATTTCTCCAAAACTAGTCGGTGGAAATTAAAAAAAAACTATTTCAATTCACGTTAAAACCTTAATAAATTATTGAAAACAAAAAAAAACCGTTGTGCCCGACTAATTAAAAAGATATTTAATTAAAAAGATTAGATATCTTTTTAATTAGTCGAGCACAACGGGATTTTTTTTGTTTTCAATAATTTATTAAGGTTTTAACTTTAATTTAAATAGTTTTTTTTTTTAAATTTCCATCGACTAGTTTTGGAGAAATCAATGAAAACATATCATCCATCTACCGAAATATAAAAAAAAATCAAGCCTTTTATTTAAAGTTGCCTTGGTGCTCGTACTACCTTAATGAATGTAAATAGTTAACCCTTATATTAATGAATAATTTTTTCCGCATATCCATGGTTAATCTGTTATGGTTTGTCTATAGGCTGTCAACACACGGCTGCGAACAAAGCAACCAGACACAGGACGCAGTAAAAAAAAACCTTAAAAAGGTGGAATCTACTTAAAAAAAGCCACAAAAAGAGGAAAATAATAAAAGTTTGAGGTCGGCGCCAGTTTAATTACTAAAACTTTTTAAATATCTATTTTTATTAAATTGGCGCTAATCTCAACATTTTATTACTTTCCTATTTTTTATTGGCATTTTTGGAAAGAGATTAAATTTTTTATATTTTTTCTTTGGCAATACGTAGTTTCTACTTTATTAAATACTAGCTGCTACCCGCGGCTCCACACGCAATTGACAACAGTAGTGAAGCCTTCGGCTCCACCGTATTGCAGGATCACTTTAAAACACGATGCTTATACACTTTGATTTTTTCCAGAATAATATATATTATTACATGTGAAAAGTGGAAATCATCCCCTCTATTTTATCTCTTTGAGGGAAACCCGTAATTCTTCATTTCTTACCAAAAGCCCAAATATGAATTTTCATATCCCTAAATTGACAAATGACAGATTCCTCATACAAACTTTCGTCTCCTATTTCACCGAGTTCGAGATTTTTTTTGAGACAAAGGGTAGTCTATGTTCTTTTTCAGGATGCAATCTACCTCCTTGGCAAGTTTTATCGAAATATGTTCAGCGGTTTACGCGTGAAAGCGTAACAAACAAACAAACAAACTCAAATTCGCATTAATAATATTAGGATTAACCAACTTCTTTTTTTGATATTTGATGACTAAACATGAAAAAATTTCTGAGCCGATTGAAATAAAATTTATGTGGGATTACCCTAAAGGCATGCTTTGTTAAACAGAAAAAGTGTCATAAAATCGATTTACAATACATATCGTCAAAATTATTTAATTTGCAGCTTGGTTAGCATGAGAGAATACGTTTATAGATTTTTTTTGTTATTACGCATCATTCGAAAAAGGCTAAACCTATTTTTTTAAATTAAGTACACTATCATTTGCTACCCAGAGTACTTGTTATCAAGTGAAGATAGAATTTCCTTCAAATCAGGACTAACTCGAGCGAAACTAAAGACATCATCGTAGTACTAGTAATATTTTCAACATCGATGTCGGCAAAGGCTTCATAAGTATATTATATAATTACGGATAAATGTAGAATAATTTTATTTCAGAATTCATATTTTAATTCTAGTGATTGCAACTTAATTCCCGAATTTTGCATTTATTTTTTTTTTATATAGAGTTTGTAATGTTGATAGCAACATAGTCGTCTGGAAACTGTAATGATTAGCGGTTGTCCCCCCGAAAGTAGCTCACCACCCTCAAACTAGCATATTTAATAAGTGAACTTTCATAAGTAATCACTGGTCTATATCCACCCCCCTCTCCAAAAAAAATCGCTCCAGCGTCAGAATGAAATTCTCATTGTGAAAAGAAATTAAAACATTTATTATTATAAACTAATATTATATAATTACCAAAATAAATGCATTTTTTGCACTCTGTCCAAAGAAAATTGCATAATTATCAGTTTTATTTAGCACATTAGTCATTTTCGAATCTATATTTAGGATAAGAACAGGGGTGCATTTTGATTTTATTAAATTTCTTTTGGACACATTGTATATCATCAATTTAGAAGGAATTTTGGTGTAGTTGACGACACGGCAATGAAACAAAAAAAATATATCTCCAGTACATTATAATTTATACAAAATCCCATCAATTTTCAAAAATTTCAAATTTTCTCATACATATTTTTAAAGTTAAACAGATTTGCAGAAAAACGTATCTTGATTTCAATAAATGCATTAGATCTCTGCAGTATTTCTTTTTAATTAAAAGTTACGATCATTTAAAGTTGTTCGCAAATAAATATCTTTGAAGATGAGCTTTTAAACTTGGATTCAAGGTGCTTTTTTATAAAAAAAAAATATTTTTTTCGATTTAAAAAAAAATAAGACTTTAACTAACGTAAAAAAAGCTAAGGAATTTTTCATGTTTGTTGTGCTTCTAGAATTTTAATGGACAGCTAGATGTCCACTTCTGTAGATATAGTACTTTTGGGACTAAAAGTTATAACCATTTATTTCCAGCAAAATAAAAAAAAAATAGTATATTACCCCACAGGACAAAAAGTTTGAGATTCTTGCATTGCGCGTCATGATGCCCGAGACGAGCCGAGGGCATCACGACGCGCAGTTCAAGGCTCTTAAACTTTCTGCCCTTGTAGTGTAATATACCTACTATTTTATTTTTTTATTTTGCTGGAAATATATATATAATCTACTATTCTGTATTAAGTTAACCACGTTTTTCTGCCACGCCTTTGGTGAATT
The DNA here is from genome assembly GCA_963575645.1 of Xanthostigma xanthostigma. NCBI lineage: Eukaryota > Metazoa > Arthropoda > Insecta > Raphidioptera > Raphidiidae > Xanthostigma > Xanthostigma xanthostigma. The sequence continues at coordinate 16,852,099 of OY754472.1, read as the reverse complement.
CTTTAGGCGAACATATCAACTTAAACCTATCCTGTGAAATTTAGCACCTATTCATTAGCAAGATCCAGGTGTCCACTCATTGAGTAATGCCTATATACCGATGTCTATCTACTAGAATCGGGTCATCTCAGCCCACTCATACAATTACCTGAGTTAACAAGGTGTTTAGAAAAACTCACAAACGATCTGCGGGACATCTGCCAACTTTATCTATCAACAAACACCGAAAGACAATAATTTGTCTGAATTAAATCCTTTTTTTTTGACAGCGGTGAAATTTATTAATTTTATTATAATTTGTCATACGAACTGTATCGTTAAATAATATTTTAATTCACAGTTATTGAACGATATATAAAAAAATACGTTTAATGTCTGTTTTTTGACATTTCTATCATAACAGACGCCATCAAGGTCTTCAGACTTTAGAGCAGAAATTCCCAAGCTTATTGGCCTCTATTGTCAACTTTTCGGAATTTAATGCCCCCTATAAATTCACATTTTTAACTAAAATAACAGAAAGATGCAATGACAAAGCTGTATTTTATGTACATTGTAGAATTAAACATATATTCGAAACAAAGATGTAAATACGACATCTTGCCGCACTCATTGTACAATTGTTTATAAAAGGATCGGTTATAACTTGCATTTTGCGCATTTATTTTGAAGATAAAGTAATAACTACGAATTTAATTGTATTTTATAAACAGATGGAACTTTTTCCTACGAACGGTTTCTTCTTTATAGTTCCACCGTTCCCTCATTTTTTTCAGCGTGCTCCAGTGCTTTCGAGAACACTACCGTCCCCTGGTTTTCCCTGGTGTCTCCCAGTGGGACTAAACTGTCCACTTTGGGAAACGTTTTTGTCATATACGACTATATTCCTCAATGGATGTTAAGCAGAAAAACTATAAGCCAGACAAAATGTATTAATACAAGGACTCCAGTGATTTTTAATTTTATGAGTTTGAGTTAGTGTAAATGACAGAGATATCTGAAAAATTTGGGATCTACAGTGTCTTTAAACCGAAACCGCGAGAAAACCCTTGAAATGTTGATCTAGAGGAGACGTCGGCAACCTTTTTTAGCTTCGGGTCAAAAACAGTTCATTAATGAATATTAAACTGAAAACATAGAAAAACGAAGTGTGTTACTATTCATGAATATTTTCTGTCCTGTTTATGTTTTATAATTTATTTTTATTTATTTATTTTCGGAACTCAAGAAGCTGGTTACTAGAAATTGGTGACCCGCGGGTCATAGGTTGCTGACGCCTGGTCATCGGAAATAATACAAAAATGTTCAAACCTTGTAAATTATGGATTTATTTAATAAAATACGATCGTATTCTAGTCTAAAACCCTATACAAAATATGTCAAATATAATTCTAAAATTAATTTACTAAAATGATCCCGCACAAACCTTATAGGATTTGGTTCTCTGTTAAATTGATCGAAAATCGTTTTATTTTGTAGTTTAAAGGTCACTAAGAAAAAGTGTCTATGGCCGCATAGCCTAAAAACCAATAGATTTTTAGCTAGAGATATTTTTAGCGAGATCTTAGATATATGGATATCCATTGAATTCATACAATCTTAAAAAATCCTAAGCTCTAGAAACATGTTTTCGAGGGTGCTGAATCCGAATATGACATTATTATTTTATACAGGTGACACCTTCCAATATTACCTTGTTTTCGACTATTTTTCTATTTCTAAAAAAAAGTATAAAAGTTGAACATGGAACATGTTTGTGAATTCAATAGATAGGCATATCCTCTATGTCTAAAATTTCACTAAACATATTTGTAGAATAAAATCTATTGGTTTTTAGGCTGTGTGCCCATGGACACTTTTTGTCAGTGACCTTTAAGCTGTAAAATAAAACCATTTTCGATCAATTTAACCGAGAAGCAAATCCCATAAGGTTTGTGCGGGTTTCTTTAATACTTATCTCACAAATTTCTCTGGAGACAATACTCATTTATTTTAAATATACTATTTATATGATGCTGCATCTTATTTAATTAAGTTAAAAAGACCATTTCTAACTCGCACTGTATGATATGAATTACACAAAACTGAAAATTATTAAACGTGTAAAATATTTTACATGAAAATAAAAAAATAATTTAATGCGGTGACCTTAAATTTAATGACGCTTCCCTCTTCTTGCAAACATTGTTTGGTTTAATATTAATGTTCAGTAATATTCATCAAGGCATTCTAAGCATTTAGAGGACATTGTGGCATTAATATAGAGCATTTAGAAGAAACCGCATGTCAGCATTTATATAAATTATGCAGATGAAAAATATATTGCTAAGAAGAAGACGAAGAAATTGGTCGATATATTAAACTAACCGGCCAAGTCTTGTGTCAGAAATAATCAAGCAAAAATATAATATTCGCCGTGAAAAATATAATGGAAACGAAGCAATCGTAAAAGTCACGTAGCAGAGTGCAATAAAGCTAGTGGCTGAAAGCGACAGTTGAAAACAGGAAGTAATTCAATTATTTCAGACACACAATAATATAAATGCAGTGTCGGGTGGTAAAAGTTTGAACGGGGAACAGTAGATTCATTTTATTACTTTATTAGTCGTTTCGCGGTATCATTTCAGTATGTTCCAAGTAGCCAGAGAACAGACACAGAACCGTCACCGTCTTGCGTAGTAGCTAAAATGAAACTGCTTGTATCGGTTTTTGAGCTATTGCGTAAGCCGGTGACGGTTTTGTGTCCGTTCTCTGGCTGTTTGGAACATACCTATTGTAACATTTTGCGGTAACAGGTTCTAGTCAGAGTATTGTATGTTACCCATCAAACAAAAGCTAAACAATACCTATATAAAAAAATCTGGATCGCGTTATCACTGGATTGTTTTAATTTTTGGATTTTTTAATACATTGTCTGAAAATTAGTCGCATTATTGAAGAAAATAATAATATGCTCTGCATAATATATATGGATATTTTTTATTTGGTTCATTGTCTATTTTATTTTTATTATTTTAATAGGGTTATTGACAAAACTTCAAAAAGTATTTAAAACTAAAGAATAAAGGTATGTACCCGTAAAAATATTTTTTCTCATAAATATAACAGATTTGACTCATTATTAGTTGTTTTTTATTTTGACTTTAAATTCTACGCCAAAACGTCAATCGACCTTGACAGCCATGTTTACTGATTGCCTACGTCACAGTAGGCAATCAGTAAACACTAAGCAAGCGGGTACAACGTGACATATAGCATTATAACCAACAAAGTGTTGCATTTAATATGATTGACAGAGTACAATGAATACACCAGAGAACATACACTGAACAGAGATAACGAATACACATGGCAGTCAGTGGCACACAGCTACCGGCCATGTTGACTGATTAATGACGTCACGCGCTGTGATTGGTGTTTGAAATCACGTGACACATAAAAATGGTGATTTTATTTATTTATTTTAATATATTTAACGCACTTATTTAATAAAAATAATAATTCTAAACGATATTTTAGACCATAAACTTTCATTATAACACAGTTTTATATTTAATTTTAATCACTGTCAATAACCCTATTGCTATTATACATGTATAATGTTGATTAGTAAATAAATGATTACATTAATTATTTGCTTGGAGATTATAAACCATACATGAAAAATATATTGTGTATATTTGATTCATTAATCGTTAAAATAATGTGACTAATTTACGTGTAATCGAAGAATATCGAAAGTTTATTTTTGAGATCTCTCCGTCACTGCAAAATATTTTTAAAGAATATGTCATCTGTCAGCGTACTATCTTTATTAAATTGCGTTCATAGGCGTCCGCGAGCATTCCTACTTAGATTTATAGATTCTCTTTGATGTGAGATGAATTACTACCGGTACTAATTGTCGCAAGTCATAACCTTCTCACGTGTCGAATGTATTTTGTATACAAGGGTCGTCTGGTTGCCGAGGTGTATGTGGGTTATACATAACGTCCCGCTTTTAAGCTAAGTGTCCCGCTGTACCCAAAATACGTAAAAATGTCCCGTTTTGACAAAACAAAAACACAGCAGCAAGCAAGTCTTGTCGCCTGCAATGAAGCGGTAGATTAAGAAAACAATTCCAACCAATTGGGCGACGGGACCATTCCAACTTCAAAAATGTCGACATTTGATTATAATAAAGAAAATAAAATTTTTGGCTAGTATTCAATATGATATTTGCTTTTCGTTGCATAATATGTTCCACGTCATGTAAAAATATGAGTAAAAACAATGTTATAGCATATATCTCTTTTGCGCATGCACCGATTTTCCTCAAAAACAATAGGGCTCTTCACATTTGCTTATTAAAAATATTCCCAAAATTTGGTTTCAATCCGCTCATCCTTTTGACCTGTATTGTGTTCACAGACTAACAGATTAACCGACTAACAGACGCACAGAGTTTTTACAAAAATATGTTTTTTGGATTCGGGGAACATCAAAACGAAAAGATATTGTAAATTTTTTTACCTAAACTAGCACCATTCCCCATTTGTGGGTTGGAAATAATAATAATAATAAATAATGAATTAATAATCATGTGGTCTCCATGGTAATTTGGCTGCTACAGATAGACGCAAAGTTACCAATTACTGTCGGCTCAGAGAAAAAGGAAAGTAATAAAGTGTCGGCTGCAATCTGGCTATGCTCTTTTAAAATTTTATTTTATCTATATCATTGATAAAATCAATTACAACCAACTTGATTGTGTCATTTCTATTAATTTATGATTTATCAATTATAATCATTCAATGCTCATTTTCTAGTTTGGCAACATTAATATAAATTTGTTTTCACCGAGCTCGTTTATAATCTGATTAGCTGCGAGCTGCAAAAAATGCGAGCATAGCTGATATAAAGAGATATAAAGACCCTTCCGTTAAAAATATTTAAAAAAAAAGCTTGTGACATTTCTAAATTTTCACAATTTTTATAATATAAATGAATACTTAATAACGTCTTATTCTAAATTATAATATGTAGGTACACTATTTTTTTCATTTTAAATATGTTTTTTTGTGTGATTTTAAATTTGACATGTTCTATGTTGTTATTGCAGCTCATAGAATAAATATTCTATTCTATTCTATATAATTTTCGTATATTTGTCTAGAGGTTATACACATAGCAACACGTCATAATAAATATTTTTTGCAGATTCTTACTAGTGCTATTATAAGTACCTGGGTGACCGAGCTTTGCTCGGAAAGTTAAATAAAATACTGATATTCAAATACGTATTTATTTTAAGTCTCACTTGGATAGTAATTAAAGATTAACTGTCATAATATTTTGAAAACAATTGTTTCATTGTTTGTATAAAGTTCCAAAACCTACTTACAATATTTAAGTATTTTCATACGTCAAAAAATTGGTTTTTATAATGATAAAATTTGTAAGAAAACGATTTTTTCGAGAGATGAGACCTAGCTAAAACGATTTTTTGCCCCCCAAAATCCCCTTCAGTAAATTTCATCCAAATCGTTAGGGCGGTTTTCGAGAAAATATTTAGAGACATAGGGAGATAGGTACCTCGTTTAATAATATAGGGATCTATAAGAACAAACGTTTTTTTACCAATCCGACAGCGAATTTCAAAAGCGACCTGTCATGTCAGTTTCATTTAATAGCATTAGTTTTCGAAAACAATCTACAATACTGCAAATAGATCTATCAAAAATACTAAGAATATGATGTGAAAATCAGCTATTTCGTGGGAGATGCGTGCAAAAAATGTGGTATGTTACATGTATCTCAAAGATAATGATATTATAACTTGGGTGACTCTTAAAAGTCGTTATCTCTAACAGTATAATACAATTTATAAACAAAAACGGGAGAATGGCAAGTGGAACAGGTACCGATGCCACCAAAATTTGACTATAAATCTACAATACAAATGCCTGCATTCCGAATTAAAACAATTGTATTAACAAGTCTTTACTGAAACAGTTGTTGTGAACGCACCTTTAGCTATCGGTTCATCACAAACGTACCTCGCAACATTACGTGTTAAATATTAGAGGCAATTTTAATTTTCAAATAAATGAGTTGCGACATTGAACTATTCTAAAAATAAATCCAGTAGTTAGTTGCAAACTAATTTGGAGAATTTCAAGTATGTGTATACAAAATTAGACACTCATTTAACGCGTTGCAAAATATGAAAACGGTAATTAAAGTGTTTTCTCAACGATTAATTGGTTACTTAATTTTATATTTAATTACTCATTTTTGGCTGGCTTTAATGGCGTTCTTAATGATTAAATGGCGACGCCGTTCGGATCCTAATTCAACCGAAAAATTCGTAACATTTATCCAATGCCACATTTTTGAGAATACTTAGTGAAACTGAACCAGATTGCCAAACATTAAAGCCCTGGTTATACCCACCGTAATATAGCGATCATATAACGACGGTGAATAACGTCTCAAAAAAGTGTGTATCTCGGGATAGCGCCGCGCGCTGGTTCAAGTGTAACGTAAAATAGCGGTATCAATTTACTTACATGAAAACATATTTTATGACGTCATTCACCGTCATATAACGACTGATATAATACGGTAACGTTATCTTAGGAAACCAGGACTTAAAATAATGTTTATGATACTAGCGGTCCATCGCGGTTTCACCCGGGTGCGATAGATATAATTCTGAAATTGTATTTCGTTTGCGGCCCGGCGTCTGACTCTGAACTAATAGCTTTGAGCAAATTCTATCACATGTCGCTGCTTGGTTCTAAAACAGTTTTTTTTGTTTGCTTCTGAACTAATAGCTTTGAGTAAATTCCATCAGATGTCGTTACATGTTACTAAAATAGTGTTTTTGAGTAAACATCGTAATTTTGAACAAAATATTTATTAAAAACTATCCTATAGCGTAAGTTGCTCCAAGCAAAACACATTTACAAAATTTCTTTAAAATAGGTTCAGTGGTTTCGGAGATTAGCGCGGTCAAATTTGTGACACGGGAATTTTATATACAGGGTGTATCACAGACAACCGTACATAGGGAAAACTCCATTGTGCAAATTAGTTAGGATCAACGATTACTTTGGCCACATATGAGAATGGGTACCATGGTAATGCTGACTAACCATTATTTAATAACAATAATTGCTAATAATGAAAAATCAGTTAAAATAAATTCTTCAGTATGAATTTATTTTTATTAATGAAACAATTTTTTTTTAGAAAATATTTTTAAACCAAACAAACAGTTAAAATCAAAATTAAAGCATGTGTTTAAATAAACCTCCATTTTGATTAAGCAGTAGCTTGTAAACATTTTGTCTCACTTTGTCTAACATTACAGGAGTGAAACATACCGCGGTGATTTTGTCTTTAGGTTCATCCAGATTGTGCCACCATCCCGAATAGATTTCATTACGTAAAGTGTAAACCATGGTAACGACCTTTGAGTAGAAGGCAAAGCAATCTCTGATCTTAACTAATTTTTACTGTGTACTTTTCCCTGTGATATACCCTATAGATATGTCACCGTAAAATTGTAAATATCGTTAGGTTGTAATCTGTCTCGCGAGATTGTGAACTGTCGAAAGATTGTGAACCTCAACGTATTGCTTACAATTTAATGTATTATTATTACGTTGAGGTTCACAATCTTCCGACAGTTCACAATCTCGCGAGACAGATTACAACCTAACGGTATTTACAATTTTACTGTGACAGATACACCCTACAGATATATCTATATTAATATGTACCTTTAAAACACAAGCCGTTTTATATTTCGACAGTTCGCTAGCGGCCTTTTAACCAATTTAAATTATTTTTCTCGTGGATAAATAAATAATTTTGTGAGTTAATAGGTTTCCGACTACGGTCAAGGCTGATTCTCAGGTAATCTTTAAAATTTTTCTTTCGCTGACCAACTTACATAAAATCAAAATGGCAACGTGGGGGTCTGCAAAGTGGCCAATTTTTATGCATTTACAATTTATTTTACCTAGAAACTAGAAGTGTGGTAGATATCTAGTCTTCATTTTTCTAAGTAACGACAAATAAGTTTAATCAAAATCGATTCAGTGGTTTCGTGAGATATAGTAATTTACATATATTGTATTTTATGTTGCGAATTTCTAACGTACTTGTCTCAAAGACCACCGATCCGATTTTCAATATGAAACTGATAATCAAAGCGCAGTTTTCCGATATCGAAAATGAATTATAGATGCCATAATATAAATAAGTTTATTTCTATGTATCCTCTGTGTGCAAACAGAGCGGGTACTTGATCTATTTTTTATTCAATACTTTTGATAAGAAACTGTTCAATTGTACTTTTGCTCTGAAGTTTTCATAATTTATTTTTATTGTAATTGTTTTATTTATTGAGTTATGTGTTAATTTCAATTCAATAGCCAGACAAACATGTAGCTTCTATAGTACAAGCTAATTTTACATTTATTAATACGTATCGATTGCATAAATTACGGAATATAAGTGCGATGAAATCAAAGCATGCAGTAAATAAGGATGTACAATAAAAAAATACATGCTTTTTTATCGCAACATTAAAATAATGCTAAATTAAAAATAGTAGATATAAAAAGAGATGTTGCAAAATTTTCATCGGTAGGATTTGAATCTTTGCTTTGAAATTAAAATATGTCGTATTTTTTGGGATTTTTTTTCTTATTCTAGATAAAAACAAGCGGCCCTAATGTTCACCGGACCTTGCAACTTCTCAGTTTGACATCGAATATTAGTATATTCAACGCAGTGGCACACGTCAAGCCGGTGTCGGACAGGCAACCGGATGGCGAGTGGTAATCTGGGTCTTTGAGTGGTACAGAGCCCCCTGGTAGCGGCCAAAGTGACCCCAAATGGACAGGAGTGGCGATACGGGGGTGGGGCAAAATTGAAAAATTTTTGAAAAGGCAACCGGATACAAATGCGGGCCGTTTTTGCACTAGCGAATAAAAAATAGTGAAAAGGCAATCACTTCAAAATTAGTGAGCATACTTATTGACACCACCAAACGTTGGGAAAAATTGCCATCCGATTCTGATGGGCAGTTTCGGAGAAACAACCCCTCAAAGTCGCCGGAAAACCCTTTTTTTCGATTGTTTCAACAATAAGTAAAAAAAAAACACACTAAAAATTGTTCATATCGGATGGCATTCGAAATTTGTACTGTCCTAAGTACAAATAATGGTGTGTATCAATGCCATCCGATTTTGATTAAATTAACCCCTATTTAGCCACCCCCAAACCACATGAAAATAACAATAATGCCATACGCTGCAAAAAATTGTTGAAAATCCTTAGTGTAAAAACACTGCGGTGACCTTGAAATATGAAAATGTGTTAAAAATTTTGATTTCTATTTTCAGACTCTTTACAATAGCTTCCCAATATACTGGGATTTTGTGAAATATCTGGAAATCAAACTGAAAAAAATCACACTTCAACTATGCGAGTGTTAAAATAAATAAAATTATCAAGCAATTTTTTCAGACTGTATATTGAATTATAATTTTATAATTTTTTGTCAATATACTTAGTCTGAAAAAATTGGTTGATAATTTTATTTATTCAACACGCGTGAGTAATATATAATTTCGGGGCCCTGCTAACTTCGGGAGAAATAATAAATTACTTCATGTTGACACGTAGAGTGCTAATAATAATGAGCCGTACTGTACGATAATGAATTTTCTAGACCAATAGGAACGCAGTAGCAATAAGCCGTACAATAATGAATAATAACTGCATAGTTTCTGGACCAATAGGAACGCGGGAGCGATTTGTATATATATGAAAACAGCATCACAATTCAGCGAAAGTCAGGGCCATCTTGTGTGCATCGAGGGCGGTGGGTACGTCAATCATTGAAGTAATTTATTATTTTTCCCTCTTTTATCAGGGTGCCGATTACACATTACTCGTACTAGTTGAATAAAATATTATGTGCGACCATTGATCGAATGAGAATATTCCACTCGCGTGTTACCGCACTCGCTAAGCTCGGGCGGCAAATTTCACGCTCATGGAATCTTCTCGTTCTCTCACTAGTCGCACAATATACTATTATTGAAGATTTCTATTCAGACGTTAATCTAAGATTTGAATATGCGAGTGTTATTTTAACCTGATAATTATATATAACTGAGACATTCTTAATAAATAGCCATTCTCATTAAATAAATAAAAAAACAGACAATCATTTGGGTCAATGTAGCGAAAATATTTGTTACAAATTTCGCTTTTACATTTCAATAGTATCTATATTTAGGTCAATTTACTTATAATTAATGTATAACATTTTTATAAAGTCTTTCATTAGAAAAAAGTATACATACTTGTTTTATTATTTATATTTTGAGTACACTTTGAAACTTAAAACTAAAATAAACACATTCTCCGAAACAATGTCTACTTAGTTACTAAACAAATGAAAATTATTAAACAAATGAGAGCGTCTTCCACATCAGTTAAAAGCATATTGATTTCATATGAGTGGTGAAGATCTGTCAAAGTTGTGTGTTTGATCCTGTGTTAAGCGAAATAATACAAGCGTAATGCATTGTTTCGTTTGTAGTTTTAAAAATATAACCAATTAGTCGGAACGAAATTCTCGAACATTTCATCTACGTATTACATAATATTAGATTGTGTATTAAGGGCGTAATTATGTCGATTTTTGAGATAAACGTTATGTTCCCCGAGCGCAGCGAGTATATTCGCTATGTGCAACATCAAAGTCGCGACATCTAGCGCCATTGACCGGCGAACCCAAAGCCACTTTTACACATTATGTCAAATGGGACAACTAGTAAAAAGTGAATTAAAATTAAAATGAATGTGCAACATCAAAGTTTCAAACCAAATGTGAAAAAAGAAAAGTTAAGGTTTATAAAATCAAATAGTTCAATAATATTAGTTAACATCATTATTTTTTATGTATTGTTACAGTTAATAATGCAGCATTTACGAGTTGTCATTTTTTTAACTTTGATTTTATACCAGTACATGTGGCGTAAAAATGCCAGCTTTCGCCGCTAAGCGCACACGGTCTTTCAGCGTCTCCCTTCCAAGCAGCTGCACATAGCGAATAGTGTAAAAAATGGTTTCGATTTCATAGAGGATAAAACATTCGGAAAGGTATTACATAAATTGTAGTGACCTCAATCACTCGACTAGGAAACCCTGCGAGAACCTGGTTCAACTACGGGGAAACATCATTTACGGAGTTCATTTTGATGTAGTTACTAGTCCAATAGAGTTAAAGCTTTTAATTTTTATGAATTTGTTGGTTGGTAAGACTGTAAGAGCTTTTTTTAAATATACATATAAGATTGCCGTTTAAAATAAATTATCAAGCGTATTGGCAACTCAACTTTACTATTCTAACTCCACAAGTGGGGAATGGTAGATACTAATTTAGATCAAAATTCACTTTCCAAAATTTTACAGTATTTTTTAGTTTCGAGGTTCCCCGAATCCAAAAAAAAAAAAACATATTTTTGGAAGAACTGTGTCGCCATTATATTTAATCATTATTTAAGACTAGCCCTTACCCCCGGCTTCGCACGCGATTTAGTCGAAACACGGATGCATTTCCATTATTTGCCATAGTTACTCCTTTCTCAACGTATACCCCCCTAATAAATTTCAAAATCGATGAAATTCACGTGATTAACGTCCTGACAAGCCTTGAAAATGACACCCATGTTGATTTTTAGACTATTTAGCTCTTTTCACCCTCTGAAGGGGTTGTTTTTGGAAAAGCATGAAACACGTGTTTATTTATTTGTAGACAAGAGTAATCCTGTGCATTTTTGAACTGATACATTTATCTTATAGGATTTCTCCATGTAAATTTTGAACCCCCGTTATATCCTTTTAGTGGTCGAATTTTCAAAAATCTGTTCTTAGTAGATGCCTACATCATAATAACTATTTGTGTGCCAAATTTCAGCCCAATCCGTCCAGTGGTTTGAGCTGTGCGTTGATAGATCAGTCAGTCAGTTACGGTTTCCTTTTATATATTTAAGCTCTATGGAACTAATAATATACATTGAAATGAATTCTGGAAGTGATGTTTCCCGTTGTTGAATCAGATTCTCGCAGGGTTGCCTAGGCAAGTTAACGAAGTCATTATAAGTACTATATTTTCTGGAAGTTTAATTCTCTACAAAATCGGAGACATTTTTTGCACCCACCACTTCGACTGATAACAGTCACACGAACCAAAAATCTCATTTCGTCCTTGAGCCATTTAAAATACCGGATTTTGTCTTTAGTTCAACAGTTTCAGCACTCATTATTTAATTTTTCAGGACTGTATTTTGATATTTCACTTCTGTGGCAAATTGAATTTCAATAATGAAATAAGCTTTTTGGATCTTTACATGCACAAGTAGCGTAGTTGATTAAACGCGGCGAGTTGTGTATACGGTTCACATGATCACAGACTCTACTTCAGCTAGAAGAATACAAAATAATGTTAAAATGATTGAATTTTACTTTTCCACCCGCTATAAGTGGACGATAAAATTAGTTTAGCGCCCAGGATGGTCACCGATTTAAAAATTGGTTACTTTACGACCGATTATTTTTTTGTCTGTAGATTAGATTACATTAGATTTATTTGGGGTGATAAGACAATTGTATATCTCACAAACACTGCGACCTAGAAGATCTTTTGTGCATCCCCTAATAGTATTATTCCCAGTCTGGTAGAATACTTTTTATGAACCTTATTACCTTACTGGGGGCTGCTCTCCATATGTCCTCAGGCTTTGGAAAGGGCCTGTTAAGATATAGCAACCTTTTGGAGAACACTGCTTCACATTCACATAGAATGTGTTCAGCAGTTTCTTTTGCTTCTTTACAGAAGCGACAGTTATCTTCTTGGGCTTTACCCATTTTTGAGAGATGGTATCTCAGAGGACAGTGGCCTGTAAGGAGTCCTGTCATTATTCTCAGTTCTGATTTGCTGAGCATAAGGAGTTCTTTAGTCCTTTTGGAGCGAGATAAATCTCTTTGATTGTCTCAGACCTAGAGTAGACTTCCAACGAGAGGCCTTCTTTTCGTCCTGCCATTTGCGAACCTCTAACTTGACATGGCTCTTAGAATAGCCACAGAAAGGTTCAGGGCCTATAAAAGTTTTAGTTCCTCCTTCTTTAGCGAGGGAGTCTGCTATATCATTGCCTTCGATGCCTGTATGTCTATTAACTAAAAAATCGGCTGGATTGATTTCAATTTGGGTTTTGCAATGCTATGGTATGATAAGGTTAGATTTTTTGGACACGTACATGGCTTGTAGGTGGAACTTTACGGATGTCTGTCTGGAGTTTTTTTTAAGGTTATGTTAACATAACAACATTAGATATTTCCTAACGTCGTTCGTCAACGCTGGTTATTATACTACACAGAAAGTTTCGGGAGCTTCAGGACGCGCGTTCAGTGATTTTTGAGGCACGCTGTTTATTCAAATGACTGTAGTTTGCAATGCATCAATTCGCATTTATGTATGTTTACAAGCTAATATCCATTAATATGCCAGTTGTTAAAATAGATCAAATGTAACTTTTATTTACGCTATCGGCATAAGCGATAAATAAAATGTTTGTGAATTTTCTCGTAGTGTTTTTTGTTCACTCGTGTATTTAGACTTTCAGAATGTAACTCAAACTTACGCTAGTTTCGTTAGATAATGAGCTTTTAAGACAGATTTAACGCGTTCCCAAAACAGTTTGGGGCTTTCAAGTTAATTACTAAGGGTGAGTTATGATTTAATGGTTTAATAATTAATGAACACTTTAGAAATTAACCTCGAACGTTCATTAGCATAACAGAGCTTTTGAAAAGTCAAATGTCGTTCGTGTTTTGTTTTTTTTTTATAATTTCTGGGGATATTCAATTGAAAACTCAGGTCGCAGTGCCAAATCCTGCCGACAATATAGTGTATTAATTGCTAGCACAGGGAGTGTAATTCCATTTTGTTTTTTGGACAAAATTAAAAATTAGCCCCTCATTACATCCCTTAAAATAATATTGTTTAGTTAATTTCAATATTAGTATAAATCCAACATCTGCACCAAATTAAATACACCCTTCAGTAAGTAAATTAATATTCGCAAACTAGTGTTTTCTTAAAAGTTGTAAGTCCAGTCCTGTCGGACCGATTTTATTTAAATTTTAGCAGCACGTTTCAATCCTTACAGAAGGGATAAATTTGAAATTTGAAATGATTTTGAATTTTTTTTTTAAACGAATCAGATCAATTAAAAGTTCAAAATTTTTTTAATTTGTGAACGCGCAGCAGCGATTATTGAGTTAAGTTGTAAAACACTGTTGGATGGTGATGTGATAAAGCTTTATTAAAAATCACAATATAATGACTATAATCTGTTCCTGGTTAAAAAATTTTAAGGTCAGGTTTCGTGCTGTTTTTAATTAAAAACATAAATAATAATTAATTCATACAGGTATAATTAATAAAGATCGATAATGACACGACGGCGCCTACTCTATGAGCTAAAACTCGAATAGCAGATGTTAAATGCATTATTATTTTGTTTTTCATTGAGAAAGATGAACGAGCAAAGTTAATTTAGTGATTATTTTTTAAAAATATCTGCCACCGGTGGAAAGGAAAAACAACGTCTGTAATTTATTATGATTTGGCGACAAACAACTACAGCGCTTATACGAAAGCATCATACTGTAAAGCTAAGTGTGAAAGACAAGCTGTAAGAGTGTCGACGCTTGTCTGTCTCTCTCTAAACTGGCGTCGCAAACTATCCGGTAACAGGACCGTACTTATTATATTTATTGTAAAGCAGGTCAGAATTTTCAATGGACACGGTGAGAAATTTCGAAAAAAAACAATAACAAAGTAAAATTTATATCGTAAGAAGTTGGAAAGTAGTAGCAAAAATGAATTAAATTTAATAAATTGAACGTTTCGTTATTTATTATGACTTCTTCAGCAACTATAAAGAATTATAATGATCACTATGTTAATACAATTATTATTAAACAATATAAGTAGGTATAAAGCTAAGTTGTCTGATTTTATTTTTATAATTCAATTGTCTGTATTAAAATTGTTTATGTCAAAGTAATAAAATCTATTAAACACCATCTTCGAATTTGGTTTTATCTTTATGTTAATTATTGTTATTGCATCAATAAAGACTGCAATTTTTACATTCAATGTAAAACACGTGAATAAAACAAATTATCATAATTGTATCACTTGTGCCAACTGTAAGTTATAAAATTATTAATAATATTAAAATAAGTTATAGAAGACCAACTCCAAAATTAAAAATAATTGTTCCAATCAAAATCATACATCTTTTAGGCGATGATGAGCTGCTTTTAAAAAAAAATACATTTTTTTCAACTTTTATCACTATCCTCAACATTCAATATTGTAATTTTAAAATGCTAATTTGACTTCCCCCAATTTAAAATCTCATGTCGTGCTGTAAAGAAATGTTTTACAACCTGAGTAAGCAGTCACCTTCACACACATTTTAGTTAGGTATTTTTAATGTTGTACACTGAAATGTTTTATGTAGTAGGTACTATTATCAAAATGCGTATCTCTTTCGATTTGATAATTACGTGATATTAATTTGTCGATTGACATCAATAAAATTAAAAAAATATATTTATTATAATATATTCTTTTCAAATGTGTTTACAAGTGTGAATGATAAAGGCCTACATGTTTTTGGTATTAATTGAAAATTGGTAATATTTAATTATTATGTCCAATAAATATTAATCGCGATACCTACTTGATTAAATAATTACGTACAGAGTATCTTAAATCGAATACTTCCGGACAGTACAGTGAAATAAAGGAAACAAATATATATTAATTTCTTTACACCTAGATTCCACCAATAAAATAGCTGATTTTGACATTCTAATAATAATACCAGCGGTCTGTCCCGGTTTCACCCAGGTGGGAAAGATATAATTTTGCAAAATGTATTTCGTTTGCGGCCCGGCGTCTGAACTAATAGCTTTGATCAAAGTCTATCAGATTTGCTTCTGAACTAATAGCTTTGAGCGAATTCTAACAGATGTCGTTACATGTTACTAAAACACCGCAATTTTGACAAAAATATTTAATAAAAACTATCCTATAGCATAAGTTGCACCAAGCAAGCCACATTTACAAAATATCATCAACATCGGTTCAGTGGTTTCGGAGATTAGCGCGGTCACGAGAATTTTATACATATAGATATATCTGATAGCTTCCATATTCTGTGTGCGCGGTCATATTGTATGTCATTTGGGGTGTTTGCGAAAACTACGCCTGCTTTGTGCCGCATACTTTCTCTGTCTATTATATAGAATTAAACGTTAACTGATAGATAGATTTTGGAAATTACTGTTGGGTCGCATTTACGCACAAGTGAGAAGTGGATTCTTTTCTAATGATACTACTCTCAAAATGTTTGATTTTTAAATTTAACGGGACCCCATTGCGCCAAAAAATAATTTGCTTACTAATTTGTGTTTTAATAGACTAGAAAAGAGTTAAAAATATATTTTGATTAATAATCTAAAAAGAATTTCCGGTTTCAAATCCTGTTATTTTTCTTGAAAGTGCAACTCTGAGATGAGCTTTTTTAGAGACGGAACTCACACGGCGGACTGCGAACACAGTTTAACTATTTATACACATACTACATAGATATGATGAACGCACGTCTCTGAACTATATACCTAACACCAGAGATATTTAATATAAGCAGATCCAACTGTTTACATTTTAACCTGATCATACACCGTTTCTATCAGAATTCAACGTTGACAAACTTCGGCGAGCTGAAGACGAAGGGTATATAACTTATATTAAATGCATCTGTTGGAAAATACATGTGACAACACTGCATGAACGCATGATTCACTTTTCATTCAATGCATTCCTTTTATTGTCATTACGGAAGTTGCAGTGTTGCTATGTGCTTTGTGTGACATTTTGCGAAAATCAAGTATTTTTCATTTTTTTTTTATTAGTATTGACAATTTACAATGGTTCGGCAGTGCGTAGTTTGCAAAAAAATGGATTATTCTAATCCCGGATTGATATTTCGGCGGTAAGTAAGATTATGTTTTTTTTAAGTTAAGCAGTGGTGTAGACGTAGTTAAAAATTATTTTTATTAAATTATTGCAAAAACAATTTTACATGTGCACTTCTTTAAAAAATATCTTGATGGAGGATTAAAAAAATGATTGTTAAATTCTAAGCTAGATTTCCCATCTTTAAGCTGAATAGATAATTTTGTTGGACTTATTTACAAAACCTAGATTTTTCGAAGGTAAACATTTCGTTTACCTTTTACAGCACATTTTAGTATACTTTAATGTTTATTTATATTGTTGTAGCTTTCCAGTAAATCATGAGCGCAGACAAAGATGGATGATATTTTGGATTTACGAAACCAGCATGTCAAAAAGTTTGCTCAAATTTGTTCAGATTATTTTGATCGGAGCGATATTATGACTACTCAACTAACTGGACGAAGGCAAATAAGACCAGATGCTGATCCCCAATTTAATACCACAGTTTTTACTGATCGTTTATCTTACAGGTAAAACAAATAAACTCAACTTATTTGCAGTAGTCTTTAATTATGCCATTAATAATTATTATATTTAAGACTGATTATTGTCTAAAAAATTCTTGTGATAATATGTAATAAATAATATAAGAAAAATCCGATGTTGTCTTTTATTACCTACTCAAAATAACTAAAAAATATATAGATACGGAAATTGCCCTACCTTAGCGGTCAGGTACAAAAGAAAGAATAAATATTTAATATGTACCGAAATCCTTCACTCCAAAACTACTGAGTCTAAAATTTGGAAAAAATAGCGAATATAGGGCCCCCTCTTATAGTTTACAGGAAAACTAAAACGAAAATCTTAAGTATTAAAGTTTTCACAAAAAACGGAATGGTACATACCCTCTCTTCGCAAGTTCTACTCGCACGTGGCCAGTTTATTATTCTCATTTGTTAGTAAAGGCACATTATTGCATTTAAAATCGTTTAGTAAAATGCCACTTTACTACACAGTGACGTTTGGCAATTAAAATGCTTTGACCACCAGATTATATGCGATAAAACAAATCACGTTAAAATCTTTATGATTCAAATTACATACCAAATTTTATCTTCTAGAGTAAATTATTTTAATAAAACGTAAAATCAGTTTCTATTGCGTCTAGAACCTCTCCAGTATTAATTACTTCTAACTGATATTCAACTAAATTTTGCTCCTTTTATTAAATAAATATTGTAAAACCTGGCTTTACAATTGTTAGGTATGTTCTAATGTTATATGAATATTCCATTAACACAAAATATATTTTTAATTTACGTTAAAAATTCTTGTTTTTAATAATCCCGAAAAAACCATACGCCCCTGGTTAAGATA
The DNA here is from genome assembly GCA_963575645.1 of Xanthostigma xanthostigma. Lineage (NCBI taxonomy): Eukaryota > Metazoa > Arthropoda > Insecta > Raphidioptera > Raphidiidae > Xanthostigma > Xanthostigma xanthostigma. Next base: position 16,833,609 of record OY754472.1, on the reverse strand, counting down.
ATGCTGAAGAAGCTTCCGTTACAACGTTGCCTTTTTAAAGCCATCTCTTTCCAACTTATTTAAAACTGTGAAACTATGTATGATTATAAACAAATCGTGTTTTATGAATGGGATGTTGTGTCTCTTTATATTAAATGTCTCTGCCTAACACTTATTTTTTTAGCCACAAGACCAATTTACTTACGTCGAATTTTTAACTCTCGATCCGTAAAAAAGCGACGTTTGTATGTTTAGGTTGTTGCATCACAGTTCTTCAATGACTCAAGCGATTTTGATGTGGTTTTCTTTATACGACAGAACATTTTTGTAATAAAGTTATAGGATACTAAAAAAACGAACACTGTGAGTTAGGCCCGTGCGCCTAGGATTCCGCACTGTCAATCATATAATTATTCATTGAATTAATGACCGCACATAAAACTGCGCACAGAAAAAGTATAGCTAGTGTATACGTTTGCACTCTTAATTTTTGATCAAAATTATCATAGCTGAATAGTTTTCTACATCTATGTATATACACTAGCGGTCCCGCCCGGTTTCGCCTGGGTGCAAAAGAACTAATAAGGGGAGGGACATGAGTACGCGCATTCATCTTAGTTTACCGAGATAAATGTTGTGTCCAAACTTCATAATGATCGGAGTTACCGTTCAAAAGTTTTTGTCGTTATAAAAAGCAGTATTTATACTTTTTTTAAGTAATAAATTTCTTTTAATATAATAAATATTTAATTAACACTGTAGGAAAATTATTTTTATATAGGCACCTAAAGTTGTAACAGTTTTCAAATGAGCTATTAATTAGATTTATTTAATTTTAATTAGTCGTAATAAAATTTAAAAAAATTGAAATGTAAGCCTTAGAAGAAAGCAATGTAAAAAATAAAAAAAATAAAAATAATATATTCGCCTACGCGGGGCTTGAACCCAAGACCGTGGCCTTAAGAGTCTTACGCTCAACCGACTGAGCTATCAGTGCTTGTGAACGTGACGCGCTAATATTGCAATATTTAGTTAAGGCATTTCACCTGATAATATTTGTCGGACGGACTAATTTTGAGATACATCTTGCAACATTTTTCATTGATGTTCTGCTCCAATTGGTCGTAGCGTGATATTATATAGCCTATAGCCTTCCTCGATAAATGGGTTATCCAACAAAAAAATTTTTTTTAATTCGAACCAGTAGTTTCTGAGATTAGAGCGTTCAACCAAACAAGCAAACAAAATCTTAAGCTTTATATATTAGTATAGATAAAAATCTCGTGTCACAATTTTGGCCTCGCTAATCTCCGAAAGCACAACCGATTTTAATGAAATTTTGTAAATGCGTCTTGCTTGGTTCAACTTAGACTATAGGATAGTTTTTGATGAATATTTTGTACAAAATTACGCTGCTTCGTGAAAAAAAAATGTTTTAGTAACATGCATCGACATCTAATAGAATTTACTAAAAGCTATTAGTTCAGAAGCAAATATGGTAGAATTTGCTCAAAGCTATTAGTTCAAATCCAGGCCGCAATATATTGTCCCCGAGTGAAACCGGGACGAGCCGCTAGCAGAATTAGAAATTAATTATTTTTTTTTTATTATAAAACCTTCCTTTGTGCCAAATTTCAAGTTTATAGTTCAACGGAAATTACCCTATAGGCGTTGATGAACACTATAAACAGTAGATATAAATGATTTTTTTATTCATCTGAGTTAGTATTTGATATTTAATTTTAACTTGGTGCCTCTAGCCAGTCGTGTCCAAAAAGATTGTGACGGACAAACAGACAGACAGACACATAGAATAGATAAACGAACAACAAAGTGGCCTTATAAAAATGCCTTTTTTTCAGTCTGAGGTTCAGACCCCTAAAAATTTTACGAAAAACAAATTGTTAAAGAACAATAGCAACTTCAATAAGAAGTGATAAAATATTGCTGTCAATAGATAACTATGATAATTAATTTGATATTATGTCAAATATTACGCTTTATTTAAAAAGTAATAAAATAACAATATAATTTAAATTGTGATAATTTCCTTTTTAAAGGAATGGCATTTTTTTCAAAATATTTCATTTCATAATTTTTTTTATATTTTCAATGGAATTTGTTAATTCTAATATACATCCAAAATTCCTTTTTTATATTTACCTACTTATTTATTTGAATCTATCTAAGGCTTTAAATTTCTTTCCCATCACTAGGCTTTCTTCACTGATATAGGCACATAATAGCATAAATATGCAAAAGTGCGACATAACCAATTTTGCTTTTCGGCCACAGAATTATATATAAACACAAAAGAGCAGTGCCAAATTTCACAGCATTTTTAAACTGATAGCTGATTATGAATGGACGCTATTTTTATATAAAATTAATTGTATTATTATTTCATACTTCAAGGACAGAATTCCTGCTATAAGAGTTCGTACAATTTAGCATAGTTAACAAAATAAATATCGGTGCCAAATTTTACGGCATTTTTTAATTGATAGGTGGTTATGAATGGACTTTATTTTTATATAAAACTAAAAATACAATTGATAGTTTTCAATTGTTGTTTACAGCTGATAATTATGCTAATAGGATTAGTAAATATCTCTATGGCTCATCTATTCTGACAACTGTTGAAAGCGTCAATTAATGTTACAATTTATTATTAAAAAAATTTTTCAAAAATTGAACTTCCTTCAAAAATTCAGTGAAAAGAGGAAAATAACAGAATTTTGAGGTCGGCTCTAATTTAATTATTAAAACTTTTTACATTGGCGTCGAGCACAATATTTTATAATTTTTATCCTATTGGTCTTTTTTTTTGAAGGAGGTTCCATTTTCTGTTTAAAGTTTTTTAATAACAACGGAACCATTATCTGTCTGTTTGTCCGTCTGTCACAGATTATTGTTTTATTTTGTTTAATTTAATGTATTTTTAACACATATAGATAAATTTTATCTTTCTCCAGTCCTTCTCCATAATATGAACATTACCTATGCCGAATCCCACACTCCTCCGTGCGCGAAATGTATCCTAAAGGGGTACAAAGATTTTCTTTACGTATTATATAAATATTTAAAGTAAGACATGTACTATATATTATAACCTGTTGCAAAATTTGCATTAACTATTTTGAATTTGTGTCATTCTTGCAACTTTGTCTCAGTTTATATAAAATGCATGTGAAAAACTGGCAACCATTCGTTTCCTGTTGCAGTAATTACTAATTTTTGACTTTGTTTTTTATTTTAAGTCCCGACTGTCAAAAATATATTATCTAAGTGGATTGCATTTTTTTCTTTTAAAGTGAAATTTTGTTTTGAAATTTATTAAGAAGATTTGTATTTGTTGTAGTTTTTGTTTTATATATTCTTGTATTGATTACAGTTTTTGCAGAAAAACGACTATAAAATAATTTCTGTAGAGGTTGATGTTTTTTGGCTCAAGAATAAAAAAATAAAATTTAACTGAATTTTTATTATTTATGGAATGTGCTTCTAGCTACTCCAAAAAACAACATTGGTATCTCCTCGAACAGACTCTTTTGCTCCGTGCTGTGCAGGTCGTGCAGGCTTATGCTTGACAAGTATGCGCAGTGACAGAAAAAATTTAATAATTTTAATATCTCATATTACTCCAATTGAAGGTGAACCTGCTATCTTGTGAATAATACACAATGTAAATGATAATATGTATACTGCTACCCTCACGGTAACTTATAGTCCAGTCAAAATAAACATTTCAATTTACTATAATTCGCATAGAGCTCAAAATTGGTGCAGATATTAAGTACACTATTATAAATGAAATATCAAAAGTCCCCACCGACCCTACATCTGCTAAAAAACTTATTCAAGGTCAAAGGTTAAAAGTATAAGTTTTTTGCACTTTTCTCGTAAAGGGTAAATTTTATTTAAAAATAGGTCAGACAAAAGTTGTAGATCGTGCAATTGTCTACAAAAACTGTTCTTATATTTTTTTACTACAAATCACTATTTCTGAGATGAGGGATAAAAGCTTAGAACATTTTACATTGTCAGACTGGCATCAATGCTGTCAACCTTGATGCCACATTGACAATGCAAAATGTTCTAACCTTTTAAATTATATTTATGCTCAATTTTGTAATTTTTGAAACGTTTCAGTATAAAAATAGGTTTTGGAGCGAAATATCACTGCTTACTGCGAGTTTTATTGTTTTTCCATTAACATCATATTATAGAATATTTAATCTTTTTGAATCCCGCGCGCTCTTTACTGTGAGTTTTGTTGTTTTTCTCAATAAAATCATATTATAAAATAATTAATATTTTTGAACCTCGCGCGCTTTTTACGGCATTTTCCACGTACAAAATGGCTTCTAAAAGGTACAGGAAGCGCTAGTGTATCCGCAATCTATTAAATATATATCTATGGGGCCGGGCCGCTAGTCAAAAACATATGTCGTTACGACCTAGGCACACAGTTTACTTAAATAGCAATAAATATAAAAAATGCTACGAAAGATTTCGATGATTTTTTGTTTCAATCTGTATTCGAGATGCATTTTCAGATTACGCTTAACCCCCGTTGGCCTTATAATAAATTGGGGGAAATGCCAGATTATTGACGATGTGCATTGCAGTTATTTGCATCGCGTAGGCATTTCGGCGATCCTTGTCGCCATCGGCCTACCATAACTCTTTAGTTATATTTCGGTAAAGGTTAATTTTAGATTTGCGGATGTTAGCGTTTTAGATTGAATTTTTAGATGACGAGAAACATAAATAAATAGCAACATGGTCATTTAATATGTAGTAGTAAATATCATTCTATTTCTTTTGGAAGTTATCCAGGACCGGTTCACACACAAACCGAGCTGTCTGTCAATTATCTTTATAAAAAAAAATGGTTGTCTGTAAAGTCGGTTTACGGACGATAGTTTTACGTGATAACGTATTCCGTAATACATAACCTAAACCTCCCAAAATTTGGTTTCAATCCGCTTATCCTTGGTGTCGGAATGATAAGAAATGTCAAAAGTGACGTTTGCAACTTACAAAGTATTATGTTCTAATAATAATTAGTTATTCCAATACTTAACTTAGAAGGCTTTGCATTTCACAATATACTAATGTCAAAAAATTGAATTAAACATTAGAAATGCAGCCGTTTTCATGTTAAGACAAGACATACGTTTGCTTCTAATTTCCATGTACGGCAAACAAAGACAACCGACCGCGTCGCGCCATGCATTACACAACATTGCATTTATACAGCTATTTTTCTATATAAATTTGTATAAAATATTTTTCTATATAAATTTGTATAAAAAAACTGTTTAGGCAAATTCTGTTATACGAAATCTATGTAAAATGTTCTCCTCTTTCGTTTAAGACTGGTTTCAAACCGATCTGATTTAAATTGAGCGAGAAATTAGCAAAAAGCACGCACAGGGTCAGGCGGAACGTTAGGAACGTTACGTTACACTTTTTCGAACATGCAGCCGGTGTTTTATCAATTTATAAGATTGGTGATTCATCAATTTATAAGACGTTATCACGTCAAAAAAAAATGTCCAATCGTGTGAGTTAAAAACACAATGATGAAAAATATGAATAAAGTTTTGATTCAACTTTTATTTTGATTTGTTTTTATTCTGATTTTATAAATTCTATCAAGCTTTCCACCCCTGTTCGAGCGGGTCAATTTTGATATGGCAGCCAATTTTACAGTTATAACTTTACAGTATTTCTTGCAGGGTTGGATGGGCCCACAGGGATATTGGGAGTTTTTGCGGATGGCCGGGCTCGTCGAGGTCGGTAGACCGATTGCCTATATTAGTTTTGTTTACTAGAATGATTCTATTTTTATTGTTTGATAGATATAACTAGAGTGACCTGTGCGAATTATTCGCACTAAATAAGTATAATAATTATCACTTTACAAAATTATTTTTTAAATATGATTGCAGGTATTCAATTCGTTTCTAATTTTGCACACTGCTTATAACGTTCTTCTTTTTGTTGTATTACAATATGAAGCTCAGATAGATCGAAGAAATATTTTACTAAAATTGTCATATAGAGGCGCAAGTAGCAAAAGCCGTCAGATAGCATCATGCAGCATTCCTGTGACGTTGTTCAGCGTTGCTCGCTGTTTCAAAATTAAAGCCGTCAGATGGCAGTATGCAGTATTGTGTCTGTTGTATTACAATATGAAGGCCAGATGACAGATCGAAGTGTTGACGTTGTTTCAAAATTAAAGCCGTCAGATGGCAGACGTTGTTCAGCGTTGCTGTATTTTAATTAATTTACGAAAACAAAAGCAATAATAAATTTTTTAGTTGTCGATGTCAGTAGAGCAAGCAATTATCTGTAAAATGATATACAATTTATGTGGAGAAATTGTGAGGTTTTTTCTAAAAAGGGAGGCAAACATCTTTAACCTTAGCGTATTAATATATATGATTCTAAGGTAAAATTAATAATGCGTTTTTTTTTGTCTTTTTGTAATAGCTCTCACAACCGTAAACTATAATTTTTGTGGAATAAAGAATATCGAAAGCTCACTTTGTATACAGGATCGCAAAAACTAGCGCTGGCCATCTGTATGAAAAAGAATAGTATTTATGACGGGATCGGAATCTTACTTTCACGGTGAACACGGTTGTGTCCACGGTGGATACATTTATATCCATGGTGGACACAGTTGTATTCACGGTAGACACAGTTATTTTCCCAGGCCGGAATAGTTGAGCTCATCCGCTCCTGATCTTTCATATGTTATTAGCCAACGTACACCAATTTAACTCAGAAACTACGCGCGGAATCACCGATCTGTTTTATATTTTTGTTCACTGTTCATACCTCTTTTCGTATTATTGTTTCTCCTGCATTCGATCTCTAAAAGAAACATATTGTGATCAAAAAACCCCGCTCAATGTTTACTGTGGCATTTGCCTATTCAAATCTTAAGTTATAATGTGGTTGTTTGGGGCGGTCGTATTCACTGCAATAGTCTCTTCATATGACAGAAAAGTATCATTCGTCTCATTACACGCTTTATATTAGCTTCACCAGTATGTATGTATGCATGCGTGTGTGTATGTGTGTAAACTGACTCTTTGGGCTCAATTTTGACCCACTTTAAACGGACAGATTTAATTTAAACTTTGTACACTTTTTAAGATCCGGTGACAATACAATAATTTGATAAGTTTATCTCATTATCCTAATCAGGATCACCAGAATTAAATAATTATGTTTGAATGTATGTTTGTAACCGAGTCCTTTGGGTTCGATTTTGACGCACTTTAAACGGACAGATTTAATTTAAACTTAATTGTACACTTCTCAAGAACCGGTGACAATACAATAATTTGATTATCCTGATCAATCAAGCCTTTTATAGCACATCGAACTAAAAAGTGAAAAATAATTCTTAATATAAGCAGAAAATAATAGTGAACAAAAAATATTAGTATTATTGTGAAAAAGCGTGAGGCGCTTTGTGCCATATTTTTCGTGTATCGAGCGCCTCACGTTTTTTTCACAATAATACTAATATTTTTTGTTCATTATTATTTTCTGCTTATATTAAGAATTATTTTTCACTTTTTAGTTTGATGTGCTATAAAAGCATGTTTTTTAGTTTTTTTTAAACTATATTTATTTTTAACATTGGTTGTCGCGAGTCATGCCGTTCACTTCTCATCAATAACAATTGTTGTTAACTTTCAGTTCAATTTTTATTTATGAAGCTGATTTTCAAAAAATAACCATAACACCCGGCAAAAAAATGCATTATATAGGTATAGATAATTACCGCCTTTCTTTATACAATAGGGGTCCACTATGTACCTGCTCAAAATTATACAATAAATTACCTATAAAAATAAAAAATATTAACAATTATATCAAATTCAGACAATGTCAAAGAAAATTTAATTGAAAAATGTGTTTATAAAAAGAAAACTTTTTAAACTAATTATAATATTATATTGTGTTGTATTGACGTATTCTAAACTGTTTCCAGTATTACAGAATAAAAATTACTATCTATCTATCTATCTATCTATGTGGCGTATGCTGGAGGAAGTACATTTTTTTAACTGTATTTTTTTTAAATTGGCAAATCTCATTTATTCTTTTTTTTCTCAAGATGTACAGTAAATATTTGAACAAAAGAGAACTGCAAGTAGTAATTTACTTGAAGTATAAAGTAGGTATCAGAAAAACAGCTTTGTTTCTTATATGGGCGGGATTTTTATCACAAAGCATATTGTGTAGTAAATTGGCACTCCTTGGCACGATGTCATATACAACTTAACATTGAGGAAATGTATAATAATACTTTCTATACGAATACCTGCATCGATTAACTAACGGGTTCACCAATAATAATTATTTCTGTCTTTCGATTAGTAGGCTTTTGTAATTCCTTTTTTGAATAGCCTGACAATTCAGGTATTAATATTTTTATCTCGATATTTTCGGAATTAAATATAACAGTTCCGGTCTTGGGATCGAGATATTTGTAATAAAATTGATTGTTTTGCACACACCGCCAACGGTATGTGCTCTATTAATTCTTTGCGCACCAGAGCTGTGTTACGATATTAATTTAATGATATTAATATTAATGTACCATTTAGTTTGCTGATATTCGTGTACAGTAAAAGGTACACGAAGCTGTGTGTTTTTTTTTATATTGAATTGTACGTGTTAAAACTTTAACGCACGAACCTGTTTATTTAAAAACCCAACCAACCCCCATAAGAAAAAAAAAAGAAGAAACGTAACAGCTGAGTATAATAATATCTAAGTTAATTTCGCAAGGAATTGATTCAAATAGTAGTTTTTTTTTCTATAAAATGGATTTCTTTGAATTAATGCGAGCTCATATAGCGTCTAAACTTGCGAATGAAAATTACGAAAAGTACCTATTAATTGTCGGTAGATCTGTAAGTACGTACGTAGGTACGTCTGAGCTGTACAGATCGTAATTCTTAACAGATTTCCTTATCTTTTAAACAATTAGAACCTTATTGAAATTCACTGAATTGTTTTTTTTAACTGATCAATAATAATTATTGATCAGTTCAAAAAAATGTTATTATTAATGAACAAAATACTAGGTGTTAGTTATTAATAAAAGTTATTCTTCGGAAATTGAGACAAATTGTTAATACAAGTAAGTAAACTAATTAATATGTAGTCTTATCTCTATACCATATTCTTTGTATCTCCGGTGGTGCCATTGCAGACAGTTTCTTCGCCCTGCTAAATTATTCTTTGAGAATAATTTATGGTTGCATAAGTCTTGTGCTAGAAATGTTTAAACTGCTAAGGTATCGAAAGCTATTAAATTTATAAGAAACAATATTTTTATTATTTTTTTACATGTTACTTAAACAATAGAATACAGGTTGTTATGTCATCTTGAAATATAAAATACTTAAATTAGTTTTTATTTAAAATATGTGGGCAAACAAATCCTTGATAAAGACATTAATTAATTTTTATTACATTCCTGTGCTACAAAAATTAATAATTTTGTTCGATATTTTTTTCACAATTAAAGCTGCAAAAATAAAAGGTCTGCTACAATGCAAAGCAGCAAAAATGAAAAGTTTGGATCTATGCGACGTTCGCGAGGAGGAAAGCAGCAATAACGCATTAGTTTGACATTATTTAATACACTTTTAATGAACAGAAGGCTTTTGAGGAACTTTTCTCATATTATGTTATCGTTCTGAAGCAGTGGCGTAGGTAACACTTAGTAGGCCATGTTTTAAAGATTTTATAATAAGTATTGTACATACCGCTTCAGTGGATGCGCTCTATTATTCTTTTGCGAGTCAGACCTGAGTTATGTTCATGCAAGAAGTTATATCTAGGTTAATTTCGCAGGAAATCCATTTTTGAAAAGGGGCGATTCTCTTCTATAAAACGAAACCATTTTTAGATTGATTTGATGTCATAATTCCTTTTAAAATTTTAATTGCAAATCGCGAACAACAGTTGGCGTTTAGTCTATAAATACATACATCCGAACTCTATAGATCACAATTTTTGAAGGATCGACTTAGTTTATATTTTATTCACTTTGTTTACTATCCGGCTATGGTACACAATTTGTCAAAACTGCGCCTTCGTGCGATGATTGAAACTTGTTAAAAAACGTTAAAAAAGAGAAAAAAACGTGTTTCATCAGTTTTTTGCTTGTATATAGTGAAAATTCAATCACAAAAGAGTGCATTTTTGAAAGCCAATTTATGTAAGTATGATGCACAATCTGCCAAAATTGCGATGACTGAAACTTGTTAAAAAAGAGTTAAAAAAACTGTGTTTCATTAGTTTTTTGCTTGTACCTTGTCAAAATTCAATATTATAACCATGGAAAAGTTCTTCTAATTTCCGAATTAGTGCCAAATTACGTTCGTCATTTTACTGGTCTAAACTAAAGAATATTGATTCTAAAATTAATTATTAAAAAAAATAAATTTAAAATACGAATTGTTTAAAATAGTGACTATTGTTATTGTCCCACTTGTGACACCACTGTCAATTACAACACTTAATTAACCTGAAGGTACAATAAAGGTACGCAGATACGATGGCACAGAATGCAACATGGAGGTATGAGATACCTGTGGTAGAATGTTAACACCGTTCCTCGACAGTCGCTAGTTGGTCGTCAGTCAGCGCGCAGATATTTCTCAACGTCTCACCTGAAGATGTAGAGAACCAAGTTGGTCAAAATAACAACATTCACGGACGCGAGTGTTTTGTCGCGGTCATGGCCGATACGATCCGTTATGTTTGTTGTTCCACTAGTTTTGATACCATATTATTATTCAAGAATATCTTCAATAATTCTTATCAATTTCTTTAGCCCTGTCAATATATCGTAGAATAGTTTGTGTTAGTGGAATAAACAGTGGTTTTTAAATTTAGTTTTTGTTTGTGTTCGGAAAATGGAGAAAAAATACTGCAGTTCATTGTGTCATGAACCATATTAATTACGTTTGGGAAATTCCAAAATTAAGTGCTTGTGTTTTCCCCGTTGAGTGAAACCGGATTTTCGGAACGTGTGTACATAACTTTCGAAAGATAATTGTGATTCATATATAGTTGCATTATTATAATAGTAAATGCATAGCATAGCGGATCTGAACAGTGTAGACGATTTTAGTGTTTATGCTAAAGTATGATTACGGTCTTTCCATACGACCACTGTACTTGAGTACGTCATTGATCCGGTGTGAGTGACCTCAACGTCTGTATAAGAAACATGGCCGATGCTACTCCTTCAAAGTGCTCTGGTGTGCTTATCTGGCGCTATTTACTGATAGCGCTGGTGTCTATTAATTATGTTATAGGTAAGTTTTGATTATCAACAATGACCGACCGTGAAAGAATCATTAATTAGGTTTCTAAAAACGTCAGATTTGTTTAATTACTAAGTTTAACAATATGTTTATATTGTGTGTCATTTGTTTTGGAAGTATAGATCAGGATTTTAGACCGGAAATTAAATATTGTACCGATATACAGCTGAAGACCAATTGGATATCGCTTGCATCGTATTACTTTTTACGTAATATCTGTTGATAGGAAAACTATAGCTGTCTGAAAACGTCAACACAATTATATACATTCACTAGCTTTAGCCCGCGACTTCGGCTGCGTTAAGAACGGTTTTGACAGAACTCTAACTTTATCCCGAGCGTAGCCAGGTAAAAAATACCATATACTTTAAATTTAGGTAACGCATGCTTAAAGTTTAAACAGTCCAGTCATTTTCGAGAGATGCTGGTATAAAAATATAGACAGACAAAAATTCTGGAAACACAACACACTCAAAAGCCCAGAAAACCTTCGAGAAAATTACAGATATAGGTCAGACGGCCCGTGATATGGTCTCCTAGGTCACCGGATTTATCATATTTAGATTTTTATCTCTGATTATGAAATCGGTATGAAATTAATAGAATTAATTAATAGAATTAATGATAACGTAGCCTGCGTTTGGAAAATACTATGGTTCTTGGAACTAACCAACCTGAAACAGAAAATCTAATTAATTATGTAATATCTAAATATTATATAAAAGGAAACCGTGACTGACTGACTGATTGATCTATCAACGTACAGCTCAAACCGCTGGATGGATTGGGCTGAAATTTGGCACACAAATAGTTAGTGTGACGTAGGCATCCGCTAAAAACGGAATTTTGAAAAATCAATCCCTAAAAGGGTATAACGGGGGTTCAAAATTGCCATGGAGAAATCATATAAGATAGATCAATTCGAAAATGAGCAGGATTACTCCTGTCAACATTTAATTTCGTGCTTTTTCAAAAACAACCCCGTCAGAGGGCGAAAAATGAAAATGGGTGTCATTTTCAAGGGGTGTCAAGACTTTGATTAAGTGAATGTCATCAATTTTGAAATTTATATAACTAAACCTATTTTTCCAAATCTTCTTGGTTTCCGGGCTTGTATGCCGTGGTCCATTGGTATTTCTACTTGACGTTTCGTCTACAACTGCGGTAGACATTATCAAAGGCGATGTGGTAGCGGGTGAAGTGTCTTTCTAGGCTGCTCATACAAGCCTGGAAACCAAGAAGATTTGAATCATCAACAACGGCCGTGAAAGCCTACACAATTCTTGGATAAACCTATTTTTTAATAGATGAAACGTGTATCTTATCCTTTCATACTTCAATGATTTATCGCATTTACGATGGTTCAATAAATTTTGCATTAGTAAGTAGAGTGTTAACGAATAACGATGTTTATTAACATGCAATGAAATGCTTTTATTATAAAGAAAGAATTTCATTAGATATAAAAGGCACGACTAAAAGTATTTCGATCTTCGGTGTATTGTTGTAAAATTACTGGTGATTTATTTATTTATTTATAATTTTAGAGAATTTAAGGCAATTATTTTGACAGTCTATTCAAAATTTAAATGTTAAACACATTATTAATATTATGAAAGAAATGTCTAAAATATTTCTTGAAAAATGCGAAAAAAACCCAAATCATCTCTATACCAAGTATCAACTCTAAAATACAAAAAATATAAGCATAAAAGACTAAAACACATATTTCTAAAACAATAAATTGACTACATCATAAACAAAACAACATGTGCATCGAGATGATATGGGTTTTTTCAAACTTTTCCCATTGTCCCTAATACTTTCCACCTACTTATTCCCTATTATTTTATTCTTTTTTGTGGAGTTAAAAAATACCTCACTTGAAAACTCCTAAACCACTATTTGTATTATATTGAATGAATTATTATTTAAATGACAATAAAAAATTTATATATATATTTTACATATATTCATAAAAATTAATTAATCTATCGCTATTGTCAAGGATGAAAAGAAAGATTTTTATTTTTGCTAGTTTTTCTTCACAAATAAACATGAGAAACGTGTGACTTGAAGTTTGTCTGTTAACGATATTAAGACGCATGTTCCACTTGATGTTCATGAGAGTGTGTAGGTATGTGGACCCCGTTATAACACGAGTAGACACTAGACGTGCATACAAAACCCGTGAACTGGGCGCAGTCCTGCTGTGCAAACAGTGTTGGGAAATGTAGCAAAGAAAATTACACGAAACTTTCTTTGTGAGTGCAGGAGATTCTTTTTAGTGTATTTGCCATAAGGTACTTACACTATTGGAGTCGGTGGGATGGCGGGACCTAGGGTCGGACCAAAATTTCACGACGTTTCATAGCCTCCTAAGAAGTTTGGCTTGACCTATATGTATGTATGTATGTATTGCTATATGTATGTCTGTTAAGGAATTTTTCAACGTAATTTTCACCTATTTTAAGAAGTCTGATTAACTTGAAAATTTGCACACGTGTGAAGGGCCAGTGACAATACAATTATTTCATAAAAATTAATTTGAATTTGAAATTTATGAAAAATATTCCTTTTGATGTCGTTTTGAGACTAAAAATTAAGAAAATAAATTACAGTTAAAAAAAACTAATAAAGCACACTTCAATAGCAAACGGAACTAAAAAGTGGAAAATAATTATTAAGAAAATAATTCAATTAAAGTAGAAAAGCGTGTGGCGCCAATTACTATATTTTCATTATAATATTCATTATATTTTACAAATAGCTACCAATTCAATATAATTATAACATTTAATATCAAGCACACCACTCTTTTTTTTACTATAATTGAATTATTTTGTTAATAATTCTTTTCTACTTTTTAGTTCGGTTTGCTATTAAAGTGTTTTTTTTAAACTATGATTTTTACTGTCAAATTACTTTTTATTGAAAGTAGTAAATAATTTTTTTGAACCATTTTGTGAACTTAAAATTTGTATTTTGTAAGTAAAGCTTCTTTAGGCACAGGCAGTTAAAATAATGAAGTTTTAGGGACATAGAGTTAAAAAAATCTAATATCATCTCAACATTTTGTCCTAAAATATTTTGTCATTTCCCTGTGTCTATTCTATATTTTTGTTTATAGAAAAATTCAAAAAAACCTCACTTTTGAAACAACAAAACTATACAAATGACGCTTATAGCCAATAGGTAGTCGATTTCAGAATCTCTTAGTTTTTGTTGCACTTTTAAAAGTAATTAAAAATTCGAACGGTATCATATCGATGATGTTGAAGTGTTAAATATTATCAACAAGGCGTTGACTCCACACCTAAGTTCTTTTACCTTTTGTTTCACATCATAGCTAAGCACACAGGCTGCATTCCTTATTTAGTAGGTGTTTATAGCTTGTGTTATGAATGCGTAATCAGGTGGAATTATTTAAAAACTATAGTCAATAAAAAACAAGAAGTTCAAACGGGCTTGAGAATAATCGAGATGGTTGGAACGCCGTTGTTGATATTAAGTTACCATTAGTACTACTTCTATTAATAACTACTGGTTGTATATCTCAGAGCTGGTAAAAGTGTTAATTGGATTGTTTGTTACTGAAAGCAATAATGCAAAACTCTCAGTTTCCATGACGTTCTGACCAAAGAACTGGTAAAAATATTAATTGGATTTTCAATTTTTAAGGTATGTTCCAAGCAGCCAGAGAAGAGACAAGAAACCGTCACCATCATGCGTATGTTGCTAAAACGTGTTTCAAAATCAATACAGCTTTATTTTAGCTACTGCGCATGACGGTGACGGTTTCGTGTCCGTTGTCTGGCTACTTGGAGCATACTTATTATTAAAAATAATAAATTGAAATATGTCCAATAGGTCCAAATAGCTCTGACTCTTGTTAGACCTAAAAAATGTGTCCAATATTCTAATTTAATTTTTTTTGGTCACTAATTTGATTATATTAGGAAGCGTTGTCACCCTAGTTATTTTCATTACGCCACCTCAAACCTTAAAAATAGAAGTAATAATCAAGCAATTAGTAAACCTTTCCTTCGTTTTGTGCCTAGTTAATCCTAGTCTTAAAAATACAAAATTAATAGTGATAGAATTTTTGAAAAAGTTTTCAAAAATAACAAAGTTATGCTACTTTAAAGTTTGAATTTGACAATTCTTCGCGCTTTATTGTGCTTAATGCGCATGGCGTCATGCGACACAAATGCCATATTTATAGTAACAATAAATATAGCAAGTCATGAAAGCAATGGATAATTAACTGTTTAACTGATATGAAAATTAATCTAATGTCAATTTGGAAGTATCACATAATATCTGAAAATATTTTAAATTCATGACTTACTGTATTAATCATTATTAGTTACTGTAACTATACTTATGACATTTGTGCCGCGGTTCGTCATAATGGTCGACCGGATGTTGATCATATTTGTTTGCAACCGCACGTACAAGAAATTGAATATCCTTGTTCAATTTAAAGATATCGAAAAAAATCTTTTAGTAATTTTATTACTACGAGTGCCGGATTAAGACTATTTGATGCCCTAAGCATTTATTGCGTATGGACCCCCATTTTTAATAGCAGTATAAAAAAAACTGATATTATCTGTCTTATGTTCAGTTTATAAAATAATTGTTTTCAAATTGATATTAAAAAATATTGTCTGAAGACACAAGTAATTCAAGAATTACAAGGCGCAAATTTTTCATAATATACCCCAACGTTATGTTCGAAAATTGATGTATATTTTTAACGACACTTTGAGCTTAATAATATAATTTAATTAACTTAATCTAATAAAAAAATAACAGTTGAAAGTATTGAAACACAGAAAGGAAAAAATCATTTTAATAATTTATTAATAATTAATTTAGGTTCATAAATATAAAAGCGTTAGCTGTAAACTCTATGATCGTTTATTAGTCACAATCAATAATATAATTGTGACCCTAAATTATAAAAATTATATTTTCTTTTTGGTACATTTCAATAAAAACTTTCTTTTTATTAGTATTTTATTTTTCTTGTTTTTATAGTCTTTCAAAATTTTAACTATTATGACATTAAATTATAAAAATTATTTGATTATTTTATTCAAGATGGTTGAGAAGGAAAAGGTATTCCGTCATCTTGGGGCATCCGCCATATTGGATATATACATTGTCACCAGACTTGCTGTGTGTGAAATTTCAAAGCTTTAGTTAATTTAATCTAGTCGAACAAATTGCAGCAATTAGATTATGGGGCCTTTCCAACTAATAAATTATAATATTGACATTTGACATATAATAACAAAGAAAATAAAATTTCCGTTAACGCGTATAGTAACGCGTATATAGTTACCACTAAATATTATAAAATTTGCTGTTCGTGTTCATGGTTTTCTATATGTTATCACGTTATGATGTTAAAAATAAACAAAGAATGCTTGTCAAATACCTAACTAACATCTACGGAACAAACTAACATTAGATTTTTTTTATTTTCAAAATATTTCTGAAACTAAGTACAAATTTAGAAAAACACATTTTTTCATGACTATCTTGTAAAAATATACAGGCTAATAAACTGTTATGACATGTAAGTATATCATAATTATAAAAAAAAACAACATTGAAAGGTAGGTACTTCTTTCTCTGTTGCGCATGCGCCGATTTTCCCGAAAAATAAATTACAAAACTTTCTTGTAAAACATATAGAATAATAATCCGTTATGAAAAGTTTACTATTATTATATAAAAAACATCATAGCATATAATATCTTTTGCGCATGCGCCGATTATCCCCAAAAAAAATTACAAAAATTTCTAGTAAAATATGTAGAATAATAAGCCGTTATAAAAACTATATTATTATTTTATAAAACAACATTATAAAAGATATACTCTTTTGCGCATGCGCCGATGTTCCCCAAAAAACAATAAATCACTTTATATTTGCATATCAAACATCCTCCCAAAATTTGGTTACAATCCGATCATCCGTTGTGTCGGAATGGTAAGAAATGTCAAAAATGACGTTTGCAACTGTCAAAGTTTTATGTTCTAAATTAGTTATTCAAATTGTTAACTCAGAAGGCGTTGCATTTTACCAATATTTATAATGGCATTCGTTTTTGAACAAATGCAAACTTTTTATTTTAGTACTACCAAGGCAATTTTAAATGAAAGGCTTGCCTTTTTTTAATATTTATTTATAATTAAAAAGGTATTTATTTAATTAAATATCTTTTTAATTAGTCGGGCACAACGGGTTTTTTTGTTTTCAATAATTTATTAATGTTTTAATTTTAATTTAAATAGTTTTTTTTTTAATTTCCACCGACTAGTTTTGGAGAAATCAATGAAAACATATCATCCATCTACCGTTTTACCATAAAGCCAATGTTAAATATGCCTACTTTTGAAGTCATTTATTTATATAAATAATCGGGCAACCCCCCCTAAAATTTTCAGAATTGGTTTAGACTTAGTCCAACTTAAAAAAAAATCAATCCTTTCTATTTCAAATTACCTTGGTGCTCGTATTTTAAATTGTCATGTTAAACCGTACAACAATTAAATTGAATTCATTTCTATATAATTATGTATAAAATGAATTTATTTCTATATAAATCGGGATAAAAAAACTGTTTGGGCAAATTCTGTTACACGAAATATATGTAAAATGTTCTCCTCTTTCGTTTAAGACTGGTTTCAAACCGATCTGATTTAAATTGAGCGAGAAATAAGCAAAAAACTTTTTTTTTCCTAATTTTCTCCCCTCTGGGACAAAAATTCAAAAATCGGGCGACGTTAGGATTTAAGTTACCCGGAGACGAATCGAACAAAAAAAAGTTTTTTAAAATCGGTTAAGGCGTTTGGGCTGTACGCTGGATACAAAAAGCGTGACTCACAGATTCACAGATTCACAGATTCACAGATTCACAGATTCACAGATTCACAGATTCACAGACAAAGCGAGTACATATAGGCGCTTTAGCTTACGCTATTCGCGCCTAAAAATGAATTTTACAATCATTGCTCTCATTGAAAATTTGACTGTCTATAAAATCGAACCTTAGGCATTTTTATGCAGTTAATAGAAAAAAAGTTACAAAACTGTGAAGTTAAGAAAATTGAACTCTTAAAAAATAATGTTTCTTCCGTTTTCATTTTCAAAAATAAATTATTTTTTATTTTTATCTTTTATACTTAGACACAGGTATCAGTGGATCAAAATTTTGAGAACATATATAAAGAAAAAAAAAATTGTTGACACGGCCTAGTGAGGTACTTTTCATTTTTGAGTTGTGATTCTTGGCGTCCTCTGAGACGTGAAGCTTACTTTTCTTATAGGTTAATCCGGCACTGCGGTGACACTCTCATTATTAGTATTTTAATTCTCAATTATTCCGTTTTAGCTGGTATATAAAAAATCTGAAAAACTGATACGTTTCTCGTACAGTCTATACGAGTGCTCCGAGCTGCTTACTAGGGTTCCCAACCCTCTCGGATTATCCGGGAGACTCCGGTAATAATAATAATACCTCCCGGTATTCAAAATTTCTCCGGTTTTTCTAAAATTAAAGGCATCCGTCGCTCGCTATTCAGCATGATGGCACAAGTATGGAGCAAGAAAAGAAACCGAATGAATATTTCTTTAGGAAAAGCAGAGATACAAATACTAACAATCTTCGATTTTTCATGTGAAAACCTTTGTGATTTTGTGGTAAAAAACCGTCAAATATTAGATGCTGCTCGAAAGCAAAGTAAATAAATTTAAAAATTAATTAGATTATATTTCAACCCCTCCCCACTACTCGATTTCTTAAAATTCTCCCGAGTTGGTCATTTTAAAAGTTGGCAACTTACTGCTAATGCATGTTTTTGTTGTGTTGTGATGAAAATATGGGTGCAAGGGATCGCTTTGCGTTGCGACACAACACAACACAACAGAGAAATGTGTTTACTGCTTTTATTTGAGAGTATTTCCACTCATTATTCTTAACGTTATGTGGGACCGACTTTAATAAACCATAAAATAATCGCAGAATACGTGGTAGTAATTTAAACGTCTTTTGTTTTATTATCATTCTCTATATATGAGTTAACAAATACCTTTTGTATTGTTATACCTGTTTCCATTGTATTGCGTATCCGTCCCCCGTCCCGCAAGGACACAATTCACAAAGTGATAGCAGATATACACGTGCGTACAACGGAAGTTCCGGTGATTGAGGAAAAGGATGCACTTGCTGATATTAATTTATTTTGCCACTGAAAATTACAATCAGTGAATCATCATCAATTCACCTTCAGTTTTAAAATAAAAGACGACATATTGAGTTGAAAAATCAATTTAGTTTTAACACCCTAGATCAGGGGTCGGCAACCTGTGGCTCGCGATCCGCATGCGGCACATTCGATGTAAAGCTGCGACTTTCCAGTTCCATACGCAAAAAATAATTATTTTATTATATAAACCCTTAAAAATCGTCCAATCGATCCATGATTGAGTACCATGTCTATCTCTCAGTCATTTCCACTCGTGTCTCACCCACACCGTCCCCGTCGCGACGTGTCGCCCTCGGATGTATAATACCTATAGACCGGGAGCCCGCGACAAAAATTTTTGTCAAATCTTATTCACCAAAATACGTTATACATTGTATAAAGTACGTTATTCTGATGTCGAAAACCCATTTCTTACACTTAAACTATGGGACAACTGCGATAGCTGTTGCGGGGGAGTATACAAAAAAAATAGCTGACATGTCAAATCTTATTCATTATGAAACTGATTTTGTAGTTAATTTTTAGTAATTTAATTATGAAAATACATTTCTTACACCTGACAAGCGGGGAAAAGTTGTTCTTACAGAGTGCAAATCATGTGATATTTTTCGAGGGTGGTGTCAAATTTTATTCACTTAATTATTTATATGAGAGGGAAGTTTGAACCGTAAATAATTAGAAAAAAAGTTCTTACAACTTGAACGCGGACCAAAAGAGTTCTTACACTACTTTCAAAGTGATAATTGAGAATATCCACTGAGCTCTTTTGCTGTAGTGCGCATGCGACAGTTATTATTTAGTTTTACTTCATCAATGGATTTAATCGCATGCAAACATAAAAAATAGATAAACTATACGAAATTATTATTTCAATTAAATCCAAATTTTCAATGTAAATTTATATCCATATAATATATACGTACGACTTCTGTTGATTGAAAATATTGCTTTTTTATGCTTAGTGGTGTATATAGTTTTCATTTAAAAACAAATTGGAATGGATAATTTTAAAAACTCCTTTCATGGCATGATTGTAGAAATAATGAAAAATTAAACGTAATTGTAAATTAAAAATTAAAGATCTGAAATTATTTTTTTTAATTTTTCTATTAGGAATATTTACTACAATAGTAATAAATATTTAAAATTGTATTATCTGTAACTCGATGAAATTGAGAAATGTAATCGCCGATTTTCTCCTCTATCGACACACAATAAAGAGGATCTGCTATTTCTTGTTTGCACTAATATATATATAGCTGTATAAATGGCCGTATTATATAGCACTGCTGGTGCCAACAAACCTCAAAGGAGAAGAAGAAGAAGAAGAAGGAAAAGAAGTATAATAGAATAGCCGTTAAAATTCAAAATCCTCACTCTGCTCCGCGACTTTACCTTTCTTTTGCTCCCTTCTAAATTTCAAACATCTGCTGTGGCCAACGGTGAATCATTATTTCTAATATTCATATGTTATTAATCACACTTACGTACTGTTAATTACTGCATGCGCACTATAGCAATGAATACGTTGGATATTAACTATTTTTACTTTGAAAGTAGTGTAAGAACTCTTTCGGTCCGCGTTCAAGTTGTAAGAACTTTTTTTTCTAATTATTTATGGTTCAAACTTCCCTCTCATATAAATAATTAAGTGAATAAAATTTGACACCACCTTCGAAAAATATCACATGATTTGCACTCTGTAAGAACAACTTTTCCCCGCTTGTCAGGTGTAAGAAACGTTTTTTCATTAATTATTTATTAAAAACTTACTACCATTTGAGTTTCAAGATGAATAAGATTTGACAAGAGTGCTTTGAAAAATTACATATTTTTTATTAATTTTTACATCCATGTCCCGCTAAACGACCTCGGTAATATCATGAACCTTTCTTACTTTACTAATATAACTAATTCTATTCATATGGCTGTGAATAAAATTTGACACACATTTTGTCGCGGGCTCCCGGTCTACTACATATTAAGCAAATACTATAATACTGAAACGAAAATGTTTAGTGGTTCTTTAAAAACTGGGAAATTTTGTAAATTGTAACTTTTGGCTCTTCCGTCTCAAAAGGTTGCTGCCCCTGCCCTAGACTTTAGACCAGGGGTGGCAAACCTATGGCATGCGTGCCACAGGTGGCAAGCGACAGATTATCGGCACGACATGGATTGTGGCACAAAATCGAAATAATTAAAGATAATATGTTGGATGTCGAAAAAAATTGACTATCACCAAATAACAAATCCGAAAAAGTTTCATGGCGCTGAATGCATTATAAAAATTATTATTTTTTCCTATATGTTTGATACATTTTTTTTTGACAATTAAATTTCTTTGGTTGCTTTTCGGCACGTCATGGCTACATTAAAAATTTTTGAAAAAAAATTAGGTGTAGAAAGGTTCGCCGCCCCTGCTCTAGACTTGTTAAGTTTCGGGACTTTTTTTCAAACTAAATTTAGCTTACTGTAAGATATGACATACAGCCACTGTTGTATAGTGCGATTATACTCACTATAATTTGGTCGAAAACAGTAAGGCGCAAGAAGGAAAGGGCTACAGGCGCTTACTTAACGAGAATCGAATGAAAAAGAAACTATTTTAACATTTAAGTTCGTTTTTAGATTTTAGTAAATTCAGAAATTGATACCTTAATGTATAAGAGGGCAATAAAATTGCCTTTGAATCTGGAATGTTTTTCTGCTGAACTTGATTTTTTTATTAACTCTAGTTGAAGTCGCGTTTAAAATAATTCTGTTTAAATTAATTGGGATTTGTCAAAAATATTTTCAATTTATTATTAACATAATAAAATAAAAATAATTATTCCTGTCTGACTCTTAAATAACCTTGACGATTTCTAGATTATTCTTTCAACATTTTATTGTAATTTAGTTACGATGACATACATATTTTAGTAATAGATCATGTAAATTTATGCAATAAAATCGGGTTAAATGAATGCGGGTAAAATGAAAAGTCAATGTTTGGTTTTATAAAACGCGATATATCAATGTATGTAGTTCGGAATGTTTGTTGCAGTTGCAGGGGCGCCGATTTTTAACAAACCCCCTGGACGCTCATTTGATGACTCATTTACAAAAATTGGCGAAATACGCCATTTCGTTGTGCATTTGCATTTCAACCACGGTACTTACTTCAAATCTTTTCATTTGTCTGTTGTCTGTTGAGTTAACAACTGCAGAGAATTCATTCAGCTCATTTAAAAATGCAGCTGCTTTGCAGAATCTTTCTCGTTTAACATGATAAGTTTTAATTTTTTAATAAACCCAGCAATGTGTCGTATATTAGGATTCAACAAGTGCGACCTCTTGAAGTTCATACGATTAACTTCACAGTAGGATGCTAATAAATTAAACGAAAAATTCCAACTTAAACTTTTTTTTGTCAAAAAAAAAAAAAACGGACGGATCAATTTTAATAACATTTCTTTAGGATCATACTGACACTAATATTCGTTTGGTACCCTGGCAAAGTCAATACCTAACATGTTTTATTCGAGAGATTTGGTGTAAAATAATCTTTTTTGCAGTATATTTGTTTAAACAGAAGAATGACTGAACCGATTTTTATAAAATTTCTATCGGAATAAAACGACTTTAACGCGCTTCGATTTATACCCTAATGAAGCTTATATAATTTTTTTATTTGCGAGATATTGTGTAAAATCTACTTTTTAGAGCTTATTTAAAGAACGGCTTGTCCAATTTTCACAGTCCACTGCAACCGAGGTATATTACCCCAATATATAAGCATCTCATCTGCAGCTTTGGATGTCCTTCTAAACCTCCCTGTATTGCACCTATGTGTAATGGAAGAAGTGAGGCTGGAAGCTTCCCGGTTACAGAAAACAGGGCAGTGGCGAGACACAAGAACTGGCTATAGAAAAGAAATGACACACGCGCACACACAGCGGTTCAGCGGTTTAGGTGTTAAAAATTAACAGACAAACGGACAGAGTCACTTTCGCATTATTTTATAATATTAGTATGGATTTTTTGCTCGTCCCCCTATAAATACATACACACAAGTACACAGAGGCACCTTTTCAAAAATAGTGTAGTTACCCTTTTAGAATATATTTTTTTAAATTTTAATTTCGATTTTTGGACCCATTACAATAACTTCCAATGTACTGGGAAGTTAATAGAAATGTACTTACTTGCATATATCGTAGACACATAAATATGCGTATATTTATTTTTATAGATACCATTATAATGTAGCACACTTTCTGCTCCTGATAGCTGCTCGAGTAAAACAATGAATGATTATTATATTAATGCGACGCTGTTAATTTTTAATTAATTAACTAGTGAATACTATAATGCGTGCACATCCATTTAGTACAACTAATTTCGTGGCTATAAAGTGAAAACTAAAAAAAACCTGAAAACTAGCAACATGACATCAGAACATCAGGGCCAGTATTGAGCGATTTTATTTATTTTTAGGCTACCGTACCTCAAAAGGAATAAAGAACCCTTGTAGGATCACTTTTTTGTTCGTCTGTCTGTCTGTTAAGACTCTCGGGAATCAAACCTATAGGGTACTTCCCGTTGACCTAGAATCATGAAATTTGGCAAGAAGCAATGTCTTATAACACAAGTAAAGAGAAAAATTCAAAAACCGTCAATTTGTGGTTACATCACAAAAAAAATAATGTTTTTAAACCGCAACAACCTGCTACGCACGTACACAGTAACAGTTCTGATACAAAACAAGTGGTGCGTTTATACAGCATAATATGGGAACTCTCGCATACAACACGGTACGACAACTAGACTATCAGATATAGCCACGTGGTACAGTACAGTTCAGTAATTCATCTGAACTCATTGTAATTACACGCTTATTTGACAGACTGACCACGACATTTGGCGATGTATGGTGGCAACAGTAACTTTCCAACAACTAAGCGGGAAAAATCTTTGATACTCGATTCCCGTGATGGTTGAACTATTTAAATACATACAAGTTAGTTCGGAACCCTCGGTGCACGAGTCCAACTCGTACTTGGACGGTTTTTATGAAGAAATCAGACACGAAAAGAAATATACTTCTTATATTAATTGCAGAGACATTATCTTCTGAGATTTAAAATGGAAATCGTTCATTTTGCATTGAAAGTAAACACGTATAGCCGTTATGCTACTTCGATAGATTGACAGTTACGCTTGATTATAATGTATAATTTATTGCATAATGCATATCTGCAGTGGTAATGACTTTTCAAAATTTAATGTCTCAGAAGATAAGATCTCTGGGATTCAGTAGTTCACAAAATATTTGTCTTTTGGAGTCTACTTTCACAAAGAAAAAATTGTCAAAATCAAACACTTCTCAGTTTTGGACTTCTCTTATTAGTGGCTTGCCAAGTGCTGTACAGAACTAGAGTCGCATCAGACGCTAATGACCTTAGCTGCCGAACACCTATAATCTCCAAAGATATATGTTGAAGAATCGCTTTCGAGAAATAGGTAGTATTACGTATCTGATGAAGTAGATTTCCAAGCTGTCTTCTATCGCCCAAAACTCAATTCTTACACCATTCATATTCGTTAAAGTTTTCATTTAATGAACCTCTAGGACCTTTGATGTGAGGACACTAAATACTAAAAAAGTTTCCATAAACCACTAAAACACGCCTTTTTTTCTCGAGACGTGTGTTAATTCGCTATTCATATTAGCATCATTAATGCTGGCTTGCAGAAAGGATTGTCAAAAAAATTGATTTGACAATGAACTTAATTTGTGAAGACGCATATTTCTCCATAAGAAAAGTGTTGTAGAATTTTAAATCGATTCTGCTCGAGAAATAATTGATCGACAGAAACGATATATATTTTTTTTAAACTGTGTGTACATGTTTTTCTGTGTTTTTCACGTGAAAACGACTTCTACGCATTTTGATCAAAATTTAACTTGAGGTACAATCTTTAAGCATTTATAAATTTATTTATGTGTGAGTAGGTACAATCTAATGTTGTACCTACATGACAGGGAGTTTGAATACGACATTAGACTGCTCCTGCATTTATATGGGCCACAATCTAAGATCATTGTCAAATCAAATTTTATGACAATCTTTTGTGCAACCCACCGTAAGAGAGAGACTAGCGTTTGACTGGCTCCTGTATTACAAATTCCCAGTTCTAATCAGAGAACTGGTATCAAAGTATGAATCGATATTGGGCTCAATTAACCCTAACTGTTGGTGACATTAAAAGACCATTAAGAGATGAAAAAACGTTTTAATCATCTCCTATCGATCTGAAAAGAAATCATGCTTTGGAGTTTTGTTAAACTGTTTCAATATTAAATGTAGGGTTTCCATGAATAATTTCATTCGAATGTCAAGATGCTTTTTAATGCAAACCCATTTTAAGCAAGGTAATTAACTTCGACTCGGCGCGGAAATAAGGCAAGTTGGCTTCCAGAAAATCAATGTTACGATTTGGATTTGGTGTTACAAATAAACAAAAACAAACATTCGTGCTCTTTTGATTTTTTTAAATAAATCAGCTTTACAGACACTTGCTAATATGTTAAAGAAGCATACACTGGCGTTTGGCAGTTGAAGTAGTTATTTCTGTTTAATTAAGATAATTTTTGTTTAAACAATAGTTCAATAGTACTTTCGAAAGTGATCCTCTGTGCTTTTCTTTCATCCACAATACGAATTATAATTTATAATAAAGGCATGGCTCAGTGCTTTTGTTTCGCTGGCAGTCACGACAGTGTATTGTTCTTGGTTTATCAGTTGTCACCATAAAGAAAACTTTATTCGTGACAACTGTCTTCTGTTTCTTAATATTAAATTTTTGTTAGTTTTTTCCAAATAAACCATTATGACTTCTCAATTTTTTTAATTTTAAAATAACAACGTGGTTAACAAACGTGTTTTTGTGCTAAGTTATGTCTTCTCTCAGTATTCTCTTGTGAACGACTTTATTAAGAATAAAAAAATGTCCGCTCCCCGAAATGTGCTGCTCTAAATAGTCCAAATCAAACATTTTTGGGTAGGTATTTGAGGCAGCTTGAAAATTTGTGTTATGTTGAAGTGTAGTGGGGCCAAGCCAAGCTCCGAATTTTTAATTTTACAAAATTTTAATTGCAAAAACGTCCTTGAAGTATTTTTAAATTTTAATAGCTTTACATTTAGTATGCAATAAAATAACAAAAAAATAAGCCAGATCATTTAGTCGGTTCTAAATGTCTGCCAGGCGGATACCAAACTGTCTATTATACACGAGAGTGAGTAAGACGTTACTGGTAGCTTATATTTAAAAATAAGATAACAACGTAAAAAATTGGTTGTCTGTAAAGTCGGTTTACGGACGATAGTTTTACGTGATAACGTCATAAAGAAACATTGATGAAAAATTGCAAGTGCACGCTCAGGTGGAACGTGACACTTTTTCGTGCATGCAGCCGGTGTTTCATCAATTTATAAGACGTTATCACGTCAAAATTTATTTTGAAAAATTTATAACAAAAAATAAAGTCTGAAATTTTAGTCGAGTATTTTTATTTATCTAAATAATATAATCAAACGTTAACTAAGAATTCACTTATTTTATCTACAAAACAATCATAAGGAAAGCTATTTTTGTAAAAAAAATCCCAGCCAATTGGATGACGAGACCATTCCCGCTTCAAAAATATAGACATTTGATATAGTATAATAAAGAAAACAACATTTCTGATATCGGGTGAAATGACGCGGGTAATGACTAGTATTCAATATGATATTTGCTATCCGTTGCCATGGTTACCTACTTACATTCCACGCTATGTCAAAATTAATCAAAGCAAGCTTAACTAGTTTATTTCTGACAGATCTACAGAACAAAAGAACAGAGTTGTTTTTTTTTTATTTTAAAACATTTCCGAAACTATAAAGCTTAGAAAAAATTAAAACTTTCTTGAAAAAATAAATAGAATAATAAACCTTTATGAAAAGTATAACATTACTATATAAAAAACAACGTTATAGCGTGTATCTCTTTTACGCATGCGCCGATTTTCTCCAAAAACAGCAGGCTTTTCATATTTGCAAATTAAACATCCTCTCAAAATTTGATTTCAATCCGGTTATCCGTTTGACCTGTATCGTGCTCACAAACTAACAGACAGACGCACAGAGTTTTTCCAAAAATATGTTTTTTGTATACGGGGGACCTAAAAACGAGAAAGTATTGTAAAGTTTTGAAAAGTGATTTTTGACCTAAACTAGTACCATTTCCCACTTGTGGGTTGGTAAAACCATGCAAACTCCGTTTTTATCCAACAATATTTAATTTCAACTAGGATTAAAATTCATCTGTTTTTAAACAAACTTATGTAAATTAGAAGTTAATAGTTATTAAAATAAGATAAAAATTAACCGTATTCCATGATTACAGATCGTGTAGTCACTCATTCATATACACGGTTAAATTCATTGAATTTTAATTCAAAATCAAGAGTTCCATTTAATTTGTACGGGACTGAGTAAATAACGTAAACATGATAATATGAATCATTTATTAGATATTTTCTTACCCGGAAACAATAACTGTATGTTACGTGTTAATAAAATAAAACTAGTGGTAAAAAATAAAAATTATAGGTTTGTAATGATTAACTGATTTTATATACTCACAAACCGTATTATTTTTTGACAACCGAACAGTTAGTTCATAAAAATGTATTTTACTTGCTCACACGTAAAATGTAGAAAACGTTTTTAAACGGTATTTCACACATTTATGTATACTACGACCAGCCAAAGAACGTCTGAGGGGAAAACGAGTCAGTACGCATGCAACAACGAGACTTATGCGAAACATAGGCTATGCACATTCTTTTTACAGATGTACTTTCCCCAGTCACAATAATGCAAACCTACAGGATTTCTTTTTTTAACACGCTTTTATTAGCTTACCTGTGTGTATCTATGCATCTAATGGAATCTTTCAAATTAATTTTCATCCACTTCCAGGTGTCTGAATGACTTGAAATTTTGCACACTTATTAAGAACCCATGACAACACAGTAATTTATAATACAAATATTTAAAAATATATAAATAATTTACATACATTGAAAAATAACTGTAAGCAGGTAAACGAGTCATGCTGTGCTGTATGTTGCATTGCCTACCCGTAGGCGTGGTTTTTAGTGAGAGAATCACAATAAATTACAGTTAAAAAAACTAAAAAAACACACTTTTGTAGCAATGTGCACTGAAAAGTTAAAAATATTTTTTAAATGTAATCTTTTTGGACAACTGCCTGGAACCTGAAAAAAATTATTAGAGGTTTTAATTCATCTTTCAACTTTGCTTTTTTAACCTCACTTAGTGTGGTAAGGTAATTATGTTTCGTTATAAAATTATGTTTCAGAAGCCTCCAATAGCCGAACTAGTTGAGACTCGAATTCACCTTGCATTTTTACTTAATTATTACACTGAATATCGCACCATTATATTAAATATAAGATTCAGGAGAACAAGAACATAACCCTACTTTTATTCGGGTTCGTACGTTGATTGAATGAAACAAGCAGAACTAATATTGTCCGCTCAGAAATAGACAGAACTAGTTTTGACCAACTGAAAATGCGCAAAACTAGTTTTGCTCATTTTATAACACTCAATACCCGTTTAAATGTAAGATTTCGGGTTTGGGCAATATTCGTTGGTCAAAACTAGTTTTGCGCATTTATTTCGGTCATTGACCGAATTCGGGTATAGACCGTAACATATATATACAAAGCTCATTATCTAAATTGCCTGTCATTATCTGTAACGATTTATCGTAAAGTTCAGTCGTTATTGCAGCTTGCAGTTACAAAAACACAGACCAACGCGTTGCAACGCGGGATTGCAGGAGCGTTGCAGGATCAAATTATATAACGGGGTATGCAAGCGAGATATCGCTTGTGTGTAAATGCCGCCATAATATAATCCCGCAACGGTAGCTTTTACTTAGATAAATGAGACTCTACTGTATATTTGTTTATACCTCAATGCGTTTTAAACATCATACATACAAATTAGCTGTATAAGTAACATCGTATGTACATTATTAGAGCAGCAAGAAATTGTAGTCTTAATGAAGAATAGAAGAATAAATAAATTATAATGTAAAAAACAAGTATTGTGACGATGAGAACTGGGAAAAAGTACCTACCTACTCTTTGATATACTCGCATAGCTCACAAATTTAAATTCAAATTCTACATGCCGGTGTTAAAACGATGTAGGTACGTCATGAAATTCTTTGAAACTTCCGCAGCGAAGTGCTCAAATGTGACGGGATTTTTGATGGAAACGAAGTATAATATTTATGGAAATATGGAAGAGTTTGGAGCAGTAGTTTCTCAAATATAGTTCGCACCTTCAGATTGGACGATGGATAGATATAGTATTAATTTATTTGAATGAAAAAATTTTTGAGTAAAACGTAACATACAACGCGAAAAGATCACCAAGAAATTATTGCAAGAGAGTATTCA
This sequence comes from Xanthostigma xanthostigma, assembly GCA_963575645.1. Classification (NCBI taxonomy): domain Eukaryota; kingdom Metazoa; phylum Arthropoda; class Insecta; order Raphidioptera; family Raphidiidae; genus Xanthostigma; species Xanthostigma xanthostigma. The sequence goes on along the minus strand of OY754472.1, from coordinate 16,803,435 downwards.
GACCTTATATATCAAATAATTTTTAAAACTTTCTTAAACTCATGAAAATTAGTGTCGCTATAACACATCTATACATTTATAGTCATACATTCCGTATGGCGTCATGCCGTCATCGCCATCGCTTATACTGCACGTAGTTGCTTCTCTGAGTGAGCTGTGTACTACGCGTGTCTCTCTTTAGCGTGGGTATGCAATATTACTGTCCGTTATTATTATATCGGTAAGTTACATTACGGGGTGAAATTTATTTACAGGGCAAAATTTCGTTAGAAACCGAATTTCAGTTACAGAGCGAAATTTAGTAAATGGAATTTCGTTTAAATTTATGTTTCACATCTGCCAAGCTTCTCGCGATGGTTTCTTTTTTGAATACCCCTGTAAACAACAAAAACATTCTTTGTACGTTCATTTTACATGTGCTAATTTACTCTTTGATCCTTCTAAAGGCTTCTGCTTGAAATACTTTTGTTTATACCAGGGTTTCTGTATGATCTGGTAAGTTAGATTAGATTAGATTTATTTGGGATAAGACATTTGTATATCTCACAAACACTGCGACCTAGAAGATCTTTTGTGCATCCCCTAATAGTATTATTCCCAGTCTGGTAGAATGCTTTTTATGAACCTTATTACCTTACTGGGGGCTGCACTCCATATATCCTCAGGCTTTGGAAAGGGCCTGTTAAGATATAGCAGCCTTTTGGAGAATACTGCTTCACATTCACATAGAATGTGTTCAGCAGTTTCTTTTGCTTCTTTACAGAAGCGACAGTTATCATCTTGGGCTTTACCCATTTTTGAGAGATGGTATCTCAGAGGGCAGTGGCCTGTAAGTTCTGATTTTCTGAGAATAAGGAGTTCTTTAGTCCTTTTGGTATTGTGCGAGATAAATCTCTTTGATTGTCTCAGTTCTGGAGTGGACTTCCAACGAGAGGCCTTCTTTTCGTCCTCCCATTTGCGAACCTCTAACTTGACATGGCTCTTAGAATAGCCACAGAAAGGTTCAGGGCCTATAAAAGTTTTAGTTCCTCCTTCTTTAGCGAGGGAGTCTGCTATTATCTGGTAAGTTAGTCCATGACACTATGAGTCACTTCATTGGGTGAAACCAACACTAGTGACGCCATTATTTGGAGAAAGTTGCAGTTAAAAGTCTAGAAACTCTTTAAATATCTCTTACAACAATTTGTCTCAAAGAAATGACCTTCAGTTATAATCCCTTTTCGACGTTATTTCTGAAAATATTTTCTTCAATATAATTCCTCAATCGGTTTTGACTTATATTTTTGTAGACCCGGGGCCTCATAAAAAAGCTGTCTATTGAGAATTTGCATTATTGTCACTCGATCTTATTTGAACAAACGTAATTTATACAAAATTTATTTTTTGTTAATGCCTTCAGTGAAAATAAGAATTTCTTTGTCGTTGACACTGTAAGTTCGGTTTTGCGGTCAGAGCGATTCGAGTGCTGTAATGCGTTCTTTATATTAATTTAACATTATTTTACATGCTCGGAAAATTCTATATCCTGCTCAATCTGAGTGCAAAACCGAACTTATCCCAACACAGTTATGTATCATAAAATCTCTTTCTTCAAAAAGAGTAGTACTTATATGGGTGTGAATATTTTTAATAATCTACCTCGAGAAATAGTTGGCACTGAAGGGCTCTCTCTATTAAAAAAAGAAAAAAAAGTTTTTAATATAGCGTAAAATGATTCAAAATGTGACTTTTTTTATGAAGACTCTTACACATGTCTATCACTGTGAAATAAAGCTATTCTATTCTATTCTATCCACATTTTCCTTCACTGAACTCTTTTCTCACCCAAATTTTGTTTTTGAAAGTTTTCAGTACGGCGTCATTTAAAAAGACCCAACAAATGTTGTATCTATGATATAAGTTTTCTTCGTGAAAAATAAACAAATTTGCATATAATATAGGAAATAAGACGACAATTTAGTCACGCACGGGAAATTTTCTATTTGACATGAACTCAATACTTTTGAACAGATGGTCATTTCGCTCGTGCACTAAATAATTGATGCACTGACTAGAGTCTAGACAGAACTTAAATGCGACCACGTGAATGCGACAGTGAAAAAATCAGTAGCGCACAGAAATTTTTCAATAATTGTGAAAAAACATCTAATTTTCAAATTATAATTGAAAATACATTGCAGTAAAATAGTAGTTAATGTATCAAGATTGTAATGTATTACGAACTGTGAAATGGTTAAAAATAGAGATTAACGAGTTTTCACAGTCACACGAGTCAGAAAAACATTACAATCGAGATAGTGTAGCATATATTATCGCGAATGTAATAAAAAAATGAACTTACCTCCTATAAAATGTTGAATTTTCATATCATAATAAGTATATTTATATTTTTGACAAGAGACAACATAGCAGGCGTTGCTATTGTAAACAGTTCACATATAGAACTGAATATGTGAAGTGTTTACAATAGCAACGCCTACTATGTTGTCTCTTTTGCTCATGTGGATTTAAATGCGACTGACAGAGATATTACTCTTTTTTATTTTTTACGGGAATGTGGACAATTAAACAAATTAAACTATTGTGTAAATTGTTATGTTTCGTATATATTTTATACTTCCTCAGACAACTTCACAGTGATTAACTGTATGTCATCCTAAAATTAATTGTCAATCCACACATGTCAGCAATTTCATATATATATAATTTTTAACCTGTGAAGTTGCCTGAGAAAGTATAACATATATACGGAACGTAGTAATTTACACAATAGTTTAATTTGTTTAATTGTCTACATTCCCGTAAAAAATAAAAAAAAGATTGATATTATTGGACGTGAAAACAACATGGAGAGAAATTACTATTGGATTGGTAAAATCGAATTACTTTTGTTTTACTTTACGCACTGGTACGGAAAAGAGTCATTTTGTAGCAGCGATACAGGCATAATTAAAAAAAATTAAAACATTTTTAGTTTTATACGTGTCTAACATTAATTAAAAAATGTGTTTTTTGTTGATTAGATGAATTTGCAACAATGAATCCATAATTGATTTATTAATAATAATATAAATATTTATGACACGACTAAAGTCAGAAAATGTCTTAAAATATTAATTTTTATTATGTTTAACTGATTTAAAGATGATTTTGATTCATTTGAGATTTAATTATAGTAGCAGTAGTATTGTTTTCTTGCACCTTTCATTATAAAATAGCTGCTTTACACGCGATTCATTACTCACTAGTGCGGTAAAGTAAAACAAAATTGGTCGTATTGCACCAATTCCATTGTAAATCACTGTTTTTTTCTTTAGGTGCGTTATGTGAACTTCGCAAAGAAACTATACTCAGTGGCCAGTGGGTTAAAAACGTAACTTAGTATGTAATTATTGTACAGTTTTAAAGATTCCTAGAATGAAATTTCAGTTTTCGTCATTTTCTTCCTGTTTTTTATGTATATCTATATTCTCGACGGTATAAATTTGTTTCCTAAAGGTTCAAACTCTATGCCTATAAAACTTACCGGCTAATGTAAATCTATCAATAGCCTATATCTTTTTTCAAACGGACCGTCAAGCGTCTCTTAATTAAGCTGCATCTTCTATTCCATTCAGGAACTTTTTTCTACCAAAATGTTATTTTATGACTTGTTCCACTCATTTATGGCAACGGAATAAATAAACTTTATTATTATTATTATTAATATATATATAAAAAAATGTAAACCTAACAATATGTGTATTGTTTACATGTTTTACTTTAACTTACTGTTTGAAATGACGTTTGTTAAAAAATGAACTGCCAAATATGTTGAAAATGAAGTGAAATGCAGCGATATTATAGGAAGTATGTACGAAAAGGTATTGCTACTGGTATGACGCTCGTTTTAAACGTAATGTCACAACTCGTCTGAATATAACTCATTGCGACAATTGGTATACAATCAATTATTATTAATTTACTAGTTTTTCGGTTCGGCTTCACCCCCGCATAGATTTCGGTTTGGCAGCTAATGACAAATGTCTCAATTATCCGTAAAAAGTCAAAAGGCCCAGACAACAACGTAATCAATGGCTTAAAAAACTCGACTCTTTAATAAATTTAAAGTAGTTGGTTACGTTTTAAGAACACCACTGATCTTAAGAACAGAATAATGATTGGTCGTCGAATGCACCAACTGTTATCGTTAATAATGAAGTGATTTTAATGTTGGCGACAGTAAAATGAGAGATGCATAAACCCACTTTCTTTTTATAGTACAGTAAACACATTAATGCAATGATTAAGTATGCACAATAAAAAGTAATCTTATGTGGATTATAATAGAAAATATGAATATGTCTTTTCAATGTCAAATTTTACAATGGATTGTAAAATATGTTTTTGCGCTACCCCCTATAAAACGTCTTCTTTCAATGCATGCGAATTGATCTATTACGCACTAGTGTGGTGCAGTAAAACAAAAGTTCTTGCGATCTAACCAATTCAATGGTAACTTTCATGAATGATTTATCTAGAAGTACAGCATGGCGATTCTATATACAACTTAACAGAAGTGAATCTTGTATCACAATTGAACTGTCAAAAATGTTACAAATATACTTTTTGTGCGACCCTCTTTTCATGCCTGTAAAGCGGTAGGAAAATGATAGAGCGTAAAGTAAAACAAAAGAAATGCGAAATATAATTGTACTGCCATTTCAACAGTAAATGTATGAAAATCCAACGCAGCCTACTTGCTTAAAGTTGAACTGTCAACAATTTTGAAAATTGTGTGAAAATCAACTATTTTACCTGCAAAATTTACTATGTATCTCGTGCGTACTTTCAAGTCGCTGGCAAAAGTGACGTAGAAATGTTCGAGCGGTATTTATTGCAAGCTTTTTATTAAATTCTCTATAGTTCGTAAATAATGCAGGCTCAAATTTTAAAATTCATTTTGCTTTTTGACTGACTTGGAGAACAGCATCAAATGTAGCTGCCGATTTATATTTTTACTGGCTGTTTTCTAGTTTATAATTTCTTCTAAATATGGGCAATGAACATAGTATTAAATAATAAACACAAATAAAAACGGTAAATTGGATTTAATGACACATTAGAATCAATGTAGGTACTTATCTCTTGAAGAGGAAGCTGGAATCTTTGATATGACACACGTTTCGCGTACCGTGCTACCATTATCAGGAGATGCCTTAAACATTTTTTGATGATGCTGACATGATTAACGTAACGTGCGTCGCGGTCGGGAGAAACAAGTACCTAATACCTATTACTGTTTCGGCGTTGTGTGGTTACTTGTTCAGTATTCAGACATATATGACTTATTCGATGCTGCATAGTCAATCGCTAATTTAGCACTTTTACAAATTGTATTTTCCCATTTTATATTAATAGCAGTAATAATTGTATGCTTATTCACTTTCAGTAAAAGTTACTCTATGAGTTTATATGCTAATACGTCATTTCGCACGATCTCTAAAAAAACCGAGACCTCAAGTTGTTGTTGTTTTTTTTGTCCTCTCTGTTATTAATTGTGATTACCAGTTTACCACACGCAAGTAACGGAATACCTACTAAAAAAATTCTTTTAAAGTGAGTAACGGTATTAAGAAGACTTGTTAAATTCTATATCTATAGCCATAGGTGGTATGCATATGTTAACAGGCAGAGAGTGACGGACACATTTGTTAAATAATCAGATAATAAGAGATGCAAAATAAAGATTTGGAAATTCGCTTATGGCGTTTAATTGGATTCTTCGCTTTGTTACCCATATGTTATGCAACATACCGTGTGGATGAGAAATTGTGTAATCATTTCTAACAAGAAAAATCATAATTATTTATTTTATTCGGCTTTAGGAATGTCATAGTACAGTTCCTTTTGCATGCGAAAAACAAATTATCTAGGACAGTAGTCTTCAACCTGCAATTTTTAAAGTTCCTCGAGATTGTTTTTTTTTTTTTTATTTTTTAGTTTGTTCCGAAAAATTTAGATATACCTACCTACATTCTTTTTTGTAATAATGTTTTTTTCTACCAATTCCTTTAGAATGTTATCTATACTAATATTATAAAAAGAGGTAAAGTTTGGATGTAGGAGATAATCTTCGAAGCTATTTATCTGATTTGAAAAATTTTTCACCAATATTTAGAATGGACCTTCAGGATGGATTTAGGCTAGGGGTGGCGAACCTATGGCACGCGACAATTATGGGCACAACATTGATGTGCAAAATCTAAATAATTAAAAATATGCTAGATGTTGAAAAAATTGACTATCACCAAATAACAAATACGAAACAGTTTCATCTCGCTCAATGTATTATCGAAATTATTCTTATCTATGTTCGATTCAGTTTTTTGATAACTAAATTTCTTTGGCTGTTTGTTGGCACGTAATGGCTACATTAAACATTAAAAAAAAAAATTAGCACGTAGATGTAGAAAGGTTCGCCACCCCTGATATACGCTATATATTATTGCGTTAAAATAAAAGTGCTTTTCGTGGAGACTAATTTTGCAACGTAAGTCGACGAAAAAACGGTGGCAATCTATAAATTCGGGCGAAACCGAATTGAACCTCTAGTGTGCTGTAATTATGTGTTTTATGATTATAATTGTTTTGAAAAAATGCATTGTAAAATTCAAGATTCAGAAAGGGCAGTTTTATTTTTAAGTGTTCCAGAACTATAATAAAATTGAAGATCTAAGATATTTGCACTTCTGAAAGCATTTTAGTAAATTAGTAAATTGTAGGGTTTATGTAAAACGAGGAATGTAAGACCTATCTTGAATTACATTCAATTAAACTAATTCGGAACACATATTAGATACCAATTACCGTTTCTTTTCAGAAAGTACTTTAAAATTTATGAAGCTAATAAATTAACCATGCTATTTTTGACACTTTCTACCATTGCAACGGCTAACATGATACTTCTAACAGTGTTGTTAACTTTGGTATTTTTGATAAAAAACAACAGAGTATAATAATATCAGATAAACAAATTGTAGCGTTTCTAAGGATTCCTTATTTTATTTTCCTTTTTTTTTAAAAGTATTTTTACCTCTTTTTATACAGTACTGAAATTTTAAAATTTAAAGTTCGGCCCTGCCAATTAGTTATTTAAGTGCACATATTTTATTATTGTGTCACGAATAAAATTTTTAACAGCAGTTATTTTTCAGCTTCGATAATAAAAAGAATAATTTTATAAGAAATAATAATTAAAATAATTTTACAAAAAAAAAGTAACAAGTTTGTATATTTTTAAATTAAAGCGATATTGTTTGCAATAAATTAGTGTCGTAACAATTGTTCGAATTATTGGGCCCAGCACCTTTATTCCTCCTAAATCCATCCCGGGCAATTACGGCACAGAATTGTGTGTTAATACTTAAAATATAAACAAATCATCACTCTGATATGAAAATAAATATCTATATTTATAGATATAGTCTCATTTTTTTTTAATTCAGAACTCTAAGTTATAAATTTTCAGAGTTGTGTAGACGTATCCGATCGCCAACTCCATCGCTGTCGTGATTTTGGTTGCAATCGCGTAGATGTGTAGAGCACTTATTAATATACAAAAACTCTTGAATTATAGTCCAGTTTTTGTTTGACAAATATATCACACAAAAATTGAATAATTTATTTACATTTTAGCTAAAAACGCTACATCCTGTATTCCACGTTAGATCTTAAATTACTGTCATACGTAATCTTGTAAGTTTGTTTTGTAACAAATGGATAAAGGGTTGGTTTTTGTTTCAGGAAATGAAGATATTTATTCAAATTCACATATATCACCAAAATCAAAAGATTACCAAATATTAGATGCCAAAATAAAAGGAGAAACTACGTCCAAACCGGAGGAGATTCTGCCAACAGATTTATCGATCGATGAAACATCTGTTAAAGCAAGCCATGAGACTGTCACGCTTCAGTCTTCCGCAACGTTGGAGTTGGGAGATAACAGTCGCATGCACAAAGCAACTGTGTCTTTAGCTTATGAGACGGGCTACGACGAGGGCGATGACAAGGACGTTGAACGGTCAAGGGTAGAGCGATCAGCATTACCTATTTTAGATGGCCGTCAAGTTGATTACTCACGTGAATCGGATAGAGATGGCAACCGATTGGAAGAAAATGACGTGAACGTAAGAGCCGGACATAGGTATAAACATTTGAGTCCGACAAGAACACTGGGCGGACTCAGGGACCGCAGTGGCAATATCTTTTCTACGAACCAGGGGGAAGTATTGAGGGCTCCGCGTGGCAAAGCTCTGCCACTGCAGGTAAATGATGCTTGATTAACTTTGTAGCAACAACAACTTTGGGATGTTTTAATGATAACACTGTATCTTCTAAAAGTCTGCTAAAAACAAATTTATATGTCAAATAGTTTCAGAGAAAATCGTCTGTTTTGCACGGAATACTATGAAAGTAATTTCAACTTTATTTTGTTAAAAAAATACTGGAAAACTTATTTTATTAAATAATTTTTCTGAACTACATAATTCTCTCATCATTTTTCAAAAACAATTATGTTTTCAAATAGATTATTACTAAATTAAATTATCTTAAATATTAACAATTTGTTTGTTTAAATTTATTCTAGGAGCCCAAAATTTCGCCGACTGCAACGACGGTGAATTTTGCTACAGAAACGTTTAAAGGACGACAGGCAAATCCCGATATCCAGGATATTATAACAGGAATAGTAAAACTGCTCAATGGTAATGTGAACGTGCAAGCGAATACTGCGCCACCTATGGGCCGACCTTCGCGACCAGTGTCCACACGTATAAATAATCGTGGTCCGCCTCGCATTTCGGATTTGCCTCCATTACCGCCAGACTTTGATTCAGCAGCACCTTCGTCTAGTGTCCTTCCACCGCCACCACTAGGACAAATGCCGCCGCCACCTTCTCAACCAGTGACTAAAATTCCACCTCCATATCCGTTTGATTTACCTCATCAAACAAAACCGCCGGGACGTCCATTCCTTAACGGAGTGCCTCTTCCTGAACAAATTGTGCCAATAGGAAGTCACAGACCTCCAACTCTCGGAGGAAACTTTCACGGGGGCGGAGGAAGACCACCCGGATTACCGCCATGGCATAGGAGACGTCCACCACATAGAAGACCACCAAATATACCTGTCTATAAACCAATGCCTCCTATGATGGAAATGGAAGACGAAATAGTTAGTTTAACATCAGAAGAACCGGCGAACCAACCCGTGATCCAAGAGAGTATGATTCATCAACATATTCCAATCACCGAAAGTGATGATAATGATTCTTCGGGTGTACAAACTGAAGCCGCTTTTCACGATTCAAATTATGGTGATAATGTTGACATCACCAATTTGGATACTAGTATTACTGAAGAACCTGAAATTGCATCTTCAAAACCTGTAGAAATGATTAGTAAAGATGAATTGATCAAAGATAGCATCAATCCAGATAAGAAAAAGGATAAAGACAAATTATATCCAAAGCCGGAGAAAACTTCAGTGGAGAAAGAAACTACTGAATTTAAATTTGAAATACTTGAAGACACGTCCGAAATTAACTCGTCGCCTGTGCCGACATCAATTGAAATATCGACAATGAATGTTACGTCAGGTGAAATTACTACAATAGAAAATGAAAATGGAGAAAGCTATAATCCGCCTCCCCTTATGGAAATCGAAGGCATCGGTGAAGCCATTCCTATTTTAGAAACTTCAATAACAGAAATTGAAAGTTCAATGGCGAAAATAAGTGAATCGACATCATCGACAGCTACTCCGACCGAAGGCTTACCTGCTATTACTTCTACGAATGTTGCTACCAGTACAGAAAATTCAGTTTCAAAAACATTAGATAACCATATTAACAAGCAAACATCTTCGACGTCGTCATCATCAACAAGTAAGTTTATTTATTTATATTTTAAAGCCACCAATATCAACAATTTCTAGATCATATAAAAATGCTGAACAACACGACAATAAATGTATCATAAAGTAAACCACAGCATTATTATTATTATAATTAGTGCAAAAATTATAAAACTGTTCTTTGCCGACTTTATCCTAATTTTCTAAAAAAAATTCCTTCATTTGCCCATTGCAATTGCAAGTTGAAGCTCAGTAGAATATAATGGAAAGTGTGATAGATGGAAATTATTAATGGTGCGAGTCTGTTATGACTAACTAAGTCGAGTAACAGACATGCATTATTATTATTATTATAAAGCTGTTTCACTCCTTTATCTCTATAAGAAAGATTTTTTTTTGTGTTTTTAGCAGTGGACTCATCACCAGCTGTGGGTGGTTTTCCGTATTACCAGTATCGACCTCGACCAGGAATAGTCCTTGATGATACTGAATACAAACCAGGCGGCCATCGACATCCTCCGTCAGTGATCACAGCTCGTCCTACAGTTGGACATGGAGAGATATTCGACGTAACCGTTTCGGCAATTCAAGGTCCTGACACAAATAATGGAGGAAATGGACAAGGAAAACCTTTCATTTATCCAGGTAACCATTTTATTTTTTCTAATATTTTTATGAACTGTTTAAAAATATAAAATATATTTTACATCAAGCATTGCTAAGTATTTAAATTAGATGTTTTTAATTTTGCAATATTTTCTTGCTGAAAATTCAAAGATCAACAATTTTACATTACTTAAACCAACGAATTATTTTATATTTAGTTTAAAAACTGGCATTTAAAAAGTTGTAAAATAACACAATAAATGAATAATTTGTAATTTTTATAATGCATTGCTCAATTAGTATGTGTATTCGCACTTTACAAAATAATAATAAATTAATTACGAAGAAATGATATTTATTTATTGTGTCATAAAAATTCAGGTAAAGTATTTATTTCTTAATTTATTAATATAATTATTAAATAAGCTTATCTAATGTGACATTTATGTTAATTTGTTATAATGCAAGGTATTTCTTTATCGATTCTAATTAACCATTATGAAGTTCTACTTACGCTTCTTTTAATTGCATCACTGCTTCAGTAGTGTAGATCACTTTGATCGAAATAACATAGGTATGTATTGTGCGCAATATTATATCAATGCACGATCTCAAAAACTGTAAATTATTAATTTAGAAAATTCCAGCCAATTGGGCAACAGGACCATTTCAATTTCAAAAAGTTTGACATATATGTAGGATTGTTTTCAATGTCTAGGCTTTGTTCTGCTTAATTATTTTTTATTAACAATTTATTATTAAGAAAATAATGGTATAAACATTAAAATATTGGTATAAACACTAAACAGTATTAACGACAAAAGAATACAAAAATAATATTTATAATGTAACACACGATTCGCGCGTACGTCTTTTCGTCTTAACGGCTTAAGTTCGTCTTTTTGACTTACGCGTTGTTGTCCGTCATGTATTATCGCTACATAGTGATTCATGCTTATTAGTTATTATTTTATGCAAACTCTTACACAAAAAAATATACTGGGTGGGTATTGGGTATACTACACTCGGCCATCCTGCGATGAATCCGACTCGGATTCTGACTGGTTATCGACCCATGGTTTCATAAACTCGTTACAAGTGGAGGTTCTCATCGGACCCTCATGATTACCTACTCTCACAATATCATATCTGTCATTTCTTTTGACTTTGGCTATTTGGTATGGCCCCAAATATTTACTACGAATCTTCAGTCCTGATCCAAACTGTGTCCTCTTAATTGCTACCAATTCACCTTCTTGATATTTTCTAGCTTCCTTGCGCTTTTTATTGTAGTTTTTCCGATTTTCTTCTTGTATTTTTAAAATCTGTAACTTACTATCTTTTCTACGTTCTTCTCTGTCCTCGTTGAATTGTTCTAAATATTCTTTTCTTACTAGATCAGTTATTTCTATAATCTCTTTTGTTCTCATTTTGACTCCCACAAGAATTTCAAACGGGGTTGTATCAATACTTCTGTGAAATGTGGAATTTAAAGCTCTTTGCACATTATCAATGTGCTTGTACCACTTGGTTGGATCTTTGGTGCTTAACTTAGTAAGTACGGGAATGACTGTGCGATGAATTCGCTCCACTTGGCCATTGCCTCGCGCAACACCTGTGGTAATTGTTACGTGATTTATCCCTTCGTCTTTGCAGTACTCTTGAAATTCACCCGCTGTAAAGGCAGTGCCTTTGTCGGTAATTATCCTCAACGGGTTTCCAAATACCGCTTGTTGTTTTTTCAAACACATTACTGTTTCTCTGGCAGTTGTTGTTCTAGTCGGATATAGCCATGTGAATTTCGAAAAATCGTCAATAATCGCCAAAATGTATTGATAATTTTTACTCGTCGATGGTATGGGTCCTAAGTGGTCGGCATGGTAAGTATCTAAAGGTACATCACCCTTTGGTATGGGATGTAAGTATCCTTCTTTCTTTCCTTCTTTTCTACTGCCAAGTATACAAGGTATACAATTTGCGATACATGCTTGAATTTTCTTTTTCAACTTAGGTATATAAAATTCTCTCGTCACCACTTCTTCTGTCTTTTTCACTGAAAAGTGTCCTACTTCATGTGCCTTCTTTATCATCTCTGCTTGCATTGTACGGGGAACAACTAGCAATTCTTTTCCATTGTCATATTTGTATAAAATATCATGTTTCACGAAATAATCCTCATATTCCTCGGTTTCTAGGATTTTTCTTATTGCCCCTAGATGTTCATCCTTGTCCTGGGCAAGTTTTAACCTGGTAATGATGCCATCCTCTTCTGTTATTATCATTACTGCGTAACTTCGACTCAAGGCGTCAACGTGTGACATGCTACTTCCTCGACGATGTATTATTTCATAGTCGTATTCTTCTAAAAGCAATGCCCATCTTGCTACTCTTGTTGTTAAATCTTTTTTGCTCATGGTTCGTTGAAATGCTGCGCAGTCGGTTATAATCTTGAATTTAACTCCAAGGAGATAAACGCGAAACTTCTTTACAGCTTGAATTACTGCAAGAACCTCTAACTCATAACTGCTATATTTTTCTTCTGCAGGTGTGGTTTTTCTGCTCATATAATACACTGGATGTAATTTAGAGTCACTATTAGACTTTTGCATTAAGCATGCTCCATAACCAACTTGACTAGCATCCGTGTGAAGTTCAGTTTCACAACCCTGCTGATAGATATGTAATACTGGTTCGCTTGATAGAAGATCTTTAAGCCTCATAAATGCTTTTCTCTGCACTTCACCGAAATTAAAGGACTGTTCCTTTCTCAACAAATCGCTCAAGGGTTTCGCAATGACTGCGTAATTTGCGATAAATTTCCGAAAGTATCCTGTCAAACCTAAAAATGATTGCAACTGTTTGTATGTCGTCGGTTCTGGAAATCTCTTAATAGCCAGCGTTTTTTCTTCAGACAGTTGAACCTCTCCGTTCTCCACAATAAATCCCAAAAATTCTACTCGATGCTTCAAAAATTGACATTTCTCAAATCTGATTTCTAATCCGTGTTCTTTTGCACAATTTAATACCAATCTTAACCTCTCTATTCCTTCTTCTTCATTAGCACTGGGTATAATTATGTCGTCCATGTAATAAATTGCTATATCTTGTTTCGTTAATGTTCTGAAAACGTGATTAATATACCGTTGAAAAACAGCTGGGCTGTTGCATAATCCAAAAGGACATTTTAAAAATTCATATTGACCGTTAGGCGTCACAAACGATGTATATTTGGTACTGCTTTTCTCTATGGGCACATGAAAAAATCCATTCTTCAAATCTATGGTACTGAATATTTTAGCACCTTGTAGCTTATCTAATACGTCCTCAATTAACGGTAAGGGAAATCTATCTTTTACTATCTGTCTGTTGATCTTCCTATAGTCGCAACATATTCTAGTCTTGCCATTCTTCTTAGGAACAAGTACAATTGGACTGGCATATTCGGAAGAACTAGGTTTTATTATATCATCTCGTAGCCACTCTTCTATCTGTCTTTCCACTTCAATTTTTTCTGATGTTGATAGTCTTCGTGGATGTTGGTAAATAGGTTCTTCATTTTTTAAAATAATTTTCATTTGAATATCAGTTGTTTTTGTTTTCTCCGGTAAATAATTTTGAATTAATTCTTTGACTGCATTCCTGTGTTCTGCTGTCTTTATGTGCTCTAGTTTGACTTCTTCTTCTTCTTCTTCTGCTGCTATGTTGACTTCCATTATGAAATTATCTTTTTCTCTTTTGTATACAATTATTCCATCATCTCTTATACTAACTTCAGCTTGCTCTAATAAGTTATTTCCTATAATGGCTTTATATGCTGTCGCGTTTTTTGGTATAACGAAGAAAGTTAAATTGAATTCCTCATCATTCACAACGACATCATGTGTAAAACTTCCCATAGTCTTGGTTTTACTGTTTTCTCCTAGGCCTTTCACTGTTATGTAATTGTTAGTCAGTGGAATATCCCTAAAACAGTTTTCATAGACATCTTCTCTGATAGCACTAATATCACTCCCTGTGTCAAAAAGTGCCAGCGTTTGGACATTTTTGATCTGCAATTTAACAGCGTTTCTTGGTACTACTTCTAAGATATGTACGTTGGTAGTATTCGTGTTTGGTCTGCTCATCTCTCTTGTTGACGATGATTTGTTGGGGCACCTAGTTGCAATATGACCGAAGCCATTACAAGCAAAACATTTAGTACCCTTGCTCTTATCCGGACAATCTTTCGATCTATGTCCTTTCTTTCCACAATTAAAGCAATTCATCGGTTTTTCTTCTTTCTCTTGCTTTACTTGGACTGCATCTTCTTTCTTCGTCTGTTCTTTTCTCGTCCTATTCGTAAACGTTGGTGGCATTGGATTTTTTCTTTGTAGATGATCATATAATTTAATTTTGTTTTTGAATTCTGAAAAATTCCTGGCGCCGTACAAAACTAATTTGTTTGGCGTTTCATCGTAGATCCCGTCAATTATGTACTGAATTATTATTTCCGATTCTATATCAGCACGACTTCCTATTTCCCTCATTATTAGAACATATTCTTGAACGGTTTCGTCATACTTCTTTCTACGCGTCATCAACATTTTATGAACTTGAGCTGCGTTTATTTTTACCTCAAATTCTTTAATAAGATGTTCTTTAAGTGTAGACCATGTTCTTATTCCCTTTTCCGATTGAATAAATAACTTGGCCAAACCTCTTAAACTCTTTTTTGCGAAAATCAATTTCTGTAGATCATTCCATCCTGTTATCTCAGCGATTTCTTCGAAATCTCTTACCCACGTCTTAATAGGGTAATCATCTCTTCCGTCAAATGGTCTTATAGTATCTTCGACATCTCTAAATGTTATTGCAAACGACTCTGACCGTCGACAGTTCGTTGCTTGCTCACATCTAGCTTCATTATTGTATCTTGCTTCCTCGTCGTTTCTTTTTGGCGTTGCGTCTCGCGTCCGTTCCTCTTCATCTACATCTTCTCTAACTTCTTCGTCATTATTGTCGTCTTCACTGTCTTCATTATCGTCGTCTTCATCGTCTTCATTATCGTCATTTTCATTTTCAACTTTAAGGTCAATCAAGAAGGAACAAATACGATCCACCACGTCATCGATATTAGAATAATTTAAATCTAATATGTTACACACTGTGACCAAATCAGGCAAATCTAATTTATCTCTTATACTATCTAATCTTTCATTATACTCGTCAGAATTCTTTTCGAAATTAAAACCAGAGAATGACCGCAATGCTTTTCTTACCCTTCTAGGTTGTTCTTCCCTACCAAAACAAATAAAATGCAAAGCCTTGACGGCCTTAAATTTACTGTTACTTATTTGATATGCTATCTTATCTATGCTACCCAAATTAGGCATCTCGTCAAATGAAAAGTTTTATCTACTGTGAAATAAAAAATATTATCAAATTCGTTACGCGATTAATTTTATAATGTCTTAAAATAGTGCAACAATGAACAAACTCAATGAATAAAGCAAAATATACTGGTCAGATCATAACAGGCAACAATGCGTAATGCGTTGATAAAACATTAGACAAACATCAATCTAACATAGGACAGTTTAAATTCGCGCTCGTGTGTTTACATCATTCACAAAATATGCAATATTACAATACATAACCACTATAACAACACACGATATAAAATTGCTGTGTCTATATAAAATGTATTGGGCGATATGAAATATTAGTATGAATCATTCAAATATTATTAAAATGTCACTTCTCTATTTCGTTATAAAAGTCAGTCTATTTTCACTCTTCTGTTACTCTCTTGCGTTAAGGAAAGATACGTCCTACCTTCTTTAGTGCTGCTTTGCTAAGCCAACTTCGCTCCGCTGTATGCAGGTACGCAGGCTTATGTGCCTCCCTGACTCAGGCCTCAGCTTGGTGCAGCGGCACGGCTGTTGATATGTAACGAATCTACAATGTGCTGCGTCTGAACTCTGGAGATGACCCTGATCCAATTGTTTATGTCAACTATCCACATGAAACAATTTTTTACCGCGTTTTTTCCGTGTTCTGATTTTATCAGTTTTTACTACTGGCTTTCAATTTCACCATTTCTTTATAGTTTTAATTCAGTTAATATCTTTTATTTATTTCAACTTTTGTCTGTCACTTTCAAACTTTTCAACAATAAACTATAAGTTTGATTGTATCACTTTAAATTTTATATTAACTTTTGTCACTTTTCTAATCACGGCGCTCTATGATCTTTGTTATCTTAAATCTTAACACTCTGTTATCTCTTGTTATCTTATTTTATTCGCTGTTATCCTTTGTTATCCCTTGTAATCCCGGACGAGCCCCCAAAATGTAGGATTGTTTTCAATGTCTAGGCTTTGTTCTGCTTAATTATTTTTTATTAACAATTTATTATTAAGAAAATAATGGTATAAACATTAAAATATTGGTATAAACACTAAACAGTATTAACGACAAAAGAATACAAAAATAATATTTATAATGTAACACACGATTCGCGCGTACGTCTTTTCGTCTTAACGGCTTAAGTTCGTCTTTTTGACTTACGCGTTGTTGTCCGTCATGTATTATCGCTACATAGTGATTCATGCTTATTAGTTATTATTTTATGCAAACTCTTACACAAAAAAATATACTGGGTGGGTATTGGGTATACTAAAGGGTTTTCCAATAAGAGGTGTTATTTTGAATAGCCCGCTATTTCGGTAGATGTTACTTTTGGAGTTGTCATTTTTTGACATTTGACAAGTAGAAACTATGCCATTAATAAAAATGGAACGATACACGCTTCAACAACGCATTGAAATTATTAAAACTCACTATAAAAATGGTGAAAATTTGGCAGAGACGGTTCGTAAAACTCGAACATTTTTGGGTCGTCGTGAATCACCTTGTCGGACCGCAATACAGAAATTGGTGGAAAAATTCGAGCTGTTGGGACAAGTTAGTGATGTGAAGAATAAAACCCGTGCACGTCGCTCAAGAACAGCCGAGAATATTGCTGCTGTAGCCGAAAGTGTTGAAGAAAACCCAGGTGAATGGATTGCGCTATCGAGAGATGATTAATGATTTTTTATGGCCGGAATTGGATGGTATTGATCTGGACAACGTTTACTTTCAACAAGACGGAACTACGTGCCACACAAGCAACGAAACCTTACGGGAAAAGTTTCCGAACCGTGTTATCTCTCGAAGAGGCGATCACAATTGGCCACCGAGATCTTGTCATTTAACACTTTGCGACTTCTTCCTTTAGGGCCACGTGAAAGAGAAGGTCTACGCCAACAGCTCAGCGTCGATTCAAGACCTCAAAGATGGAATTCGTGAGGCTATCGAGGACATAGGGCAGCCACTTTGCGATTTGGTTATGGAAAATTTCATGAAAAGGATATGGTCCTGTAGGCGTGGTCGTGGTGGTCATTAATTGGCTGATGTTATTTTCCATTATTAACGGCATACCTTCCTCTTTATAATGAGATAAACATCCGATCATTTATCTCAAAAAATGGCATTTTCCTTTGAATATCAAAATAACACCTCTTATTGGAAAACCCTTTACATATATAAAGAAAATAAAACTTCTAATAGTACGAGCGGTGACACGGGTAACGGCTAGTATTAAATATTATGATATTTGCTATTCGTTTGCATAGAACCTACATAATAATATGTAATTGTCACGTTATGTAAAAATTAACCAAAGCATATGTTCGCCAGCCCCCTAATTTCTTTTTGACAGATCTACAGAACAAAAGAACAACTGTTTTTTTTTATTTTCAAAATATTTCCGAAACTATAAAGTTTAGAAAAAATTGTTTCTACAAATTTTTCTTGTAAAAATAAATAGAATAATAAACCGTTATGAAAAGTATACCATTATTATAAAAAACAAATTTATAGCATAGGTATATTTCTTTTCTAGATGCCTCGATTTTCCCCAAAAACAAAAAGGCTCGTCATGTATACTTGTTAAACATCTTACCAAAATTTGGTTGCGTATACAACAGATCGGGCTGCCATTTTCTTTATCGCTGTTATAGTCTGTCTGCATTATACATGTCAAACGGCTGAGCGAATCAAAAACAAACTTTGGTAAAATGTTTGACAAGTAAATATGAAGAGTCCTATTATTTTTGGGAACGATCGACCCATTCGAGGACGAGATATGCGCTAGAATTTTGTTTTTTTGTTATAATAGTATATTTTTCATATCGATTTATTATTCCAGTTATTTTTACAAGAAAGTTTTGTAGACAGATCTTCAGAGTAAAACAAACAAGTGATTTTTTTATTTTTAAAAGATTTCCAAACTACAAAGTTTAGAAGAATTTTTTTTCACAAAACTTTCTTGTAAAAATAAATGCAACAATAAACTATTTTGAGAGTTATACCATTATTATAAAAAAAAAACAACATTATAGCATATAATATGTATCTGTTCTGTACATGCGCAGATTTTGCCCAAATACAATAGAGCTGTTCATATTTGCATATCAAACATCCTCCCAAAATTTTGTTTCAATACGCGCTCATTCGTTTTATCTGTATAAACAGTCTAACGGACTAAAAGAACTAATTACCTTAATTACTATAGGATCAGTTGCCCAAAATAACACATAATTGTTTGTTTGTTGTTGATCATATCAATTGTTACAAACCGCGTTTGTTGAATTCTTTGTTTTAGATCAATTCAATTCTATATTGAAATTAACCCACAATAATTGTTATTTAATTTCTAAATAAAATTATTTATTTTTCAGTGGATATTGAAGGCATTGTTTTAGCACCTACCAACGCCGACGTAATCACATCTCCGTCCGGTTCTGAAGGATTTGTGTCGATAGACGGAAAACGAACATACCTCAATCTTTTCGGTGATACTGGATCGACTTCGGTAGATCACCAGCCAATAGTTCCAACGAAATCTTCGTCTTCGATTAGTACTAACAGTGGAACCATACAAATAACAGGTACTGGATATGCAGTTCCTCAAACGGACATACCTTCAATTCCATCACGTGGAGCAGCTAGACCACCTCAGTCGAAGAGGCCACTGTTTAACAGAAAACCTCAGCCACCAGTGAGGTAAGAGTGTAGATTCATAATTACTCAGTATGTCTTCTTGATGATGGTAGCTGGGGTATTTCAAATAAAATACTGTTTAGTTGAGAGAATAAATACAAAAAGTTGAAGAAAGAACATATCACCATAGATTCTATAGATTCCTGATCGTTTGTTTATTATTTCAGAATCGATACTTGTATAGTGGGAGATCCAACAACATGTGACGAGACTCAACATGAACAGTGTCGTACAGAAAGTGGAGTATCCTCTTGCCATTGTCGACCTGGTCATGCCAGACGAAAACATCGAGAGCCGTGCCGTCGCGTCGTAGCCCTCGTCGCTGCTCTCAGGGTGGATAGAATGCGTGAACATCGTATTGTTTGGAGCGGTCGTTTCTTAGATCAAGACACTGACGAATATAGACAACTTTCCTATGAGGCTTCTCGAGCGGTATGTGTAGTCACATCTCTCCTTGTTAGACCTAAATGGAGGAAGACATTTTTTGCTCCTTATCATCCCCTCTCCCGTAAATGATTTTTTTACGTTGTAACAGGGGGAAATATTATTGTTAGTTTTTAGAGGCAAAACATAAGACTTTTTGGAAAAATATTAATAATAATAAGATTTTTTTAGAATAAAGTTTCATGACCAATTGATCCGTTTAGAAGAAAAATCTATGATATATTGTGTCGGATTTGAAAATTAATCGAATTTGATTTGTTGTTTTTTCCTCTAAAGATCGATTCTGCAATGTCAATGACACCGTTTAGCGACGACTTTATTGAAGCTCGAGTCAACAACATATTCCACGGTCCTGGAGGTGCAGGCGGAGTTTTTGTAAACTCGACTTTACTCCTTCAGGAAGACGTGACCACGTTGAGACAGGGTTTGGCACATGACGTGCAAACTCAGCTCATGGGAGCTATTCAACGACGTAGCAACAACATCGGTAACAGTGCACTGTGGGTTGATGGACTGGCTGGAGCTGTTTCTCCACTTTTGGGTAAAATAGTTATTTTCATTCATCTTAATAGATATTTAGTTTGGTTAGTTGGGACTCAACGCATGTAACAAACCTCGTGTTATCGACCTTATTTTTAGTGGACAATGACTTAAGTTATCGGATCTCTAGACTCCCTCTCTATACCTGTCTACCGTTACCAATTTTTAATTTTGAGTAGTCGATAGTTGAAGGTCTTGCAATAAATCGGTTCTCTTCTAAAATTTTTAATTGCAGATTTGGACGAATGCGCAAATCCCGAATTAAACGACTGTCATTCAGAAGCCACTTGCAACAACGTGTTCGGAGGTTTTACTTGCCAATGCGGTGACGGATTGCGTGATCCTTGGTCAGGAAGCAAAGCAAGAGCCGGTCGTCAATGCGAACGCTGTCCCGCAAGTCGATGCCACCATCGCGGTGTTTGTCGATACGAGGCAGATGGACAGCAAGTCTGTGTGTAAGTTTTATCAACATTTGTTATTTATTAATGTTACCGAAGGTGTAGCGTAGTGGTAAGAGCAACTAGACTAATATTCAGAATGCACTGGATTTTAATTCCGGCGGAGCCAGACGTGAATAAGATTAATTCCTAGTTCCTACTGCCTCTTGCCAGGAGATATCTTTACGAGCATAAACTGTTACGACAAGTATGACAGGCCTTACGATTATATGTATGTTGAATTTGGGTTTTGAGATTAGGAGGCTATCGATTAATCTAAACATTCAATTGTATTTTAAAATTGTTCTTTCAGATGTAGCGGTAACTATTATGGATCACAGTGCGAAGTCGATGGAGAAGTGGTTGGAGTTGCTGTTGGTGCCAGTGTGGCAGCCATCATAGTAATAGTCTTAACCCTCGTCTGTTTGGTGATGTGGAGTAGGCGTTGGAATCGCGAACAGAAGAACGCTGCTGCTGGTTTAGGTGGCGCTGGTAGTCCCGTGTTTGGTTACATGGCTGCCGGAACTGGAGGCACAGTGAAGACGCCCGTTGTGGGGCCTCCGCCCTACCAATTGACCCTTGAAGATAGAATGCGATGGGCGCATCTAGCTGATGTTATGGCACAAGCCAATCATTATGCTGTGAGTAGTCAAAACAATTTTTTCTTGTAGTTGTTTGTATTTAAATATTTTGCTTTAATTCTCCAATGGAGAACCGCTCCTCTAGTATTAAATTCAGAGTTTTTAATAAATCATTTTTGTAATAAATTGATCAGTTAATAATATACGCACAGAATTAAATTTGTTGTAAATTATGGGTTCTTTTACAGATATCGAAGTATTTCTATATTTGCAATTGAACAAAGTAAATGATATGTGTTTATAAGTTTAAAGGAAAAGTTCAATTTGTACACTGTGCTTTAATTGATAAGAATTCAACGCGACACTGTCTGAGTTTCAACAATGATAGCTAATTTTTTCTTCTTTCAAGTAAGGTGTTCGCTAGACCTAATATTTTTCTGTTTTAATCCAAACGAATTAAAATAAGTGTATAAAGAATGAGCTAATTTCAATACGCACGCGCATTTTTGTGAATCTATTGTCATTTTTGACGCAAACGTATTAATAATAATAAACTACAATATTATATTGATTCTAGAGTTTTTTTATATCGTTTCTCGAATTATCCAATATTTCTTAAATGTTAGCAGCCTGAACCAGTAGGTGCAATCACTCGGCCGTCATCGGCTGTATTTGGTTATCCGACCCTATCAATGCATGGTACTATGCCACCGGTTCCTTTGCCTCGGTTGGGTTTACAAAGCAATACTTGTGCCAGATCTACTAGGGGAGCCGCCGCATCGCGAAACGGCGACAATACGAGTTCAAGTGAAGAGGAAGATAGAGCCGATCTGTTGGGAAGGAGTTTTCAAGTACCAAGGCCTAAAAGTCGAAGTTCTGTGGCGGTACGTAGTCAAAACGGATTTTTCTAAATTTGTTTGCACTCATCTAATTTATTTTCTTGATATTTTTAGAATCAAAGTGGAATTTATTATGATGTAGATTACGATCAAGGAGACATGTATAAACATCAGAGCGGTCCAGGAATTCCAATGAGTACTTATACGCCAGGAAGGCCACCATATTTTCGAAATTAACTACAAATGGTAGTTACATAATGAACATGATGCAGAATCTATAGTTTCATAAACTGACATTTCAGAAGATTCTGTAGTGCAAGCCATTGTGAAATTAAAAAAAAATGTGTGGGTGTTTTAGCAGGTTATTGACAATACGCCATTTTATAATTTATACCTGCGTGACTCCCAAAGATATTTTTGTAGAGGTAAACAAATGACGTAATACGTCTTGATTTATTGCCTCGGAGTTTTCTTATTCAAAAATTTTGATCAAACGAACAAAATGATTTGATAAAGAAAATTCGTATTTTTTATTTGAAAATGTTAACACCACTATGTGACGACTCTAGCAGGTTCCATACACATTTCGAGTATTCAAGAGTGTGATATTCCACGAGTACAGAGTACCTACTCACAAATGTACGCAGGTAATAGCGAAATATCTGGAATGGTCTAGAATCTAGATTCTAGACGTTGTCAGATGAGTGCAATTACATGTCAAGTCGACTTGGGAATAATCGAGTGAGTTTAATAATCGAAAGGAATAAATGCTTTTTATAACAAAATAATTCATTCGAAATGATTCCTTCGCATAATGTATCATATTAATAGGCGTGTTGGTACTATGCATGAATGAATAAATGTTTCAGCTCTTGAATGAATTTTGTTGTCGGTTTCGATTTTAAGGCTTGAGCGAGTCACCTGCGTACAGTGCTTCATAAAACACAGATAAAAGACGTAAGTAATCATATTCAATATTGTGTACTGCAGCTGATGAAAATCTGAAAGAAACACTTACATGCGGTGTTTCAAAGAGTAAAATAATTTATTACTGGGGATTTAAATTATAAGAATGATTTTGAATAAGAGATATCTCGCGAAATATTTATAATCGAATACTTCGATTATTTTCACTCGAAAAATCCCATCACTCAATTAAAGGTCAATTCACACTTGGCGACGTGACGCGACAGTTCATGCAGCGAAATACAACTCTTTTCATTGAAATTTGTCGTGTTGACCTGCTGCCGCGTCGTGTCGAGAATTGCTACATTTGAAAACACCAAAATTATTGGAAACATCATTTTGAGAACAGATTTTTCGACAACCGTTGCGAAAAACTAGCACGAGTTGCTGCGTGTTTGCTCCCAATATTTTTCACTCGCAAATATTCGAAATGTTTGTGACATTGCCTTTAAAGTCACCAATGTGTATACATTTTGTTGGACAGACAATTTATTAAAATAATTTTTCCACGGAGAAATAACTAATTAAGTATCTTGAGACGTTTTATAAAAAATGAAGTGTAATGATAAAGTGTAATATATAAAGAATGGACAAATAACATAGTGTGAAAAATAACAAAATATAGCACAAATTAAAAATCAAGTGCTAATGATTTCTGATTGTGTACATACATACTCTTACATACTTCAATTTTTGAAACTTCTATTTGATCGAATTTCATACGTTCTTTATTATTTGAAAACAGATAGTTTTTGAGCGACCTGTGGACATGGAACCATAAACATTTTTATTTCACAAAATACGTTCAATATTTCTTAATTCTAGACGAGTGGTTTTTTCCGAAATCACATCAAACGAATTTTCGGTACAATTGAATTTTCCCGTACAACAAAAATAAAATTCCCTATGGTTCCAAGTATATAAGACATCTTGTATATGTATACGTGTATAGACTTTTTTCTACAAGAACTGGCATTAGTGGCATAACTACAATGCGATCTATCGAGATTACAAATTTTAAAATGTTATTTTTAAAAACAATACAGTTTCTGTCTGCTGAAAATAAATATTCAGAACATAGATGGCGCTGTTCTTTACCATACTTATTTCCGTAATTTTAATAGCAAAAAGCCGAAACTGGAATTTTCGTTACGCCTCTGGAAATTGGTACGTTTAATATTGTTAGTAAATTGACAGAATAATGTAAAATTTACGATGAATAACGTGTAAATGTTGAAATTATTTTTAATTAGAGAGAAAACTTCAATGTGAGCTACTGACATTTTTAATATGCTATCTGCGTTACCCATAACTTTTTTTTAAATGCAATGAGATTATAGTTTATTCTATTTCTTAATGTTTAACAAACAGTACAGTTAAAATTGGTTTCGTTTTTTTTAGATAACCAGAAACTAAATATGACATAAAAATTATGAAAATGACTTATTCGACCTAAGTATCCGCGTTTGAGTGGAAATTTCATTAAAAAATTACATTTATAGACAAACTTACTACTTTGTTTATTACAATTTACTAGAAAAAATTCTTGTAGCATAGGATCAAATTAAAGCAATACTGGTTATCAAAATTACATCTGTTCTAAACTGACGTTTCAACAAATTTGTTTGTCGTCTTCGGAATTTTTTTTGTATCGATGATTTCATTTTTTTGACTCTATACATCCGATGAAAAAACGGAATTCTTATAAGATCACCCTCGTGTCTGTCTGTCCGTTTGTCACAGGTTATTTTCTCCGAATCTACTGAACGACAAAAATTTGGTACATACAGAGTTAGATGACCCAATCACGAACTTACAGCGTAAATAAAAACAATCCGATTTTTGGGGGTTAATTTTAGGAAACAAATTAGAAAATTAAATAAAATATTTTTTTCAAGTACATCATGTGACATATTATGAAAAAGCTTGTTATGAGAAATTCAAATATAGGTATATTTTTTAAATCTTTAAAATGCATAGTTTAAAGATATTATAGAAAATATGGAGAAATTGAGCATTTCCCCTTATCTTCGAAAGTACTGAATCTGAAAAAATAAGGAATATATGGGGCTAACTCAGGGGTCGGCAACCTTTTGAGACGGAAGATCCAAAAGTTATACAACTTACAAAATTTCCCAGTTTTTAAAGAGCCACTAAACATTTTCGTTTCAGTATTATAGTATTTGCTTATATAAGTATAATATATATTTATCTGACACGTCGCGACGGGGGCAGTGCGGGTGAGACGCGAGTGGAATTGCCTGAGAGATAGACATGGTACTCAATCATGTATCGATTGGACGATTTTTAATGGTTTATATAGTAAAATTATTATTTTTTGCGTATGGCACTGGAGAGCCGCAACTTTACATCAAAAGAGCCGCATGCGACTCGCGAGCAGCAAGTTGCCGACCCCTGGGCTAACTCATAGTTTACAGGAAAACTTAAACGAAAACTCTAATGAAAATGAAATGGTACGGAAACCTCGACTCACACTTGGCGGGTTTTTTTTATTTGAAACGACGCGTTTCACTTTTTTTACAATAATCATATATTGCTCAAGATTATTTGTAAATAGCTCACCCAGAACTCTAATTAAAATATAATTTCCATACAAACTATCACCCGTAATTTTGATAGCAAAAGTTTAAACTAATAATTTTCTAATCTTATACAGGCGCCAAATCTGTGATTTTTTTGTATCACAGAAAATTCTTGAAACCATTAGTTTACAAACAGAAATAGACTAGTAAATTGATCGTAAACAAAAATAAATTGTATAAAATTTATACTGACAAGACTTAATACATAAATAAGGAAAAAATTAATTGTTATTTAATATTTTATTGTTTATTTTTAATGTAATTTATATACAAAATTTAAATAAATGGTCTTTTTTCACTATTGTCTTGTTTTTGTAAATCCTCAAAAAAAAAAACAGAAACAATTTGAGTGGTTTTTTAATGTTCATTGCTTATTTAATTTCCAGTGTACTGGTTTTTTTATTCAACACGAAAACTACATGTCCTTTTTAATAATAATCTAACAATGAAGAAAAGCAAATAATACTTCGTTGATTAATTAATAATTCTGACAGCTATTGCGAATCGAAAAAGGTATTCTTTTCGATTGCATAACGTCTATCTTTACTTTTCACTATTCAAAAAAGGAACGTTGCATAATTTTGTTTCCAAGATCGACGGAACGTAATTTTGAAGGCAGTAATTCGTGAATAGCCTGAACGTTAAGCAGTGATTTATCGGATTTTTTTATAACGTGTAAAACCAATTTTTTATTTCTTTTTCCTGGCGGAGTGGTTTGTCCTTATCTGGTTTAATGTTTAAATTATATTTAAAGACATTATTGTACAGCTAGATTTTTGGTTAACATACGTTGATAGATATATTATGTGATATATAGTGATTGTGATTTGAACTGTATTTATTTTTTTTGGAAAACTATTTTTTTAGTTATTTCTCAAGCACAAGAAAATGATCTGTAGTTCATTTTTTTTGTAAGGTAAGTGATTGTTTTTTTATATATTTTATTATTATGATTATGAAATTAGTAATCTGCGCTAAGCAGCGTTTTTATATAATAGCTTATGTAAAGTAATTAGGTATACTGGCATGTTAGAATGTTATAATATCATGGTTTACTAGAGAGTAGGTATACCATGATATTGTATCATGCTTAATGAAAGAACGCTTTTATAAGTAACAAGTGAGTCGGTCCGGCTTCGCCCGAATTTGTAGACTGCCACCGTTTTTTCGTCGACTTACGTTGCAAAATTGGTCTCCACGAAAAGCGCTTTTATTTTAACGCGATAATATATAGCGTATGTCCATCCTAAGGGTTCATTCGAAATATTGGTGAAACATTTTTTGAAATCTGATAAGTAGTTTCGAAGATTATCGCCTACATAATATAAACTTACAAACTTTACCTCTTTATAATATTAGACTAGATTATATTATGTAACTATTATGTATCGGAATTGATATTCTGAAACATCCTGTTCTATAACTTGTATAATAAGGTGTTTTTTGGATATTTACCTATTTCGTTCCGCTGTATATCTAAATTTTGAAACTGACCTATTTAGAACATCAAATCTAAGTTATATGCTTAGGCAACACGGTATAAATTCGTAGATATTTTTAAAAAGGCGATTAGAATTTATTTAAACGTGTACGCCATCTGTTGTATTTTGATTTGATAATTTTGTAAATCATTTTAACAAATTGCTGAAATTTTCTACAGGACCTATAAATGTTTCTTCCCGCACACTTTTATTTTGATTGTATTTTTAGTTTGCTTTTTCATGGTTTGGATTGAAAACCAGCTTAAAGCGAAATCCACGCGTTTTGATAATCCGTTTTATCAATAAAGACATTATTATCCAGGGCCAGCTTGGGGCACCGTGAAAAATGCCGGCCCTTTACCTAAAACCTACACAAAATGGGGTGGAGGTGCAGTTTACAATTTTCAAATAAATAAAATTATTCGTTTATAGTCAAAACATCTTTTTATTACAAACGAGATAATTACGCATGAAAACATTTTTTTTCGTTTTAAAAATCATAAATTGACAAACAAATTTATTGCTCGTCAATTGCGGGATATTTTCAGAGGCAAACGCGTGTATGACTGAAAAAAAATGTATTTATGAATGTTTTCAGCCCGGTCACACTTTTCGAAGAATTTTCTGTAACGCAAAAAAATTTTTTTCCTTCGTTCCAAATTTTGCCGCCCCTGGAAATTTGTCGCCCCGGGTACTAGCCCCTACTGCCCCTAGTGTAAATCCAGCGCTGTTATTATCATTAGGAATTATGTACTTGAGGAGCACACACCTGCGAAAACCCATACATTCAGTTTAACTGATTTTGAGTAAATCGCGGAAATCTGTCACGCAGAATCCTTCACATAATGAGTAATTTTTTATTTTACATGTCAGTACCATATACATCAAATTTGAGATTACCAAATTTAAAAACATTTTTTTAACTATTCTTGTTTGGATTTATCGCTTTTTGTGTGCTAACAGAATTTTATAAGATTTTTCTCGCAAATCTAGTATAATACGCGCCAAGAATCTAAAAGGCTCGGAAGTTAGATGCGAATGCGGGCTTACGCTTGTACAGTCTGTTGAAAAACTACAAACTCACAACTTAATAAAACTAAAATAACAATAACAACTTGACAATAGCGTACTCGACTGTACTTTAAAGCAGGAAAGCGACAAGTGACAATGGCAATGAGCGATCACGGCCAATCACCGACGAGCGCACGTTCCGTACAGATAGCTAGGAGGTGGTAGGAGTATCAACGGCTCTAAAATGTGCCTTTACCACGTTGTTTGTGACTAACTTCCGAACCTTTTAGATCCGTGACGCGTATTATAATATAAGGCCTAGCACACATGAAGAGCGTTCAACGCGCGTTGGCCCAACGCGCGTTGAACGCCTCTCATATAAACTAGGCCTAAGAGTTTCAGAAACCTTTGATTGGTATGATAACATCGCGTAACAAAGAAGACACGTAAAAAAACAGCGTAACGTAAGTTATACACTATTTATACCGTACGTTGTTTTATAAACGCCGTAGATTTTATGCACGGGACGAATATGAACTACATTTTTTCATTGCTTTACCGCTCCATTCAACGACCCGTACTATAATAACGAATCACTTCTAGAATTTTGGTTATAATCACGTACCTGGAATCTGCAACGGTGCCTTCTTAGTGCAGTGTCACACTTTAGGGGTGAGGGAGCAACGTTTCGTTACACAGTCAGTGTTACCCGTTCAGCTGTATGAATCTAATTCACTCTATCGTGCGTAAAGTAGTTTCACTTCAATTATTAGAAAAATAAAACGTAAAAGCTGTTTCTGTCGGAGCCTGCAGTACTATGTGAAATAACATTGCATTCTGATATTACGGTTAGCTATATGGTTTGACCTGCATTTATACAATTAAATGTCTGTTAGAAAGATATTTTAGCTGACAATGGAAAGAATCAACCTTACAAAACCCAACCTGCCACAGTGTCAATAGAACGCCGGTGTTGTTGGTCCTAAACAAATATTTGGCAAACAATCCAATAGACAAATGAACCGTTATCTAACTTGTTGAATTTCAAACGTTAGAAGAACGTTAGGTTGGAATTCTATATTTTTTAATGGCTTTGTTGCTTAATTATTTATCGTACCGACGTCTTATCGCTGAGAATATATGTGGTTGACTTTGATCCTTGTATTAGTGCGTATCACCCAGTAGTCAATTTCTTGTTATCGTGGAAAGAACCTTATACAATGGTGATAACAAGCCGTTTAAATTATTTGAATTAGACAATAATCATTGAGAACGTCCTGTCAAATGGTTCAGCTATCTACCTGCATATTAAACATAAATAAATTAAGACAAACGGTTTTTGCGTATTTTATTTATTTAAAAAATATTCGTTGATTTATATATTAAAAACACTCTTAAGGCCGCTGCACACGAGGCTGGATTTGCCGGTAGATTTGACTACTAGTTTTCTAACGCTGGTTTTATGTGGTCGCTTCACACTAGACGTTTTTTCAAGCTTGTGACGTCATTTCCTGCCTCTTACTCAGCCTACCGGCCAGCAAAAGTTCAAGCTGTGTTTCAAGCCCGTGTGCAGCGGTCTTTAGGTAAAAAATTCCAAGCTTCTATCATACAAATCTCTAATATATAACACTACTAAAATTTTATGAATGAAATTTACTGATATTCAGGTCTATTTTGCTAATGATAACCACGGTGATTATCGAACATTAGTCATTACAAACAAGGCTTATAAATATTGTAATCACTCTGGTTACGTAAGAACAGTTATTAGAAAACAAATAACAGAACATGGCTAAATATTGTTAGTAGAATAGGCTTGTTTATGATGGGAAATATCAAATCCATTTATTTCATTTTTTCAGATCTCCAATATGGCTTAATATTTATACAGATTTGAGAGCATACCATGTATAAAATTATTGCGTAGTTGACGGGCATCTTTCCAAATAAAAAAATGTTCAGTGTGGTGTTAGGGTTGCAAAAAAAAAATGGCAAGACAGAAAATGGTAATTGTAAATAATCATTATTTGTCTATACTCTATATAAATTTGGCAGTAATCGAGACACTGATAAAAAATGATTAAAATAAAATAGATTAGTTTGCCACCAATTTTTGTTCTCTATCATATTATCTATTAAAAATTCCCAAATAAAATTTTAATAGTGCTCCAGTAGACTTTTGTACGAACTTGGATTAATATACCTATAGATAGATAGATGGATATAATTTTTGTTCAAGAACCAAATTTGGTAGGTATAACTGCGTAAAAAAACAAGTTCACTGTCTAATATTACAAAGTATTTGCTAAAATAGCCACAATGTAAAAAAAAACCCTTTAAATTCATATAACCACACATTTTAATTTAGTTTTGATACTTCTTCCGAAATGATTAACAGGAAAGTATTTGGTAAATTATTGAAGTTCAGCTAGATTGATAAGCAAAAATGAATAATGCTTTTAATATAAATCTATCTTTATTTTGCGCTGTGCGATGATGAGAACTTGTATAGGTACCGTTTTAATAGATAAATAAATAGTATTGTGTCTGCATAAAAAATATCAATTGAATTTGAAGAGTTAAGCTCTATACGGTTTCATTAAGACACCACTTCAAATGTGTAAAATATTAAACAAGTATTCAACTGACTTGGCATTTCATGCATTATATTAATAGTCGAACAACATGATGAACAAAGTTGTACACTAACTGAACATTTTTATAAACGCCTTAAGAAGAATGTCTAAATAATAATTCGATTGCTTTATGTAGGTACTTGTTAAAAGTTTTGATATATTAAAGTTGGTCAAAGTGTTGTGACACCTAACTTCGGACTTATATGTAGGTGCTGCAAGATCTTGGAAAGGTTTTCCCTAACTAGTGCCATACTGTAGCAAAAATAATTCATTTCTAACTATTCAATCGATAAATTTCATCAAAGCAAATACTTTTTAATTTGGAATTGTTATTGTTCTTCTTATTATGTGCTTTTGAAGCTTTTTCCGTAACAGTGTTACATTCACACATTCCACCCTAGGTCTTCTCAATGTACACGATGACAAAAAAAAAATAGAGATGAAAAATAAATATTATTTTTCTTATTTTTTTTTTTAATAAGAGCACAGATCAGTGAACAATGTTTTCAAACAGAATTTACGTTTTCTAATCTTTATTCAGGAAGAATGAGCTTGCATTTGTACGTAAAATTAAAGAATTTCACATAAAAGTCATTTCATGTGAAATATCACCCTCAAAGTATTATAGTCTTCATAATAGACAGTTATGGAAATTAAAAACACAAAAGATTTTAAACGTTCTTATAATAAGATCTAGAAGGCCACATTATTGTCTGTACGATGATCGTTTTAATTATGCATAGTTATTGTATTTTTTGACATGTTGCATCCTTTTTTTGACACCATAACAATTGAGACCTGTCGATCTATATTCAAGTTAAAAGAGGTTGGCTGCACAAAAAAGGGTTGGAAACAAAATCGAATCATCTGTATATGAAAGAATGGTGGCTATTCCGTGCATTTTGTTAGCTTTTCAATTAATGAAGTGCATAGGGCTAACAAACCAAAGTAAACAAAAGATAAAACATAGACATTCTTGTGAAGTACTTTCTGAGTACCTAATATGTACACGTTCCGTGGACGATGTCAAACAAATCAAAGCGGCGAACGTTATACAGTGAAATCTCTTATAGAATCTCTTAAAGAGGGATGGAATCTTTGCTTTGGTGTGAAAACAATGAATAGGAAATAATCACAAAATTCCAAAACTCTAATTTTAATTGTAATTATTAGAAGAAGTAGAACATACCCATCTTGATGATTTTACGGTAAAGATTTAATTCCTTGAAGCCGTGTATATTTGAAAGATAGACGACTATGAATTTTTTTATGTGAAGGCACTAAATACTAACAAGATAAGCACAAAATATCAAAACATGAAAGCTTAGTATTTTGTGGTTACTTTTTAGGGTTTCGTAACTAAACGGAAAAACAAGAAACCCTTATAATTTCAGCATGTCCGTCCATCTACACTCTTTCCGTATATAACAACCTTATAACTCCGGCATCTGTCCATCGATTTGGATGAAATTTTACAGGCGGGTGTCTTATGCATTAGTCATACAATTCTCTAATGAAATTACAAAAAAATAATAATATAGAGGTTGCTTCCTATACGTAGAACTGGGGTTGAAATTTTATATTTTCGCGCACCTCACTGCGTAGGTTATCGTTGGATAAGTCTTTAAAAATGCAATGAATGTTATTTTTTCTCAGGTGTATAAGCTTCTAAAGTCGTTAATTATATTTCCTCTCCTGTAACGTAGCAGTTTGGGTTAACAGCTAATTTATTGCTGAAATAATGTTTTTTTCGGAAAGAGTAAACATTATATGTAGAAGAGGATTTAAAAATCTGCCAGCATACCTGTTAGCTGCTCCCACCGTCAGCATTTAGTATTGATCACAATGAAAATGACACACAGTATATTTTGTAATAATAAAAAATATTGGTAGTTTATTTTAGCATCGTTCTCTTTTGCATAAACTCCCAACACGAATCATGATACTTGTACAAATGAAAAAAAATGTTCAAAAACTAAAACCCGACTACTAAAAAGTATGAAACAAGAAAATATTTTCATCTGAGGATAGCCGTGGTCATATGCCAACTACCCTAACAAAACATTACATTTTAACAGTAGTAAGCGATCATAAGCCCTAGGGCAAAGTTCATCACGCTATGCATCTAGAGGGGCCTCATATATATGAGATGACATACGACCACTGCTATCCTCAGATGATAATATGTTCTTGTTTCATACTTTTCAGTAGTTGGGTTTTAGTTTTTGTACTTATTTTTTATTTAAATTATTTTTTTGAACTTATTTTTTATTTGTTTTCAATTTGCTCTCCTCTGGGACCAAAATTTAAAAGTAAATGTAGCCTATGTTACCTGGATCATAATATCGAATCGATTTACACCTTATTTATCAAAATCGGATGAATAGTTTAGACCCTACGGTGGAACATCCGTAAATACAAACATACATATAATATATACTCCTAAACTCATAACCCTCCATTTGACTTCGCCGTAGACGGGTAAAAAATGTTCGCGTGTGGCATTTTTCGCTGCTTACTTGTTGTTATTGCTTTTATCAATAGCAATAGACTTGATGAAAGTCATGCTTAAATTTTGCCATTCCTACATTTCTGCCACCTTCGGCTATAACCCCTTCAGTTCCTACGAAAATATACACCCAACTGTAACAAAGGTCTGGAGAAATATTTGCTATCTGTAATACCACTGCTACCATATTTCCGCAAAACATTCCTGAAATATTAGATTCTCTAACCCTACCCTTAAATGATATTGTCCTTTAATGTTGCAAACGTGTCCTGTTAGTTGCGATTTTAATTAATATAATCAATATTTCACTGTAGTAAATCTTCAAACACTTGTGTGAGATAAACTTGTGTTTATTTTTATTTCAAAACAAGTAGCTTTGAACAACGGAACAACGGTAAATCTTCAAGGAGGAAACACGTCTTTCACATAGTGAAAAAGAAGCGAGGTAGTATATATATAAATAACAGGAATTCAATTCCCCGGTTTAGTCTTACGCTACAAACTTCAGGAATATTAGATTTAAAATTTATATCGTCGTATTAAATTGTTTTAACAGCGATGTGGCTACTAAGAAAAATTATTCTATATGTGTTGATGAGCTCAGTTGTTGCAATTCATACTTTTTTGGATGATTTGGATGAACCATTGTTCTCTTTGTTTCATAAAAAGAAACAACAAGGTATTTTTTTAAAATTATTTTATAATTATTGATCAACTGTCATTTGTTAATCATTCCTTATCAAAGTCTAACGATTCAAATGAACCATCCCTATGAACTATACATTTATTGTATTTCGACTTTTAAATATATTCGTAAAAGTTTAAAATATCTTCTTCGGGAACACAGCTTGGTGTAATAATTCACGTTTTGATTTTTGAAGCAAACCGTCGTGGGTTCGAATCCCGCCTCAGCTCGTTGATATTTTGTGACGTCGTTTAATTTGATTTAATAAGACGCTATTAACGAGTTATCGAGTGTCTATAATCTACAATAAAACATTTGTTAAAAAAATAAAGCAGGTAAGTATTGCATTTTGACATTTTAATAATATTAAATTTAATTATTTATTTAAACAAAAAAAAATTTAAACAAAAAAAAATATTGTGTTATATTTTCAGTACTTCAAGACACCGTTCTGAATCCGAAACAGCCCGGAGATTATTGCATCGGCGGTACAGATTTGCCTTTACGAGGTGTTTGTTTGCCCAAACATGAATGTGTTATTTCTGGTGGTAAAATGACGGGACACTGTGGACTTTTTGGAACATGCTGTACAAGTACGTTCATACATTCAGTTAATTCAGTAATAGTCTATTAAAACAAATGTAAAAATTTATGACTGACCGACTGATTCACCAACGTCCAGGTCAAACCGCTTGAGCTATAAACTTGAAATAATTACAGTAGGTTCCTTTTATGACGTAATCACCCGCTAAGAACGGATTTTTTTAAATTCGCATCCTAAGGTGGTCAAAAGGGGGTGTAAAGGTTTATGATAAAATGGCCATATTTCAAAATCGTTAAAATGAGAGGCATTGAATTCAGCATACGCACTCTTCATGAAAAATAAGCAAACCCATGTTTCAGCTTTTTTTTTAAATTCTACCCCTAATGAGGTTAAAACGGGTATAAATATTATATTACCCAACAAAGTTTTGAGGGCGCAAAATCGAAATCTTGCATTGGCACCGGGCCGCAAACTGAATCAGTGTGCAGAATTATATCTATCGCACCCGAGTGAAACTGGGACGGGCCGCTAGTAATGTATAATCCAGTAAAAAATAAAACTGGCGCGACAGTGCAAGTAAAAAAAAATTATAAAAAGCACCATCCTTGTTAATCAATCTTCTAGTAATTTTTATTCCAAAAATACTGACATTATAGAAACAGACGTATATGAATAGACACTCCTAGTCAAAACTGAAGCATTACTCAATTTGTTTGTTATATTTTCTAATATTGACGGAATTATTGAACTGGAAGCTTATTTTGTTATCTGATGAAACCAAGATAAACGTTGAAATTGCCAGATTCTCATGAACGAGTATGATGAAGACCTTTTTCTATCTGCAATATTTCTGGAAGCGAACTATTTAGTGTTCTAGGGCCAATTGCTTCGATGGCCGTACAGAGTTGCAGACTCTCCAAGTCTTCACGAGCATGAATGGTTTACAGCTGATTTTAGTAGAAAACAAAATCATGCTTTTAGATCAATTACATCTTTAATACTAAAAATATAACAGAAAATACGAGTGAAGCATTACTATTATAATTTGCACTGATTTTTCACTCGGCACTCGGTAGAACATGATTAATAACAAATAATAAAAACACACTTAAAAATTCTACAAAATATTTTCTCTCTCTTGACGATCGTTTCGGACAATCAGTCCATCTTCAGGAGTACAGAAATGTCTGAATTCAGTATATGTCTGCAGAAAATTCAGATATCTCTGTACTCCTGAAGATGGACTAATTGTCCGAAACGATCGTCGAGAGAGAGAGAAAATATTTTCTTGATTTTTCAAGTGCGTTTTTATTATTTGATGCACTAATTTTAACCATGAATGAATTAATATCGAATAATATATGAATCGAAAATTTATTAAAGCGTCCGTTCAAAAAATATGTTTACTCTCCTTTTTAGAACAGCGTACTTGTGGAAATACTACATCCAGTAAAGTGTCTTATTTTATCAGTCCTGAAAATTCTAGAGGTAGAGAAAGTTCTATTTGTGATTTTAATGTTAAAATTGCTAATAAGGATGTTTGTCAAATAAGGTAAGCTTGTGGTAGGTTGCTTTTGATAACAACATGCATATTCTATATTTGGTTTCGGACATTTTTCTCAAAACATTTTTGTAGCACAAACGGAATGTTATTATTACTACTTTTAGTTAATTTTTTCGAGAAATATTCTGAAACAAATAAAGGAAGTAGATTAAGAATGATGAGCTGATTAACTATAATTTTAAATTATAATTTCAGGCTGGACTTCGAAAAGTTTGTTCTGGCTCCTCCGACTTCTTCTGAAGACGGGAAAAGTGCAACTTGTAATGATGACAGATTTTCTGTTAAATACATGGATGCCAAGTTTCCTATTTTGTGTGGACACAATGACCAACAACATAGTAAGTTTTCCATTAAATATTTTCTGATAGAAATTATTTTTTATGTATGTATTTCAGATTTCTCCTTTACAAATTATTTATCTTAGAAAAATGAGATATCTCGTATTTTAAAAAAATAAAAAATATTAGTTTATGTATCTCGTTTGTAATGAAAGATATTATCACGAGTAGTGACATAATGTTAACTCGAGTGATATCATTACTAACAAAATACATCCAACATTTTTATACGAACCTCCTATAATTTTCGCAGTATATGTTTATATTACATACTAACAGTTCAGCCATATTAGAAATTTGAATTGTTTACGAAGACAAAGCCCACTTTACTTCTCCGCTGCTCATATAGAATTAAACTAAAATGACAGAGATATAACTATTGAATTGGCAAACCCGCATTATTTCTATTTTACTTCAAACATTAGTGCTAGAAAGGCAGGAAAAGAAGCTATCTTATAGGAGGCCGTGCAAAAGATATTTTTTTTTTATTGTCATCATCTATTATTTACACGACGGTAAATTATCTACCTACCTAAAACACACTACATTTGAATTTTGGAGACAGATTTTGTAAATGGATTTACGAAATGAATACCCGTAACTTATGGACATTTTCAGTGTACGTTCAAGTGGATTCAAATTCATCAAAATCATTGATGCTATCCATACAAACCAATCCAAGAGACCCTGATTCAGATCTTCCAACGCCTGAGTGGCGAATTCGAGTGACTCAATTAGAATGTCCTGGTTCTTTGTACGAACGCAAGGGTAGTACCAGTTTTCAAGATCAATTCAAAACGTCTTCAACCGTTTCCACAGCCGTGCAGGATTTTCCGTTATTAGGTAAATATAAACAGTCAATTCTCTCTAAGAACACACTAGGCAGGAGCAACAGTTACTACAGAAGTGTACTAAACAGATCACTCAATTAGTTCTCTGGTCTTCTTTCTAACTTGAAGTCACACCATTTGAAAATCTTGATTGGAAATTCAAATGAAGATTTACGATTTTATTGCTCATTACCCATTTAGGAACTGGTGTTTTTGTTTTGAGACGTTAACCTGGATTAAAAATGCGAATGACTTGACCCAAGTTGAACAAGATTAAGAAAACACCAGTTACAATATTTATAATCCAATTATAAGGTAGACACTGACTGTAAATGCTTAATTTAGTTGAATGTTTCAGCTCCCGCTGGATGTGTACAGTATTTTACAAAAGACTCGGACAGCTTTGAAAGCTTCAACTATTACAACGGTCGCGGACTATACATAGGCAATTTGGATTACACCATTTGCTTTAAACATGATGCCACAGCTTGTGGAATGCGGTAAAGTAATTTATTGTAAAACTTTTATAATTATTTGAAAACAGTCAAGATCACTGGCTTGCGATGAATAACATTTCCTTGCATATTTCATACATTAAAAACCTTCAGCTTTCAAGTTCGAATTAAAGAACTGGAATTTCAGTTCAGTCTTAAGGAATAATAATAACTTGGAAATTGAATGAATGATTTATTGGTTTGTAGCTTCACGCCTGAGAAGTTCCAACTGGGATCCAATGACATGGAAAGCGAAGCCTACGACGCCGATTGTACCAATGTATACTTAACAGTCGTGGACGCTGTAGACAGCGGCAATCCTCCAGAAAGACATAACAAGTTCTGCAGTGTATTAATGCCAACCAATACCCTTTCTTGTGAGTTCAATGCCTCATACAGTTTAATCTTACAAATAGTTAACCTGACGGTATCGTGGTGGAGTACAGCCTTATGACAAAATCAATTTTAGGACTATACAGAGAATAAAAAACTTGTTATATTTAATTTTGTTAATAACTCTAAATGGCTTTTCCAGATAATATTCCCGGCCCATTTTATGCCGTTTTTCACAGCGGAGCAGAAGGTAAACAGGATCCTGGTTTCCGGATTAATTACAAGATACTTTATTCCTGCTAGATGTTTATTTTCAGTATTTTATATTTATTTAATTTATAATTGCGTATTTTTGTAGAATAAAGAGTGCTAGTTTTGTTATTGTTGTATTTTTCTTATTATCATCGAAAGAATGGTTCATGTATATTAGCGTACTCTGAAATTACACATTCAGTGCAATATTACAGAGTTGAGTGTAATAAAAAAGTAATAATTTAAATCCAGATGAAATAAACATTAAATTAAACTAAATTCACAATTACTTTCTTCTAATAAAATATGCACGTTGAGAGAAAGTTTGGTAGAGGAGCAGTTTAAAAAGGAGCGTTAACGATGTTTCGCTTGTGCCTGACGTTTCGAAGAATTTATTTTCACCTTCAGGGCTTTAGGTCACTCTTCAAATAGCCTGAGGCCTTGAAGATGATAATACATTTTTCAAAACGGCGGCCACAGGCCGGGCCCGATCTAGGGGGGGGGGGGCAAACCGGGCAATTGCCCGGGGCGGCAAAATTGAGGGCGGCGTGGCGTCGGCGGCGAAAATTTGAAAGATGGTTATTGGTTAAACAAAAAAAACCACACCCTACACAAAAGTTGTTATAGAATATATTACTATTGACATCACTGAAATTTCATATTTTAGTAGATTACAAAAATAAAATGTGGAATATGGAACAACGCATGGGTAAAAGGCGGCAAATATTATTTTGCCCGGAGCGGCGAAATAGCTGGATCGGGCCTTGGCCACGGGCGAAATATCAAGAATTTTTTAAAACTGCTCCCTATCAAACTTTCTCTCAACGTGCACATTTTATTAGAACAAAGTAATTTTGGATTTAGTGTAATATGTTTATTTTATCTGGATTTATTTTAAATATTATTTTTAAGAGGATAATGGATCAATAATAAAAATGCTGTTAAGCAATATTTTCAATCGCGACGTTTCGTTTTAATTTTTAAAACTTCTTCAGGCTCTACAAAATATACATAATATAAATAGTTAAAGCAATGGTGCGTATTTCAATCGGTGGAAAGCAACCGGATGACTCTTGGTATTTGAGTTCCTGAAGCAATTTGGAAACTTTTTTGTTCAGTACCTCATAACCCCAAAATGGAAGGAATCGGAGAAAAGAGGGGGGGGTCAAAACGTAAAAAAAAATTGTTTAGAAACCAAATGGAAAGGCGGTAGCATTAAAGTACGTGTACTCACTATTGTTTAAAAAAATTGTCATCCGAAACGTGCGGACGGTTTGCGCGAACCGTTTTTTTGAAAATCGGAAAAAAAAAATTGTGTCGCAACCGGTTGCGATTTTGAGGAAAATTCTTGTTTTTGTTCAGAGATGCTGTAAAAAAATTGTCATCCGTTTCTGCTGGACGGATTTTGAGGAATTAAAGGTTTGAGTGGCTAAAATTCTCGATTTTTCACTAGCTTTTTTCAAACATCATAAAAAAATTGCTAAAATTGTTAAAAACGGATGACGTTTCTTATACATGTTCTCAGAGGGTCCAACTATAATATGTATCAATGTCATCCGTTTTTATAACATTTAACCCCATTTTTCAACCTCTAAAGGGGTTGTGTACGTTATCTGTATGCCATCAGAAACGAGTCTAACCTCAATATTCTGATTAATATCGCACAAAAGTAAGGGGTTGAAAAATGGGGTTAAATGTTATAAAAACGGATGACATTGATACATATTATAGTTGGGCCCTCTGAGAACATGTATAAGAAACGTCATCCGTTTTTAACAATTTTAGCAATTTTTTTATGATGTTTGAAAAAAGCTAGTGAAAAATCGAGAATTTTAGCCACTCAAACCTTTAATTCCTCAAAATCCGTCCAGCAGAAACGGATGACAATTTTTTTACAGCATCTCTGAACAAAAACAAGAATTTTCCTCAAAATCGCAACCGGTTGCGACACAATTTTTTTTTTCCGATTTTCAAAAAATCGGTTCGCGCAAACCGTCCGCACGTTTCGGATGACAATTTTTTTAAACAATAGTGAGTACACGTACTTTAATGCTACCGCCTTTCCATTTGGTTTCTAAACAATTTTTTTTTACGTTTTGACCCCCCCCCCTTTTCTCCGATTCCTTCCATTTTGGGGTTATGAGGTACTGAACAAAAAAGTTTCCAAATTGCTTCAGGAACTCAAATACCAAGAGTCATCCGGTTGCTTTCCACCGATTGAAATACGCACCATTGCTTTAACTAAAAGTAAAATACAATAAATACATATACAATAAATTACATTAACAAAAATGATAATTACTTTAAAGAATAACATAACATAATATGTAATTTTTATATAATATTCAGACATTCAGTTATAATTTAAATTTTAGATATAGAACCAGTTAGAATTAAAAGAAATGTAAGTGAAATGATAAATATTAACTTGAATGATACTGTTAATTTGAAGACGGATACTCAAAATCTGAGTAGCTTATATAAAAATTTACTAAAAAATCATAAAGCTTGTAGGTAATGAATAGATACTAGTAGCGAGAAATGGCGTTAATAGTATGCTGCGGAATAAATGCCAATAAATAACTATCATTTGTTCATTTTCTTTTCAATTTAAATTATAACTGAATGTCTCCGAATATTATATAAAAATTACATATTATAAATTAAATGCACAATATTACCACCAATTTCAAGTTATTCTTTAAGGTATTAACATTTTTGTTAATGTAATTTATTATATATTATGTATTTATTGTATTTTAATTTATATTATGTACCTATTTTTTGTAGAGCCTGAGGAAGTTTTAAAAATTAGAACGAAACGTCTCGATTGAAAATATTGCTTAACACCATTTTTATTGGTGATCCATTATTCTCTTAAAAAATAATATTTATAATAATTACTGGATCTGAAACACATATCATGAATTTATTTTATTATTTTTTTTTGTTTAGAGAAAAACTTAAAAACGTCATAACTTTTAAACGACGAATGATCCAGGGGTGGGAGTAGTCGGAATTTAGGCCGGTCTGAAACCTAAAAAATTATCGGGAAAATTGCCAAACACCTCTCTACGAGACAGTGTAACTAAGACGAAAAAAAAACGAACTGGATGGCCCACGGAGGACCAGCGGCCCACCGGTAAAAGTCCCGATATTCCCTGAGGCGAGACCGACACTATCAACCCGATTGCCTTATAGAATAGGCGATATGTATCATTGTTCTTCTACTAAAGTGATTTGAGTAGTTGCCAAAAAAACAACATTAGCGTTAGAGATGCCGCGGGTAAAGGCTAGTTTATCTAATAAACTTAAACATCGTTAATTCTTCACAGTTTAGGAAACACAGAACGATAAATTTCGGGTCAAAGAGGATGACCTCCTTCGATACGAGACCTGGAAAAATCATGGATGAATGGTTTTTGTAGGTATTATATACGTAACAAAAGAATAATATATGTTATAAACATTATTGAGATTATATTTTTAATGTGGAAATCGATCATGCGCATAATGTTGCTTTCCCGTGAGAAGTGTTTCGTAACAATGCATTGATATGATGTGTAAATTAAAAATTTAAAACAGACTCATCTTTTCATAAATTCCAATTATTATGTACACGTTTTAAAAATATCTTTGTTAAGATAATCGGGTTTCAATTGGCCGTTAAATGTATACGTCTTTGTTCTTCAATTCAAAACCCATTTAAACATTGTGGTGTATTTGACTACAAGCAAACTTGCAAGAAGACACAGGGTCACCGATATTTTATTATTAGGCTATAATAAATTGAAAATATGACTTGACCTGAGCCTAAATAATTTTGGCTGTTTGTGTTGTTCATAATTCTGAAATTCTAAAAATGTTTCTTTAAAAACTTTCCAATCTACCTGTGTGTTGAAGCTACATTTTGGATGTTTTGTGCAACTCGAAAAAATTCCAACTTGTGCATGTTATCATATATAAATATTAGCGCTACGTCCAGGTTTCACCTGGGTGCGATAGATATAATTCTGCACAATGTATTTCGTTTGCGGCCCGGCGTCTGAGCTAATAGCTTTGAGCAAATTCTACCAGATTTGCTTCTGAACTAATAGGCATGAGCGAATTCTAACAGGTGTCGCTACTTGATATCAAAACAGTTTTTTTTTGTTTGCTTCTGAACTAATAGCTTTGAATAAATTCTGTCAGATGTTATTATTTGTTACTAAAACAGTTTCTTTGTGAAATCATCGTAATTTTGTACAAAATATTTAATAACAACTGTCCTATAGCGTAAGTTGCACCAAGCAAGACACATTTACAAAATTTCATTAAAATCGGTTCAGTGGTTGTGACACGAGAATTTTATGTATGTATAGACTAGCGGCCCGGTCCCACTTCGCCCGAATTTGTAGATTGCCACTTTTTTAACGCGATAATATACCCTATGTCCATCCTGAGAGTCATTCTAAATATTTTTTGTAATCGCTTGAATAGTTTCGGAGATTACCTAGCCTACATCCAAACTTACAAACTTTACCTCTTTATAATATTAAGTACAGATAACATCATTTAAGTTTGCCATTTCACTACAATGCGATTAAATTTCACATACCTTTGCTTCATTGTTACGTTGGCTCTTAAATAAATAGCACCATTATAAATTAGAATTGAATTGACCATTCATCTGTGCAAATAAATTTATCAAAAAAAACTTGTTATCATGCTCCATTAGTTTTAACA
This sequence comes from Xanthostigma xanthostigma, assembly GCA_963575645.1. Classification (NCBI taxonomy): domain Eukaryota; kingdom Metazoa; phylum Arthropoda; class Insecta; order Raphidioptera; family Raphidiidae; genus Xanthostigma; species Xanthostigma xanthostigma. The sequence goes on along the minus strand of OY754472.1, from coordinate 16,760,032 downwards.
AGAGATTAGGTTCGAAAAATCTCGATTTTTTTACGAGCAAATAGACTTAAATCTTAATACACCCCTCGAAATAATATATTTATCTTTTTTTCATAAGTAAAAATTATTACCTCTTCGTAACAAATTGTGTCCACATATTGTGTAGAGGTAATTCAGAATCTTTTTATTAGTACGATTTTGTGGGTTATTTTTAACACCTATTTGAACAGTTGAAATTTTTATTGTTTTGAAGTCAATTCAGATTGATTACGCTTACTTTGAACAAATAAACAGTAGTAAATATGTGTTCTATAGAGGTTTAGACCTGTGTTATTGAGCGTCTATAATATACAATATCTATCTAACAAGCGTACAAATCATTTCGAGTTTTGTGAGGATACAAACTAAATATTCTTATAAATAAAATTGTCGACCAATTTTTCTCAGACCAATATATTGACAAAATAAAAAATAACAAATCAATACAACATAAGATTACACGAATAATGATGTTTGAAAGAATTAATTTGTTTGATTCTTTCAAACGTCATCATTCGTGTAATTAGATAATTAATAATTTAATACTAATTAATTTTTATATTTTTAGATTTTTCTGAAGAAGATCCAAAGCCGGTTTGAAACGTCATCTTATGTCGTATTGATTTGTTATTTTTTATTTTGTCAATATATTGGTCTGAGAAAAATTGGTCGACAATTTTATTTATTTGAAGAGTTCTATTCAGACGTTAATCAAAGATTTTACAAACTAAATATATTAAATTGAGAAATTAATTACTAAAATCTAATGAACTCTAGTTAAACGCCGGTAGGGTATATATTTTTGATGTGATAACGTCTTATAAATTGATGAATCACCAATATTATAAATTGATAAAACACCGGCTGCATGTACGAAAAAGTGTAACGCGTAACGCATAACGCATAACGCGTAACGTTCCGCCTGACCCTGTGCGTGCTTTTTGCTAATTTCTCGCTCAATTTAAATCAGATCGGTTTGAAACCAGTCTTAAACGAAAGAGGAGAACATTTTACATAGATTTCGTATAACAGAATTTGCCTAAACAGTTTTTTTATACAAATTTATATAGAAAAATATTTTATACAAATTTATATAGAAAAATAGCTGTATAAATGCAATGTTGTCTAATGCATGGCGCGACGCGGTCGGTTGTCTTTGTTTGCCGTACATGGAAATTAGAAGCAAACGTATGTCTTGTCTTAACATGAAAACGGCTGCATTTCTAATGTTTAATTCAATTTTTTGACATTAGTATATTGTGAAATGCAACGCCTTCTAAGTTAAGTATTGGAATAACTAATTATTAGAACATAATACTTTGTAAGTTGCAAACGTCACTTTTGACATTTCTTATCATTCCGACACCAAGGATAAGCGGATTGAAACCAAATTTTGGGAGGTTTAGGTTATGTATTACGGAATACGTTATCACGTAAAACTATCGTCCGTAAACCGACTTTACAGACAACCAATTTTTTTAAATAACTAATTGCCAGGGCTATTTTGTTCTAGTATATACCAAATCATTTATTTATTTTTTATGATACCTATTAAGTTGAAAATCCAATTGATTTTTTCTGCAGTTCTCAGCATAGACCTTGAAAACGGTGAATTTGTAACAGTCGAGCCAATAAAAAGCCATATAAATAATGGAATCCCAAATCAAGCCTGCCAATAATGTATCCATTATTTATTTTTGGCAAATGCCCTAATAAGCCAAACATAGTTACAAAGAATAATATGCAAAACGATTTGGCGTGAAATGATTCATACAAAAAATGCAATACTAAGAGATGATAAAGCAGTTCTTAAACAATCAATTGGAACAACAGAAAAAAGAAGAGTTGTTAAAAAATAAAAGAAATGGATGACCACGAATGCACTTTGCAAATATGTCTCTTTCTTGATCAATCATTGAAATTTTTTCTATTAAAATCAATGAAACGCGATTCCCTCAATAATGTTCATGTTGATTCAGTTATTATAATCTATAATAATCTATGCTAATCAAATAATATTGATAAGTTTTCTTTTCACAGGCTAAATATAGGTAGGTACATTGAAAAAACTTAATTGTTCTGTGTAGTTTCATAAAAAGTCAGTAGCTTAGCAACTTTAATTTGATAAGTAAATGCTACACAAAAGTCGTTAAAAAATGGATGTGAGAGTATAGTACACCTACAAGAAAAAATATGTCTACTGTAGTGATGTAATAAGTTGTGGTTAAAATACACGTACTGTTTGCTTCGACACATACTGTGAGACGTCACGGTTAACATTATAACTATGAGCGGACTGGTAAAAGATCGTGATGACGTCACTATGGTTAAAATGATGTTACTAGTTTTATAAATACTGTGAAATATTAATTAAAGTGTCATTGCGGTTAAAGTTAGAAAAATTAATATAGGGACATTGGTTTCTAATGTTACATTTTCAGTCATTTCGACAAAGAAGAAATACAAAAAATCGAGATTTGTCTGTGTCCCGCTACGCATGTTGTTGCACTAATTAATTCTCTATGTTTAGAATTGATTTCGTACAAACATTTATTATGTTTTAATACGACAATTTTTAAAGTATCCTCGTCATTTCGTCACCTTCGTTATAGTCACGAAGTCTGTAACCAGGAGACCTAGTTCTGTATGCTTGCTGTGTTTCGAGACGGACCGTTTTCTGGCGCATGCGAGATGGCGCTGTTATCACTACATCTTTCCACTTGTTTTCGCTATAGTTACCAAAATTGTATACACATGTAAGCCATGAACGTGTGTGCGTTACCCAGTAGGTGACGCCATATTGGTTCATGCGACAGATATCGGTCCACAGCTACGCTCGAGCTGGATCTCCTGATTACAGACCTATGTCGCTCTGGAGCTGTAGTACCGCCCAGAGAAAATTGCTTAAAATATGCTTCACAAAGCGATGCATGTCTGCTATCAATACTTTTTGACTTTGGAGATATCGTGAGTGGAGATGTAAATTTTGTCATAATTGTGAATCAGCCTTATTTTAATTGTGGAACTACGACAATAGTTCGGAACCAAACGACTTTTAGTTTTCGTCACACATGTCATCACGTCTCAAATAATAGAAAAGACGAAAGTAAAAACTAAAAAGTCAAGTTAAACTAAATCTAATTAAAACTAATTGTTTTTTTAATCTATTTGCTTTTATAGATCTTCAGGTTGTTTCTTTTTCATTTCATCCCAAGAAATCTATTGATCCGTTTACTGCACTAAATAGTTTTACGATTTGAAACCGTAGTCATTGTCAAAACTAAAGTTGCTAATTTGGATTCTATAAAACAAAAAACTCGACTGGATAGCTAGCCGTATACTCCCCACCTAGTAAACAGTCTCCTGTAAATGAAACATTTCCCAACAAAAATTTTTTTTGAAATGTTTTTTCACCAAATTTGTAGATATATTTTAACATATTTTAAACAATATCTATGCTTCAAATAAATAAAATTATCGACCAATTTTTTCAGACTGATATTGACAAAAAACTATAAAATTATAATATAATAAATGACGTTTCGGTTATTGAATAATAATTTTATAATTTCTTGTCAATATCAGTCTGAAAAAATTGGTCGATAATTTTATTTATTTGAAGAGTTCTATTCAGACGTTAATCTAAGATTTCAATATCTATACTACCTAATTTTTTTTTTATTTAGTCAGTCAAGTTAAATTATTATTAGCTTTATAAAATAAATAAAATTTTGTCGAAGAAAAATTATTAAAAATATTTTTGTCTCTGACTATCCCTAGCCCCTAAACAATATAAATAATTCGTTCCCCGTCCCTAAAGGTTTCTAATTTTCAATAATATAAAAAAACTAAGTTTAAAAAAAACATCAAAATCGAAGCTGTTCTTGCGGGCTTTGAAGTAAAAGGCTTCATTGACGCGACTATAGTCACTATTCAGTTTATAAATGATCGGACAAATTTCAAATGTTTAAAAAATATCTCTGGCAAGAAATTGTTCATTTTTATTCATAAATATTGCTTTTGAGCATAGGAAAAGTAAATTTACAAGTCTACTGTTGATCAATTTCTCGTAGAAAATTGAATTATCCTATTCAAAATATATCAAAACAAAACAATGTGTTTTTCTAAAAATATTATAAAAAGCTAATGACCTCATACTTAGTACACTAAGTATTTTGAACCGAAAATAAAAGCGCCAGACACGTTTTAGTGTGGGGAGCGGTTGGTAAGACACGACTCTTGGGGCGTAGAACTGCCACACGTACGTTCACTTTCTTGATGATCTCGCTCGACTAATAGAGCGACCAAGTCTACATGGATGGCTGACCGAGGGATGCAAAAATCATCTAGCCAAGATGTTTAGTCGTCTTTTCTAGGTGATTTATGATCACCAAATTAAAACCTCTTTTGCAAACTCACTATTTAACATCTTGAAAGCAATTATTAAGTCTCTAGAAAGGTTTTAACCAGTGATAAGTCTGGCCATGTGCTATCAAAATAACTAAACTTGTTCGCCGCATAAAATTCACATTTTTCGAGATAATTGATCATTTTTTTACGTTTTAAACAAGAGTTGAGAAGTAATTTTTAGTGGGGTTCGGGTGTTTTCGGAAATTTTTATTAGGATCCAGAGAAGAAAAAAGATTGCAGTTAAAAAAGGAACGTAGTTTAAAAACGCATAAAAAATATAATACTACAAACATTTTTTGAACTAAATAAAATTTATTTATTTAATCACAAACATTTTTATTTACAGGAAATAATTAATTAACACACTACCAAACAAACAAAGAAATCTCTCAGGCTAAACGCATATACCTGCTCCGTTCCGTCGTGGGTAAAAATACACCTCTGATTTGGACTAGATTTTTAAATTTGGGTTCTCGTGGGGAACAACTAAAGGGTATTGTCCTTTAAGATGAGCATCCGCTTATTTTGGGAGATATTAATTCTTCATAAAGTTGATTTTGAGATTTAAATCTCACATGTGTATCTGAGGCCATGGCGATTATGGTCTACACTCCTAGAGTCTAGACCATAATCTCAAAAACGTACTGCTTTCCGCCATGCTCTCTGCTCGTGTCTAGAGTTGTGGATTTGCTGAAAAATTTTCTGAGCCACTAAATTAATAAGGTATTGTAAAATTTAACTCTCGTTCACTAGAGGCTACAAGTAAACAAAACGAGTATTTTCATCTGCTTTGGATGTGATGCCTTTTTGAGTTTTTCCATTCCAACAAAAAACAGTAATCTAGTGCTGTTTACATGAGGGGAATTCCATTATTTTATAACTGCAGCAGCCAGCACATTGGTGCAATCTTCCGGTCTCTGCCACTAGCTTATTAATATCAAATAACAAGAGAAATGGGTGATACATTTTTTTCTATGTGCTCTTTTATTATGAAATAGGATGAATTGACTTGTTATGAGTTGCAAATTAAACAATACAACAAATTTTGTTTAAATGGTACAAAAATTGACTAATAAAACAAAGTATATGGAAAGTTCAAATACGTCCTACAAAAAAATTGGTAAAAATTTCGTTTTTGACATTGAACATTTTCCAGAGAAACATAGTGGAAAATCACTATAGTCGTGTCTAATTAATTATTCTTAACGCTAATGGCCTAAGATGTCAATCGTCTGTAATCTACAATATGTCTTACTATTACTGTCAATTTCCAGCAACTATTCTCAAAACACGCGGAAATATCGATTATTTTTTTTCTAATCCCTGATTACAGCAATTGTTTTGCTCGAGTTGCAGGGCGGTGCGATGCGAGGATGACACGTAGATTTGTCAGTTTAATGCCGACGAGTAAGTTCATTGCCGTCTTAGATCAACGCCATTGTCGTCGCTGTCAAAGAATCAAACATCGCGGCGTTCGTTTACGCGTAACGAACGCCCTGCGACACGCGAATTAACACAAGAATTAGTAACATAAAACACCTGCTGTTAAAGTCGTACCTACCGCGATTAGAAAAACTTTCGGTGACGTCATTATTCATAATGGACGGGACGTCACGACATCTGCCAACTAGAAATAACCTCCAATAATTGACAGACCGTTGTTGTGACTCAATTTGTTTATCGGAAATAATTTACAATTGACAGGTCATCGCCACAACTTCATTTGTTTATTAATGCTTCGATTAAAATCGCTGTTTTTGTTAGAATTTAATCCACAATTACGAAATATTACATAGAAACTATAATAAGCTATCTAAGCCAGTGATTCCCAAAGTGGTCTATATCGACCCCCAGGGGTCGACGACAACTTGCAAAGGGTCTATGTGAGCAGAAAAAAATTGGGGGGTCCATGAAATGAAAATGGGGGTGAACGATAGTGAATCTCCTAACAAAAAAAGAAACAAACTGGACATCGTTAACCGAGGAGATTTAAGATTAAATCTAACTTAATTGATGCCAAATGTTGAAAATTTATTATTAAAGCATCAGGTTCATCCCTCACACTAAAAGCATTTATTTTTTGCTTAGTTATTTTATGTAACAGAAAGTAAATTTTAATTTGATTCGTTTTAATTTGAATCTAATTAACAAATGTATAAAACTAAACATTTCACACTACACTTCACTACCGTTATAAATTTAAATCGTTCAAAGTAAGTGGTACTATACCGGTTGTCAAAAATACCTTTGAAATTAATGAATATGCAAAAAATCAATATCAGATAAGCAGGGGGTCTACCCAAAACCAAAAAACATGGCAAGTGGTCTACGAGACAAAAAAGTTCGGGGACCTCTGATTTAAACATACTCACAGTACTCTTCATTTCAAGACCTTTCGCTTCTCCTAAAAATAGTTTAAGATCTTCCGACGCTAGTTTTAAAGTTAAAGGGCTCGGATTAACACAAAATGAAGGACCAATTATCTATAGATCCTACAGGTGAATTTTTTGAAAAGCAGAATTGGCTACTCGTGAAAGTATACTTTTTTCTAGGATTTTTTTTTTTAATTTTTCATCTGTAACTGTAAGATCTGAAATGTGATTCTGGGGTCTGTATTCGGTATTTATCCGAGTCCCTTAGCTTTAAAATAGCCACAGGAGAGCGATAACCATTTTTAGGCGAAGTGAAAGAATTTGAAATGAAGAGTACGGAAAGTATGTGTAGGCAGCATACAGTCTTAGTTATTAAATTTGAGTAAGATTCATGAAAATCTAGTTTCATTTGAGACTTCAATCAGTTGATTCAAATAATTTTTTACGTAGTCAAAAATCATATATTATTATTTTTTATTCAACACGCGTGAGTAATATGTAATTTCGGGGCCCTGCTAAACGTGGGAGAAATAATATATTACTTCACTAGTGTAATAATGAATTTTCTGGCGTGGGAGAAATAATATATTACTTCACTAGTGTAATAATGAATTTTCTGGACCAATAGAAACTCAGTAGCAAGCCCAAGCGCTAAATAATGAAAAAAACTGCAAGTAGCTTCTGGACCAATAGGAACGTGGTAGGCGGTATTGTATACTTATATGAAAACAGCATCGCAATTCAGCGAAATCATGGCAATCTTGTGTATACACTGACGGTGGTACGTCAATCAATGAAGTGATTTATTATTTTTCCCTCTTTTATCAGGGCCCCGATTACATATTACTCCTGCTAGTTGAATAAAGTATTATGTGCGACTATTGATCGAAGGAGAATATTCCACTCGCGTGTGTTTTACGCTCATGGAATCTTCTCCTTCTCTCACTAGTCGCACAATATACTATTTTATATAGGACTATCTTTTATTACTGTATAAGTACAATTTAATATTCTAGATAACAGGAAGTTTGAATACGACATTAGACTGCTACTGACGTATGCAAACTGTAATAGTATGATCACAATCTAAAGGCTCATTTACATTGAGCGAGTTTACAAGCTGCTTGTTGGCGAGTTTAGAAGCGGGCGAGTTGGCTAGTGAGATACGGATGATGACACTCAAACTTCTCACTCGCTCACTAGCCAATTAGCTGACGAACCACGTATTGTGAATTTGTTGTTGTTTTTCTTTCATTTCCGTCGACATTTTGACACTGAAACCAGAAACTACTAAGACGCATCTAGTTCACTAGCAACTATGATGACACACGACTAGTTTACTAGCTAACAATTCTAAACGTCAGCGAGTAGCGAGTAAAGTTGACCGGCTTTCAACTTTACTCGCAGATAGCTTACAATCTGCTACTTGGCTGGTAAACTGATTACACTGAGCGAGTTTACTAGCAACTAGCGAATTCGCCAACAAGCAGCTTGTAAACTCGCTCAATGTAATTGAGCCTTAAGGTCATTGTCAAATAAAATTTTTGATAATTTTTTCTGCAATTCAGCATTAAAATTTTTAGTGGGTGGCCTCAATGCGGAATGTAATCCGCAGCTGAAGATACTGCACAAAAATGTCGATCCGGTATAAACCACATTTAGCAGATCCTTGCCTTTTGACAATTAACAATAGCTAATTAATTAAAATATTTATCAGTCGCGGAGAGATCTTATAGGTGGATCTATGCAAATAGACTAACGTTTACAAGCATCAATTACGATATTTAATACAGCGTGAAATTAAATCTGTTGAAGAAAGATCACATCAAGGGCGTCAATGCTATTTAATGCTGCAATGCGTTGTTCCGTTAGCAAGTAACTATCTTTCTAGTTAACTAACTATTCAATCTGTCCAGTGTTAGGTAAATAGTCATCTCGACAAACGATATCTGTCAATGTTGACCAGATTTAAAACCATCTTTGCGTTCGCAGTACCGTTAATTTGTCTTTGAAATATGTGAGAAGAATTCCCTTTTTGAAGTCTTCGTTGGCCTTTTTTAAGGTCGTATGTTCTGGTCAGTCAGATTTTATGCTATTTCAATGATTTTTTCTAAGCAAGTCAAGAATATTGATTCTGTAAAAAATAACTTTAGATAAAGTCTTACATATTTGCTCTTGAGAATACAATAGCTAATTTTATTGGAATAGTATTGTTTATACAGGCTGACCGGTAATTGCTCGTAGGTATTCCTCTCCGGGTAAGAAAATATGACTAATTTGGAAATACGTCATTTTCGAAAAAAATCTACTTATGTTCTCTTTTTAAAAAAATCCGAATTTTGGGAGTTAGAAATGAAAAAAAAATATTCACTTTTTGATCTGAATTTTTCCTTGATCTGATAGCTTATTAGTTGGCCAACTTTCCTAAAGCTAAAAACCACGAAATTTACTGTTAGATTTTATGTTGTGTGTTAAAACTTACAATACTTAAATAAAAAAATAAAATAAAAATTCTTCACAGAAATGTCATTACATATCATAGAAAATGACGCATTTTCGACCCCAAGTGATAAGGTTAAATCATTCCAAATTAGTCATAGTTTCTCCTCCCGAGAGGAATACGAGCAATTGGTCACCCTATATAGTTTATCAATTTGATTTTATAACATCCCATAGGCTCAAACACAGTGAATTCTTTAGGCGATATTTTAGTAAGATGAAATTTTTGGAAAAAATCATGTTTGTGATGAAGAGCCCAAACATGAATGTCGCCATAAAAAAAAATAAAAACAGTGTAAATGAAAAAGTTTCGAAAAATCTGCGTCAAAACAGGATTAAAATGTACTAAAGTTACCTATAAATATATTTCATAACGTCATCTAAATGCCACTTCTCTTGGTTTGTTCTCTCATCTATCCATTTTTTATTTGTACTGAAAATACATCTAAACTTTGCCTAATTTATCGGTAAGTGGAAAACTTCTCCGGAAAAGAAAAAGTAACTTCGATCTCAAATTCAGTCATCTGACCTCTTTTTTTAATTAATTAATATCACTATATTTCAATGATTATTGCAAACTTAATATGTCGAAATAATTATATCTAATCTTCATTTAGTTTGTAACTGCTTAGTGGGTCGTCTTTGTAAGAGTTCTTATTGAGTAAGGAAGAGTAACTTTTTTATATAAGTTAATAACAGCTTTCATAATTAATTAAAACAAAAAAAAATAGATAAATTGCTATCACTGAAATATCAAAGTAAAATGAATGAGCCCTGAAAAATATACACTGTTTAATTTCATGTATAAAAAATTAACTATCATTATCATTGCCATTATTAAATGATACTCACGCTTTCGGCAGTCAATTAATTAGTAATTTATTAATTAGTAAATATAAATAATATTCATTATCATAAATTACATGTTTAATATTTTAATTTGATGAAGATAATGAATACAATGCGATAGGCAAATCAGATAAACAAAGATAATGTGCTTCTTTATCTCTATAGTGTCATCGATTCGGCAATTGCTATAACAAATAACTGCCAAGCTATTTTACATGCCCGGAAATTGGTGAGGTCAAGATCTGAAATGATTATAAAATAATTTAAATATACATACGTTTTTATAGTCGGTTTATTTGCAATATTGTACATTTACTTGGACGTAAGCACGAATACGGTGTATTTTTAAATATACAACATGTAACAAAAAACATTTTTTTATTGGTAAAATAACAAAGTTTTGAGTTCAACACTTGTGCATAAAACGTGATAGTAATAGGCGTACACCTCAAAATTTCGTATTTTTACGCTTCATTAATGATCCTTTTAAAAGGATGTTCAATTTTTTTTAAGTTTTTTATTTTTAACTTTTTGATGGCTTTACAATATGTAGTTCACACGTAATTAATCGCCTTCTTCCTTAATATTTTAATACTAAACTAAAAAAGAAACTGCTGAATCGATTTAATCAAAATTTATGTGTGACAATCCTGAAAATATGTTCTATTAAACAGAAAAAAGATTCATCAAAATTGCTGAAGGTATGAGGTAACCATATATAAAAAATCTCCATTTTAGAAGCTAGAACTGAACCGATTTTTATTTTTTATTTCAATTATTTTCTTTGAACTTAATTTTTATTTGTTTTCAATTTGCTCACCCCTGGGACCAAAATTCAAAAATAAATGTAGTATATGTTATCTGGACCATAGTCGGGTTTTAGCTTTTGAACTTATTTTTTATTTGTTTCAAATTTGCTCATCCCTGGGACGAAAATTCAAAAATAAATGTAGCCTATGTTACCCAGACCATAATAACGAATCGATTAACACCTTATTTATCAAAATCGAATGAATAGTTTAGGCACTATAGTGGAACATCCATAAATACAAATATACATAGACTGCTATACTTCCTTTTTGGCTGTGCTCGAAAGGTATTAATCAGGAAACATTTTGAACAAAATGGTGTAGAAATTTTTCAAATCGGTTAACCCGTCGAAACGCTATGGCTGAAAATACAATATACTACGTCGTCTTTTTTGAAATATGCTAAAAAAAATGCATGTGTGCGCTAACCGTTAATGATTGGTTTGATAACTTGTTCCGTGTAACTCGGGCATAAAATTTAGAAACACACAGTAGTATCTCGTAGGTGGTTATATTTGTGCTACATCCAGTTTCCTTCAGCTGTAGCAGTTACAGTATCCGCTGACCCTCTGAAGACATCCATTCAATCTTGTTCATGTGCTTATTGTAAACAGAATATGTTTGGCTTCCTATTCATCAACGATTATTGAGGGGAATGTTGTCTAATTATTTATTGACTAGCGGCCCGGTCCAACATCACTCGAATTTGTAGATTGCCACCGTTTTTTCGTTGACTCACATTGCAAAATTGATATTTAAGAAAAGCTCTTAACATTAAAATGAGTATAGTAAGCTATCCTTAAAAGATAGAGATATGCCATCGCGGACTTTTCTGTAGACCTATAAAAGAGGAACAATTCCACCATACATTGTTTTATTATACCTATATCTCCAAGGGATTAGCAGCGTTTTCGATGAGTTTAAGATTTTAATCTAGTGTTTTACTTATTTTCATTCTTTTGTATTATTTTTCTGTTGTCTGTACTATTTTTATATTACCTGTTATTGGACGTCGGTCTGTTGGTAATAATTGAATAAATAAATAAAGCTCTCAGTCGGCTTGATTTTTTCCGACTTCTTCAACAATCATCATCATAACTAATTTACACAAAAAATTAATGAATTATACACATAAACCTTCGTCCGTTGGTGAAAACCGTATGAAAATCCGTTCGGTAGTTTTTAAGTTTATCGCGTTCAGACAGACAGTCAATAAAATGAAAATGCTCATACTTCTTTGTTTATAAATATACTTTCATACTTAATAAAAAAATAGAGAATAGTTACTTCTTACCACAAAAAGTTTATTAGTGGATGTACATTTCGAGAGCTATGCTCTCATCTTCAGCAATACACTAAACTAAGTTCATAAACATTTCATTTGTTTATGAACTTAGTTTAGTGTATTGCTGAAGATGAGAGCATAGCTCTCGAAATGTACATCCACTAATAAACTTTTTGTGGTAAGAAGTAACTATTCTCTATTTTTTTATTACATTCAAACCACAGTGCTCCTAATATTTTTGTTTATTTCATACTTAAATCGATTTGTAATATTTTTTTAAGATCACCATTACTAATCAATTAATATTGGTTTGAAAAATTGAAAATTCAATTCCTGCTATTACCAGTTTTTGGAATAAAACCTGGAAACTGGGGGCAAGTAATAGAGGAATGATTGCCACATTAGGCGATATTAATCTACCAACCTAAAACTAAGTTTGTTTTCAATTTAGTAATAAACCTAGATTAGCTGAAAGAAAGACATTTTCTGTTTCTATTCAGTTTTCTTTCAACAGACGCTCATAGAACGCTAATGACCTCAGTTGTCGAGCGTCTCTCTCTCTCTCTCTCTCTCCTTGTGAGAAATGAGTAGTGTGATTTTTTTCCCGGGTAATTTATACTATCGACATATTGACCCTCGTAACTTATTCTTGCCGCAGCAGTGGATAATCACACCATTTATGTCCATTTTCTGATAGGACGCAGCATCGCGACGGCACCGGTGCTATCACCACAGTTACCAATCTTTAAACTCTGATAACAGCACCCTTTAAAAAAAAGTGTTGATGGTCAGAGTATTGAATATTAAAATCATTTCAGACGTGAAGGTGGGTTAAGAACTCAATGACCGTCACACCATCTAAATAACATGATTAAATAAACAGGGAAATATGAGTACCGTTACGTACTTGTCTTTTCTGATGACGAGCATTAGTGACTAAAAGGGTAGTGAATTTTAAATACAGTTCCGGCGTGACGCGGGTTAAGAAGATTTCAATGCCGGAACATGCCGCGCCGTCGAAATAACGTGATCATCAAACAGCGAAGTGTAAATTGGCTGTCACCAAAACCGTTATTGTCATGTACAAATGATACACGTAATTTATTATACAACAGCTCTCGTAATTACGTACCGTGTAAATATTATATAGCAATTGCAGGTTTACCTATACAGGTGGACAAAAAATAATAAAAGATATTAAATATTGTGTTTATACTTCTAATAAAACTGCGTGTTTGTACATTATTTTCAAAACAAATAATTGACGTGGCACGGGTTACAGCTTCGTTTCGTTAATGCTAAAATCATTAACGACCTACCCATGAAAACTACTGTTAGAATACGGAACTCTTCAAATTTTTGTAAGGTTTCAGGGAACTTCAACTTGGTTCGACAGAGATAAATAATGTTGGTTAGAGTGCGATAACTCGATGTGCAAAATATCCATTGGAAATACACAATTATTATTTTAAATAACATTACAACAGTAATTATTAGAGTGGAAATTGATTAAAAAAACATTTTTTTTGCGCAGTGATAAGAGGTAGGCGTTTGGGGAGAGTTCTTCAAAAACAATTACGGGGTCGTGTCGATGCGATGGCATTTTTTTGCGGAGTGAAAAGAGGAGGGCGTTTGGGTGGAGTTCTATAAAAACAATTACGGTATCGTGTATACAAAGTGAGATAGTAATACAGTAATTCTACACCGGTTGTTATGACGTATATGTGTTATTTATGATTCAAAAAATGACAGCTAAATACATTTGTAGGGATTTAAAAAAAATTGTGAATAATCCGCAAACTTCAAAATTTAGCGTTTTCTATGACATAGGCACATCGAGTTATCGTACTGGATCCAATAATATTTAAGGAAACAAATACTTCTTCAAGACTATGCAGGCACAACATTTAAAATCTATTAATATAATTGCTACAGGAAATATCTACGCAGGACTAATTATTTACTAATTTTAATTCATTGTACGAAGTACAGCAAAATATGAATAAGCGCCTCGACAGATCTGCAAAAAAAATGTTTCCATATTAGAAAAAGCTTTTAATTTCAGAATTTGATTTATGCAATTTATAGAGATTTAAGTTGTAATTAATATTTACAGTTAAGAATGAATTCAGTCGAAAAGGAGCAAATTTTCCAGCCGTCAAATAAACTGGCTTTTGAGCATTATGCATTAATAACAACAAGGTTTTTTTAAAGGCGGGACTTGTAGAAATCCAATTACATTCGAAGGCTGCTTCAGGTACTCCTAAAGCCTAAAAACAAAATACATACCCTATTTTAATCTATTAATATTAATTTTAAAAATCTTAGTTGAACCCCCCTCACTTTGAAAAATAACATTTATCAAGTAGGACAAATTAGTAATTATTTAGTTTTTGCTATTTGGGTTACAAATTGGAACCTGACTTAGTTGTGTCAATGAATGGTTTAAAAAAATTGAAATCAAAGCTGGAGAAATTGAAAACTCGACATTTAAAAAATGAGGTTATGTAATTTTGTGGAATTATTCTATTGAAGTGCATATTTGACTTACAGTTATAGTAACTTCATTAGCTGACCAGCATTGAAGCATCAGTTGTAAAAGCATTGTGGTTAAAACACCAAAGCTCATTATGAAATCAAGACTACCTACCACTTTCTGAAATAAAATGCCACATCAGTTTAATTTATAAAGACGTTTTCTTTATCAAAATTAACAAATTTTATCTAAGATTAGGAATATTTGCATTTTTAGAACTTTTAGAAGTTTTCTGGATTGGTCTGACAAACAAATTATCTCGCATGTATAACTTATGAAAATTCAACGCAGTGTTTTTTATGAATCTATATCAAAATACAAAGTTATAGTTAGAGTTACGGTGACAGAAATGGAGCACTAGGTGGCAGAAATTTTCTCTTTCATGTAGTGTGAGTCCCCCTCTACAAATCCGCTTAGTGGAGTAGGGGTCTAGCGCATTGCAATACGACGCTGGGGCACATGCAAAAAAACGGCAAAATTTAAAATTCCTCTACTAAATGGCAAAAAATGACTGAAAGGCATCTAGAGGGACCTTCTAATTGCAGAAAAAATATTTTCTGCCAATTTACTCCCTGCAGAGACTTTCAAAATCGAAAATCACGTCAAAAAAAGAAAAAAAAAAGTTGAATTTGAAGTTGAAGCTTGACGGAATGGTTGATTGCCCGGAATACGAGAAAAAAATTTCGTGACTCCAAGTGACCTCACTTCCTTTCGATGAGTTTTCAAAATTTGCACAGGCAAAAATTCAAAAAGTCTTCGCTCGGTGGCAGAAATTCTTACCAGGCTCTCTATTAGTACCTACCCAGAAAGTTTGAAAAAAATATTATCTGCCAATTTTGTCACTGCTAGAACACAATTTTCCAATTTAATGTACTTGTCATTAACGCTTTACCTGAATACCATGTTAAACTTTCCGCGAAAAGGACGCGTTTTTGCAAGGTCGATTATGGCAGAAAACTGTACCTCGGGATTCTCTACAAGAAGACGAACCGTTTGAGCTCGGTTTCACTCAACCAAGCTTTTTTTAATTTTTTTTGTATTTATTTATTATACAGACAATCTCTGCAGAGAGTAAATTGGCAAAAAACATTTTCTGCCATTTAGTAAAGCAATTTTGAATTTCGCCATTTTTTTTAAAGTGCCCTACTTCACTAAGCGGATTTGTAGAAGGGGACTCAGACTACATGAAAGAGAACATTTCTGCCACCAAGTGCTCCTTGACCATTTCTGTCACCGTCCTTTAACTAGGTATTAGACAATCGAATTTTAATAACAAGTTACTAAAGAAGTCATAATAAATGACGAAACGTCCAATGAATTAATTTTCATTCATTTTGCTAATATAATACTTTTCAACTTTCCACGATTTTATTATATTGTATCAAAATACGTTTTTGGTTAATAAAATCACTTAAAAAGATGCTTTTTCGAACACATGGAAATATTTTATTGTCATCGTGACTACAGATATATGTGCAAGTCGACCGGAAGTGGATAAAAATTAGATTTAATAATAAAATATTGTAATGAAAGTTCTAATTTTTTTTTTAAATTTGAAACGGTTGCTATACAATGAGCTCAATTCTTCTAAACGAAAGAAATGGAGTAATTATGATAGAAATCACAGAAAAGTTATGAAAATTTGGATGACGAAGGAATTGGTTTTGCAAATTAGATCCGTATTAAAATGTATTGTCGTCATCGGAAATGCGCCTGTTTGCAAAATTTCAAACGGATCGAATATGTGGGATTGGATCTAAATCAAAATTTGAGCCTAACTAACTGAGTGCAGTTAATAAAAAGCTTGTAAAAATATAATATACGTACATCGGCTGCTGAATATAAACTAAAACAAATAGCTGATAAACTATAAAATACTTGAATCAAGTAGATATGATTGTAAACATCCTCCAATTCCATTATACACCTGAAAATTATTACGCTGTTTTACAGAAACGCATTTAAAGAAGAAATGAGTTTAATTTCAGCGTCTCCAGTGGCGTAGCTACAAGAAGCAGGGCAACAAGGAATAAGAATCCTACACTTAATTTTTTTTAACCGCAGTCTTCTCCATTCACCATTCACACCATTCATAAAAGAAGATGTGTTTATGGGTACAAATTTTAAAATAATAATTAATGGCACACGTAATGTAATAACAGATAAATATATTACCTATACAGTAGAATCCGAATAGTACGACTCCGTTTATAACGGCCAACCGCTTTTAACGACGTAAATGCAACCTCAAGTTTGATTTTCATAAAACATACTGCGAAAGTATATCCGTTTAGTACGACTCCGGTTAAAGCGATCAACCGCTTTCAGCGACTTAATTTATTAAAAGTTGTTCGGTTAGAACGACGCACATCTCAAAATGATTCATAATTTCAAGGGCAAATACTTGCATTATCTCGATGCACCCACTCCCTTCCTTCCCAGATGCACGCTGTTTTATTCCCGAGTAAATTCCATAGTATTTTTTCCCCTTTTGATGAATCACTGCGTTAACTTCGTGTCAACGCACGTCAAAATGAGATATTATTATATAAAATTTCATGCCGTTTTGTGCGTCGTCCGGTTAGTACGGCGTAATATAGCCGGTCCCTTAACAGTCGCTTTATCCGGATTCTTCTGTACATAAAAATAATAGCAAATAATTTTAGGTTGTTCTGGGGCTCCTAACTTTGGGAAATTCCGAGAATCGTGTGTGTCCACTGTCCAGTCTCTTATTAGTTACGCCACATATTATCTTTCCTAAGTAATCACTGTTTTTTTTTTTCTTTTTGGCAATCCGACACTGAATTGCCAAAAAAAATATCAGTGATTACTTAGGGTGATGATCGAACATTAAGTAGTCAACTAAAGATTACAATTTTTGAAGAAGTTAAGTCATCAAAGCCGTACCGAATCGGTTGAAGTAATCTGCTTTTCGATTATTTTAGTAACCTTAGTTTACTGAACATTTTTGTGGAGCATTTACTTACTCCTAAATCGGTCACTAGAGCAAAATTTTAGCTCAATTTACCTGTTAAGAAATAATATTCTTTTAAAGATTCTGCGACATACCATAAAATAATTTTATGTTGAATAACGCATTTTCTTAAGCATTTTATTTCTTCGTCGTGGATTTCATTCGTCGTATGATTAATCAAGGCTAGTTCTTCTAATTCTTCATCAGTTTTAAAAGTTAATGATCTAGGTAGGTTTTCTTCATTGTATCCAAGAACATTAAGGAGTGCTCTACGTTTCAGTCCTCGCAAATTGTCTTGCAAATTGATCAGTTGAGCTCGAATCTGAAGCAGTATCGCGGGAATAAGGCAGTCTATGCCGATTATCCATTGGCCGCGTATAACTTCAGCCAAGATCTGTCATAGAGTAAAACACCATATATATTAAAACGCTAAGGTTTAAGATGTTTGCCTCCCTTTTTAGAAAAAAACCTCACAATTACTTCACATAAATTATATGTCATTTTACAGATAATTGCTTGCTCTACTGACATCGACAACTAAAAAATTTATTATTGCCTTTGTTTTTGTAAATTAATTAAAATACAGCAACACTGAACAACGTCTGCCATCTGACGGCTTTAATTTTGAAACAACGTCAACACTTCGATCTGTCATCTGACCTTCATATTGTAATACAACAGACACAATACTGCATACTGCCATCTGACGGCTTTAATTTTGAAACAGCGAGCAACGCTGAACAACGTCACAGCAATGCTGAATGATGTTATCTGACGGCTTAGCTCAACGCTTTTGCTACTTGCGCCTCTATATGACAATTTTAGTAAAATATTTCTTCGATCTGTCATCTGAGCTTCATATTATAATACAACAAAAAGAAGAACGTTATAAACAGTGTGCAAAATTAGAAACGAATTGAATACCTGCTATCATATTTAAAAAATAATTTTGTAAAGTGATAATTATTATACTTATTTAGTGCGAATAATTCGCACACGTCACTCTAGTTATATATTAATATTATTCTTTCAGTATTAGTATTATTGGTAACTGAATAAAAAGAGAAAAATTTCAAGTAAATAAGTATAATGAGAGAATAAATCTATACAATAATCTAAATTCTCATGGAAGATTAAAAATAATGATCTAACACTTACCTGATAAAGCAACGCCATAGCAAAGTTAAAACTGGATGTAATGTCAAAAGGAATGTAAGGCGGAAACGGAAGATGTCTTTTAATTACAAAATCTGTACAATTTCCAGAAATGATTATTTCAGGATCGACACAAACTTTTCTACTTGAAAATATGCTGAGCATTATTGCGGCTATGATAGATGTGTAACCAATAGTACAAAATGCCCAAAATAACTTTTTTGATAGTTTTGATGATCTTTCAGTTTCGACATCGTTTCGACCGAACTCGATTAATTTAAATTCCAATACGCGCACGATATTTTTGAATCGTCTTGAATTAAATTCTAAACAATACCATTTGGGCAAAAAGCAAGTGTGAGAAAAAATGAAGGCGGCAATGTGTAGAAATCGTTCGATGTTTGTATTTAATAAGATATAAGCATTTGTGAGTTCCAAAATGGATCCTCCAACCACAAAAAAACAAGCAAAAATAATGTTGTAGAATAAATAAAAGAAAGGGTACTGATGGTCGTCATTCTTAAACATTCCAAGACCACTCCAACGCAAAAAAGAAAAATAAAAATTAACAACTTTGAAAGGTTTTTCTTTATATTTTGAAAAATCTATGCCTAGAAAAGCCGGGTCCATTTTAAAGGCAGACATTTTCTAGGTGTAACGGAAACAATGCCTTTGACAGAAAATAATTAATTGATCTGCGTGATAACACTGATTAAGAAAAATTTGAAATTGTATTGGTTTTAAAAAGGCGAAATTAAAATTTTATGTAAGAAAACTATTTGCATATTTGATATTATTCAGTAGTTAATTACTTTTAAATATGTAGACGCAAATATACTAAGAACAGTTCCGTACTGAAATGGTTTTTGACGTGATAACGTCTTATAAATTAATGAATCACCAATCTTATAAATTGATAAAACACCGGCTGCATGCATGAAAAAGTGTAACGTTCCTAACGGTCGTAACGTTCCTAACGTTCCTAACGTTCCGCCTGAACCTGCGCGTGCTTTTCTCGAAAACGGCCCTAACGATTTGGATGAAATTTACTGAAAAGGGATTTTGGGGGGGCAAAAAATCGTTTTAGCTAGGTCTCATCTCTCGAAAAAATCGTTTTCTTACAAATTTTATCATTATAAAAATCAATTTTTTGACGTATGAAAATACTTAAATATTGTAAGTAGGTTTTGGAATTTTATATAAACAGTGAAAGAATTGTTTTCAAAATATTATGACAGCTAATCTTTGAGACTTAAAATAAATACGAAAAAAAGAAAGTTAAAAAAACAATTATATTATAGGTGGTGAGTAATTTAAATATATAAAATTAACCTAAATTTGAAGCGAAATGCAATATCATAGATTCGAATTATTATAATTATTATATAAATTTAGGTTATGTATTACGGAATACGTTATCACGTAAAACTATCATCCGTAAACCGACTTTACAGACAACCAATTTTTTGATCAAAATGATGATTCCAAAAGATAAGATGTCTGCTATTTTATCGGCAATGTTTATCGCTATACAGAGTAGAACTATTGATTCTTCCCCAAATCTTTATTATCATCAGATTAGGTGTGCTTTGTCTTTTTAATCTGCAATACTGGACTATTGAATGGTTCTTCTGATATACTCTAAAAATATGTATAAAATAATTAAGTGTACTTTTTACAAACAATATTATGCTATCTCAAAACATCGTTACTAAAAAAATTCGACACCCGCTTCGATAAGTATTCTCAAGACGGTAGTAGACGTTGAAGAAATCTGTGATTCCTGTCATTTTTGCAGATGGGAACGGGATTAGAGACGTTATACTACGCCATTTGGTGCGATTGCCAGCTTTAGCTTTAAAGAGGTTGAGCCGTTTTACGAAGATAATGAAATAAATCTGAAATAAAGTTTTTTTAATAGATTTTTTTATGACAAAATTTTCTGTAAAAAATCCAAAATCATTAGGAGATTTATAAAGTTAAAAATTAAAAAAAACTTTTACATGTAGTCTTATGGAAAATATGTCAACCTAGCATGCAAAATGTTCATTTTAATTTTTTGCTAATAACCAAATAATGTCAGCAGTTCCGAAAACTAACTATTAGTCGGGTAGAATTAGCTGATTCCTGTCCTAAAAAAAAAGCAATTGCGAACGTCGATTTTAAAATTTTTTTTGTTAGTCAATACGAATATAAGTAACATATTAAGTTTAAACGCCAATCGGAACACCGCACGGTGGTTAAAAAAAATGGCAAAAATCGTCCATATCACTTTTTGGCGATTTACGGGAAAACTATGCATTTGACAAATTAAGTGTAGGGAAATAAAAAATGCGCAATAAAAAGACGAATCGAATGAGTTTTTGTGAGCTCCGATCGGTCCAGTAGTTTTTTAGTAAATTGCAAAAAACCGCTTTTTTGGGCCATTTTTTCGAAATTCCATAACTTTCGTTCTATTAAATATGAAGACTTGAAAATTTAATAGAATATGTGTTTTATAAGCTTCAATATGCATACAAAATTTCAACAAGATCGATGTTATACTTTTTGAGAAACTTTGAAAAAACCGAAAAAAGGCCCTTCCGAAAAGGGTCCCTGAAAAAGTTTTGGGCCAGCGTAGACCAATTTTTCAAACGTGCTTTTGTTCATCGAGAGTTGCTCTACAACATCCTGCAATGCCGTACCATTACACCTAGCGAAAGTGCGAAAAAAATTGATTTTAAAAAAGGGAGGTTCCGCGGCATATGCACAATTGTACGTAAATATATAATGATATCATTATTATTATTGCCATTTTCGCTTTAACACGCTTTTTTTAATCAATTTTTTTCGCACTTTCGCTAGGTGTAATGGTACGGCATTGCAGGATGTTGTAGAGCAACTCTCGATGAACAAAAGCACGTTTGAAAAATTGGTCTACGCTGGCCCAAAACTTTTTCAGGGACCGTTTTCGGAAGGGCCTTTTTTCGGTTTTTTCAAAGTTTCTCAAAAAGTATAACATCGATCTTGCTGAAATTTTGTATGCATATTGAAGCTTATAAAACACATATTCTATTAAAGTTTCAAGTCTTCATATTTAATAGAACGGAAGTTATGGAATTTCGAAAAAATGGCCCAAAAAAGCGGTTTTTTGCAATTTACTAAAAAACTACTGGACCGATCGGAGCTCACAAAAACTCATTCGATTCGTCTTTTTATTGCGCATTTTTTATTTCCCTACACTTAATTTGTCAAATGCATAGTTTTCCCGTAAATCGCCAAAAAGTGATATGGACGATTTTTGCCATTTTTTTTAACCATCGTGCGGTGCTCCGATTGGCGTTTAAACTTAATATGTTACTTATATTCGTATTATCTAACAAAAAAAAATTTAAAATCGACGTTCGCAATTGCATGTGACGGATTTGCTAATTCTGCGCGGCTATATGTGGAGCATCGATGTCTTACGCATATTTTAATATTTTTTCCAATTTAATTAGGAGACTTTTAATCAATAAAAAAATTATTTAACATTAGCACTTTTCGATTAAGGACTTTTATTCTTGACAATTTTAACAATTTTAACTGAATTTTCAACTTTTTATTGATTTAATTTTAATTTTTATTACTTCTGATTTCTTTTTTTAATTATTTACTGCAAAAAATATGTAAAATACAGATATTTACATAAATGTATTTTGTTTAACCTAACTTTGTACAAAAAATTCAAAAGCTAGAAATAATTAATATTAAAAAAAAATATTTATTTATGCCTTTATGACAATAATTTATTGGTATCGTCGACTTATAACCTTTTGTAAAAATTTATTATTCCCATTTGGAATTCGACTTACTTTTGATTGGGACTGTAGCCTCCTTAAGTTTGTTTCAGGCTAATCCGACGAGCTTGATTTCTTTGAGGAGATTTTGAAGATGTTAAGCGTATCGCAGTTTTTAGATTCGCCCCTTGACTAGTACATAATGACCTACTTATTAAACCATTTACAACCTGTAATTTGCCTATTTCGATAACACAAAAATATAATTTTGTCAAGATTTCTAATATGAATTATTAATATCAGATCTAATTACTGCTGACATAATTATTACTCTGATATCTAGAGAGATAATTAACGGGGTCATGCATAACAATTAATAAAAAATGATCTTTCGCTGTATCAGAGTTTGAGTTACTACATGAGAAATGCAATGTATTTCAATGTCAGAAATAAGCTAGCTTTTTCTTTACAAAAATTCAACAACTTGTTAATAACAAAAATGTTTATATAAAATTAAAATATTGTTTTGAAAAAAAAACAAGCAAAAAAACGCTTTTACTAAAAAAGAAAAAATAATTTCTTTAGCAATGTGAACTAAAAAGTACAAAATAATTTTTAAATATAAATATTTTGTTCAATAGCGATTGGATGTCCCCCAACTCGATATAATTTAATTTTTTGGAATGAGCTTAAAATGAGAATGGCTTATTCGAAAAATAAAATTATATGGACGAAATCTCAAAAATAAAAAATTATATCGACTGCCTTAGGGGGGCCAATCAACGCGTACGTAAACATGATCTGAAAGATTTTTTCTCAAAATCAGTCCAACCATTTTTACCAAATAAATTCCAAAAAAATAAATTTTGCACTCTCGCGAATAAAAAATTAATTCGAGTTCGTTTTAATCGACGCACGAACGTAATTTTGAATCGAAATTTAATTAATTTCAATAAAAATCGGTACAGTTTTTTTTTTTTTTTTTTTTGTTTAACCAAAATGCAAAAAAGTGTATTTTAGGATTTTTTAAAAAATATTTCGTTAAATACGTACAATGTACATATTTCATATTGATCATACTTGGAAGTTAGTCGTGTGGACCTCAGGAATTCCATTAAACGACCCACCTCACGGTTTGTTATTTCTTCGCAGCTCTATGGAAAATGATATAAATTGATAACAATACCGATGCCACAGGTCTCTTCTCAATCATGAGAACAATTATATATTTTGCTACATTTATCTTTCTTGTTCGACATTGAACATGACTGACAGTCGATGAACCGTGGCTGGGAAAATCGCCATTTTACATTGCAGCTAACAGAACAAGCTCGGTGTAGTAAATTGCTAAAGCTAAATTGAATACCTTTTTAAATAATAACAAATACAATTCTATAGTGACTTCTATCAGATTCATTTCACGGTCGGCGTTGTTCCATTTTTTTTTTGGTTTTCGGGTTTGTAGGCCACTATTTCTACCTGGCATTTCGTCTACAACATTTTCCATGGCGATGTGGCAGCGGGCGGAATGTCCTCATTGGCGGTGAGCTGCCTTTGAAAATGTTTAACTGTAGTTGTAAACGAAGAGTCAGGTAGCCCGGAAATAACCAAGAAGATTTGGCACAACGCCAGCTGTGAATGTCCTACACGTTTGGATAAGGTCATTTTCTTTTTTGTAACTCTTTACGTTTATTGTTTTTGTATGCATATTTAGGAAATACTTTTTTTCAGTTTTCCCGCAGATATTTTTTAGAAGAATAATACCGATTTGAATAGATTTCTTGATTCCAATGAACAAACGCGATTATCTCAATTTTGGTTTTGAAGATATTATGAGTGTTTAAAATTATGTAATCACGAATTCAAAAAGAAACGCTTATGCTTTTTAAATTAGATATATATTTAATAAACTACTCAAATCTTTGATTAACGTCTGATTAGAACTCTTCAATAAATAAAATTATTGACCAATTTTTCAGACAATATATTAACAAAAAATATAATTAATACATTAACGTTTCGATCCGGATTTGGATCTTCTTCAGAACGGATCTAAAAAATATAAAATAATGAATATTTAATTTCTAATTCGCTTTATATAAAATCTCTGAAGAAGATCCAAATCCGGATCGGAACGTTAATGTATTAATTATATTTTTTGTTAATATATTGTCTGAAAAATTGGTCAATAATTTTATTTATTGTTTAATAAACTACATTTAAAAAAAGTAAAAATAATGATTTTGTAAATTTGCTAAAATTAAAATTTATTCAAATGACTTAGAAATTATTCAGGCTTGTATAAAAAAACATACTAGGTGTATTTAATTTGGTGAAGATATGTTGAATTAATAAAACCAAATATTGAAGATCTACATTTTTTATTTTATTCGGAAACAATAAGTTCACATGCGATATCAAAACAAATCTATACTAGTATCATAAAGAGAGAATGCGAATTTTGTGAGTTTGTGTGTATGTGGAGGAAATTCTCAGGAAACACTGTACCTATTTGAAAATTTCTTTCACCACTGTTCAGAATAAACCTTCAGGCTATATATTATCGCGTTAAAATAAAAGCACTTTTCGTGGAGACTAATTTTGCAACGTAAGTCGACGAAAAACGGAGGCAATCTACAAATTCGGGCGAAGCCGAACCGGGTCGATATAGTGTTTTAATAAATACACTATTTTGACGACAGAGCTTTGTACTTCGACTAGTGTTTTTATTAATATTATTATTAAGTAATAATATGAAGAACAAATTACACAACTAAATCGCGTAGCATGACCGCGCTACAATACAACCGTTTTAGTTCGTAAATCGAAAAAAAAAATGTTCCCAATCTATTACAATTTGCATTGGTGTTTTGTTTCCGTTATCGCTAACTGGTGCGCTATATTTTGACGCTTCACATGTTGTATAGCCATATCATGCCCAATGACACGCTACAATCCGCGGTCGACATATTCAGATCATCATCATTATGTCTCACCGCCTTTTGCATTCCATAATATTTATGTCTAACTCTTTGTTGGTAACGCGCATTTAAATTGTAGTTTAAAAAACTAAAAAAACACGCTTTAATAGCAAACCGAACTAAAAAGTAGAAAATAATTTTTAAGAATGAAGAGTATGTGTTTCTAATATAAAGTTGTAAAAAACAACTGATTTACTATGAAATTGCCAGTATAGCGCGACTAGTTTTGTTTTATTTTACGAAACTAGTAGTCACAGTGCCCGTCGGCTAAAATTTTACTGACACATACTCTCCCCAAACTTTGTATATGGCTTCATTAGATCTAGTCTGACACCTATTTTCCTCTATGACTTTTTTTGATTTTGGGGCGTTTTCCCTCTAAGCTTTTCGAAACATACCGTTTTGACGACATGTAAAAATTTATAGATACTGTTTGTTTTTTTAATTGGATAGCTTAAAAACTTCAACCAAAACGCTAAAATAATGTTCTCTGACAAATAACATGAACCATTGAAAAATGTCTGACACCTCGAATATGTTCGACATATTCGAGGTGTCAGACATTTTAAATGGTTCATCTTTCGGAAAATTTAGAGAGAAAACGCCCCAAAATCAAGAAAAGTCATAGAGGAAATAGGTGTCAGATTAGACCTAATGAAGCCATATACAAAGTTTGGGGAGAGTAGGTATGTGTCAGTAAAATTTTCGCTGACGGGCACTCTGACTATAGGGCGTAGTGAGTCAACTGCCTGTAAAACATCTAAATCAGCTAATTAGGAGGTAATGCAAAAATTATATTTCTTAGCTATAATATGTCAAAAATAACTCGGGAGCAGTTCGAACTACAAGTAAGCGAAGCCTGGAATGCAGCTAATTTTTTTTTTTTTTTTAATAACAAACAAGTGAATCGGCTTCAAAGGCCATTATCACGCAGCTAATTTTTAAATATAATAGTAACTGAAAAGTTTGGTTTACAAGCGCTGACATTTTAGAAACTTAACGTTGAGATAACTTAAGAGCTAGAATATAAAATATAATGCGTCCGTCAGTTTATAAACTATTTTATAATCGGCATTTACGTCTGTAATTTATCCAGCGTCTTCTATAACTTGTAGAATTTTCCAGTAGTTCGAATTTTTTTAAGTGTTTTGAAACGGAAGGACTAGATGAGTAACATTTTACTGAATATAATTTTGGAAGTGATTTGAAAGATACCACATTACTTGTCAAGGGTTAATTAATCGATCAAAGAGACGGTCTCATAAAGTATACGAAGCAATAAACAGCAACATATTAAATCCAATTGTTCTGAATATTAGCTGTTTCATTTATTGTGAACACTTGCTTAGAAATATTAACGATATTTAAGTTTGCCAAACTCATTCACATCCTTTGGTCACCGATTTACAGATATCAGTTCTGAAACGATTGTTCGATCAACTGAAAACTGAAATCAAATTTTTGGGGAAAGCTACTTTAAACTCACCTCTATATATGCGTCTAAAGAACTCAGGTATCTTAATTATCTTATAGATATTCTATTAAGTCTTCATTTAATTGCAAACCAATTAAAAATTCCAAGAAATTTACAAAAAAACCGGTATTGTTAACGTAAATCAATTTAATACGTAAATTAAAAGTTTTCACAGATTTTCAATCGACTTCCTGTACTTTTATTTCAATCGTGAAATTATTATTCTCTCGAAATGACAATTCAGCGATTTAATAAAAAAAAGTACCACAAAACAGATTTAATAGCGATTAGAGGACATTTTTCGCTGTCACTCATGTTTTCTGTTTTGCTATTGTTTCGCATATTTTGTTTTACATTCTCACAGTAAGAATTCCACTAAGTTTTTTTATTGTCAGATCTATTTCTGTATAGCGAGAAATTATTGTAGGATATTGGCTTTACCCCCCCCTTGAAGCGGAACGAGAAATAGTTCTTCTCATTCAGTTTTAAACAAATTGTGGGAGGTCAGTTAGGGCTGCCTTAACTATTTGACTAAATGGGTTAGAGGATCGGATTTAGAACAGTGAAACACATAATTTGTCCTTGAAAGGACCCCTTACAATTCTTATGAAATTTGGTTCTCGGTTAAATTGATCGAAAATGGTTTAATTTTTTAGTTTAAAGGTCACTAAGAAAAAATGTCCATTGGCGCATAGCCTAAAAACCAATAGATTTTTAGCTACAGATATGTTTAGGGAGATTTTAGATATAAGGATATCCAGTGAATTCACAATCTTAAAAAATCCTAAGCTCTAGAAATGTGTTGTTGAGTGCGCTGAATCCGAATATAACATTATTATTTTATACAAGTGACATCTTTCAACATTACCTAGTTTTCGACTATTTTTCTATTTCTAAAAAAAAATCACAAAATATGGAACTTGTTTGTGAATTCAATGAATATCCCTATATCTAAAATCTCGCTAAACATATCTGTAGCTAAAAATCTATTGATTTTTAGGCTATGCGCCAATGGACACTTTTTCTGAGTGACTTTTAAACTATAAAATAAAACCATTTTCGATCAATTTAACCGAGAACTAAATCCCATAAGGTTTGTGCAGGGTCCTTTGAGGTTATAAATTACAAAATTGATTAAAAAATAAAGAGAAAATTATGTCGAAGTTTTTATTTCTCACGCTCTACAATTTCAACTCACCGAATAGGTATCCTCTTCGCGAAATTTACAAAGTGCTCCTAAAGAGGTTTTATTTCATAAATTGAGAGAAAATATCAAACGGTAGAAGTTTGGGGATCAACTGAACCCCAGGTTGATTTTCTGAGAATCAAATATGTTAGGTGGCCATGAAGTCAATAATCTTGCCGTTGATAGCAAAATCTAAATATAACACTTCTTTTTTAATTTAAATTGAATGGGGTGCGCATATAGCTTCGATTTGGGTCAAAATGGCACGGTGATTGTTAGCTTTTATCCATTATATTTGAATACAAAACGCTAAAAAATTTGACTCAATGTACCGTCAGTTTGACTAATATAATTTAGAAAAAATTTAATCTTCCATTCAGTAAACCAGTTTGGTTATAAAATGCATCTTCACAGATCTGAAATTATTCAATAAAATGTTCGGTAATTAAAATCATATCCCGTTAAATATAATTTAAACATGTCAATCTTTCACTATTAGAAAATGTTTTTTACAATAGAAAAGATTAATTTTAAGTTAGAACGATAGGCCGTCTTGCATTTTTCCGTACCTCAAAAGAAAAAAAAATGGCATCCTTATTACAGTCGAACTTTTCTGGACGAAATAAAACTATCAAACTGAGATTTGGGAAGTGATCCTTTTTATAGTAACTTAAGCCACATTTTAACATGCGCGAAGACGGATTACCTTTTTTTATCATCCCTGCCTGCGTCAAGCTAAGGTGCCTTTAGGTATATAGTCAAATTATAATCGAATGTTGTAAAATTCACATATAATTCGGGACAATGCGGACTTTTTCCGGGACATATATAGATGCGGGACTATCACGAAAAATCCGGGACGGTTGGTCACCCTAGCTTAAGCCCCAAAAAATATTTTATCGTAAAAAGGGGAGCAGGATTTACACAACAAATATCTGTATTCAGTCTTGTATAGGGGATCATTTGAAAGATCTCATTTGTCAGAACTATTGAGATTTTCCTGAAAACGCTCCTCGAAAACTGATTCCCTTCCCTCTATTTCGAAAATTGGTACCTACAGCTAATATTTTGATAAAATTAAAGGTGCACGTTTACAGGAAACATATTATTAGGTTTCCATCTAACATATTTTCCAAGATATTAATAATAAAAGATGACAAAAAATCGTAATCAGACGTTTGGCGAAATTTCTGCTTAGCGTTGGATAAGATTTAATGAAACGCAAATTAATTAAAATTTTGTCATTTGTTAGTTGTACGGAGCAATCGGCGCGCGAGTTACTCTTGCACTTAACAGGGTTGTTTTTTATAACAACTGAAACCGTAATACCAAACCTCAAGAAGTATAAAATATTACAATGAGATAAATAATCTTTTATATCCGTTATTCATTTTTTAGTGTATTTGCCATAAGGCACTTACACTATTGGCGTCGGTGGGATGGCGGGACCTAGGGGTCGGACCAAAATTTCTCGACGTTTCATAGCCTCCTAAACACTTTGGCACCATTTTTGGAAATGTTTATATATATATGTATATATATATATATTTATATATATATATATATATATATGTGCGGGCTATAACTTTCGAAGGAGTTAATTGATTTTAACGAAATTTGGACCACATGTTGAAATCCATCACCGCACGAAGCCTATTTAAAATGGGCCCAATCGGGCCGCTTTAAGGGTGGGTTTTAGGGGTTGAAAAATATTTTTGGGCCCAAAAATACCTAAAAATTTCTCCGAATCGTTTCAAAATTGAAATTTAACCCTTTAGTAATGATTAAAATGTGCTACCAAAATTTCATTAAAATCGGCCCGACAGGACCGGACTTAAAAATTTTATGAAAACGTTTGTAGACATGGATTTATTTAGTGAAGGGTGAATTTAATTTGTTGTATTGATAACAATATTAAAATTAAGAAAAAATATTATTTTAAGGGGTGTATTAAGGGGTTAATTTTTTTATTTTGTTCAAAAATAAAGTAAAGTTTATATAAGGGAGCCATACTGCCTATAATAGCAAATACACTATATTGTCGGCAGGGTTTCGCACTGCGACCCGAGTTTTTTTTTATATGGCAAGTGAACATGGTTTACTTGTTTTCATAAAATCTATATTGCTTACATCGCCATGAAAACAATGGAAAACCACACGCAAAGGCCGTATCGCAGCGCCAAGGTCGCATTTTTTCTTTTGTAAAAAACGACGATATACTTTAAATCATATTTATAATATTGTAAGCAACTATAATAGTTATTTATAATGTATTTGACAGTATTTTACTTAATTTAAAATCTAATTACATGCTCTGTGGTCATTGTGGCGTCTTCAATACGCCTTACAATGGACATTTTAGACACAGCAATTCGCCACGAGCAACCAGCAGGACATCAATGTAAAAAAAGTGGGTGAAGGTGAGATATAATATTATACATACACTTATGTATTGTAACGTATATTAAAGGTCCCTACACACGCTTACATACACAGCTATTGTGGTTATTTTAGCTTTTGCTATTATCGGTAGGAAACTCTGTTCGTAGCCAAGAAAAAAAATATTATGGCCGCTGCACACGAGGTTGGATTTGCCGCTAGATTTGACTACTAGTTTTCTAGCGCTGGTTCACTTAATTGCTTTTATGTGCTCGCTTCACACGAGGCGTCTTTTCAAGCTTGTTTTGTGGATAGATCTGGTGCGCACGCAGTGACAGTTCAAATATAAACACAGAGCAAAACGTGTCTGTTGTCTGACTCTGAGAAGAATGACGCCTTGTTGGTTTGTGGGCTGTTTCTAAGTGATATCCACGAACTCCTCCATTTTCGAACAGGCTTATTTCACGTCTAATACTATTTGCCAGCCCCGATTCATTTTGTACTTGTACTTCAGGATCTGAAGATTTCATATTCTTACGTATCGTACCGCGTATTTAAGGATTGTTTTTTTGTCGTTTTGTAATAAATAATATTAATATAATCTAGGCAAGGTAATTGTCAAGGCGCAACGGATTACGGAATGCAAACTAGATTTGTTTATGGCAATTCCGAAAATCCCGAGATTAGCCAAGTAAGGTCCCGGGATTTTCGGGGCCAGAAAACGGCCGGGATTGTATTCTCTAGTTGTAACGCTTTAACCCATAGACCAGTACGCATATTGGCATTTGGAGGAGGCTTTTATAGGGGCAGGGAATAATACATTCACACACACCAACATATACGCGCATCATACGTACATAAACAGACATGAGTAAGTACAGATGTGTGAGTGACTGATTATATTAAAGGGTTACGCAAAAAGGGAAACTAAATTATTAACACGTCTCATTTAAATGTCCAGTTTGTTTGTATTAGTGCAAATTGCACACTACACTAATGAAGTTTTTAGTAATTTCAAGTAAAATTACACGACAGGGTTGTGAAAAAATGTTCTGAAATAAAGCTGGCTAGAAAAATAAATTTCAGTTTTGTAAATGAAATAAGATTTAGATGTCTATAATAATATTATAAAGAGGTAAAGTTAGTAAGGCTAGGTGTAGGAGGTTATCTGCTAAACTATTCATCCGATTTCAATTTTTTTTTTCACCATTATTTATAAGGGACCTTCAGGATGGACGTATATAGTCTATTATTAGATTATAAAGAGGCAAAGTTTGTAAGTTTGGATGTAGAAGCTAATCTCCTAAACTACTCATTCGATTTCAAAAAACTTTTCACCAATATTTAGAATGGAACTTCAGGATGAACATATCTACATATTATCGAGTTAAAATAAAAGCGTTTTTCGTGAAGACCAATTATGCAACGTAACTCGACGAAAAAACGGTGGCAATCTACAAATTTGAGCGAAGCCGGACGGGGCCGCTATAGGAATAAATAGAGCAACAAAACATTGACTAGTCAATCTGTAAATTTTACTGAAAAAATATAATATAATAATTTTTCTTAAAAAATATTAAATGATTTAAACATGTCAAAATAATATCGATATAGAACAGCTTCCTAGGACCCTAAAACGTCGAAAACTGATGAAAACTCGATTTTTGAAAATCGGACCAAAACCAATACCATCCTTCCTTATTTTGAAAATATTCAATAGTGAGAAAAATTGTATTAGTTCAGAAACTCTCATTATACCACAAAATTTTCTGTAGAACAGCGTCCTCTACTTTTTTAAAAATTGTGATTACACTAAGTATAAACAAACGAACATTAAACTGTGTATATTGTAATTGAACTAGAATTCTTTGGCTTTCAAAAGACACTCAAACATCATTTATGTTATTTACAACGTTCTGGCGATTTTGCCTAGCCTTAAAAAAAACATTGAATCAGTAAGTCGAAGTGGCTGGCCTATCCCGCGAATACTCCTACCTTAAAAAATAGTTAATTTTGTCCCATCCCTGTTGAAAAGGAAGTGAATTATTACAATTGAATGATCACTTTTTTATAGCTGTTATCATTCAAGTTTAGCGTGTGGCACTATCGCATGTAGCTGATTTCTCACCGGTCACGTACATAGCTTTATAACTTAAGTCTTAGAGTTATTTGGTTAAGGACGTCACTATAACCATAATATAATACGTAATATTATGTATGCGCATATATTATTATATTAATTTAATTATGGATAGACGGTAGATTCGATGCCAATAATGAGCTCGTTAAATAACAACAATTAACGTACAATAACAATGAATAAATCAAGAGATTCTTAAATAATCGTTGAGCTCTCCTTTATCGACACTAACGAAGGCTAGTTGATCAGATTAATTGCCAGTAGTTCGTTTAAAAATGTTAAATTGCATTTTTATTTTAAATTTATATCCTTATTGTTTTTAAACAAAATATCTTCATGATTTTAGGTGTGTATGTATTTTTTTATAGTAATGCAATGTTACATTTATATATAAAGTTGACCTTTGAATCTAACAAATGCATATTATTTTTTTTTGCACAACCCTTCATAAATTAGCTCTCGTGAAATGAAACATTTTGCACTTGTGCGTAAATAAAACCAAAAAATGCGACCTCACCTTTTCCAACAGTAGTTTCCAAAAGCAACCTGCCGGTTACTGTTTAATTCACTAAGTTGAACAAAGATAGCACGCGATACAAAGCAGGCGTAGTTTACGTAAATAACCAGAATATGACGTGTCAGATATATTATTATGAATTGGAAATCTGATATTTTATAGAAGCTAGGTACGTGCAAAAATTAATTGAAAAATTTGATCTGTATTTTTTAGGTTAAAACTCATTAATATTTTACTAAAATCTAATTTTTTTTAATTACTAAATATTATTTTTTGTTCTCAAATAAGTTTCAACTCAAAATTATTTTTGATATATTATATTTGAAAACTTCGCCAAAAATAATGATTTCTGACCTGACTTATCAGTCAATTCATTTTTTCTCCCTGAAATTTTTATGCAAGGAAGCCAGCGTTTTAACGTTGCTACATTATTGCCTTTGATGTTCACAAATTTTAACTTTGCATCAGGTACGTTGTCTTCTGTAAAAAAAAATTTGCGTTCGTTTTTACATGTGTTTTAATGGGGATTGGAAAATGCTTATCGCTACCGTACCACTAGCGCTGCTTTCATTCGTACATCATGAAAAAGGCTCGTTTAATATATGTTTCATGAACTATTAAGAGTATTCGTCCCTGCAAATACCCCCTGCACCCTTCATCTCAAATCTTTTCCCTTCGCCTAAAAACGGTTTGTGCTCTCCCGACGCTATTTTTAAAGCTAGAGGGTTCTGGTAAACGCCAAATGGAAGACAAAGAATCAGACTACAGATCCTTCAGGCGAATTTTTTGAAAAAAAATTCCTGAAAAAACTTACAACCTTTTGAAAAAAATAATAAGTTACGTAATATTTCACACATAGGCGAAAGTGTTTTTTAAAAAATTCGCCTGAAGGATCTGTAGTCTGATTCTTTGTCTTTCATTTGGTGTTTACCAGAACCCTCTAGCTTTAAAAATAGCGTCGGGAGAGCGCGAACCGTTTTTAGGCGAGGGGAAAAGATTTGAGATGAAGGGTGCAGGGGGTATTTGCAGGGACTAATACTCTTAAATTCTATTTCTAATTGATTATTTATGACGGCACCGGTATCGAACGATGACACTGAATTAAAATGTAGGTAAAAGAGCAGAAAAATTGAATAAACTGTTGATGCAACTGATTATGCACAATGAACTTTACAATAGAGTAGGTAAATCGTTTAGTTTAGAGAACCTGTTATGTGGTCAGTGAGTAATGATAAAAAACATAATTTACATATTAAAAGCATTTCAATGGTTTTCATGGAATATATTCGAGTCAAACGTACTCACTCGAGTGTGTTATTGCATAATAATGTACTCGATATTGTATTCTAAATGAACTGATTATTCTGCTATTTGATTTTTAATGTCATCAATTAATTTTTATTTTTTTAGTATTCAGAAGAAATTTCCTAAATTATAGTTGACATTTTTCAGTTTGATGACCATTTTCTGGGATGTTTGCGTAACATAAGTTAAATCTATATAATTATCCTAATGTATGTCTGCCTGTCTTTCCAGGTTTTCCAGAAGGCTCCCGTTGACCTTGGATTACGGTTGTCAAGTTCTAAAATATAAAAACTGAATTGGCGTTATATTTAAACAGACATTAAACCGGACCACTTCTTTTATAAAAAAAAATTGACTAGGTATTTTTAATTGTTAATACCAATCAATCACATTTTTTTTCAAAATTAACCTTACATTATAACTGAAAACATTCAATTGATACCGTTATTTGGTAATTATGATACCAACTGAGTGTTCGGTTTTCTTAATTAAACATAAAGTGAAGAAATTCTATTAAATAGATACTTATATAAGTTATAATTAATTATTGATCGTACTGTACAGCTTGAATTTAAAAATTCAAAGAATCGATGCAATTTTAGTTTGTATTATTCCAATTTTTTAAATCACTGCAGTATATTGAATGAGAAAAAAATATCGTCAACTAAGTTAATTTCCGTAAAAAGCAGCGTATTGTGATTAATAAACAATAACTTTTCTTAGAAAAACAACTTACATATAAGTTGCAATTTCTAATTTACTTGGGTGGTCCTATAATTCCAGTGTTATTAAACCTTGATTTACATGGAAAAAATTGTATTGTTGCTAATTTCTATAGGAAAGTACAACATATTATTTGCTTCGCTATTTTATATCAGTTTATCGACTTCAATAATACTTCTTACTCCATTTTATTTATTTATATTCTTTGTTGTCAACGTTGGATATTTTACAGAAAAGATTTCGAAAAGCAACTATTTTAAAGGGGAGGGTACAAAATAGTAGATTTTGTACTTAGTGTCGTAATCGGTTATATTACGACGATATGTGACATTATGTTTTAAAAAACACTAATTTAAATTCCATACTAAATTATATTACATTATAGCAGAAAACTACTTATATTCTTATATATTCTCTTATATACAGTAACATCATATGATCTATTTATATATAATTCCCGTGTCACAATTTTGGCCGCGCTAATCTCTAAAACCACTAAACCGTTTTTATTGAAATTTTGTAAATGTGTCTTTTAGTGCAACTTACGCTATAGGATAGTTTTTATTAAATATTTAGTATAAAATTACGGTGTTTTCTCAAAAAAACTGTTTACTAACATGCTACGACATCTGATAGAATTTGCTGAAAGCTATTAGTTGAGAAGCAAATGTGGTATTATTAATTCTACGTCACATGTGTTTTATAGACAAACAATACAATGTCAACAAAGAAGCAAACACACAACTGTTTTAGTACCAAATAGCGGCATCTGTAC
This sequence comes from Xanthostigma xanthostigma, assembly GCA_963575645.1. Classification (NCBI taxonomy): domain Eukaryota; kingdom Metazoa; phylum Arthropoda; class Insecta; order Raphidioptera; family Raphidiidae; genus Xanthostigma; species Xanthostigma xanthostigma. The sequence goes on along the minus strand of OY754472.1, from coordinate 16,723,887 downwards.
ACCGACACTAAACCTCAATCGTTCTGTCATCTAACAGAAACAAGACAAACTAAAATTTCCGACCACACTGTTCCATTAGAAATAAACTTCTATACAGTCTCTCTTCTCTGACAATGTAAACCATGAAGTCATAATAAGAACCACCTTGAGCGTAGCGGTGGACCGATATCTGTCGCATGAAACAATATGGCGTCAGCTGCTGGGTAATGCACAAAGGTGGAAAGAACCGAAGTTTTCCCAGGTAGTGATAGCAGCGCCATCTCTAGTGCTCCAGAAAACGATCCATTTCGAAACACAGCAGGCATAGGAAGCTAGGTCTCCTGATTAAAGAGTACCTGATTTAGTACCAAATAGCGATGTCTGTTAGAAATTTGCTCAAAGCTGTTAGTTCAAAAACAGATCTGGTAGCTACAATTATTATTAATTCCACGTCACATGTGATTCATAGACAACCAATACGACGTAAAAAAAACGCATGCGTTTAGTTTTTTGTGTATCATTGTTGGATATCTCGAAAAACTCTTCGCAAATCAAATTTAACTTTTAAGCTATTGCCCTTTTCTCAATCCTGTAGGTTTTTCAATGGAAAAAACTTTCTCTTTTTTTATTATTGAACATTAATTTTACTGAATTAAATTATTTAGTATATCGTCGCGTCAATGAAGACCTTTACTTCGAACTTTGCTCCGATTTTAAGATTTTTTTAAAATTTAGTTGTTTTATATTATTGAGTATCAGAAACATTTTGGGGCGGGGAACGAATTATTTATATTGTTTAAGGGGCTAGGGGCAGTCAGAAGCATGAAAAAATTTTCGACAAAATTTAATTTATTTTATAAAGCTAATAATATTTCAATTTGACTTTACTAAATTTTCAAAAAAAAATAAGATAAAATAATTTTGGACAAAGTTATAGCCATCTGTTGAACCCTTCTCACAAGTAGGTAATGCTTTACGGTGACCATCATAACTTTGTGCTGGTTCATCAAAAATCGATAAAACAAAGATAAGTCTTTAATTTAATAGTAAATCTAGGACTTAATCGGAGATTTTTTTTTTTGAAAATTAATTAAATGGCGGCATCTAAAAGCTTACACCCGAATTAGCAAGGACAGATTGTTATAAAAGCCGAAGTTTTCAACCAAAACAAAAATCCTTTGATTAAGTCCTTGTTTTTTATGCCTTCAATAAGCTGTAAAAATTTCATTTAAATCCATCAAGTGGTTCTTTAATTTCACCCTTCAGTATGCGTATACCCACAAACTAGCGTTTTCATAAAATTTATAAGTACGGACCTGTCAATCTGATTTTATTAAAATTTTAGCAGCACATTTTCATAATTACTAAGAGATTAAATTTCCAATTTGAAGCGATTCTGAGAATTTTTTGGTATTTTTGGGCCCAAAAACATTTTTTAACTCCTAAAGCCTACTTCTAAATTGCCCGATTGGGCTCATTTTAAATAAGCTTCGAGCGGTGATGAATTCCAACATTTGGATCACATTTCGTTAAAATCAATTAACTCCTTTGAAAGTTATCAACAGACATTTCCAAAAATTATGCCAAACTTCTTAGAAGGCTATGAAACGTCGAGAAATTTTGGTCCGACCCCTAGGTCCCGCCATTCGACCGACGCCAATAGTGTACGTGCCTTATGGCGAATACACTAAAAATAGCGGAGACAGGACAAAAACATGTTATAAATGAACGCTGATAGTAACATAAAACATATTATGAAGGGACGGAAAAGATTTGAGATGAAGAATTTGAGGGGAAGATCCGTCGAGTGAATCAACTCTTCAGATCTGCACAATGAAAACTATATGCATACAACTCGTCACAGTAATGTCATCTGAAATTAAATAACAGCACACCACGCCAAACAAAACGCTGCAACAAATAATTGATGGTAGGAGTAACAATATCAACAGGTGTATAATACCTTCAAATACGCGAAGATTACATAGCACAGGTGTATTACAGTGAAACATACTCCAAATGGAATGTCAATGGAACCAGAAAATAATTGAAAATTACACACTAAAAAGAGATAACAAATATATTAGATATCGTATCCACCGAGATAATAATTAATAAGAAAAATCGCAGGATTGTGGACAAAAAATTAGATTTATTAATGTACGACGTTTCGACTATAGATTTAGACTTTTTCAAGTAGGCACTTGAAAAAGTCTAAATCTATAGACGAAACTTCGTACATTAATAAATCTATTTTTTAAATTTGTTTTTTTATTTTGTTTTTATTATTTTTAAGTATACCTGTTATACAATAATAAATGAAATTATCGACCAATTTTTCAGACAAATATATTAATCTGAAAAATTGGTCGATAATTTTATTTATTGAAGAATTCTAATCAGCCGTTAATCAAAGATTTGTATACTTATTGACGTGATAACGTCTTATAAATTGATGAATCACCAATCTTATAAATTGATGAAACACCGGCTGCATGCACGAAAAAGTGTAACGTTCCGCCTGACCCTGTGCGTGCTTTTCTGTCTGTACGATTTGACGTTTATCTGTCAAGAAGAAGTTTCACTGTACTTGGGTATAGCTAACAGCGCTATTAAAAGACGAGCATCGCTCTAGGGTAGGGACGAATTGGATACCATCTTCTTAAAAAAGAACTTCATCAAGAGTGCTGTGCCATTGTTACACTGATATTGCGCGCGTTATGCATTTGTTTTGTAGTTGTGTTCACTTTCGCCGTGCGATTTTGAAATCATGAATAAATATGTGTATTAATAGTGCAGTGAAACAACGGTGATTGCGGCACATTGATTCATCAAAGGACGCATCGGCCATTTCAACATTGAACGCAATATTGACGTTCGAACAATTGACGGTTTTTGAGTGCTTTTGCAGGACAATGGATCTATACTCCTGAAAAAGTCGTAGGAAACACGGATTATGATCAGCAGATTTAAATGTTTTAGTGTTCAAAAAAACTTTTTCAGAGTTGTGTTATATGTGATCTGCGTTCAAAATATTGTTGTGGCAGTGGTGAACTCTATTGTTGTTCAGACTAAGACTTACAATAAGTGAATAAAATGGCTTCAAAACTTAGGTGAGAAAATTGTACTTCTATAATCTGTAACAGTTGTCTAAACTGTATAAGTTTTCTAAAAATATATTATTACGGACGCCGGGTATGCTGGCGATTTTCTGTGGGGGGGGGGGGGCAATGCTATTCTTTGAATTATCAATAAGTTGAAAAACATTGTAATTTTATCGAAAGAGACGAAATTAACCTTTGATTTTGTCAGTGAGTTATAATTTAGATAGTCATATTTTTCTTTTTATGCAAAAATAATATTGATAATTTTTTTAATTGAAACAACTCACTTAACAAAAATTAATCACAATGTTACTACCTTACCCCTGCAGCTACTTTTGAAACCTTGTATCTATGACTGATATCCTAAATAAACAAATTTGTTAATTAATTTTGCTTTACTAAATATCGTGTGCAGGGCCGTAACAAGGCAGGGGAAAAATTCGCATTATATTAAAACAAACCACACATTCAAATCTTTGATTATCGCCTGATTAGAACTCTACAATAAAGAAAATTATCGACCAATTTTTCAGACAAATATATTAAAAAAATATATAATTATAATTCAATACATAAACGTTTTGGTCCGCATTTGGATCTTCTTCAGAAGTGATCTAAGAAATATAAAAATTAATTAATAATTAGTTTCTAATAAAATTCACTTAAAGTTTTGTAATATCCAAATATTGAAAAAATAAAAACAAACAATTTTTAATAAGTAGTCATATGAATATAATTGTAAGTAGGTACCTAAAAAGAAAGGCAAAAAAAATCATTAAAAACAAAATATTATTTTAAAATAATATTATAAATATTACTTAAATTTTCCGTATTTAATTGAGCATTAAGAAAATTTTTATTTGATTTTATATATGTAACATACATCTTTCAAAAACTTTTTTAGAACCTGCCCCAAAATAGTAAATTGTTAGTTCTCCAGGTTTGAATGATTGTAACAAATGAACCACATAAAAATAGTGTGATTCAACGATCCTGGCTAGTCTCAAAAGCTTATTTAATCAGCAATTTTTATCTATAAAGCAAAATCTTCATTCATGTCTTTATATGTTCACGATTTAATCTAAAATCTCTTAACCGATTTTAACTTGATTTTCACGATTGTAATGATTATATTATGATAATAGAATGCTCAGTGGTAAGGACACGAGAAACACCGGGCTTTAGTTTAGATGTATAAAAGGTCCATTCTAGCAACGTAGGATGGTATTTATTTATAAGCTTCTCGCTTCACATTCAACCGCTGTCATTTGTTTTACCGGGTTTTACAGCTGATATTGACATAAACACAATTTTACAGTTGAGGCATAGGATTGTAAAGATGAATTTTATCGTTTTATTATTGATGTTTAAATATAATGGTGAGCTATTGTCAAATGTCAATTGTGAACACGCATTTTCTAAAGAAATCTGTTCATTTCATAATTTTCAGTAATATTATTATTTATTTTCTTGTGATTTTCATCAGTGACAATAGAATGATAAAATTTCGAACAGAGCTTCTTAGATATTTAACTAACACATTTTAGAAATTATATTTTCTTGGTGATATTACTATATTATGAATACGGGATTTTCCCATAAGAGCTCATGTTATTTCATAATTATAAATTTTCTAAACTATTTAGCAAACCGTTCTGAAACGTTACTTATTTAACAAAGTTTCATACATTTTTCGGTGATATGAGATAACCCCCATAAATATTCTTAAATGGCCTGATAGTCGATGGCTTTAAATTAAAGGATCCCGCACAAACCTTATGGGGTTTGGTTTTCGGTTAAATTAATCGAAAATGGTTTTATTTTATAGTTTAAAGATCACTAAGAAAAAGTGTCCATGGGCGCATAGCTTAAAAAAAAATAGATTTTTAGCTACGGATATGTCTCGCAAGATTTTAGATATAATTATAGGGATATCCATTGAATTCACAAATATGTTCTATGTTCAACTTTTGTGCTTTTGAAATCTTCTTGATTTCCGGGATTGTATGCCGTGGTCCATTGGTATTTCTACCTGACGTTTGGTCTACAATTGCGGTAGACATTATCAAAGGCGAGATGGTAGCTACCACGGCATACAAGCCCGGAAACCAAGGAGATTTGGATCAACACCAGCCGAGAAAGCCTACACACTTTTGTGCTTTTGTTTTAGAAATAGAAAAATACTCGAAAACTAGATAATGTTGGAAGGTATCATCCTGTATAAAATAATATGTCATATTAAGATTCAGCGCACTCGAAAACATATTCCTAGAGCTTAGGATTTTTTAAGATTTTCATTTCAATAGATATCCTTGTATCTAAAATCTCGCCAAACATAATCTCTAGCTAAAAATCTATTGGTTTTTAGGCTATGGGTTCATATGGACACTTTTTCTTAGTGACCTTTAAACTATAAAATAAAACTATTTTTGATCAATTTCACCGAGAACCAAATCCCATACGGTTTGTGCGGGGTCCTTTGAAAAAATATAGTTATGAATCTGATATATTCCGCGTCACTTTTGCACGACAATTATAGAGAGAAAATTCCATCCATCTAAGAATTGGAGCACTTATTATTAAAAATTCTCTTAATGGATGAAACGCATGAGAGATATGCGTATATTGTCGCGTATTCCGCGTGACGCATATAGCGGCACTGTCTAGTGTAATTATTTTGATTTGGTGACACGGAGATAGTTCCGTTCACCAACCGGAAATAGCTATTGCAATGTTGAAACCCTCTACAGACGATGAACGGTATATTTGTCACATTATTACATATTACTTATTTATCTAAGAAAACGGTTTATCACTTTTACTGCTTTAATGATACCCTATGCTCACTAAATAAACAATTTCAGTCGGTTTTAATTTTAGTGAACCCGTAATTTTCTAAACAAAAAAATAACAAATGCGGAAGTTTACATATACTAAAATGGTGTGGCACACAACTGCGGTACATTATACCGTCTTAAGCCAACGTCAAATTAGACTGTCGGGACTGGAAGTATAGATAGATTACAGATTGTAGATTATAGACGCTCAAGAACTGTGATCATTAATCCGTGCCCTATTAGTCACAACGGCAATCGAAATCTTGGGGTATCTCGCAAATTGACGTTTAATCTTCTAATACAGGTGACCGGTAATTCCTCCTATTCCTCTCGGGAGAAGAAACTATGACCAATTTGGAATTATTTACCTCTATCACTTGGGGGTCGGAAATGCGCCCTTTTCGAGAAAATCTACTACGGTTTTCTTTTCAAAAAAAAATTGGTTGTCTGTGAAGTCGGTTTACGGACGATAGTTTTACGTGATAACGTCATAAAGAAACATTGATGAAAAATTGCATACTTTTATGAGTTACACTTTTCGGAACGTTACACTTTTCCGTGCATGCAGCCGGTGTTTCATCAATTTATAAGACGTTATCACGTCAAAAAATCCGAATTTTACGAGTTTAAATTTAAAGAAGAAATATTCTCACTTTTTGACCTGAATTTTTCCATGATCTGATAGCTTACTAAAATGGCCAACCTTCTTAAAGCTGAAAACCACGAAAATTACTGTTAGATTTTGTTATGTGTTAAAACTTACAATAAACAAAAGAATAAAATAAAAATTCTTTACAGAAGTGTCATTATCATAAAAAAATTACGCATTTTTGACCTCCAAGTTAAATCAATCCAAATCAGTCATAGATTCTTCTCCGATTACGATGAAACTTTGGCGGGTAGTTGTGCACGCGGCCGCGAAGACTCCTGACCCGAAAAAATATACCAAAATATATAAACATTGTATTTTAAAATGGTGTTGCAATACGGTGGAGCCGAATCCTTCACTACTGTTGTCGCTGCTGAGCCGGGCGTAGTCCCGCCAGGCAAGGTTGAAGACTCAATGACTCCACTACTGTTTTTGCTGCCGTGTTTTATCCCAATCGCATGGGAAGCGGGTAGCGGCTAGTAGTAAATGAATCTACAGGAATTAACGCAGTGATAAAAAAAAATATATTTTGTGATTTAACTAGCGTCGCTGACAGCAAAACGTCTCTTTCGCTGTCACGGGGCCTTAAGTGATGCGGCCATATAGGCCGCGACTTACTTTGTCTATTGAATAATCCAGCACTGTTATTAACGTCTACTTAGATGTGGCAGAACGAATTGTCAGAAAATCTGATTTGACAATGGGCTTAGATTGTTATCATTAGATTTTATATGGGCAAAAATAATTTAAAGGTGGTTCTAGAATCAATTCCATTTTTCAAGCTAAATTTTAATGTCTTCAGTATAAAGTATGTTGATCCAATAGAATGTTACGATGAAGGAAGGTTTTTGGTTGAGGATCATAAGTAAATAAGCTTTACCAATGTTTCGCTAGTGGCCAACGTTTCGAAAAATTTCTTTTCATCTTCAGGGCCTCAAGTTGGTCGAAAGGTGGTAAATTGTTTTTTTATAATGAGATGTTCATATTAATATTTTTTAACCCATACTAATATGATCATGTATGTTGTTTTAACAATTTACCACCTTTCGACGAGCTTGAGGCCCTGAAGATGAAAATAAATTTTTCGAAACGTTGGCCACTAGCGAAACATTGATAAAGCTTATTTACTTATGATCCTCAACCAAAAACCTTCCTTCATCCTAAATTTTAATCAGAATTCATAATGTTGATTGGAGTAGAAAATTTAATTGATACTCTGGAAAAATGTGCTAAAAATTAAATTAAAATTTGAAATGATTTGCAGTTAATTTCTTTATATTTTTTGACATCTTCATCAAAGATTCTTTCAATAAGATAATTATCTTTTGATAACGGTTTTCCGTATGCACAAAAAGTGCAATGTACAAGAAATAAAATAAATGCAAAAAATTTATAAACAAAGAATTATCTAGTACAATACAGTCATGCAACGCTGTCAAAAGCAGTGCAACAGTTTTGCATGAGAAGATCGGTGATATATTAGAATTGTCAAACAAGCTGTCGTCTAATCTTGCACTTTTATCGAACTACTAGCGGTCCGTCCCGGTCTCACCCAGGTCAAAAGAACGAATGGGGGGGACATGAGTATGCACGTTCATATTAGCTTACCGAGGTGAATTTTGTGTCCAAATTTCATGATGATAGGACCTTTTTAACATGCTTGGTTGCCTGATTTTGAGGAGTTATGTGAAACCCAATCAATTGTTCTCTTTAGACTCCTCCAGGAGTGCCGAGCATTAGCGATAAAACCCGATTCATACATAAGCTTGTTAAGTAAGGAGCGTTCAGAATTATTTCATTAGCTATAGATAAACATATAAATAGTAATAATATAAGAAAAATAATGACGACAAACGCTTGTACACAAAAAAAATCAATATAAAAAAAATGTTATTTAAGTATAAAGCTGCTGGCTGAGTAACTAAGAAACTGCTTGTGTTTTATATGTATGAATATTTTTTCTTACTTAAAAATACTTCAGCCGAGTTTCAAATTGTGTCGTGAGTTTGACGTTTCCTTCTAAAAATTGCATATGTCCATTCAAGAAATGTTTCTTTTTGGGTTTTTGAGACGATAATATGACCCGAATTACACTGATTCTCATATTTTCGGTAACTAACGTACTTTTATTATTAACTCGGACTTCATAAACTTTCAGTGACTCTCAACAGTTGTAACTTGTTTAATAAAAATTTTATTTATCCTAAAAAGCTATTCCAAATGATTCTACATCGTTTGTGGTGCACAAAAAATATATATCAATGGGAAAGTTCATAAAAATAAAATTAATTCGTTTTTGTTTACGGAATTTTAATTTAATATTTCTCCTGATGACCTATAATTTCAACTCTGGCATAAGTTATATATTTGCGCGAACTTAATTAACTAATAATTACATCCCTTGGAGTTGCATAATAGACAATTTATTAGAGTGAAAATATACTACTTTGTTACTTATAATGACGTGCAATTTTATATCTTTGTTGTTTAATTACTGGCAATTATTGCATGTTACGAGCTGTGACATCATGTTACACGAGTGATAGTGAGTTTAACAGTCACACGAGCCATAATATCATAATAAGTATACATATTTGCAACATTTTTACTAGTCCAAATTCGGCCATAATTGGTATTTATGTGTACTGTTCAGCGCCTACTCTGGCTTCTGTCGCTAATATGAAAATGAATTGGTAAAATCGCAGTAATTTTGTTTTATTTGACGCACTAGTGCAAAAGAGGGTCTTTTGACAACCGCTAGATAGACGTGAAAAGCAACTATTTAATATAAGGAGTCGTGCAAGAAATATTTTCTGAGTTTTCTTGTAATTTTCTAGCTTGTCTTATTTACATATTTGTCAGTCAAATGAAGCTAGAGTTTAACAGATTGGCTAAATAATTAGTGATAGATATACTGACATTAAAGTAAGTTTATAAAGTTAACACGCAATCAATTGACAGGTCCGCCGGATGACGTCATCCCCCATTTTTCCAACGGAACGATGTAATTTCTGTAATCTACTAACCTTGAGAAAAAGAACTGTTTTGGAGTCTAAAACTAAGTATCCCAAAGTGCCCTATTGGAAACGACTTAAATACATTTTTTCCCTCTTTGGATTAGATTGTTGATTACAGATACCCAGTATAAACATGAAATTCTAGCGACCCGGTCCAGCTTCTCCCAAATTTGTAGGTTGCCACCGTTTTTTGTCGACTTAGGTTGTAAAGTTGGTCTCCACGAAAGGCGCTTTTATTTTAACGCGATAATATATAGCCTATGTCCATTCTGAAGGTTCATTCTAAATATTAGTGAAATATTTTTTAAATCGAATGAGTAGTTTCGGAGACTACCTCCTACATTCAAATTTTTTTTACGTCTTTATAATATTAATATAGATGAAGGGATGTCTTTCAAACTTTTATTACGCAAGTCCTGAAAAAAAAATTGTATCAGTATCAAGTACATGCTTAAGAAAACAGATTCTAATGCCTGTTAAGATATTGGTAAGTACAGTTTCAGAAACCAAACCGAGCATGAACGCTACAATTTCTCCGTGAACCGTTTACACACAGCTGTACACTGCAATTATACAATTTTATGTAAAATTTGTAGTAAAAAATTTATGACTGTTTTTAGTTATAAGCGAGTGACATATTATAATTACAGTTTTGTTTCTGTTTTGCAGGTTTAAGCAGCAACTACAGTTGTGGATGTTTTTTCTTATGATATCAAATGTAAGTAACATTTTTACATCTAAAACCATTGTATAATATTATCAGATATGTAATTTATACTTAAACTAGCCGTTACCCGCGACTTCGCACGCGATTGAGACGAAACTCTGATCCATTCCCCTTATTTGAAATAGTTACTCCTTTCTCGACGTAAACCCCCCCTTTTAAATTTTAAAATCGATGACATCACGTGATAAACGTCCTGACAAACCTTGAAAATGACACCCATGTTGATTTTTAAACTATTTACCTCTTTTCACCCTCTGAAGGAGTTGTTTTTGAAAAAGCATGAAACACCTGTTTATTTATTTGTTGACAGGAATAACCCTGCGCATTTTCGAATTAATACATCTATCTTATATGATTTATCCATGCAAATTTTAATCCCCCGTTACACCCTTTTAGGTGTTCAATTTTCAAAAATCTGTTCTTTGCAGATGTATGAAATTGGGAATACTGCTTCTTTATGGCAACCTTAACCCCCCTGAAAAAATTCAGTTCTGTAGTGTAAGTAGCCTCGGAAATGGAGGGCAATCAAAAAAGACTTGAAATGGTTCGTGTAAATATGCACAGTGCTTTCCGAGAATTTGATCGGAGCACTTCGTGCGCTTTGAAATGTGGTTGTATGATCATTGCTGAATCAGATTTTCTGACAATGCGTCCTGTTACCAACATTACGCATCTAATCTTAATTCAAATTATAAAAAAACAAAAAGTATATATTATGGTGGTTGTTTTGTTTTCAGTGTTCATTAACATCATCAACGACAGGAGAAGACGAAGAAATAGTAACAGAAATAGTCTTTAGTGTTAGTAGTAGTCATGATCCCGGAAATTCAAACCGAACGGCCAAATTACCTTTAAAACGTCGCTCGTCAACCGAGGTTCCACTACCTCAATTGGCTCCAGTCGGCATCACAGCAGAACCGCAACAGCTGGATCCACAAGTGACGGACAGCATCGAATTCAAAAGGGATTCAGATACGCAAAATGAAACTAGAGAGGCTCTTGCACTCGAAGGAAGTCAAAGGGATTCGGTAAGTAATTATCACTTATCAACATCGCCGTATTGGCAATGGCGCCTAAAGCAAAGGAACGCCGGATGACAGTCAAAACCGTATAATTGAAAAATGCAAATTTCAACCAGTGTTAAAGTTTTTAAATTTTATTCAACTAAAAAAATAAGTGCTTTGTTGTTTTGCCGCCATAAAAATCAAGCTAGTGTCGGATTAGTGGAAGTGGGGAATTAGTAATTTTTTTAATTATGTAATATGTGTTGTGAATTTTCTTTGACTTGTCATATTCAAATTTATTTAACGTCATGACCGATAAATAGTACTTAATATACAGTGGAACTAGACAGACGGCTCAGCGTGCTGTTGGCATAAGAACATACATAGAACTATCGTTATAAAAAAAATCTTTCTGGCTTCAAATAGTTAATAAAAAAGATTGATTACAATGTTTGTCAGATAATCGAGCGGCGAATTAAAAAAAGGGCACTGTATTTTATTTTTTATATGTGGATTATAAAGTATAAATCCCTATTTTTATTATTATTATTATTATTACGATGAAGGAAGGTTTTGGTTGAGGATCATAATTATGCTTTACCAATGTTACGCTAGTGGCCATCGTCTCGAAAAATTTATTTTCATCTTCAGGGCCTCATAAAAAAAAATTCGAAACGTTGGCCACTAGCGTAACATTGGTAAAGCTTATTTATGATCCTCAACCAAAACCATCCTTCATCGTAACATTCTATTGGATCAACACTGCTTTATGCTGAAGACATTATTATTATTATTATTACCCTCATATAAAAAGCTAAACAAAATTTTTTGAAAAAACCCACGACGGATGTAAACGTTGTAACAAAAAAAGAATTAAATAAGATTTTAAAAAACCCGACTAAAAGGAGGTAAGCACATAACCAAAGAAAATCCGTCATTGGCTGCGCCATTCCCTACCCCGAAATGAACTAAAATACAGTGTAACCTCTTTATAACGAATCTCAAGGGATCGAGCATTTTTTTTCGTTATAAAGAGTTGTCGTTATATACTAACACATGTCTGTTAACTTTGCCTTACGTTTTTTGCTATGCCAATATTTGTTTTGTATTTTTTTAAGTATCTTATGCATGCCTTGGAATGTGGTGGAATCATCTTCATTAAATAATAATCCGTTCCGTCCAGGGTAAAACGGTTTAGCATTCCATTTATTCATCATTTTTCAGTTTGTACCCACAAATTACATGTAGTAACTGAATCTTGAAAGCTGTTGCTAGTACTTCACCATAAATAACACCCAAAATAATATTTTTTTGATGATATGATTCATGTAAATATGAAATCCACCGTAGAATTCACAAATATCAAACTTAAGCTTCAACGGAAAGTTTTCAGTTTTGTTTACAGTTGTCACCACTCTAGCTTAAGGCCACGAGACTGTTTAAGGGCGTAGTTAAACTTAAATAATTTTCACTCGAGGCAAACTAAAATGTGTTTAAATTGTAAAAGTGTTGATTGTTGGTGTCAGATTTTAAATTAAAATCCGTTATTTAATCAAATACCGGACATTTGCATGCATCATCTTAATACATAATGTGGTCCCGTGATCAGTTGCGGTGTTCAATCGTGAATCGTGACAGTATGTCACTGCGAACTGTTGACAACTGACAGTCGATAGTTTCTTACGCATGCGTATTATGACTGAACAGGAAACCCGTTAATATTAACAACGGAACAAGGGACGTTTTGTATCTTACTGAACTTTTAATCACGACTTGGGCATTTCTTTTCCTGGAAAACGATTAGTTTCAAGAATATATTATGAACATCGAAATTATAAAAAAAAAGTAATTTTTTCGTCGGCACGATTTAGGGTAATATAAGCCTTCTCTTCTTGCTAACATTTTTTTTGTCCTCTTAGAGCGAAGGTCACCAACTAGCGAACCGCAAAGAATTTTTTACAAATTTTATAAAATTGTGTTACATAATTATGCTTTGATAATCTATTTTTTTATTGCTATACAAGTAATACTAAACATATAGATAGAACATATCATTTTCTGGAATTATATTTCTAAAAAAACAGACTATAAAATATGCATAAGACTCGCGCGCGTTAGAAGTGAAACCTCTTAGGTTCCAGCATTTGTGGACTATTTTATTATTTCAAGATATTGAAATGGTTAATAGTCCAAGAGACAGCTGCAGAAAATGTTTCGTCATAAGGTGGACGAACGAAAAAATTAGAGATGATAGTTAAGACCATAATTAAGAAAGATCGCTAAGGTTGCCTGCGAAAATCCTGCCGAAACAATGTTTTTTTTTAATTTGTTTATCAGTTAATAGACCAGTGAAGTTAGCTTTTGACAAGGACAAAATTAATAACAAAAAACGAATGATGAGGAAGAGAAGAAACTGCCGTCAGAAATACAGAAACCAAAAATTCAAATGCGTAAAAGGCCGGAGGGCTGTGGGGGGTGCATTTTAGGGGTCAAACACGGTTTTTCGTTATTTCCGGCGAAAGTTGACCTCCAATCGAAAAATGTTGTATGGCAATGTTGTACGTATTAAAAGTATCTACAACTTTTATGAATATAACTTTTTTACATAACCTTAAAGATTCAAAGAAATATTGAAAAAACCGTGTTTTTCGTTTTTAATTTTTTTCTCCTGCAAATTACAGTTTATTTAGGACATAGAAAGGTAAGTCTTCTGAAAATTTTATGAAAAAAAATCAATTTTGCAGGAGAAAAAAATTAAAAACGAAAAACACGGTTTTTTCAATATTTCTTTGAATCTTTAAGGTTATGTGAAAAAGTTATATTCATAAAAGTTGTAGATCCTTTTAATACCTACAACATTTCCATACAACATTTTTCGATTGGAGGTCAACTTTCGCCGGAAATAACAAAAAACCGCGTTTGACCCCTAAAACGCGCCCCCCACAGCCCTCTGGGCTTTTACGCATTTGAATTTTTGGTTTCTGTATTTCTGAAGGCAGTTTCTTCCCTTCCTCATCATTTGTTTTCTGTTATTAATTTTGTCCTTGTCAAAAGCTAACTTCACTGGTCTATTAACTGATAAACAAAATTAAAAAAACATTGTTTTGGCAGGATTTTCGCAGGCAACCTTAGCGATCTTTCTTAATTATGGTCTTAACTATCATCTCTAATTTTTTCGTTCGTCCACATTATGACGAAACATTTTCTGCAGCCGTCTCTTGGACTATAAGTGGAATTTGTTATCGAGGCTATAGAGAGAATACTAGGTACGACGAGATTACAAGCACATTAATAAAATTGGTTTACATCTATATTTTAAATCCTCTAGTAAAATAATGCCATAAATGCATCTCTGGAGCAAGGAATCTTTCTTAATTTTCTAAAATTAGCGGTGGTTACCCCTGTTTTTAAAAGTGGAGATTCTACACTAGTGTCAAATTATAGACCTATTAGTCTACTTTCTTATTTTTCAAAAATTTATGAATATGTTATGTATAACAGAATTACCTGTTTTGCAAATAAAATTAATATTCTATCAAAGAACCAGCATGGCTTTAAAAGGTACCAATCCACCAATACTGCACTTTTTGAATTTCTAGAGTAGATTTTACAAGCACTAGATGGTCAAAAAATAATCTGGGGACCTTTGACTGCGTCGACCATTCAATTTTAATGGATTAATTGCACAGATATGGCATAAGAGGAGAAACTTGGAATTGACTGATATCCTATCTAAAAAAACTGCTCTCAATATGTAAAAATAAATCCTGAAAATGATGGTCATTTCAAATCTGACTTCAGAATTTTAAATAGCAGTGTACCTCAGGGCAGTGTTTTGCGTCATTTACTCTTTATTTTCTATATAAACGACCTTCCAAGTTGTGTTGCTGATGCATGCATCATTTGTTGTTATGCTGATGACACAACTCTCTTAGTTACTGGCTGAAATGTAGCCGAAGTGTCTGACAAAGCAGTAGGAATGTTTGCTGAAATAACTAAATAAATTAGCTCTTAACACAAACAAAACTAATCTTTTACTATTTAAAACTAAGTGTCACTTATGCCTGTGAGCTGTCTTGAAGTAGGTACTTCGCCCGCCGTCACATCGCCTTTGATAATGCCTACCGCAGTTGTCGATGTAACATCAGGTAGAAATACCAATGGAGAGCGGCCTACAAGCCCGGAAACCAAAAAGATAAGACCAACACCAATCGTGCAAACCTGCACTCTTGGATTAATATTATATTAAGTATTTGGTATTAGCTATATTCCATTCGCGGTTTCCCTCGGAAAAGTGTTAGTTTTGATTGGAACATATACAAGAGGTCACCCTCTTGTATACGTTCCAATCACCATGGAAGGTCATAAAATATCATCAAATATACCTATGTGCTGAATCTAAACGACATCACAAAATATACATGAGTAGAGGCGGAACTCGGAATTGACGACAGTTTGATCCCAAAAACAGTACGCTGACCATTGCACCAAGCTGTCCTTCAGGAAATAGTTGGTAGTGTATCAGGTTTATCAGAATCAATTCAGTCTTTATCGAGTCATGCTGGTAGATGAATGTTCTGGAAGCACGTATTCCTGCCTAGGTATCATACAAACTATTCACGAGAAATCTTTAATAGAACGAAATTACAGATAAAAGACCAGCTAATATTTTCTTGTAGCGTACGTTTTGCGAAGGTGTACTAATTTCAAAAACCAACCAATATTGATAGTTCGATTTGCGGTATAGAAAGAGATAGAGTAACTTTGGCTACTACATTCATTCTATCGGTAAGTTTCACCAGTTTCTTCGGCCGTGAACGTGTTAAATATGTATTTATGCAGTGTATTACAAAAACTCGATTCGGTTTAATGAACAACCAGTCGATCGAGATGTAGTCAATCGAACGATCGACTACACTTAAATTACACTTAAGTCGAGTCTACACCGGCTCGACTTTTTCTACTTTTTTTAAAGAATCTGGAATCACTCGTGATCTATGATGAACCTGTAGCGATAAGTCCATCATTTAGAAAGTGACTAAGTAATGGAATATGTCTTTATCAAAAAAATAACAAAATCATGTACATTTTACTATTATCTTATACGAATCAGTCTCCTTGCAATAGAGTCCAGAAGATTATATCAATCATCCAGTCTACGGACTGCAAGAGCTAGTACAAGGAACGAGGATACTGGACCGAGTGATATAAGAGATTGGGAGATAGCACAATGAGCCCTAGAGGCAGCGGTGTTCCCGGTGACAAGCCGACTCCCGTTAATTGAAAATGAAAACATATTTTTAATTTCTGTGGCCTGTTCTACAGTCTTCCGAGTTTGTAGTTTCATTCTGTAACTGCAGCCGTTTCATTTTTCTTTCAAGAATCATCTTGCAATCTCCTTGCTTTTTGGACAGAAATTAATTATTAATTATTTTTCTCTGAAATGCAAAATGATTCTAAGAAAACAGTCGAATGAAAAACGCATAAAACAAGATAGGGTTGTCACTCTGAAACTATCTCGAAATTATGTCGTTCATCTTAGGAATCACTATATTGCAAGACTGAAAGATGAAAGATGTCGGTGTAAAAGATTAAGTAAAATTATATTATTGTAATTCGATCACTTATCTTTGAAATGAAAACAGGTCGTAAGAAAATACTCGTTTTTTAAAGGATGAAGTCGTGAACCCTCAGAAAGTATTTTTAGAAGAAAATTTAATTCATACGAAAATATAATTTATATGTTAGCATCCCAGCAGGAAAGATTATTATTCCAAGAAATGTCTGCATGAAAGCATTATATCTTTTCAATAAAGTTTACTACATAATATCAGTGTAGTAAAAAGTTACGAATACAAAAAAAAGAGACTGTATTTTACACTACACACTACAGAAGTAAAACTGGTATAATTAAAAAAAACGGCAATAAGGTTACGAAGTTTGTGTTCTACCTCACAGCCACCTTAGGTTAACGTTCTACAGCCGTTTTTTGTAGTATACGGTATAGGTAAATTGTGGCACGTTCGTTACATTTAAAATCTCAAGAATGACCTATCATGCCAAAAGCGATTAAAAAATGGTGAACAAATCATAGATGAGGCGTGCGGTTTGAGAGGAAACATCAGTGTTTCGACGGACAAAAACTTGGGTTACAATAGGTACCTCCGCTGTATATAATCCACTTACTATTTTTATATATCTTGGGCTACAATAATTTATAGTCAAATCTTTGATTAACGTCTGTTTAGAACTTTTCAATAAATAAAATTATCGACCAATTTTTCACACAATTATATTAAATATCACTGTAATTCAATACATTAACATTTCGATCCGGAATTAGACCTTCTTCAGAATTGATCTAAATAATATAAAAATTAATTAATAATTAGTTTCTAATAAAATTTGCTTTAAGTTTTTTAATATTGAAAAAATAATAACCGAAACGTTAATGTATTGAATTATAATATAATTGTCTGAAAAATTGGTCGATAATTTTATTTATTGAATAATTTATAGTGTTAACGCTTCTTTATATGGACAGCTACTGTGTGAACAGTGATAAAGACAGTTCCAGCGCATTTTGCATGTCGACCTAGGCCTTCGTCGGCACAGATACTTCAATAAAAGTACCGATACTTTTGTCTCCATAACTATGATAATATTATGAAATACTTGCAACGTGAGAAATTGAACGTTACACCTACAAAGTCATACTCAGAACGAACAAACAAACGATTAATAATTGATGGCAGAATCTTTATTTATTTTCAAACTGCACGAATTTGATTGAGTTGGTACTGTTTGTGAATCATCGTATTGTAAAAATATGGAAATTAATCTTTAGAATGCTTACATTTAAATTACCTACCTACACAGATGGTTTCAGAAAATATATAGGTATATATTTTTATTAGTTTCGAAAAAATAAACCTAATCATGCTCGGCTATTATGAAAAATACGGAATGTTTACACATGTGCAAAAATAAAGCATTTTATATGAAAATTTTTATTGAGACTAATGGATTTTGACGTGATAACGTCTTATAAATTGATGAATCACCAATCTTATAAATTGATAAAACACCGGCTGCATGTTCGAAAAAGTGTAACGTAACGTTCCTAACGTTCCTAACGCGTAACGTTCCGCCTGACCCTGTGCGTGCTTTTTGCTAATTTCTCGCTCAATTTAAATCAGATCGGTTTGAAACCAGTCTTAAACGAAAGAGGAGAACATTTTACATAGATTTCGTATAACAGAATTTGCCTAAACAAATTTATATAGAAAAATATTTTATACAAATTTATATAGAAAAATAGCTGTATAAATGCAATGTTGTGTAATGCATGGCGCGACGCGGTCGGTTGTCTTTGTTTGCCGTACATGGAAATTAGAAGCAAACGTATGTCTTGTCTTAACATGAAAACAGCTGCATTTCTAATGTTTAATTCAATTTTTTGACATTAGTATATTGTGAAATGCAAAGCCTTCTAAGTTAAGTATTGGAATAACTAATTATTATTAGAACATAATACTTTGTAAGTTGCAAACGTCACTTTTGACATTTCTTATCATTCCGACACCAAGGATAAGCGGATTTAAACCAAATTTTGGGAGGTTTAGGTTATGTATTACGGAATACGTTATCACGTAAAACTATCGTCCGTAAACCGACTTTACAGACAACCAATTTTTTTGACATAAAACTTCATTTATGATACACCATGAAAATATGGTTTTTAACGAATTTCCGAGTTATTATTTAATATTCCAATTAAGGTTATTTTTTTGAACAAAAAAGTTTCTTTTCAATAATGTCGGATTATGAAAAATAAATGAGCTTTAACTGGTTTCAATATTTTTGGGTTACTCGTCTGATGGATCGTTGAAGTCTTTCAGTCCATATAGATTTTAACGATAATAAATAGTTCATCACTTAACTCGGCTATTAAGAAAAACATGGAAAATTTGCATGTTACCAAAATTAAAGCATTCTATAGAAGAAAATTGTTGACACTAATGGATTTTTGACATAAAGCTTCGTTTACAAGATGCGGCATAAAAATATGTTATTTTAAAGGATTTTCGTATTATTAATTAATATTCCAATGAAGCTTATTTTTTTACACAGAAACGTTTTTTTTCATTAATGTCAAAATATTGAAAACTAATTAGCTATAACCGTTTTAATTATTTGGATTTTTGACATAGATCTTTGTTTACAAGATGATAATATGTTATTTTAACGGATATTCGTATTATTAGGTATATATTTATTATTTTAATAAATCTTATTTACTAAACAAAAAAAAACTCCTTTTCAATAATGCAGGAGTATTTTAAATATTTTGGGTTGCCTGCTTCAATGTTGAAGTCGTCCAGTCCGTATTGACTCATAAGATGTAACTTATTTATCTTATTTTATGGATTCGACATCATCAATCGCAACTATTAACTATGTGAACGCAGATTCTAAATATACTCTTTTTTGAATTTTCAAGTTTTTTTAGTCTTCCTCTCTCAAAGTTCATGCGTATTGTGAAAAAAAGAGAAAAATTTCAATAGAAATTTCATATACATATGTGACAAAACTTAACTATTGCCAAACAGAAGAAGAATGAAATTAGAATTATTTTTGGTAACATCCGATCTTGTTATACGAATTCATAAATTATTGCACTATTTGTACATATGTTTACATGCAAAACAAACATGCAAACTCAGACACTACATCTATAGGATGTCCGTGGAACACAGCGAATAATAATTAATTAAAAATTGAATAATGATTGAATGTCTCAAACGGAAAACTTCTACACGTTTTATTTGCATTGTAAATTTTAATAAGTAACCAAAATAATTCGACAAGTTGCCGTCGACCTAATTTACGCTTACTTCAAGTTCATGGAAAAACAATAAGAACTAGGTCAAAAATACGCTTTCAAAAAAATAAGTAGCTAAAACCTAAAAGGAAACGGGCCTGTGGACATTCATATAATGACATATTTAATGAAGCGAGAGATTGTTCAATAATAAAATATTAGAGCTTTTCAATTTGTCATTAGGACCGTCTTTACGTGTGGGTCAACCGGGTTGGGGCCCAGGAGCACCAGGCATTAGAAGCTCCCCAATATTCAATACAGTGTAACCTCTTTATAACGAATCTCAAGGGACCAAGCATTTTTTTTCGTTATAAAGAGTTTTCGTTATATGGAGGGAAGAAAGAATTCCAAACACATATAATATAGTCTGTTAACATTGCCTAACGTTTTTTGCTATGCCAATATTTGTTTTGTATTTTATTAAGTATCTTATGCATGTCTTGGGATGTGGTGGAATCATCTTCATTAAACAATAGGAATTTTTCGATAAGTTTGGCGGCATAAAGTGCTTGTTGAATAGTTGATGATGGTTCAAAATTGTCCTTTTTACGTCTGTAAATATTTGTTGACGCCTAAATATGAACATATTTCTTCGTAATAGAGAATGGCTGTTGCGCTATAAAGAGGATATTAATGTATGGGTTTTAAGGTAAACAGACCAAATTTTAAAAAATTCTACGTTATAGGGAGTTTTTCGTTATAACGAAGGACATTATAAAGAGGTTACACTGTATCTCACAAATATGCAAAAATGAATGAAGAAATAAATAGTTGCACAAACAGTAAACAATAAAAAAAATTGGTTGTCTATAAAGTCGGTTTACGGACGATAGTTTTACGTGATAACGTATTAAGTCAGGCGTAACGTGACACATTTCGGAACGTGACACATTTCGGAACGTGAGACATTTCAGAACGTGACACATTTCGGAACGTGACACTTTTTCGTGCATGCAGCCAGTGTTTCATCAATTTATAAGATTGGTGTTTCATCAATTTATAAGACGTTATCACGTCAAAAATATGTTTCATAAATTTTATTGAATACTCGCTGCTCCCCGCAGTTCCGCACGCAATTGTGATGAAACACCGTAGCGACAAAAGTAGTGGAGCTTTCGGCTATATAATATAGGTATTACTAGCGGTCCCGCCCGGTTTCACCCAAGTGCAAAAGAACGAATGGAGGTAGGGACATGGGTATGCTCATTCATCTTAATTTACCGAGATGAATGTTGTATACAAATTTCATGATGATCGAAATTACCGTTCAAAGATCGATTTTGCTAAAACTTTTTTTTCATCATATTGACATTAATAGATACGCTTCGATCGGCACCCTAACAAAGTCGATATCATTTTTTATTCTCGAGATTTCGTCTTAGAAAGAAACGACTACGTTCGTACGGTACACACACACGTACTTATTTTCAAAAATATTGTAAAAATAGTATAGTGACCTTGAAAGATAAAAATGGGTTAAATGTTTTGATTCCGATCTCCAAATGTACTGGGAAGTTAATAAGAAAGTAATTTTTTTATATTATTCATAAAATATGACTAGTGACGTCTTTGGCTGTCTTATTCGTAATTTACATTGCTGATTTTGTCGAACAGTCTATATAAATTTGAAGGTGCTATTCACTTTGCATGTAGTATTTAGTAACGCCAAGATTTAGCTACAGGTAGAATACTACTTTCATAATATTGTTTTCTTTTTAAAGTTATTTGCTACATTAAGATGTCTGCAACTACTTCAGTTTGGTGTTATTGGTTAACTTCGAATCTTCAAATCGATCGTGATATTTAAAATTTAATATAATTTTGTAGTGAAATCTATGCAACAAAAAAAAATTTTTTTTGATGTCGGTAGAAATTAATGTACTCACATAAATAGTTAGTTGATAAATATAATTGAGTGAATTTTTTGTTCGCACATAATAGAAATTTAATTAGCGTCAACGCGGTGGGCTTTTTGTAAGCTTAAATGTAGCTGAAAAGCTTTCATAATAATATTACTTTAATAAATAAAATTATCGACCAATTTTTCAGACAATATATGTATATTAACAAAAAATATAATTAATAGGTACATTAACGTTTCGATCTAGATTTGGATCTAGAAAATAAAAAAAATAATTAAATATTAATTATTTTTTATATTTTTTAGATCAGTTCTGAAGAAGATCCAAATCCGGATCGAAACGTTAATGTAATAATTATATTTTTTGCTAATATATTGTCTGAAAAATTGGTCGATAATTTTATTTATTGAAGAGTTCTAATCAGACGTTAATCAAAGATTTGAATATTACTTTAAGCACATCTTCATTAGAAAGATATTAATTAGGTGTATTTGTTGGTAACTTCTGAAGTCTATCGACAGTAAAAAA
The DNA here is from genome assembly GCA_963575645.1 of Xanthostigma xanthostigma. Classification (NCBI taxonomy): domain Eukaryota; kingdom Metazoa; phylum Arthropoda; class Insecta; order Raphidioptera; family Raphidiidae; genus Xanthostigma; species Xanthostigma xanthostigma. The sequence continues at coordinate 16,701,296 of OY754472.1, read as the reverse complement.
CTTTCCAAATACAATTTGCGTGCTTGCTGATCAAATTTTCCAACTCTTTGAGCTGCTCGAACTACTGGAAGCTTAGAATTGTTAGAACCGGGCTCAAACAACTGAACCCTAGAATTTGGCCAACATATCAGGGCCGTCTTTAGGTGTGGGCTGACTGGACCCCGGGCCGAAGGCCCCCCTAACATTCAAAACCTCAAAAATGTGCAAAATTGAAGGGAGAAATAAATAATTGTAATAAACAGTAAAAAATATGTTTGATAAATTTTATTGAACATGAGTATGCAAACAATATGAAACATTTTTTATGACTATTTGAATTACGAAATTCAATCAAAATTAATTAAAAATGTATGATAAAAAAAGATTATTAAAAGATTCATAAACATTAATCTATTGACCCATTACGAATTCCTTAAGGGAGCCTTCAAACTTTTTTCAGTCAAGAGCCTTAAAAAGACGGCCCTGCAACAGATACGGAATTGTGTTCCAAGAGTTTTGTATTGCTGATAGACGCTTTGAAAGTCGGAAACCAATTCCGAACTTACCAATAAACGCAGCTACTACTTCAAGAAGATTATTGTAATGAAAATATACTTAATAACATCAAAATATTCGGGTTTTATTATTTATTTATTTATTTAAAGCAATAAACAATAAACACAACGCAACAGAAAGTTTCAGCAGTGTACAAAAATAAACAAAACAAAATAAATAATCCCAAATGAAAAAATACATAAGTGATTCATTAGTTGTTTTAACGATACACAAAAGATATCAATGTTTAATTCATTGGCAGAATTACACCATAATCATATAAAACAGAGGGAAGTTTTATTCTAATGAAGATGCGCTCATTAATATCGGAACGTAAGCGCTAATAAGATTTATATTTGCGCAGAAATATGGAATTAATGGCATCAAACAATACCACAATCAATGGCTAAATAAATATTAAACATAACACTAATATTAAACGCCAAAACAGATCGATGAGTGAAGAATTTGACATGCTTGACGTATCGTGCAAAAGGGATATTACACAAAATAAATATTGTTAACTGTTGTATAACAATTTACTGCATAGCGGAACAATGATTATGTTTGCCAGGTGCAATAATAAGTAACTATCTGCCAACACATGCCTCTGTATTTACTTCAACATATTAAAGTCTCGATGTGTGCAATTTGTAAAGAAAAATGCTCGTTCAATTTTTGTTTGTAATGTAACAAAGTTCAGAACATGTTGAAAATTTATCATTTTTAATGTGCAAGCATATTTTGTTTAAACAGTCACACGAGTCATAATGATATTACAAACAAGATACATATTACATTTTTTTCACGTAACTCCTATTATATCCCAGCTGATTTTCACATAATTTTCAAAATTTTTGACACTTCAATTTTGAACATGTTCTCTTCCAATTGTAGGACTAGGCTGCGTTGAATTTTCATAAATTTCTATATAGAATATTATTTTTAAGTAAATTCTTTTTTTAAAAACTCAAAAATGAAAGAGGAACGGGCTTTCATATTTTTATTATATTTTATCAAGTTTTGAGGTCGGTCCTGGCGTTATGTTATGTCACTATAGAAACATGTTATGTCATTATCAAGTATTCACAGAAATTGTTCGAAATTGTCCCCGTTTTGTTTGAAACAAAGATGCGTGCGTCGTAGCCATGCTTCCGTACAAGCTTGTAGTAGCGAATTATTTGGGATGCATTTCCGATTCGTGCTATCATTTCTTCGCGTGTGTTAACCGGGATTTTGAATTAATTAAATACAATTTAAAAAATTTAATTAAACTTTGAAAGGCTGTTTCTTTCTTCTTTTTGAGTTTTGATAAAAAAGTTACTTAAAATATTTGTTCGTCTATTTGATTTCTTACACATTGTTAAAAAAGAAAAATCGACTTAAAAATCATTCTGTATAATATGACTACGTTTCACATTTCTTTAGTTTTACTTTACGCACTAGTGCGAAATGAGTAATTTTACCACCCCTGTACAAACATGAAAATCAACTATTTTATAAAGGGTCGTGCAAAAAACATATTTTGATCAAAATATAATATTTTCTCAATCTTCAATCATGTTGCAAAATTTAAATTTCAAGTGTTTTCTTTCAGGTCGTATTTGTATCTGATTCAGCTGGCTACGTTCCCGTGTCAGCGATAAGACCTCGAAAATCCGGAGTCGGCGGTTTGAATAACGCCGGCCTGCCGCGTGCTGATAGTACCGGCACTCCAGTTACCGGACTCGAAACGGAAGTGGAACCCGGACAGGATTTGGGTACCGGTTTGTCCGGAGCAGCTTCCGATTTGATCGATTGGCACATTCATCACGACACTTGGGATCGAGAATATCGTCGATATCGATTCAACAATACGAGGGTTCAACGTAAGTAATCTAATTTGTTTACTAGCTTTTAACAGCAGCTTCGCTCACATGAACGTCGCTTTTTTTTATATATTGGTTTTGACGAAAATGTTTGTGTAATTCAAATCATCGAATTAAAAATACCAGAAATGTCAACCTATGAAACTATACAAATATTTAAATAATGAGCGCCTCTGCATTTATTTAAGAATGTAGTCTGGTGTTCGGGTTTTGAAAAAAAAAATTATTTTTTTTACATTTTTAGTAAGTATAATATATTGAGAAAATACTGTAAAAATGTTAGATTGAAATATTAAATATTTACAAAGCTATAGCATATAGTCGAGAGCAGCAACGGTCTTACCGTAAGACTCTTACCTGCTCTTACCTCTCAATTGTTATCACGTTACCCTTATACTCTCGCAGAGTAGAGCAAACAAATTAGCAGAAAACGATGCCTTTGAAGAAACGGAAGGTTTACTATACACCAGGCATAGCTGGTTAGTGTAAATATTCATTTCTATTTTTTTGTAAGAAATCTGAAATTAAAACTTTAAACGCGTTTTTCTCAAAACTACGTTTTTCTAAGCGGCGCGGGTGATTGAAACAATTGTATACAACCGATTGCTTTCAGTTTTGCACAGAGTATTCTACACAACAATAGCTCCGTCCGGTACTAGAATTACTTAATTATAAAAATTATTTCTATTTTTTTTAACCGATTTTCAACGAAAAAATCACGATTTTCTCGTTGTTTTTTTTCTAAAGCCCGCCATTTTGTTATTTATTAATAAAAATGTTTATTTCTAGTACGGGATAGAGCCCGAGCCTACGAAACAATAACCAATTGAATTTTTATAATTCAGTTGACTCCAAGTGACGTTATCACCCGCGCTACCCACCAACCTCCATTTAAAGTTGTCTACTTTAGGTTAAAAAAACAATTATAAAATGGCGTAAAATTAAGCAAAAGAAAATTTTTTTTCTTAGTTTACGATGTCAGTAAAAACATGTAACAAAATTGAAAACATTGTACATTATTTTGATATTAAAAAATAATTCTGAAATAACGGTTGAAAACGAGCCTGAACATAGGACTACGTCCTTAATGACAGTCTGTAGAACAATAAGTATGAAAATTTATATAATAATCATGCGTTTGAAGTCCGTTTCTCGACTTTATGTCATAACCGACGCCATTCGCACCATAACTATTTTTGATCTACCACACTTACCGTTATTTTCTACAATTTTAAAGTTAACCTTAATTAATAGCAATGGGCAAATGTAGGAATAAAAGGAATTTATGATAAGATAGGCAACTTTGAGAGTATAGGGAGGAGTTTGACAGATAATCGGCCATGGCCTTGAATAAGGAACCATCTTGATATTTACCTGAGGAAAACCTCATCAAGATGACCTCGATGAGAGACAGCAGGAAAAAGTCCCAACCACATATACCTCCACCGGGATTCGAATCCAGTACCCCCTGAATGCGAGTCTAGTGATCTCATCCCTACGATCCACGTATAAATTTATGGTATAAAAGAACTAACAAAGTTTTTTTGTTACATTTTAAAGCATATTTAGGATATTTTAAGATTGCTAATGGAAGGAGATTAATTTTATATTACTCACAGTAAAATTTTGATTCAACTTTAAAAATATTGGGCTCAAGAAACAATTGTTAAAATTTTGTAAAACAATTTCTAAAATGACTAGGAACGTTCGTTGTACAAAACTTTAAAACAGTAATTTATCATTCTACAAATCAAGTAAAATTGCCTTTTCATTACCTCATTTGTAATTTTATTACCATTTATATTTACTTTCATAATGTCGTAATATGAAATTACTCTTGTCATTTATTGGATTTTCAATGGTTTGAAAGAAAAGCTATTCGAGTTTCGTTTTACTGCACATTTTTATTGAACCTTCTGAAATGACGAGAGAAAAACAATTCTAGTAGTTAGATAAGCATTTATCACGAGTATCTCAATGGATAATTACCTTTATCATTTTATTACACATTTTTATTGAACCTTCAGTGATTTGAGTGAAAAACATTTGAATAGTTAGACAGACATTTGTCAGAACAAAATACAATCATTCAAATTGTTTCCGTAAACGTTATTCCTTTGTTACGTAATCTAAAACGAAAGTGTAAGCGATATCAGTTCACTAGATCATACTGTATAAAGTACACATTCTATGTTAACATACTATTTTCTAGACAATTAAAGATTCGACGGAACCCTTTTATAACGTTGACTTAACAACAATGAAAAAATCCATAAATATGTCAGCGATCACGTAGATATATTGTGTTATGCAACGAGTCAATTAGATATCCTCAGTTTAAATACTTATATGCGCCATTGATATGTTTGTTTACAATGAGTTGAAATAAAAAGGAAACTGTTTAAATTCGCTTTTCACACACTCACTAGATTTCCGACCTGACTTCTCACGGGCAGATTTTGGTTTGGCAATGAAATAACAAAGAGTAACAAATCTAACACTAGTTTGTTTACACCTTCAAAACACTCCAATGCCAGAGATTCCGACCGCTGACTTGCTGACTAGTATATTAATTTTCAGCATGAAGCAAATATCCAAATATTAGCCTTCACAAAAATCTTGCCATTTTTGACCACGAGCTCCTGGGTGTTATAAATTAGTCAGCGTCACCGCACACTATATTATAGAAACTAATAAATATTTAAGCCTAAAAACAGTCAATGATTAGTTGGAAAAATTTTACCTTAAAGTAGCTCTCGCTCGATGCCTAATGTAAAAAAAAATTAGCCCTTGGAGTTTGTGGAATACAGTCAAGGGCGTAGATATCTTTTTTCTTTAAATAAAAAAATCAATATTTTTTAAGTTTTATTAATATCACACAATAATACTCACGAAGGAAGGTGTAAAGCAAAATATTAATTCCCAAACTTACAAATTTACTAATTCCTTTTCAAAAGGTATTTCTAAATTTGATTTTTTAGCCAGGTATTCGTATTATTTTCAGTTTTATTGTTTTATTATTATGCTCCTGAGGGAGGTAATTACCCCCATTACCCCCCTCCATTTCTTCGCCCTTGAATACAGCTGCAAATACGCTTCATTATGAGAATGATTGATTGTTATGATGTGTCACTGTAGACTAGCTGTCATCCGCCGCGATAGTGGAAGTTTGGGGACACTTGAAAATTAAAGCACTGTATAACTGTAACAATGACTGTGTGCTTCATCAACGACAGTAGCAACACTGTGCTATAAATATTATAATAATGTTATTTAACCTGACATTCGTAATTGGCATTTGATATAATAATTAATATTGTTTAAAAAAGTTGTGCAATGTTTGTGATAATGAATATAATTGTACATTTGGGTATTCGTTAACAGAATTTGATTGATTCAAAAACAATTTCATATTAATTTATGACTAATTAATATTTATGTTCATAATAATAACGTATTCTTTAGAAAAGATCTTATCGTGACCATTTGTAAATTTAAGCAGAGGTGAATTTAAAATGTAGTTTTTAAAGTTAAATTCAAATCCTGTTTAGTTGTACTGAAAAGGACTTTTCATAAGATTACATAAGAAAATATTCAGAAAACGTTATCAATTTATTAATTAAATACACAGTAGTATTAGTTATTTTTAAAAATAATTAATTTACACATGTGTGGAGTGCTAGGAAAAATAATTATTACTGTTTAATTAATTAATAAATTGATAACGTTGTTCCGAATATTTTCTTATGTAACCTTATGAAAATTGTATACTTATGAATTTATGAAGAAAAAAATGGAGAGTTCGAAAATATAATGTGTTGCCATTTGAAAAAAATGCATGCACCTTTCCGGTTGAGTTTGAAGTACAAAAAAATATATCTCAGCAGTTTCCAATAGTAAGTTTCGAGATGAACAAAAAACTATTAAATTTTTTTTTGTATCTAGTAGGATACATAGGTACACGAATTATTATTCACTGCTACCACTTTCGGTGAACGCTCTGTATTGATACTATGAAATATTAAAATTTATAAGCTGTTTCAAAAGACTACGGAAAACACTGCGTTACAACCAGACAGGACTGAACCAGCTCAATTATTTTTACACAATTGTTTTAGTTGTTATACCTAACTATTGATTTCTTAGACCGTTGTACACGAGGCTGGAAACACTGTTGGGACTTCTGTTGACCGGCAGGCTAAAAATTACATAACTGCGGGCTTGATTGCAAGCTCACAATATGGATTTTAAAATTAAAACAAGGGATATTTTTCTTGCTAGGTCCTCTGCTTGTTTTGAGCAAGAACCAATCTTGTCACAGGGACGACATAAACAAACGCCCACAAACAAACACTGTGCCATAGTGTGTATTCTGTTCAGAGACAATAAACGTCCACTTTTTTACCGTCCTATCACTGTGCGCGCACCGAACCTATCTACAAAGCAAGCTTGAATACACGCATCGTGTGAAGCGAGCTCATAAAAGCAATCAATCTAGCAAGGAATTTAGCGGCAAAACCAGCCTTTACATTGAAGAGAAACTTTATAACGATCACTATTACGCCTCTGTACATAAGTTTATTTTGATCCAGCCGGATGAACATGAACCATAGACACAACATACTATATTGTATTGTGTACAACGATAATATCACTATGTAGATCACTTATGGCGATAACAGGTGACCCACTTATAAACTACTATAATATGCGATATCAGAGGCGGCTCGTCGATATAACCACACATCTGCGTCGCGTGATAATCTAAGTACCGTCCCTTATAGGGTCTGACAACAGCGGCTCGCTACAGGCACCCGAACCGCGGAGTAAGATGCGATTTCATAATGTTCCCAGTTAAAATCAAAGTGACTAGCATCTGGTGTTCGAATCGGAAACCATCCTATGTGGGGTCTACAAAGAAAAAATAAAATCGTAATGCTATTCTTTACACCTCCAATAGTTGTCAAAATAACAATAAAAAAAAAAAGTCTGTAAAATGGTGGTGCCTACGCCTGATTTGTGCTGCTTTGCTACCTCTGTTCAACTTTTAGAATTAAATGATAACTGCTAGATCGCTTTTGAAAATTACTGTTGGATTGCTAAAACTGAATGAATTTATTTTCCGGAGTCTAATGTCATTTTACAGGCTTTTAAAGCAGCAATTTAGAGAGGTGTGTGCAAAAATGTATTTATAAATTTATAATTATCTTAAAACTGTATTGCGTATGGAATAAATAAATAATAATTAACTACATTGTGAGGCACCGCCTAAGTATAAAGAAACGTTCGTTGTTTATTATTATTTACCACAAGGTTATTACAAGACATCGTGTAAGCGACCTCACCATCCGTGCAGACCTTTAGTGTGGGTATAGCGGGTCGAAGCCGAAATTATTTTAATTATCTTTTAGATCAATTTTTAATTTAATAAATTATCTAAAATATGTATGATTATTTTATGCAGAAAACTCCTAAAAACGCACCTTTGCCTTTTTTCAAACTTTTATCTTCGTTTTCAAATTAATTGTAAATATTCCTAAATATAAATAGTTTGAAAACTTTGATTAACATCTGAATAGAGTTCTTCAAATCAATAAAATTATCGACCAATTTTTTCAGACTATAATATATATTGACAAAAATTATAAAATTTCAATTTAATAGACGACGTTTCGGTCGGGATTTGGATCTCCTACAGAATTAAACTAAAAAATATAAAAATTAATTAGTAAATATTTTCTAATACTTATACAATTAAGTTTGATTTTTTTTTAACCAAAAAACATCATACATCCTACTAAAATTTGGATTAAATCCGCTCAGCAGTTTAATCGGTATCGAGTTGAAATACAACCACAAAAACAGACGAACAGACTTTTACCAAAAACATATTTTTTTATGTAACGGGACCTCAAATTGGGAGAGTTGTTTTTGACCTAAATTAGTATCCACCATTTCCCATTTAAAAAGTTGGAATGGTAAAAGTTACATGTTTCAAATAATTAAGTTTTGTTATTTTTTATCGGCAGTGTTTCAACAATTGATATTGAAGTAAACTTAAATGAGGGAAAGTAGTTTGTAATTAGTATTATTGTTTGTTTTTTTTCAGATATCGAGGCCGAGTGTCAAGATGATTACATGAAAATACGAATTGGCTTCAACGGGACGTTTACTGGGCTTGTTTATTCTGCTGGTAAGTAACTAAGAAAATTTTAAAAAATATATTTATTCTCTTTAAAAGCTCTTTATAAAGTATTCTTGACAGATTTTTAATAAAAAATTAAACGCTATTTATCTCGATCATTTTAATAGCATGGAGGTATCGGTTCTATGCAAGCATTGACATCACTATATCTACTAGGTCAGGGGTGGCAAAGCTTTCTACGTCTATACGTGCCGATATTTTTTTTTTTTTTTTATTTTTCTGTAGCCATGACGCGCCGACAAGCAGCCAAAGAAATTTAGTTGCCAAAAAAATGAATCAAACATAGATGAAAAGAATAATTTCGAAAATGCATTGAGCGCCATGAAACTTTTTCGAATTTGTTATTTGGTGATAGTCAATTTTTGTGGACATCTAGCATATTTTTAATTATTTCGATTTTCCACCTTAATCAATGCCGTGCCCATAATAATCTGTCGCGTGTCACCTGTGACACGCGTGCCATTGATTCGCCACTTGATGCGAATTAAAATATTTTAAAAAATTTAAGCGAAAATATAATGTATGTTTATTGCTTAGGTATATTATGATTAATTTTGATCTTTGTCTTAATTTCGTAAGTTTGTTATGTGTGGAGTACGTATATAAGTACCTATACCTAAGTAAAGAGAAAGAGCAGTGCCGGATTAATCATAAGGCAGAGTAGGCAACTGCTTAGGGGCCCCGCAGCGACTTAGGGCCCGTGCACGCACCAAGAAAAAAAAACTTTTTATTGAACGAAAATTTTATTTGAAAATTTGTATGAAATTTCCCAACAGCAATATTATTTTCTTTCGTTGTTTATTGTAATTTATTGCATTTAACAAGATAAAATTTAAAATAACTACGTCGCGTCTCATTTCTCTTTCCTGACCCATCAAAAACCTGGATCATCATCTATAACCTATTCATTAAGACCATTTCAATAAAGCTAACGAGTTAGGTAAGGCGATGCTGCAGCATCTAGTCAAAGTAATCATGTTGTTACAATATCACATAAGACACTGAAGTAACAGGATGCCTGGAGGCTCGTGGGCACAGGAAAATTCTAACATTTATTGTTTCAACATTTAGTGAAATTTGCCACAGACCTCAAACGGTATAGTTATGCTACTGTTCTTTAGGATTTCAAAACTACTTTTTGACGTGATAACGTCTTATAAACTGATGAATCACCAATATTATAAATTGATAAAACACCGGCTGCATGTACGAAAAAGTGTAACGTAACGTTCCTAACGCTCGTAACGCGTAACGCATAACGCATAACGCGTAACGTTCCGCCTGACCCTGTGCGTGCTTTTTGCTAATTTCTCGCTCGATTTAAATCAGATCGGTTTGAAACCAGTCTTAAACGAAAGAGGAGAACATTTTACATAGATTTCGTATAACAGAATTTGCCTAAACAGTTTTTTTATACAAATTTATATAGAAAAATATTTTATACAAATTTATATAGAAAAATAGCTGTATAAATGCAATGTTGTCTAATGCATGGCGCGACGCGGTCGGTTGTCTTTGTTTGCCGTACATGGAAATTAGAAGCAAACGTATGTCTTGTCTTAACATGAAAACGGCTGCATTTCTAATGTTTAATTCAATTTTTTGACATTAGTATATCGTGAAATGCAACGCCTTCTAAGTTAAGTATTGGAATAACTAATTATTATTAGAACATAATACTTTGTAAGTTGCAAACGTCACTTTTGACATTTCTTATCATTCCGACACCAAGGATAAGCGGATTGAAACCAAATTTTGGGAGGTTTAGGTTATGTATTACGGAATACGTTATCACGTAAAACTATCGTCCGTAAACCGACTTTACAGACAACCAATTTTTTTAGAAATTACGTAGCTTCCAGATTTTCTTGATAATGCGTTGCGAAAACTGATTCCTCTCGTCTATTTCAAAAACTATAGTACAGTTGAAATTTTTAAAAATTTCTAGTGGTATTGGTGGTAGGTATATACTATTGTTTCTAAAATTCTACCACCGATAGTACGGAACCCTCAGTGTGAGAGGCTAACTCGCACTTATCTTGTTATCTTTTTTAATTACATCAATCTATTTGGAAACACTACCGCACTTAATTTGTCGCATGTCAGTTTTTGCGAGTTCTCCTCTCGATTCGTTTACAACAAAATAGTACGTCCGGCGGATACTTCCCCAATAATACGGAAATGAATCCGTACTCGCTACTGTTATACCTAGTCGGTAAAATAGATCCGTTAAATTGCTGTTAAATTGAGCATGCTGCTGCTTTGCACAGCTAGAGTGTTAAACAAATTACTGTTCCAGTGAGAGCGGCCATGCAACGTGCGTTTTTTGTCACGAAACATAATAATATGGAAGTGTATTTATAAATACAGAGAGATCACAAATCCCTTACGGCTATTTTCTAGTAGCATAGTATATTTTGTACATTACATGTAGCAGCAGTCTAGTCTTTCTTTATTTTTTTAGGCCCCATTGACAAATGTTTTAGCATTGGACTTAAAAAAAAATTTCAGCTTCCTAGATTAAACCTGTCAACGGCGCAAACCGAGTTTGTTTGCCATTTAATTAACATGGAAAAAACGACGTTTTTATCAGGGATAGCTGGTAGATTTTTTTTTAGTTTTTAATAGCAGCATTTTGTAGAGAATTAAATTTCCTACAAAAAAGGTCCCGAGTACCAAATCCGTGAAGGTATTATTTTCAATGATTTGTTCGTTTAAACATTCTCATAAAAAATCAAATTTCATTTAATTAATTAATTTTTTAACAAACATATCTATGAAAATAATGAATTCACGGATTTTGTACTAAGAACTTTTTTGTGGGATATTTAATTCTCTATAAAATGCTGGAATTAAAAATTAAAAAAAAATTCTACCAGCTATCCATGTTTGATCTCGGTTTGCGCCGTTCACAGGTTTGATTTAGGAAGCTGAATTTTTGCGAGATTTTTTTTAGGTCTTATGCTGAAACATTAACCAGTGGGGTCGAAAATAAAATTTTTTAAAAAAATACTCTAAGCAGCACGTTACATGCAATATAAAAAAAACTACTTTTTAATAAAACCAGCAAGTTTGAGATCTTATATCAACACGGACTTTATAATCAGAAAATTTATTTTCTAACTAAGTGATTACATATCATTTAGCTCTATCTCGAGTTTTTTAGGAAACAGTCAAAATCGCTATTACTTTTTAGAAAATAAAACGCTGAATCCATCCGATTTTTTTTTTTAGGATACGCGTATGATCCAGATTGCATGTACATAAATGGTACCGGTCGAGACTACTACGAGTTTTACATCCAGCTAAATCGATGCGGTACGCTCGGCAAAAACACTCATCATGAAGACAACAGGAAGAATCCAACGGTATAATTACATTTTTTCAGAATCGTTTCCTTTATTTCATCACTTAGTAATTTTGAAAAATTAATCTTAATTATATATTTTGTGGTTTTGCAACAATGAAAAAAGAATTAAAAACAAGAGACAGTATAGACGGATAATTTGTATTTAGAATTATTTTTTATAACATACTAGCAGCCCGGTCTGGTTTCGCCCGAACGTGTAGATTTCCACAGTTTTTTCGTCGACTAATGTTTGCAAAATTGATCTTCACGAAAAGCGCTTTCATTTTAACGCGATAATATATAACCTATGTTCATTTTGAAGGTTCAATATTATATTGGTGGAAAAAATTGTGAAATCGAATGAGTATAGTTTCGGAGAAATACCTCCTACATCCAAACTTACAAACTTACCTCTTTATCTATACTAATATATAAAGCTGAAGAGTTTGTTCGTTTGTTTGTTTGGTTGAACGCGCTAATCTCAGGAACTACTGGTTCGAATTGAAAAAAAAAATGTTTGTTGGATAGCCCATTTATCTAGGAAGGCTATAGGCTATCTAATATCACGCTACGACCAATAGGAGCGAAGCATCGATGAAAAATGTTGCAAAATACAACTTAAAATTTGTCTGTTCGACAAAAACTTTTGAATAGTAACTCCGATCATCATGAAATTTGGACACAACGTTCACCTCGGTAAACTATGATGAATGTGCGTACTCATATGCCTCCACCCCCCCATTCGTTCTTTTGCACCCGGGTGAAACCGGGCGGGACCGCTAGTAATAGTATATAGGTAGATGAAATAATGGCACACCTACCTATACATAAAAAAACGAACATTTTTTTTAATATCGCGGCGATATTTTTGTTCAAGAGATTTATGTATGATCTAGATATTAAAACATATGCATTTTGGTTTTTTAGAAGAATTTTATGTGGAATACAGTGACAGTGCAATACAACCCATTAATAGAAGAAGAATTTGATGAGCACTTCAAAGTCACGTGTGAATACGGATACGATTTCTGGAAAACTGTAACGTTTCCTTTTTTGGATGTCGAGTAAGTATCATTTTCATGTCTACAAACCGTTGACGTAACCAGAATTTGGAGCTAGGAGGGAGCGGTTCTCAATCTGTCTGATTTGCACTGAAAAATAATCTTGTAAAGATCCCTATTTTATATTTTGTATTCGAGTTATAATGGGTGTATTCCAAAATATAACCATAATGGCCAGTGCTAATGACGTCATTAATCGACGCCATACTGTTGATTCGTTCCTAAATATACTGGCCAGCCCGTTGACGTATTATTGTTTCCCTCATCCACCAAAAGTAATTGTTTACTTTGTTGAGAAGACATTATTGCAAACAACAATTAATAATAAAATAAAAAATTCCACAAAGTCAGAAGCACACACGCCCGGTTCAATATTTATGCTACGTCACACCTGTCGCACCAGTACAATATGGTGGCACACCAGTACAATTATGGCGTCGGATTCATGACGTCATTAGCACTGGCCAGTATACTGGGTTATATTTCGGAACACACCCAATATAATGCGAAAGATAATAAAAGTTTTACATAGAGTAGTATTCCTGAGATACTGTTCTTTAAATTCACTGTTAGTCGGTTGAAAATTTCCATTCATTTAATAATTATTTATGACAGGGTGGCGACGGGGAATCCCGTAGTGTTTACGCTGACTCCACCGGAATGCTACATGGAAATCAGATACGGTTACGGAACATCCGGCAGTCGAGTTGGTGGTCCAGTACGAGTAGGAGATCCTCTTACACTAATCATATACATGCGTTCAAAATACGGTTAGTAAAAGAACTTTAATTTATTGAAAACAGATTAATACAGACTTAATTCGTTGTTAGAGCTCATGAAGTAAACTTATTTCCGATAAGCGTCTTTATAATAATATGAATATGAATTTATTGCATAGCCCAATAGGTTACAATCGTCAGTTACAAAGAGTCACATTACAAATAATTCATGTATGTTATACGGTTCTTTCGTTATTATGTACTGCTTTAGTAAGTTATTAAATTTTTTGCAATTTTTTTCATACTTTATGTTAATTGGCAAATGTTCATAAAGTTTTACTCCAGTGTATACCGGACCTTTCTCAAAGAAAGTTGTTCTATGAGGAATAATAATAGTATTGTTTCTTGTGTCGTAATGCTTTTCTTTCTCAGTTGGTTTGTTAAAATAGCCCAGTGCACACATATGTTTTAAAACTTCGTAAGCATAAATGCCATATAATAATAAAAATAATAATTTTATTCGTTTCAGAAGAGCTCTGTTGAGCATGAAACATAGTCATAACAATATACAAATACAAAATTTAAAATTTAGTCACTGAAAAACTTCAGAGTAGGCACTATAATAACATTTGTCAGTGAGATACATAAGACATAGTTTAAATAATTTGAAAGAAGCTGAATTTTTTATGAAATCCGGCATTCTATTATAGATTTTAGTGGCCATATATGTAGACAGGGCCACGCTGATAGGACACCAAAGATGCTTTAGGCAACGCTAACTTAGCTTTTTTACGTGTTTAGTAGCCATGACTAGCTGACTCAAACTTACTTGAATGGCTCCTTACATATAAGTAGCTACAGTTAAAATAAATAACGATGGGAGAGTTAGAATACGGTGCGCTTTAAAACTATCTCTACAAGTGTGATTGTAGGGTAGTTTAAACATAATTTGTATCACTTTTTTCTGAAGTACAAATACTAGTGATCGTCCAGTGGTCGAAATTCGACCGTTATTCATTAAAATTTTAAGTTTGAACGTTATTCAAGTTATTGTCATTATATGGATTTCTCCTGAATCGATTTTGCCTGTGTTAATTCGTACACATCGTGATGAAACATATATCGTGCACTTCCCCTTATTAAAACGAAGAGAAAGATGCAGGTTTCATCACAATGCGTGCGAATTAACGCACTCAAATCGAGACCATACTCTTTTTCCTTCTCGTATTTATATATTGATTTGCCACTTGTTTAATTCCAATAATGTTTTTATTTTCGATGTTGTTGATGCTTGGAAAATACTCTTAAAATGGAAACTAAGAAAAGTCGGTTTTCATTTACCTTTTTATCATATCTGCTATAAAATAGCTGCTTTACATACATGTATCATCTAAAATGACCAATAACTCACTAGTGCTGTAATGAAACACAAAAACAGCCGCGTTGACCACTCCAATAGTTATTTTCATAAGCTACCTATGATATTAAATTCACAGACGACCTTAAAAAGTATAGTTCATAATTTTATTATACCTAATTATATTGCCTCAGATGTGATATAAAAGTCTTTGATAAAATTGTAATATTTTTAGCTTAGATTAAATAATGTTTAGTAATGTATTAAGACAGGGCTGAGACATTCCATTTAATTTTCGAGAAACGCCCTGATTCCATGCATCATGTCACACAACTATATCCGTGGGTATATCAAATTTTTGAAGCAACTCTTGTAAAATTTTCACATTAGAACAGTTATCTTATGTCATTAATTTAATTTTCAGATGGATTTGACATAGTTGTAAACGATTGCTATGCTCACAATGGAGCAACAAAGAAAATTCAGTTAATAGATGAATACGGGTAAGTTAGTAAAATTCTGCCTTTATAATATAACACATAAAAAGTAAATAGATGCTGATTGCCTTAGTTGTCGAGCGTCTACAATCTACATTATATAAGTAGAAAGTAAATAGCTATTTATATATGAACCATATTTCAAACACTTGAACTTGCAAAATAAATCTGGAAGAATGTTTGAAAAGATTTTTTTAAAAATATGTATGTTTTTATAGATGTCCCGTGGATGACAAACTAATTTCGAGGTTTCGCGGTTCATGGTCTGACAGTGGTGTATTTGAGACTCAAGTATTTGCCTACATGAAGACGTTTAGATTCACTGGCTCACCAGCTCTTTATATCGAATGTGATGTTCGTATGTGTCATGGAAGATGTCCTGTGAGTATATTTAATTCTTTGATTACGAAAGAATAATCAGGGCCCCGGGGCAGTCAAGTTGGTTTAGCGAAATAAAAAGTTTTCTCTATTCGCAAACACTGCTTTCCGTGTTAATTTTCAAAAATAGGTACTCAATAGGAATATTTTCTGTAGGATCCTGCGAAGTTGTCCAGTCCTAAATTCGGCATTAGGAGTAATATTGTGGATCAAACAAAATGATTTTAAAGACGGTAATCTGTAGCTTAGTGCCATGAAATAATAATTCATGTTTTAAGTTACGGAAGTGAATTGCAGAATATTTTGCAGTACTGCGTCGTGTATTATTTTGTGAAAAAAATGCTGAATTAAATTTTAATAAAAACATTTTAAAATGCATCATAAAATTATGGGGAAACTTACAAGGTTTTTGATGAAGAAGGGCCTGCTGTGAAAAAACCATATATTTAATAATTTACTATATGAATAATTATGAATCATTATCTATCTACTCAATGTGCGGTGAGTGAAGGCAACAAAGCGTGTCGAAAATATATCTGCGTCTCTTTCTTCGATGTAATTCCCTGATTTCTCCGATGATAGGATTTGTTGATGTACTTGCATCTGAATAAAGTATCTCTGTTTCGAAAACTTTGTCTTTTTCTATGAAGTTAACATGGGCGTACCCAGCTTTTGGTCCAGGAGGGGACAAATTAGAAATTTCTTAAGCCGGGTCCCCCGTGCTTGTTTTGCCCTCCTGGATACGCCAGTGCTTACGGCTTAAAAAAAAGACAGAAGTATATGTTTGCATCCTAATGGTTCGATTGCGATTTTATTCCTATGCTCAGTATAGAATAAAAGTATTTGGAGAAAACAAAAATTGAAGCTGTAGGTAGTAAGGCCCGCTAAAGAATGTGGGGGGCCATTTGCGCGTTTATGTTACACGCTCGCCTGCTTCAAACCTGGGCCAGTCTGTGTATTGCAACATTCATCGGTTGTCAAAATATGTAAAAAATTTATAATTTTAAAGTGAAAATATCAAATTTTTTATTAGACTCAGCCATGCCACTGGAGGAATACAAAGAACATCCAAAAACGATCTTTACCTTCTGAGGGACCTTCGATTTTATCAGCAGCGCTAACTGCGTCGACTACAAAATCACCATCTTTATCCGAAAACATTAATCTGTTTCAATCTTTACGTGTACTTCAAGAAGGCGAAGGTGAGGAAGACGGTGCTTTTTCCAGTGAAAGACTTCAAAGTAAGTAATTTGTTATAATGTCTATTCTGAAATCTTAAAAAAATAGTGTTTTTGAAATGTTTCAATGGTTATTAATAGGCGACATTCACATCAACCTTACGTTATGAGCAGAATTAAGAATTTGCGTATTTATTTCAATTTTAATTAATGCATTTGAACTTTTAAAATAAGCAAGTGAATTTTAAACTACACTCAAGAAAACTGCTATCGAAATGGCAGTTTTATATTTAAATTCCGAATTTCGATGCTTCCAAATGTCGGCGCCCTAGGCATATCCGTATCCGTATCCGCGGATATCCGAGGGAGAAGAAAGATCCGTATCCGTTAGTTTTTGGCGGATCTTTTACCTTATTAATTTTCAATTCATAGATGAAATTTTATATATATAGGTGATTAGGTAATAATGAAAAACTGTTAAATTCCATTCAGATTATTTTTTATTTTTTAAAATCGTATTTGGCACCTTTATATTGCAAACATTTATCGTAGTGTGTACCATACCAATAGTACATAACTCAAAGGTACTAAAAAACTATCTTTATAATGAGATATTGCACATCGATCTTTGGAAAGAGACAATCTGTTATGAGAGTTAACTCTTAAAGAGGTCAATAACTTTTTCCCATAACAGATAGTCTCTTTCCAAAGGTCGATGTGCAATATATACCACCGCGTACTCTAAGAAAGTTAAGATCCGTAACCGTATCCGTATCCGCGGATCTTCAAACCAAATATCCGTATTCAGATCCGTATCCGCGGTTATACATTTTTAACGATCCGGCACATCACTAATTTTCACACACCATTCTATATTTAAAATGCCAATGTCTTCTATACTGCGGACATTTCCTTATGTTCGATCCCAGCTGGAGCAATATTAAATGATTTTATAATTATTTAATTCTGCTTTAGCGTCAGCCCTGATATCGGCCATTTTACAACCGATTTGCATTCATGAAAAACAGCTATTTTATAGGGAATGGAACAAAAAATAGTTGGTTTAATTTCAATATTATTTAGGTCAAACAGCAGATCCAGGCTCTGTATGCATGAAAACAGGTTGGTTTGGAGCAATGTTAACGTTGGGAGCTGCCACGTTATGTGCTCTCGGAGGTGCATCATTCGCTATGTATATGCGATTGCATAGACACAAACAATTATCTTCGAGCTCACAAGTTGGTAGTGTTGCCTTTGATGGATATATGACACACAAGGGACGCATTAATTGAATTGTGCCTTTTCAGTTTTATATTTATTTAAAATATTGTGCCTATTTATACTGTGAACAATTATGAAAAAGTAACTTTTGTGAAAACACTCATAATGTGAACTTACTTTTTAGTGCTCAGTGCATATTTATTTGAATTTAAAAGTGATAAAACCGGTCTGATTTTGAATAAAATCTTCTTAGGCTGAGCTTATATCAGGGATGTTACGGAACTCCGAAACTACGAATAATTAGAAGCATCCGATTCCGTATTCGTATTCGACATAATTATAACGGATAAAAAAGACATTGGTACCGCCAAATATTGCTTGCGGTGAATCCCGCCTGCACTACGTATTTCTCTCACACCGCGTAAGTGCCTAATCGTGTTTTTATCAGTCGAATCGTATTTTAGATTTTGTTTTACTGAATAAATTGGATAATTTGATAATTATCTTAAATTAAGTCCAAAATTTTATAATTAATTTCAATTCAGATTTCGATATAAAACGTTATAAAATCTTCCGATATCTATTACAATATTAAGACATCTGTAACATCTCTAGTTTATATTCGCTGTTTATATTGATTTTTACATTAGCTGCTAATAATGTTTAATTAGATGTAATAATTATATAGCAGGACTGGCTTTTAGAGAGCCTATAGTGGAGACAATTAGGTATAGGAAAGAACCACAGACTGTACTTGTAGCGAGGCTCATGCGACTCACAAATCGTTATACGTTCATTTTATATATTTTACTATTTTTTCGGACTTTTGAGTTGCTGTGTTTGTACTTTAATTACTTATTAAAAAAAAAACGATAGCAAATTGTAAATTTTGGGAGTTTCTTCAATAATACTTTATAGTCCAAGAGACGGCTGCAGAAAATGTGTCGTCATAAGGTGGACGAACGAAAAAAATTAGATATGAAATATTGAAAAAACCGTGTTTTTTAAGGGGGTTTAAATATATAAGCTCAGCCTTTGTCACATTTTAATTACATTTTTATAAATGAATGGGTTCGTAAGTGGGTTTAATTCACAGTAACGTACTGTTTTTAATGAATGTTTTGTACCTACCTGATACACGATATTTATTTTTATTTTATTCTGATATGATACATACAGTGAGGATTTGAGTATTAACATAAAATTATGTCTTTTATTTCCATCTGTTAGTTTATAAGCTGACTTTAAATGGTTTTAATTATCAATGCACTCAGAGTCCTATGATGGAAAAACTATGCCCGGAGCAAAGCATTAATCTGACGCCTCCCTTAAAATAACAAATTTGATGTACCTATTTGTTCTGGTTCCCCTTAGGACCTCGAGCTGACACCTGTCTCTTTCGCATATACTGGGAACTAAATTAAATAAGAATATTTTTACATATGAAAAGTACCTAATAAATTAATCTTTTAAAATAGTGAAACAGATGCTTTAATGAAATTTAAGAACGTATTATATATAGTGATTATATGTTCTGACTTGTATTTTTATGTGATTTATAGTTAATGTGACCACAAAACGATTTTTCTCCTTTTAGTTAGCAAAATTGAACTACCTACACTTAGTATCTTTTTTGGTATTTTAAATAATACTGTTCTCCTCCTGTATGTTTCAGTTAATGTTAAAAACATAATAATATAGAATGTTTGTTTGAGTCTTTTGTCTCAACTTTTTGCTAAAATAAATATTCTAAAAAGCAATTTTGTAAAAAAAATTTCAGATCATGTACCTTTAACAAACAACGTACAAGTTTAATAAAATAAATGAACTCTACTTTGTATGTAATAAAGTGTTTTTCAGGAAATACTTATATTGCATTTTTTATACCAAATTATTTATATTTTTTCAACAATAAGTAGGTATTTTTAGCAAACAGACAAGATAACCGACTCAAATACTATTAATTTAATACATTTAAGTTTTATTTAACATATCTTGTAAATACATTATTTATATTTTCATGGCTCATTTAAAAATTATTCACACAATAATTTATAAAAATATGATTGGCGCGTGTTACTGTAAAATGACAAGTATGCCATCTCAACCTTGAATTTCAGATTCATTGATTTGTAAAGTTATAACTGGAGTCTTCAGTTTATTATATTTTATATTAAACTGAAAAATTATAGTTGTGTCTACAACGCTCAATTACTTACAAACTCATAATAATAAACTCTTGTTTTTTAAAGAAATTAAAAAAATACATTTTTTCTTTCATGTTAAAAGTTTGTGAAAAAAACTACAATCTATTTAAAATGTATTTTAAAAAATCAGAAATATAATATATCTATGATTCATAGTTACTTATAGAATAAAAAATATAAATTTTGAATAAAATATTTTTTTTAAACTGCATAATTTTATATCTAAACGTATATCTGGTAGAGGCTTTATAACTAGGTATGTCAAAAATCAAGTCAGTAGCATATATAGACTGACCGACAGACTACAAAGTCTAATTGGAATCCAGTTTTTACCATTTTGGTACGGAATTTTAAAACAACCTCACATAAATTTTTTTCGACGCTAACATTTTTTTTCGCAGTGGAAAGTATCTCAACATATTATTTCTTCACATTCAAAATGTATGCTAAACTGACACATTGAATTGAATAAACGGTAGGTACTACGTCTGAATATTTCAATTTTTGATTCATTATTTACATTTTTATAGGTATAAGTATTTATAACGACGATCACAAAAAGATTACATTGGTTTATTTAGGACAAAATCCGTATCAATAAAAAAAATTAACAACAATTTAAAAACAGTGTATTAATAAGTGTAAAAAGTAAAAGTTACATAAAAATATACATATATTTTATTTGAAATATTGAATACTTGCAAAAGGCACTTGTATATTATGACAATGGTTCATTGTTTTATTTTATTTCTTATCGTACTTGTAAAATCCTTCACCGGTTTTAACGCCAAGTTTTCCTTCTTTAATTAACTTTGCAACAGACTCATTTGGCACAAACAGTGGGTTATCAGGGAACTTTTCATGCCATCCTTGCAAAATTGAATGAGATGTATCGTGTCCAACATAATCAGATAATTCAATAGGTCCCATTGGATATCCTGCACCCAACTTCATGGCAGTGTCAATATCACGTGCTGAAGCATCTCCTACAAATCAATGTTTTTATTTTTATCAGGGAAATATATATTTTCTGCAATTGGTAATTAACTTTTTTCAGTGTCCTCTGTAGTACCGTTTTGTATAGAATACATCTACATACAGACCAGGGTGGAAATCACGACTGACCGGGCAAGTGCTCGGTGAGCTATGTCACAAAAAAGAACTGGGCTCAGTAAAAAATATTAATTTAGGACATACATCAAACAATGGGTTAATAATATACTGCAGACAGCCAAATTACCAGTTGATGTGTTTTAAATCATTTTATTTTAACTGACAGAAATCTGATTTTACCTCTCTCGAGCATCCGAATAGCTTCCGCTACATAAGGCACTAACAGTCGATTAACAACGAATCCTGGGGTGTCTTTGCAAGTGATGCACACTTTACCAACAGCTTTTCCCCACGCCATTAAAGCATTGTAAGTCTCGTCGGATTGTTCAGGAATACGTACAACTTCCAACAGTTTCATAACAGGAACCGGGTTGAAAAAATGAAGACCTCCAAAACGATCTTTACGTTTTGTTACGGATGCTATTTCTCCAATTGAAAGCGATGAAGTATTGGATGCAAAAATCGTTTTTTGTGGCGCGACCTATATTATGTAAGAATTAATGTTAATTTAATGTTTATTAAAATATAAAAATACGGAGAAGTGCAATTGATTAGAAATTACCTCATCTAGCATGCTGAAGAGTTTATGTTTAATTTCGAGTTTTTCAACAATAGCTTCTATTACTAAATCAGCATCTTTGACTGCTTCTTTTGTATCCAAAGTACCTGTCAACCTGCTAAGAGCATCGGATACGAACTTCTCACCATCGGCTTGGTTATCTTTATACAGTCGTTTGGCAACACGACCCAAGTTTGTTTTAATACTTCCTTGAGCTTTAGATAATGCATCATTATTAACTTCAACTAAATGAACATTATGACCAGTTTGAGCTGCGACCTAAAGAAAACAAAAAAACAAATGAGTACGTAGTACCTTACTCCAAAACAAAAGATAAACATTGAGAAATTGCTATATGATTTTTATTTGTTTTATGCAAACAAATTTTAGGCAATTGTTTTTTTTTCCTTTATATGTAGTTACTTTATAGTTAACGCGAGTTTAACATAATTTTTGTGATTTAAAGAATTTGTTTTTAACTTACTTGAGCGATTCCCGAGCCCATGAGACCACCTCCGATAACCGTAACATTTTTTATGGCATTTTTGCTTGCACTTGTGGACAGTCCACGTTTTAAAACTGTGAAAGCTAATGGTTGTGCCATTATGATTAAAGCAAATATAGGTTAAAGTTAGTGTAGGTTTCTTATTATTTGTTTTTTTCAACTCTTCACCGGTTATATTCTAATTAAATGCCACTCACTATGACTTGTCAGACCATTATCATTTATCTCACTAAACTTGTTTACATAGAACAAGTACTAAAGTCTAAGTCCAATCCTGAATACAAAGGTCATTTAAACGAGCTCGTGCATGTGACGTTAAAATGTTAAATATACACGGACTCTAAAGAATAAGTCGCAGCTGCAAAGCTTAAGGCCTAGTTTATATGAGAGGCGTTCAACGCGCGTTGGCCCAACGCGCGTTGACAGTTTCTATACAATTGTATAGGACTGTTTATATGATAACGCGCGTTGGTGGCGCGTTGAACGCGCGTTATCATATAAACAGTCCTATACAATTGTATAGAAACTGTAAACGCGCGTTGGGCTAACGCGCGTTGAACGCCTCTCATATAAACTAGGCCTAACAGTAAATGCTTATAAAATTTCAACACAAATATATTTTTTTATATAATAGCTTAAGCAACGAATAATTCTAGATGGAAAAGTCGAAAGCAGAACATTTGACTTAGGAACTTTGTTTGGACTAGTTAGGAGATAAACATACTAAAAGTCCTTACCCCTCCGAGGTACGCCCGAAGGGGGGGAGCACAAAGAAGGTCCCGTTTTTTGGTATTTTGCTTTCATCTCGAAAACGGTACGTCGTACGAAATTTTGTTGGAATACATAATGAAAGCTGATAAAATTCTCTACAACTTTAGCTTTCACACTTTTTATCTATCTCCAATCTTTGCCTAGCTATGAGCTCCGAAAAATGGTCGATTTTCAAAAATGTGTTAAATTCTCTGTAGCACATTGTAACAATACGAATTTGTCAAAATCATTTCGTATCGCTCATCCACACTATTAAAAACACCCACACACTATTAAAAAATAACATAAGCTGGGAGTACCTCCACACAGGGCCCTCTTTCCCACTGGGCACTCTGGCACGTGCCCAGGGCCCCGCGATCGATAGGGACCCCCTAGTTTAATGGTATACTAAGTACCTAAACTGTTTTAAACAAAAATCATCAGTGAACTATTTTTCATATACTTATTTTTTTTGTGTCCTTCATGTTAAAATTTGGAACGTGATCCTTTTAAATATATGCTGTTTATATCACATTCCTCGACTTAGAATCTAGAACCTTCTTTATCTATTTTCTTTGTCTATTCTAACAAAATAGTGCTCTGTTAAGGTCATAGGGGCCCCATAATCCTAATGTGCCCAGGGCCTTCAATAGGTTAAAGCTTATGTTATTTTTTAATAGTGTGTGGGTGTTTTTAATAGTTTGGATGAGCGATACGAAATGATTTTGACAAATTCGTATTGTTACAATGTGCTACAGAGAATTTAACACATTTTTGAAAATCGATCATTTTTCGACCATTTTTCGGAGCTCATAGCTACGCAAAGATTGGAGATAGATAAAAAGTGTGAAAGCTAAAGTTGTAGAGAATTTTATCAGCTTTCATTATGTATTACAACAAAATTTCGTACGACGTACCGTTTTCGAGATGAAAGCAAAAAACCAAAAAACGGGACCTTCTTTGTGCTCCCCCCTTCGGGCGTACCTCAGAGGGGCAAGGACTTTTAGTATGTTTATCTCCTAACTAGTCCAAACAAAGTTCCTAAGTCAAATGTTCTGCTTTCGACTTTTCCATCTAGATGCCCCTTATGAGCACTCATTGACTAAACTATCAGTAATATTTAGTTTGCTCTACTTATAAATATTTATAGTAGAAGCGTACACACGTTTTTAAGCATCGCCCTTTTCTTTTTATATTTCGTGGTTTACTGAATAATTACAAGTTTTTGAATTAAAAATAACACAGTGCTTATAAATCAGTTTATATAATATGTTTGTACTTAATTTCTAATATCTTTTAGGCAGTCCATTTCAAACATCTAGTATCCATATGTGTACCCAAACACCGAATACAGCAATATTTAGCTCCACATGGAATGCATGTATATGTGCTAATAGAACCGCAAACTGCGCAAAAACTTCTCTGAGGAAAATTAGATGGTCCGGCCATCGCAGACGTATAATTTGAAGTTTCCGGTTGTAAATTTCTATCTTCCTCTAATAATTGGAAAAACGATTTACGATATTTCATTTTGTAATAATCGATACTTTTGGATTTCTTTTTACGAATACGAGATTCTACATTGTCTTGAAATTTTGGTATTTTTTTACTCATTACTAAATCTCCATGAGGATCATCATGAAAATTATCTTGCTCTAATGCCTCCAATGCTTTTCGTTGTCGGCGTCTACGTGCCGCTTCATCCAATGTCCTTTTCTTTTCGGTTTCTTTTATACGGCCCGATTCTCTTGCTGCCATTGTAAAAATTAATTCTCGGTAATAAAAATAGTTAATTTATCTTACTGTCCTTTCTCGGCTATCGGAAAACTAATCTGATCCAATAAATCGTCAATCTTAGCTTGAAGGACTTCTATAACATCAGCTGATATAAATAGATGGGTTTCATCCAAATCTTGAATAATAAATCGACGACCAAGTTTCAAACTTTCATCCAAATGTAATAAGAATTGTTTCATAGCCTGATCACTGCGTCATATGAAAGGAAAAACTGTATTAATTTTAATACATAACCAATTCCCTCCATAAAAAATTTCAATTTATATTTACTGACTACTGAGTACAATAGCGAATTATATATGTTTATGGGGTTTCAATGTTTATTTACATTTAGATTATTATTTATTACATAATATTAATAAAAAAAACGTTTTTAAGGAGTTTGGTATACTAGGTACTAAAATGGGCATGCCATAAAAATACCTAAAATGTCTAAAATACGTCAAATATGCCATTAACATTCTTTATTACTTTAAGTGAGTATTTTTCTTTAATTAATCTATTTAAGTTTCTTACCATTCAACAAGCACACCTTTCATAACATTAACCATCCTGATAGCGTGGTGAAGTTGTGACAGCTTTCAAAAATCAAATCATAACCTATAAAATTCATTCATTTCAATTTTCATGGTTTATTTTGAAATTGCACTAGTACTAAATTTATAACCATAACAATGAATTCAATTAAAATATATTTTATATAGGTATTTTTTCAGTCTGAGACACAGATTTAACTAATAAGTAATAATACATTATATGAGTGTTTGCTGGCAAGTTACAGAACGGCTCTAACTTGGTTCTATTCTAATGCTATTTAATAAATTCATGTAGAAGCATGGAATGGGAATCAAAAAACCATAAAATTGGAACACATCATTCATTACAAAATATGTCCCGTTGAAGAAGGAATAACGAACACAAGTCAGTTTTTTTTGCCATATCATTTGTTGAATACCAATTGCATAAAACGTAGTATACGGGTAACGGGTTATCTCTGGTATTATTAAATAACACTTTTTTTCCCAGAAAAGTTCAAAACTTATGCAACCTCAGTAAAATGAAATTTCAAATATCTATGGATTATGTACCTATAGTACCTTTTAATATTTAGAAGCGATAATAATTTTGTAAGTATTACATTTGCCATTTATTTCTATTATTTAGGTATATTTTTCTTACAAAATCACTCTGTTTTTACAGTTTTTGGAATAAATGGAAATATTAAATTCACTTATAAGAACCGGACAATAATAAGTAAAGCCAAAATATTTCAATTCAGAAAAAATAATTGACAAATAAAATACCTAAATATTACGAAACGGTTCATCTTAAAATTGGTATACTAGTGAAATTTCTTATTTTATCATGTCTAATGAAGAATATACATTTTTACCACCTTCAGAGATTGTGGAAAAAATATTATTTTATGTGGATGGAAAAACATTTGCACGCGCTTCATTAGTTTGTAAACAATGGAGCAAAGTGGTTTTGGAATATAATAAAAAATGGCAACAATGTTGTGAGACAGAAATTGAAAATCGAATTGTTGAAGAACTGTTAAGTAAATATCATTGTAATGATAAAATATATTCTAAAACTATATTTTTTCATGTTTATAAAAACTGGATGATATGGAAAAAAATACAAACAAATAAAATACAATACACTATGAAAAATTTATCTGAAGATCCAGAAGAAACAGAATATTATGCTCATTCATCAGTTTATTTTAAAATTCATGGAAATTCTACATTCGTTAGAAAATTAAGGAATTTTAATTCGGATTTTAGCACTAAGGTAATATTACCAGATAGATTTACAAAGGCGTTTTCAATTCTCGATTTGCCACGAAATTTTTATCCGCAAAATACAGAGTTCATAGACTATATAATATTTGTCGCTTTAAAAGATTCCAAATTACTTTTTGCAAAATATAATATAGTATCAGATGAATTTGAATATTCCACTATTATTGATTGCTTTAATGTTTATTTGTTAAAAACTTATAAAAACAAAGTGATAATTGCTGCCTGCGATACTGTTACCATTTATGAAGTGCTTGAAGATTACACTGCAAAATCGCTAGCGTTAGCAAGAACTTATGTTTGTGGTCAAATTTTGGACATGTTTGTTAGCGAAAAGAATGTTTTCTGTATTACTAACAAAGGTACTGTTTTAAAAGTGGATATTCCTGTTATTTCGTCCGCTGTCCCGATTAAACTTGCATATATTTTACACTTTCCTGATAATACAAAAATTCACAAAATAAGTATTTTTCGCGATGAATTTATTGCCGGTGTAACTTCAGAGAAGATTTTATTTTTGGCGTTTAAACAAAAAATTTTTTATTATGATTGCATGAAAATTTTTAAAACTTGTCCAACAGTATTTTGTTTATACTTAAACATATTTATTGTCGGTTTATCCTCTGGTGATATATGTTTGTATTTTATTAAAACTTTAATTGAACTTGCCGATTGCATTCAAAATTGTAACACACGAATACACGTTTCCGAAGAACCTATTAGTTATATTGATATCAGTGAAACTAAAAGAGGTCCCGTTATTGCTGCTGTCTCTGGTGATAATATTTACTATATTCAACTAAGTTAATTATGTACATGTAATGCAATAAATGATAGTCACAAAATGTGAGCACGTACGGTTTTAGGAAGCTATCTCTCCGTGGTTTTCCATAAAAATTATGTATGGTATTCTTTATGTGCATAAGAGTGCACTGCGTTATGTGCCACATCAAGACTGAAAATTATATTTAAATATCTTAGTTATTCTCTACTTTTTATGGATATCATAGATAGTTTCATATGTTTTTATTGGTAAATATACACAAATTCTACACAATGTTTGATAATGTTATTTTATTTAGTTTTTTTCTGGTTTAGTTATATGCGAAGGTATTGACTGTAGTTCCACCTGTAAAATTCAGAAAATTAATATTTAAGTTGATTAGCGCATGATTAAAAATAAAACAAGTCAATGATGCATGTATGCTCGAATGTATACAAGCATTCGAGACAACATCGGATGTACTTTTTTTAAAGGTATATCCAGCTGTTGCTACTATATTATTATATATAATATTATCATCAAATAACAGCATCATAAATAGGAACGAAGAACATACCGTTGTCGCTTTTAGAGATACGCCTTCAGGCAAATTTCTTTCAATATATTCTAAATATGTATCCGCTGTAGATCCAGTAAGTCTGTGTAAATGTAAGAATCGATAATATGTTCGAATTTCATACTGTACTCTGTGTTTTTTGTAAATATGTACAGATTTCAATAAAGTGTATCTTTCTTTTGTGTATCTACGTACAGCTCCTCTGTAAACAAAAATACCGTGAAAAAAAAATGTAAAATTGTAACATTATAGGTAACTGGTCACGGAGTCATTATTAGAATTTCATATAATGGGAACTGTATTTAAAAAAATGCACATTTTCTTTAGAAATTGTATAATTTTGGCGCGTCCATTACTGAAAAAAATGAATTAACTTGTTCTCAATAACGACTCCGGAGCCTTATTATTTTGGTGGTTATCCACATACTCCTTTTCGACACCTATTCCGAGATGTTTTGCTGCGGTTTCTAAGAACCAGGAATAACTTTTAAGCACAGCAGGATCATGACCTCTCATTTCTAATTCTAACCGACTGTAAAGCTTATCCGGTTCTTCCACTGACGTGATCACAGGAGGACTTGGTGTTTTAAATGGGATTTCAGTCACTGTACTACATGTTCGAAATGTGTTAGCTTTTAACGATGGTTTTATGGAGCTATAACCTAAACGAAACAAATTCTGAAAAAAGTGCGGTTATGAAATAATTATGAAACACTTCATTTAACGGCTTAAAACTTGACACATACCAATACACTTTTATTCATGTTTTCTTAATTTTTAAATATTCACAGCTTTTGTGCTGATTAGATTTTAATTATTCAAATGTTTTGATTTTTTAGTTTTTTACTACTAATAGCACGGCGGTGTAACTTAATAGCGACAAGGGTTCGGTCAGTTTCGGTGATTGTACATCTACCTATCCTTTACACGTATTACAGGTATTTGAATTAAGATATCCTTCTCTGTGAATTGCGCAGCTGCCAGATAGCGCTAGTAGTGCTGAATTTTTATTGGTTGGTCAAGTTTATTCACATGTCTATGGAAACACAAAATATCCATGAGGGTACTATAGCACACACACACGGAAAAACGGCGGAAAACTGACGGATTGCATTTTTTTTATAATTTTGGTAGGCCCAACTCTTGTCTTTTGTCGATCCGTGGAGTTACTCCCGTTAACAAAAAATTAACATGCGGACCTTTTACAGCTTAGATTGTAGATATGTTACGGTCTATACCCGAATTTGGTCAATGACCGAAATAAATGCGAAAAACTAGTTCTGATCAACGAATATTTATAATATTTATAATTAATATAATTGTGGGATATTCAGCGTAATAATTAAGTACAAATGCAAGGTGAATTCGAGTCTCAACTAGTTCGCCTATTGGAGGCTTCTGATACAAAGAAACATAATTTTATGACGAAACATAATTACCTTACTACACTAGTGAGGTTAAGAAAGCAAATTTGTTGAAAGCTGGATTAAAACCTGTCTGCTAAACAATACAGAAGAATAAATCGCTTTGATGTAGTAAGTATCAGTAATGTGGAAAAGTTAATTAAAAAATGCAAAGAAGATTCCGATGCCATACTAGTACTTTCCATTCAGAAATGAACAGAAATAGTTTTGTCCAATTGAAAATGCGCAAAACTAGTTTTGCTCATTTTATAACACTCAATACCCGTTTAAATGTAAGATTTCGGGTTTGGGCAATATTCGTTAGTCAAAACTAGTTTTGCGCATTTATTTCGGTCATTGACCGAAATCGGGTATAGACTGTAACAGATACACATGCGGTATTCAAATGAATAAAAATCACTTAAATTAATAATTTCTTTAAAGGCTAGACTATAGCAGACAATCCGGCGAATTTCTGGCGTTTTCCGTATCATGTGAGAGTATCCTTAAAAATGACAGGGCAGCCATGATGTTTTTGTTCTTTTAATTTCGTTTGTACTTTGTGGCAGACATTTCTCAACGATATTATATTTGTGAATTTTCAACTGTATTATAATACGTGCGTGTATTCAGAGACAAGTTGTCTGTGTGTTTGGGTTTATTTATTTATTAAGTTTGGAATTAATTATCAACATGCCGTCAACAAAATGTCATCTTTGTGGTTATGGTGTAAAAATCAGTTGACCCCTTCGCCTGTTATTGATTTACTTAAGATTTCATGAGATAGAATATAATTATGTCATTATAACAACATTCCGGAACTATTTTTTATATTTTTCGATTACTTTGCTCTTCATTTTATTATATTTGAAACTACTTTTCTGATTAGGTGTTTTATTTTTAAATATTGTATTTGTATTACTGTGAAATAGATGTAAGACCGCCATAATTTGATTTTTTGTGCATATTCTTTCAATAAACTATTAGTAAACGATTTACTTGTTTTTTTTCATTAAAAATTTTATAGAAAACTGAAAAGTAGCTAAACCTGTACCGCGGATTTTTGAATCGCCTTTAAGCGATGTGCGTGCCATCTATGCACCTTCTTCCAGTCCAGTCGACCAGTTGCGAACCAAAAATGTCAATGCAGTTGCCTATCTCAACGGGTTATCTCTGCTAATAGTAGCTCACTCACTTCTGAACGGTTCAAACAGATTTCAAAGATTCGACTCCGGTTTTACTGATTCGATGCTTCAACGAATCTGTTCAATGAAGTACAAAAGGAGAAGCATGTACATATTGTACATAAATATCAGATAATAAGAGATAGTTGTGTCTGGTCACCTGGTGTAAGTATATTATCCTGCAGGGAAGCATGCTCTCTGTACACGTGTTTTCTTCACGAGACACTGTACATTTCTGTCAGTTCTTGCATCTCTTTAAAATGAAGCCAATTCGAATCGAATTTTTAGAAGTGTAGGGTTCAATTGGAAGTAATATTTAGTTTTTATTTCATCGGAATTGGCTCAAAGTAATTTTATACAAAAATAGAAATTTGTTTTTGATGGAACAAGAACTGATTCTAATTTTTAAATTATTTATCATTTATACATTGTAGCAAATTTGGTGTCGAGGTTCAACAAGTAGGAGTAATCAAGCAGAGAAACATCGAAGCTACTTATCGACACCAAGAATATGGTATCTAAAGAGAGAACAGTAACTAAGTACCTACCAATGTTTGTGGGCTACAATCTAGAGTAACGAATACTTTTTGCTATGAATAATCGAGCTTTCAGATCTTCTTGAGTATTGATTAACTAAGCAGCGGATACTAAATATATTTACATCAACAAAAGCGTGGCTACATATGAAGTTGCGTCTAGTCCAGTTTGTACTACTTTTTTTTTACTTAGTCGTCGTGCCTAAAGCCGTCACACTTAATCATATTCACCCAAGTCATGACAATATAGTCATGGATTGAGGTCTGCCATATCCTAACATAAACTTATATAAAACCGATTGATGTTCGCGATCATTAAAATTCTGCCCATAAATTATACAGGAGACATTCTAAATTGTGATGTTAAGAAATCGAGTAATGGTTTTGTAAATATGTCTTTATTTAACAATCATTAAGTGATATTCAACTAATATCGCTGAATGTAATTTTTAAAATAATTCACTTGTCAGAAATAATTAAATATTATTGCTTAATATGTTTCGTCCTTCTTGTGCAGTAATTACATTTTATACTCTAGTCATAATTTCGAAAATTTCTCTAAGGACCTTAAATTCAGATTGAATCGGTGAGATCAAAAATTGCACGAGTGAAAAAAAAAATGAATAGGAAAGTTGTTAAATATTGCGTACAGAAACAAGGTATATGTTCTCATCACAGATTGCGTTTAAATACCTCTGAACTAAACCCGTTTTCATTTATTCTCTTAACTCGTAGTTTTTGATTTCACTCATTCAAAAATAAGTTTAAGCAACATTTCGCTTTCACCAGTTGCATAACAACATTAACTTGTTTCTGTCGATAATAGTATTTTTAACTTATAGAAAGTGATTTAAACAATCAAAACCAATGTTTGAACACTATTTTGTCAATTCTTCTTTGTTTTTTAAGCAGCGTTATCAATTTGTTTCATTAATAAGTGAATTTGAATCAAATGTAAACGAGCGTTTCGGTAGTCCGTCAAAACTATGAAATGACTGTTTTCTTAATCTATGAAAAGAATTTGTATCTACAGCCTCGAGTATTTGTAACAGATCTTGTGATTTCATTGCTGGACTTCGTGCTCTGGTACAAGCGCGTCTTAGTTTCACTTTACGTAGGGTATCTTGAGAAATGCAAGGCTGAAGAGACTTTCGTCCGATCGATGAGGAGTTATTCTGCTGAAAATAAAATATGAACAATTCACACAAAACATTTCAACTACACGGTTATTTTTTATTTTTATACATGCATTGAAAAAAATCATTTCAAAGTAATTAACATTGATTTGAAAATAAAACACAAACAATTTAACAAAACTAAACTCACGGATATTTTCCTTAATTTAACTTTACGAATATCATCCACTGTAATCAATGGTCGTGAATTATCGGCGGTGTTCAATTTTTCAAGTTTATTCAAAGCGGGTTTAATTGATTGGGTAGCAGTTAATGCTGGTAGTGGTGGAGGAGGAGGAGGAGGCGGCAAAGGCGGTGGAGGTGGTACAGCGGAACGATCTGGAACGGTATACGAAAGCTTTTGGGATGCTTGTATCGTGCTGTGCATACTCCGTAATTCTGATTTCAATTCTGAGAGTTGGCTTGTCATTTGGGACATCTGCTCCACTAACACTGTCATTGTTGTTTTGAGATCAGTAATTTGTGACTTGTATTCTTCACACAAACATATTTTTTCGGCATTTAACTTATCCGAACCTTCCAGTCGAGCATTTTGTAGGATTCGATTCAACGAATCTATACCCTAAAATCAGAAGTGCGAACATATTTAAAATTATTCAGTTCAAACTTGCGTCAACTGATTGTAGTAATGTTCTTATAGTGTAACAAAAGACAAGCGATTGTAAGAATCTTTATTTTGTAAAGTTAAATACCGTTTTTAATAAATTGTTTTTTGTAGGTACATAAAGAAAAACCATATACCTTTTTTACCTTTAACCCCATCCAATTGCATAGTTTTATTAACAATGTCGCTATTCTGCTTCGAGTTTCCTTTTTTAAATTTCGTTTGTCAAATAGAGCCGAAATGTCGGAATTTCTTCGAATTCGCTTATTTTTTAAAGTTGCGGAGCAATTGAACGAAAGAGATGCTTTAGGGCTCGGACTGAGACATATATGCGATAGTTTTTCATTTGGAGTGGATACTCTACTGCTACTAAACTGATGCGGAAATGTTTTAGGTAAATTTAAACCTAATCTTGGTGGACTTTTTATTTTTTCATCTAGAACGTGATCTGATAATGCTGGATTCATAGCCGCTTGCAAATCGAAATTGCAAATCCTTTTTCCGAGAAAATCGTCATTGCAACTATTAGTGTTAATATCAAGAATTTGTTTAGCAATCAAAGTTTCATTATCTGTTTGCGTACCTCGTTCCAATTTAAGAGGAATTTTTTCGATTCCAGGCGAATGTAATTTTGGCATCGATGATAAACTTCGATGTTTACAGCAACTTCTTTCGTATAATCTTACACCAAATTTTTTAAAACGTTTAGGTGTTTCGATGATTGTAACATTAGATGCAGTTATTTGATCACCACAAATAGATTTTTTTTCAGTATCACAAATCTCATTTGGTTTAACGCTGCACGAATCGTTAACAGGGAGTGATTTATTACAGTGAATATCGGTTAAAGAATGCCGCCGCTCTAATAATTTTATGCGAGATATACTCAACGAACAATCTCGTCTTCTTGGTGTACTGCTAATTTCAACTATTTTTATGAAATTTGCTTTTGGAACAGGAGTGCATTTCAATCGAGAACTCAAAGGAGTGTTGACAGAGACAGGAGTTGGTGAATTATTATTTAATTCATCGTCAGTAAAAAATATTCTTGGTGAAATAATAGATGTATGTTCTATGTACGAACGATTGGAATTCTTAAAATTTACTGAATAATTATCACATTTATAGTACGAATCATGTAATGTACTATCATTTATTGATTTCAAATTACTTTCTTCAATACTTCTTTCTTTTTGGAGTCTTCGCCGTTGGCGTTTATTTTTTCCCATTTTATTGAAAACAGTTTCAAGATGTTATTAGCATTTGCACAATCAAAAACTTGTCTTGATTTCAAATTATAGCACTTCTAATTACCGTAATATCAGTTTTATACACATAAAATTTGTATGGAACACTATCCAATATAATAAAATAAACCTGAACGTAAAAAAATAATATATCATGTATAATATTAAAACATATAATTAAACGTCAAATGAAAAATAAAATAAACAAAATCAAACGTGTCAAAAACAAGTACCGTTTAATTCAAGCGTTTCGCGACATAAGAGACATCTGTAGTTACAAATTGTTATGGCAACCAAAATCATTCCAGCTAGGACGCTGGAATATTAATATTGTTAGAAGTTAATACCTAAATAAAAAAAAGAAGACTACACCCTGCCGTCATGCGCTGTGGTTCTTAATCTGTAAATTAAGTTTGTTCTTGTTCAAAATATAACTTTTAATTCTAAGGCCTATAGTTTATATGAGAGGCGTTGAACGCCTCTCATATAAACTAGGCCTTAATAGGTTCATTCCTTAAAATAATATTTTTTTCCAATTATTATTCACTAATAAGTAATCAACTTTGCTCCAGGAATGGCATGTTTGAAATAAAAAATTAAATAAATGACCTTATGAAATCCCCAGTTTATCTCATGACGATATATCTTTATATTTGAATGTATACCTATGCTTTTTTCAATAAGATCTAACAAATCAAAAATGTTGTAGGTATTAGGCACATAAGTATTCCAGATTCTCCAGGAAAAAACTTTAAACTTGAAAGTGATACAGCTCAACGAATGGGATCGTTGATTTCAGAGTGCTGTTTTAAGCACGCCAAATTTGAAAGGGATCTGTAGTGGGGCAGATAAAACCAAAAATATAGCAGTATTGTGCATAAAATATGGCACATATGTGCCTCTTTATATTGTTAAAAGATGTAGATATTGGGGCACATGAGATCTTAAAAAAATTGGTTTTTACACATTTTCGGATATTATGTGAAAAGGTATAGGTAAACAGAAAAAGGGCCAGAAAGTTCAATGCTTTTTTCGTCTTGGAAATCAGTGGCTATAAAACGTAATGCCCCTTTCGACAACTCTATTTTATCATTTTCTTTATGGAATTGTAAATCAAAATTCCTCAAATCGTGCTTTTTGTTCCGTATCGATAGCTCTATTCCAACTCTCTGTGAACAGTAACAGAACCGTCACAGTCATGCGTAGTAGCTAATAGTGTTCCGAAACCGATCCAAACAGTTTCGTTTTAGCTCCTGCGCATGACGGTGACAGTTCTGTTACCGTTCGAAGAGAGGTTGAAACAGTCAACAGATCTTATATTTAAAAATTTTAAATAAATTTAAAACTTTTTCGATATTTTTAGCCCCAAAAACATTTTTCAAACCCTAAAAATCACCCTTAAAATTGCCCAATTGTGTCTGTTTTAACTAAGCTTCATGCAATGATTAATTCCAACATGTAACCGATTAGTTAAGTTTGTTGAAAGTTAACGTGATGCCAAGTTAAAAATGATCTAAAACATCCAGAAATTTGAGTCCGACCCGTAGGTTCCGCTATACCAGGCCTGGGCAAATATCGGACCGCGGGCCGGATCCAGCCCGCAGCAGAGTTTTGTCCGGCCCGCGAAGCATTTTATAAATTTTAGAAAAATAGTAAAGCTTTCCTTTTTGCTCTCCAAATGCGGAATTTTCTCTGCAATTTTTGGCCCGCGGTCAAATTTTCATCAGCTATACGGCCCGCGGTCGAATTTTCATCAGCTATGTGGCCCGCCGATCAAAAGATTTGCCCGCCCCTGCGTTATACGATCGACGCCAATAGTATATGTGCCAAAAAGGAAAGCCATTAATGTTTGTTTTTTTAGAAATTCGAACCCCCCTCCCCTTTGGTAAGATTTGATAAAATCTGGTAGATCCTCTCCTCCCCTTCACTTGAGATTTAGCCTACAGTTTTTTTTTGTAAAACAAAATGTTATCTGTTATAATAATGTATATTATCTGAAATAAAAAATTGACGTGAGATTTTCTTTGACCCCCCTTCCTTCATAGTTCACAAACTTGAGCTTATTTTCAGGTTTAGAATGTCAAAGCTGTCAGCCGTTCGGAAACAAAAAACGAATGTTTGAATTTTGTCAAAAATCGACGATGTCATAATATAGCCTAAAATG
Source organism: Xanthostigma xanthostigma (assembly GCA_963575645.1). Lineage (NCBI taxonomy): Eukaryota > Metazoa > Arthropoda > Insecta > Raphidioptera > Raphidiidae > Xanthostigma > Xanthostigma xanthostigma. The sequence continues at coordinate 16,664,519 of OY754472.1, read as the reverse complement.
TTTTTTTGAACAAATTTAGAAAATCTCTCGGTTTATTTTCAAATTCGATATATGGATACGATACGAGCTGCATTCAATAAGCTACCCGTTGCACTGCATCGGATATACACACGTTTCAGTTTTATTCTGGAATAATATATTGGATGCCTTTCAAATTCGGTTTACAGAGAGAAAACAAATTTGCAAATTCAATAAGTACACGCGAAGGTCTATAATCATTTGGAAAATAGAAGCAATAAAAAAAAATGCGTATACTTTACACTAGTGATGTCAAAGATACGGCCCGCGGGCCGCATCTGGTCCTCAAGCAATATCAATACGGCCCACGACCAGAATCTGTTCTGAAAATAACTACATAGGTATTACCTCAAATATGACATCCGATATCAATGAGCTTATGAAAAACAAGAGACCTCAGGTGTCTGAATCCTCAAGCTCAAGATAACTTACACTTTTTATTATCTTTATATTATGAAAATTGATTTAAACTAAATAAAGATTTTAATTTAGTATGTGTTTTAGTTTTTAACTTTTTAATTTTGTCAGGCCCGCTACCACACCTAAAATCTTATAAATGGCCAGAAAAATCAGTCTGACACCTCTCATATAGGGGACTTCTGCGTGCAAAATTGCATGCTTCTAGACCTACCGGTTTAGGCTAGGCGTTGTACGTCAGCCTATAGTGTTAAGAGTTTTAACTTTTAACTAAGTAGATTTAAGTCCCTTAGAGGATGAATTTTCAAAAATCCTTTCTTAGTGCTCACTTACGCCATATAGAGGACTTCTGTGCAAAATTTCCACCGGTTTAGGCTGTGCGTTGTATACGGTCAGTATTAGATTAACATCCCTTTAAGGGATGAATTTTCAAAAATCATTTTAGTACACATCCATGTTTATATAAGGAACTCATGTACCAAATTTCATTGCTCTAGACCTACTGGTTTAGGCTGAGCGTTGTCTGTCACCCTTTAAAGAGACTTTTTTTTATTAAGAAAAAGTGAACAAAAAGTCAATAATTTCAATATAAACGTAAAAATCAGAAATTTGCTATCCGGCACCCAGAAACAGTTAAGAGGTATTTATAGCGACTAAAACAAGACGACAAACTGTTATGTAATTAATTATATTTTTAAAATTTAAACCCCTTCCACAGTCAGGGACGGACTAACCCACTTTGGAACCCTAGACATTTTCTTCTCTTTTAAAATCGTACTATTAATAAATAGTACATGAATTTGCTATGAAATATTAGTAAAAATATCAGTATTGATAACTACTACAAAATTTATTATTTTCTGTTGTCCTTTTTGGAATCTGAAAAATAGTTGAAAAAAAGTAAATTCAAATATTTCTTTTTTTTTGAGTGTATAAAAAGAATTCTAAGTTATTGGAAAAATTAGTTTTTAATAAAAAGAAACATAAGATCGCATTTTCTTTTGATTTTAAAATAACCAGAATATACCCAACAAGTTTTTTTGTTTATTATACACAGGTTGTCCAGCAGAAAAGTAAACTATCTTGCTTACAAATCTTTTCAAAATGAACAATTTGACAGGGTTCTTTTAAAAACCGGGCCCTAGACATTTTTGTCTCATTTGTCTATACAATAATCCGGCCCTGCCCACAGTATTGCAATTTTATTATTACATAATATAGTTTTAAAATTCGTCTTTGACAAAATATAAACAAGCAGGTATAATAATAATTAATTTGGTACCAAAACAGTTTTTTTTTGTATTTTTGTAGATGCATTAAAAATTTAAAGTTAAGATAAAAACATCAAAATATATCACTTCGGTGTTAAATCTATATTATTTAAATAGATAGTATGCACGCATAGTTTGATAAGGAAACAAAAGAGAAATTAATGTTCAACTTTTCAAGTCTAAATATTTCAAAACTCTAAAATTACAGACATGATCTCTTGATTTAGTACTGCAGAATACGCAGTATTCGACATTACGCCAGGCGCAGTCCGAAGGGGGGGGGGGTCACAGGGGACATGACCCCCCCCAAAATCCAGGGTCAAATTGAAAAATCTCAAAAATTTGCCAAATAATAAAAGGAAATTTGTCTTGTGCAATAATGTTTATTTTATTCCAGATACCTATTTTTTATTAGTGTAGTGAGTGAGCCCCTCCAAAATTTCAGGCTGAACCGCGCCTGGGCACGTTTAACAAAAAAACTTTGCTTGCCTACTGAAAAACTAGTTTTTTGGATCCTTTTCGACGCTCCCGTCATTGCCCATTAAAAGGTATATTCTCGATATTTTATGCATGTATTTGATTTGTGAAACAGAATCAAAATCGTTTTCGAGAAAGTAACAAATTTTTATTCGTTCATTAGTAAACTATTATTTTGGGGAGTAGGGAGAAAATAAAAAAAAACCTAAGGTATCTCTTAAAAACTTGTATTTAAAAATGTACGACATTTTCCAAAAACTCGCTTTTGAGATCTTCTAGGCACATACTAACAGAAAATGACACCGAATAAAAAAATAATCTCAACTTCTGGTTCGGTGGGCATTTGAAGTGTCTTTAAACACTGAAGCTACATTCAAACGTCTCTATCTCTGAAACGGTATTGGTTTAACTAATTAGATTAACCCCCTTAAGGGATGAATTTTCAAATATGTTTTCTTAGAAGCTCACCTACGTTATATGAGAAACCCCCCTACGCAAAATTTCATGCATTTAGACCCACCGGCTTAGGCTGAACGTTGTCTTAGCATTAAGGGAATTTTAAGAAAAGTGTAAAAAAGTAAATTTTATTGCCGAAAACGGCAATATCAAAAATTTGCTATCCAGCTCCCAGAAGCAGTTAGAGGTATTTATAGTGAATAGAGAATAGAAGAAGACAAAACATAGTTGCATAATAGTTTTTATACTCACAACAAAAATTGCCGTCTTTAATGACAATGCAGTGTCTCCAAAACTTTTTTATTTTCAGTTTCTGAACCTCGTGGATTTCTTAAGAAGGCAATAAGAAAGCAATAATTGCAGGATTTTGTCTAAGACCGTTTTAAAGACAGGTCTAATATTTAGTTTTTGTATTCATCAAATCGTTACACGGAACAATAAATTTTGATATTTTTACTACCTATCTCTTTTGCATTTTCTGATAATAACATCAAAATATATCACTTCCGTGTTAAATCTGTATAATTTACAAAGATATTATGCATGCATAATAAGCTTGATAAGAAAACAAAAAGAGGAATTAATGTTTCAGCTTTTCAAGTCTAAACAATTACAGACATGACCTTTTGAGGACTGCAGTATACGCTGTATTCGACATTACGCAATCTATAAAAATTCGTCAGTCAATAATATAAACAAAAATATTGTATCAGGCGCCGCAGCCTTTCAGAAAAAAAAATAATTTTATACACAAACTAGCTCTTACCCGCGATCTCGTCTGCGTGGAATTTATGATTGTAGCTTGGTATATTTGAATAAAAAACGAGTTATTGGAATATGTCGAAAATCGACTAAAAACGAGAAAATGTTCTTAGTCTTAGGTTTCTTTTTGGACAATTTTGGAAAATCTCTTGGAACCGATTCAAATTTGGTATAGTCATAACTCATATTATAGAGTACCAGCTGCTGTTATCCTGGCGGCTTCGCCCGCGATTGAGATGAAACACAATAAACAACAGTAGTGGCTATGCGCTGTCTGTCTACTAAGTCAGTGTTAAAGTAGATTACTGATTAGCCCTCTAAGGAGAAAAATTTTCAAAAATCCTTTCTGAGTACTCACTTACGCCATATAAGGGACTTCTGTGCAAAATTGCATGCTTCTAGACCCACTTGTGCGTTGTGCGGTCAGTATGCTAGAGTTTTAACCAAGTGAATAAACCCCCGTAAGGGATGATTTTTCAAAAATCGTTTTTTAATACACATCCACGTTATACTTATAAGGAACTCATGTACCAAATTTCATTACACTAGACCAACCGGTTTAGGCAGTGCGTTGTCTGTCAGCCTTTTTGGGACTTTTTTATTAGGAAAAAATATGAAAAAAGTGCAATATTTATTTCAATAAAAATTAAATATCAGAAATTTGCTATCCAGCTCCCAGAAGCAGTTAGAGGTAAGTATTTATAGTGAATAGAGAATAGAAGAAGACAAAACATAGTTGCATAATAGTTTTTATACTCACACCAAAATAAATACTTAGCGAATAAAGCAAGACGACAGACTTGTTATCTAATGAATTATATTTTTAAAATTTTAACCCTTTCCACAGTCAGGGCCGAACTCACCCACTTATACCTTTTTGAAACCTGAAAATAGTTGAGAAAAGTGAATTCAAATATTTCGTTTTTTGAGTGTATACCTAAAGAGAATTCTAAAATATCGGATAAAATAGTTTTTAGTAAAAAGAAACATATTATGAACACATTTTTATTTATTTGTTTATTATACACAGTTGTCCAACATAAAGATTTGTAAACAAGAAAGTTTACTTTGCAGTTGGACTTACTTTTCTGTTGGACAACTGTGTATAATAAACAAATAAATAAAAATGTGTTCATAATATGTTTCTTTTTACTAAAAACTAATTTTTACGATAATTTAGAATTCTCTTTATACACTCAAAAAACGAAATATTTGAATTCACTTTTCTCAACTATTTTCAGGTTTCAAAAAGGTATAAGTGGGTGAGTTCGGCCCTGACTGTGGAAAGGGTTAAAATTTTAAAAATATAATTCATTAGATAACAAGTCTGTCGTCTTGCTTTATTCGCTAAGTATTTATTTTGGTGTGAGTATAAAAACTATTATGCAACTATGTTTTGTCTTCTTCTATTCTCTATTCACTATAAATACTTACCTCTAACTGCTTCTGGGAGCTGGATAGCAAATTTCTGATATTTAATTTTTATTGAAATAAATATTGCACTTTTTTCATATTTTTTCCTAATAAAAAAGTCCCAAAAAGGCTGACAGACAAAACGCACTGCCTAAACCGGTTGGTCTAGCGTAATGAAATTTGGTACATGAGTTCCTTATAAGTATAACGTGGATGTGTATTAAAAAACGATTTTTGAAAAATCATCCCTTACGGGGGTTTATTCACTTGGTTAAAACTCTAGCATACTGACCGCACAACGCACAAGTGGGTCTAGAAGCATGCAATTTTGCACAGAAGTCCCTTATATGGCGTAAGTGAGTACTCAGAAAGGATTTTTGAAAATTATTCTCCTTAGAGGGCTAATCAGTAATCTACTTTAACACTGACTTACTGACAGACAGCGCATAGCCACTAGGTACTGTTGTTGCTATTGTGTTTCATCTCAATCTCGGGCGAAGCCACGGGGGTAACAGCAACTGGTACTCTATATGACTATACCAAATTTGAATCGGTTCCGAGAGTTTTTCCAAAATTGTCCTAAAAGAAACCTAAGACTAAGAACATTTTCTCGTTTTTAGTCGATTTTCGACATTTTCCAATAACTCGCTTTTTATTCAAATATAACAAGCTAACAATCATAAATTCCACGCAGACGAAGTTGCGGGTAAGAGCTAGTTTATGTATAAAATATTTTTTTTTCTGAAAGGCTGCGGCGCCTGATACATTTTTGTTTATATTATTGACTGACGAATTTTTATAGATTGCGTAATGTCGAATACAGCTTATACTGCAGTTCTCAAAAGGTCATGTCTGTAATTTTACAGTATTGAAATATTTAGACTTGAAAAGCTGAAACATTAATTCCTCTTTTGTTTCCTTATCAAGCTTATTATGCATGCATAATATGTTTGTAAATTATATAGATTTAACACGGAAGTGATATATTTTGATGTTATTATCAGAAAATGCAAAAGAGATAGGCAGTAAAAATATCAAAATTTATTGTTCCGTGTAACGATTTGATGAATACAAAAACTAAATATAGACCTGTCTTTAAAACGGTCTTAAAAAATCCTGCAATTATTGCTTTCTTATTGCCTTCTTAAAAAATCCACGAGGTTCAGAAACTGAAAATAAAGAAGTTTGGAGACACTGCATTGTCATTAAAGACGGCAACTTTTGGTGTGAGTATAAAAACTATTATGCAACTATGTTTTGTCTTCTTCTATTCTCTATTCACTATAAATACCTCTAACTGCTTCTGGGAGCTGGATAGCAAATTTTTGATATTTTCGTTTTTGGCAATAAAATTTACTTATTTCCTTAAAATTTCCTTAATGCTAAAGACAACGTTCAGCCTAAACCGGTGGGTATAAATGCATGAAATTTTGCGTAGGGGTTCCTTATATAACGTAGGTGAGCTCTAAGAAAACATATTTGAAAATTCATCCCTGGGTACTACGCACAGTCTAAAACCGATGAATTTAGAAACATGAAATTTTGCACAGGTCCCCTATGTATAAGGCGTAAGTGAGTACTCAGAAAGGATTTTTGAAAATTCATCCCCTTAGGGGGCTAATCTACTTACACTGACCTACCGTTTCGAAGATAGAAGTGCTTCTTTGGAAAGTCTGGAATAACGGATACATTTCATATTCGGTGTACTGATAGAAAACGACACGTTGAATTCGATGAGCGCACCTGGAGGTCTGTATCCAATACCGTTTCAGAGACAGAGACGTTTGAATGTAGCTTCAGTGTATAAAGACACTTCAAATGCCCAACCGAACCACAAGTTGAGAATTACGCAATCGTTAAAAATTCGTCAGTCAATAACATAAACACAAAAGTATCAGGCGCGCAGCTAAATAATAATTTTATACATAAACTAGCTGATACCCGCGACTTCGTCCGCATGGAATTTATGTTTGTAAGCTTGCTATAATATTCGAATGTATACTATTTGCAGTTAGAACCTTAAGCTTAAATTTCCGTCTGGATCTATTTTTGTTTTGTTTTGCAGAATTGTCCCAAACACCTGTCTACTATTATTGTTAATTATTACAATAATATTGTGCAATTGAAATAAATATTTGATTATGTATTCCATTTAATTTATCATTTTCATCAAGGCACTTGAGGGCGTCCCTAACTTTAGATGCCCCACTCAGGGCCGTCTTAATCATATTGTGCGCCGGGGTACGAAAATCAGTCTCCGTCCCTCTTCCCAACGAAAAAGTAAAATTTAATTTTTATGCTCCATTTTTGAAATTCAATACTAGAATAAAGTTAGATACATTTTCAAACATCAAATTGAAAGCAGCAACGAGTCGCAGTCACTCGATGTCGATTCAAAAAGGGCGAAGTGTAAGTTTCTATCTGTATATCAAACGGAAACAGTTATTTTTTATTCTTTATTAAACTGTGATATTCTTCACTGCTTATGACATATAAAATAAAAAAAACTCGATTCGAAATTCGCAGTGCTTAAATCCTAAAAGTTAAAGCAGGAATTGTGTCTTTATTATTCTTTCCTTAAATCCCTTAAAATAATAATTTTATTCTTCAATGAACAATCCAGCATCTGGGCTAAATTAAATACACGGTCACCCTTCAGGAACTTTTAGGTACCGCCGTTCGTTCGACGCCAATAGTGTGTGCTATATAGGAAAATAAGTAAGGTCAGTTCTTAATGAGCAAAGGAAGAGATCGGATGACCTTTCTAGAAAAAGCTTGGAACGAGTGTATTTAAAATAGCAGGGCTTTTGATGAAAGCAGCGTGTGAATTTCCAATTAGAACACCGGATTTTAAAAGTTTCTGTGAGATTTTCCTTTTTTTGTCAAAAAATAATTTTGTATGAAATTTATTTATATGAGACCTTAACGCGAATGAAGCCAAACCTTACTTTTGAATTAAAAGCTTACATAGTAAATTTCGTAGAAATTAGGTTTCAGTATTTTTTTTGGTACGAATATTAAAAATATTTTCAAATTGAAACTTTTCAATATTTTGTTATCCGGATCCCAGAACAATTTAAGAGGTATTTTTTCGGCAGAAAACTAAAACATTGTACTATTTAGAACTGTTATCTAATTTCCTAACAGCTGTATTTTTTCAAACCATCATACTATGATCACTGATGATACGTTTTGCGCGTGACTTCACCTCAGAGACAAAACGATGACGTACAAAAAGTATTATGCCGGCACTTCACATGGCTACTTGTATTTGTGTATTTGGCATATTTGGCAAACAATTACCAAGTGTGGACAGTCTATTTGACAAAGTGTTGGCCTTATTTGCCTATTTGACAAATAAGGCCAATACCAAATACGCGTTACCGTGCGGTTGTCGTTTTATCGAGGCACATCAAAGGAGTCAAATAGGCAAATAAACCGTCCTCACAATGGCCATATTCAGAAGCGCACGCGCCGTGAACCTGTACGGACGTGTAGTATTTTTGTGTCTGTGCTGTGAGCGAGAACTGGAACAATTACTATTGAAAATGAATTGGGAAAATTAAATAGTGCTAAAATTCCTGGAATTTTGAACCTTGCGTTCTGCTGCCAAATGTTTGTGTTTGTTATTTGACTGCCATGTGTGGATGGTCGTATTTGTATAGGGATAATAAAACGATCCACACAAGATAAAATTTTTCAATTTTATTTGCCTCTATTTGCATGTTTGTCTTGAACGTCATATATTTTGCCAAATACAACAAACACCCAATAGCGAACACAAATTATAGCCATGTGAAGTTCCACCTTTACAATATTATTACATTTGCCAAACCGTTGAAACTTGAAATTTGGATAGTAGGTTCTTTTCATGGCCCAGGTGCGCAATAAGAAGAGATTTTTCGTAATGCATTCTCTCTATAAGGTAGTCAAAAAGGACTGTACATTTTTTCGACAAAATGCATATCTCGAAAATCGTCAAAGTGAGAGATCCTGAATTCAACATACCAACCTTTCATTAAAAATAAACAAACACGTATTCGATCATTTTTTTATATTCAACCACTAAGGTGGTAAAACCGCTGAAGCTAGTAATATGAAATTTGGATAGTAGGTTCCTTTTATTACCTAGGCATGCAATAAGAAAGAATTTTTGGAAATTCAACCTAGAGGGTTAAAAGGAGATATAATTTTTTTCGACAAAATCATTTAAGTGAGAGGTATTTGAATGTTTGACTGTTTTTTATAAATTACCCGCATGGGATCCCGGTGGGTTTTATAGTTGCGTGTATAGGTCAAGAAAGGAACCTACTACCCAAATTTCAAGTTCTAGCTTCAGCGGTTTAATATATTCCAACAATCGTGCCGACGTCACCCAGAGATAAAACGCTAGAGAGAGAGAGAGATAGACTACTATCTGCGCGTGAGCATAATATCTTATTAGTCATAGTATCATGGCTTCAAACGCTGTCCTGACTCCTTCCGCAATTAACCCATCTTTTGCCTTTATTGCATTTTTTCAATGTAATTAACACGATGTTTTTCAATATTTTACTATTAATGTTCTGACACCAAGATATTAATAAACAAAATATTGTAGCTCATTAACACATTTTTTTAACAAAAAAAAAAAGAAAAACCAAGATTCACGAATGTTTGTAATGGACATATATCTATATAAAATTAGAGTTCTAAAAAAACCAAAAAGTACGCTTCTTTAGCAATGTAAACTAAAAAGTACAAAATAATTTTTAAATATAAAGATTTTTTTCAACAGCGATAGGAAGTCCCCCAACATGATATAATAATTCAAAAAATTAAATTATATCGATTTGGAGGACTTCCTATATTAGGTACTGTTAAACAAAATTTTGTTTGTATTTTTCAGTCCACTTTGCAATAAAAGCGTACCTATTTCTTTAGTTTTTTTAAACTCTAATGTTTGTATTTTATATGTTTTGTCTTGTACGATTAATCATAAAAAATAATTTAAATGTACTACCTATACAGTGATTTTCGCCGATATTGCCAAAACGCAAAGCCCTTCGTTTGTTATAAAAAAAATCTGTAATAATATTAATATTTGCGATTTACTATATTTGACAAAAAAAAAATCGATTTGTAATTTAAGTGGTATTTAATGGGCTAATAAAAATATTAGGAGCGCAGTTCGTTTTAATATATAATATGCTTGTTTATACTTTGTCAAAATCGAATTGTAAAACTATTATGCAATAGGTGTAATAATATGGAATACTACTGTACAGGGCCGGATTATTGTATAGACAAATGAAACAAATGTTTAGGGCCCGGTTTTTAGAAGGACCCGGTCAACTTACACTTACTATCCATTTTGAAAAGATTTGTAAACAAGATAGTTTACTTTTCCGTTGGACAACTTACTGTGTAAGTATAATAAAAAAATAAAAAAAAATGTATTGCTTGTTATCTGGTTATTCTAAAATAAAAAAAAAGTGTTCATATGTTTCTTTTTATTAAAAACTAATTGTTCCGATAATTTAGAATTCTTTTTATGCACTCAAAAAAAAAAAAATTTGAAATACCTACTTTTTTCAATTATTTTTCATATTTCAAAAAGGACAACAGAAAATTTGATAGTTAACTGATCTATGAATTATTGTAGTTATCACTTATCAGCAATGATACTTTTACTAATATTTCATAACAAATTCATGTTAAATTTATTAATAGTACCTACGATTTTTACTATTTAATAATAGTAGAGTGAAATTTTTACTATTCTTATGTAGTTGTTTTTACCATTTTTTAACAAAAATTTAAGACTTGTTTTAGTTTTTCACATTATGTATTTTACTTTTGCTTCATTAATAGTTTTATATTTTTTGTGTGCTCTATTTCTTGTGAGAAAAAGATGAAAATGTCTAGGATGTCAAAGTGGGTTAGTCCGGCACTGACTGTGGAAGGAGTATCAATTTTAAAAATATAATTAATTAGATAACAGTTTGTCGTCTTGTTTTATTCGCCATAAATACCTCTAACTGTTTCTGGGTGCCGGATAGCAAATTTCTGATTTTTACGTTTTTACTGAAATTATTGACTTTCGTTTTTCTTAATTAAAAAAAGTCTTTTTGAAGGCTGACCGATAACGCACAGCCTAAATCGGTAGATCTAGAGCAATGAAATTTGGTATAATAGTTCCTCATATAAACTTGGATGTGTACTAAAATTGATTTTTGAAAATTCATCCCCTAAGGGGGTTCATCGACTTGGTTAAAACTCTAACATTGACTTACCGTACAACGCACAGTCTAAACCGGTGGGTCTAAAAGCATGAAATTTTGCACAGAAGTCCCCTATATGGCGTAAGTGAGCACTAAGAAAGGATTTTTGAAAATTAATTCCCCTAAGGGGATTAATCTACTTAGTTGAAACTCTAACATTGACTGACCGTACAAAACGCACAGCCTGAACCGGTGGGTCTAAAAGCATGCAATTTTGCACAGAAGTCCTCTATATGAGGGGTGTCAGACTGATTTTTCTAAAGGGCCATTTATAAGATTTAGGGTGTATTTGCGGGCCAGACTCTAAATTAAAAACTAAAACACATACTAAATTAAAACCTTTATTTATTAAGTTTAAATCAATTTTCATATAAATATAATAAAAAGGGTACTTATAAGTAAGTTATCTTGAGCTTGAGGATCCAGACACCTGAGGTCCCTTGTTTTTGATAAGCTTTTTGATGTCGGGTGTCCTAATTATTTGAGGTATTTATTTTCAGATTAGATTCTGTTCACGGGCCGTATTGAGATGGCCTGAGGGCCAGATGCGGCCCACGGGCCGTATCTTTGACATCACTGGACTGTAAAGGTATACGCATTTTTTTGATCCGAAATGATTATAGACTTTCGCGTATATTCATTGAATTTAGAAATTTGTTTTCTCTGTGTAAACCGACTTTGAAAGGCATCCAGTATATTGTTCCAGAATAAAACTGAAACGTGTGTATCTCCGATGCAGTAAGTGATACAGTGAAACGGGTGGCTCGTTGAATGCCACGTGTATCGTATGAATATATCGAATTTGAAAAGAAACCGAGAGATTTTCCTTTATTCAAAAAAAACATTTTTGGCTATATTATGACCAGGGCCGGATCTACATGTTTTACGCCCCGAAATTGCACACAAATAAAAGCCTTCTATACCCCAACTAAAATTTTCTCTAGTTTACAATGGATTTGCAATATTTTTTACCGCCGAATGGAGCCGAGGAAGCACGAAGCAGCGGGCGGCGTGTCGGCGCCCGCACCCCCTTGCACACAATCAGCAGACGCAGCCCCCGAATGTACACTTACTCGGCGCGGATCCGCTCTGCTGCAGTCGTTTTTTTTGCCGTTTTGCCGCCGTTAAAAATTTGCCGTTATGGGCCCGGACCCACATGATCCCATGCTTAATCTGGCCCTGATTATGACATCGTCGATTTTTGACAAAATTCAAAGATTCGTTTTTTGTTTCTCTACGGCTTTGACAGCTTTGACAAGTGGAAAATGACATCCTAAACCCGAAAATAAGCTCAAGTTTGGGAGCTATGGACCTGTTAGAGCTGCTAAAATTTCAATTTTTTTTGGTGGTCTCTGAAAATGTTTTAGATACGCGAGCGTGTAAAAAATTCGGAGAAAACTTGTTTTCTATTGCTTGTATTTGGGGCAATTAGTTGTTAAAATTTTGAATGAAATAATAAACAGTGGTTTTTAATGATAATTTATTAATAAAAACACAAATAAAATTTACAAAGCATCACTCTGTGAATAAGTTTTTTAAATGTTTATGTATTTCAAAATAGCATTCAAAATTAATAAGTTTACTTAATTGTTTGTAAATTATCTTCAGATATTGATCTACTCTATTATAATATATAAATATAATACATCCATTTGTCCACTTTTATAAGTCAAAATATGATATATTATTTAAAGACCACAACGTAATTAACACATAATATATTATGTTATTTTTACAAAAAAAATTCTGTTGGTTTAAATTAAAAAAACTATAAAGGTCGGTACTACTAATATTTTTTCTAATTTACAAGCATGAATTGAATTCATATTTTTTGTATTCATTTTTATTGTACAACATATTTTAGTTTAACTAATGATTAAAAAATAGCGTTTTTTTCTAAAGAAGAACGCACACTAGCTTGCTTGAGGGGTGTGATATTGTTTGTACAAACATACCTATCTAGTTATCTGGAACCTCTACTGCAGTGCTATAGTGAAACCAACAATTTAGACGCAATTCTACTATAATATCAATAGCTCTACTCCAAATGATATTTTTTCTCATTTTTTTGTTATTTCTTCTTCGCTAGCTGCTTTATTTCAAGGAAATTCTGTCCTTACAGAGCATCAAGATTGATAATGTTTGCGCCAAATGTTTGCAATGTCTGTGCAAAACGATACCAGCCAAGCAACCATCTAGTCAAACATGTTCGACCGTTTATGAGCCTAAAAATCGTTATGGTCTTTAAATAACTGCAATTATGTTAATACCTACAGCACAGATACTCATTTTTTTAAACACATTACGTAATATTTTGAGAGTACATTTTTTTTAGATATGAACGCAGTTTTGAAATGTAATTTATACATCGATTAAACTAGTTTTTTTTTTTTTAATGACGCCTTGAATACATAAATATCTTCTGGTAACGTGTTCTGGTCGCATTTACAGGTTTCATTTTTTATTAATGTTATCGGCAATCAACCAATCCGTGAAATACTAATTCAATCTGCAGAATGCCCACATCGACAGGCAATTTGCGATTGCTATAGGCATTTCATAGGTTGACTGAAAAATGCTGTCTAGCTCAAGCAATCTGAAAATTGGAAAGACACTCTTCTCACTTCGACTTTGCTCTTGACCTCGGTTATCGAGCGTCTATAATCTATGATTAGTCAAAGTGAAGACTTGTTTGATAATTGTAATAATGGATGCGCGTACCGTTTCTTCAGTCACTTTGCAAGATTACGTGACGAAAAATTTCCACTCATCACAAAACAGAACTGAATTTGATCGACATTATAATTAACAAAGGAAATTTCCATTTCGAAATATTTACGCATACTTTTCAGTCTCTAAATTAAACCTTTAAAATAGTTCATTCCATTTGTACTTTTATATAAACAGTCAAACAAGTCTTTATACTTTGACTTTATAAGTACCTACTGTAGAAAGGGATAAAAATTTAGTGAGTTGGTCGTCGTACGGTAGCTATAGAGCAGCACTGTAAATATATCTGCCCAATCAATATTTGAATTTTTAGTACGAATAGCGCTTTGTCTGTTTTTAAATTGTCCAAGCTATTAGACAGGCGGCAATTTTCAGAATGTCTAAAACATGCCAGTCAATCTGTGAACAACATATTCGATTTGGGCATCTGCAGATTACAACTATGTATATATCGCAAATAGGCTGATTTCTCAAAAACATAAACACAAATTTTAATGTAAAAATGTAAAACAAATTAAAAATTGCATTTGTTAAAATCATCATTTGTTCAACGAATGAACATAGCTCATAGAGCAAAATACAATTATCAATTTTATCTTACATGAATAGTTAATATTTTTATACAACAACAATGAATTGTTATTTGTTAATTATATAGTTTTATTATTATCAAGTATGTTGATATATTACGTAAAAATTAAATATTTTGAACGAAAATTGTCATGTATGTACCTACCTATTTTCCCTAAAAAAACATACAATTAATATAAAGGCAAACATAATTCTTTCAAGTAATATCTGATCAATTTATTTTAATTTAACTTGAGATATTTTATCTGAGCTGATTTAAAAAGATTAGTTCAATTTTGAACTTTGTGTAAACTCTTTAAATTCAGTTCAATATGCATTACCGAGACTTTAATTTTTTCGTATGTAATGTATTTCGACAAGTATTTAGCAGATTTTGATAATAAACACAACATTAATATATACTAAAATAATTAACAAGCAAAACCCTTCTACTACTGATCAATTTCAGTAGTACCAGGTATTTGGATAGTCACTATTTTGCTAGAAGCTGATTGCTTCAGTTAACTCTCAGTTCCCAGTTTGATTTTTTATAACAACAATGAATAAAAAACATTTAATCGTCTTTATTCTTATTGCCATTTTTAATTTTTGATCGCTTCGTATAAGGTGCTCAGCTAATTAAGATTTAAACGGGCTCGTCAGTCTAGTCCGGATCTGTTAGAATGTATACTATGTCCTTGAAATATTTTTGAAATTATTGTTAATGTTTGCCTTTATAAAGTGACAAATAAAACTAAATTTCAATATCTATGACTGCTTGAAAGCAATAATGATGTTTTTCAAACAATTGAAAGCACAGCCCAAACGATAGACAATATTATAATATTAATATCAATTTATTTGATAACTATAATAGATAAATTATTTAGCCCATTCATCTTCAAAATTGAGTCATTATGAAAAAAATATAAAATATTGTAAATGTAGTTAAATAATAAAATGAAATAAATTATTACAAATTTGAATCTGAAAGTTCAGTTATTCAAATCATCAATTGAAAAAGTGAGTAACAAAAATATATTTTCATAACACTTTTTTTTGGTAAGGTTTTATTTTGAGGATGAAGGGGTTAGTTACAGAAAAAATCTTATTGTGTATGTAATTTTTGTGCCAAAAATTATCTAAAAATATGAAAAAAGGCATTACTCTCACTTAGATATAATATGAAGTTATTATCTTTTGTTTATTAATAATTGAATAGCGAATGTGATATTTTATCGGATTTCTATTTTTTCTTATTAGAAGTGCACCAGTTTAATACAATTTCTAAAAGGTTCAGTTCATTGGATTGAATATTTACGCTTAAATTTATATACAAATTTGAAACAAAAATATGTACAGTCTGTTCAAATATTTAAAGACAGTAATAAGAAAATGTGATTATAGGTACTAAACAGAAGAGAAGCATTTGTTTTATTGTCCACCACAGTTAAACTGATCAGTTTTCTTTCATATTTGAAATTAATTAATTCTTATTATTCTGAAATGTATGAACATACTATACATACAATATTTTTACATTAAGTTATAACAAACATTTGAAAATATAAATATTAGCTACCAGAACAACACTTACAATTTTCTAACATTATGTTAAGCTGGTGCACATCTATATAATAAAAAATAAATTCTATAAATAAAAAAAAAAACATACTAGATTTTTAAATGCTGTGCTTACTAAATAGTGCTTATATTTCAACAATTGCAAATATTCACAGCTTTTTAGACACTAAAATTTCATGTACATTTATGTGAAAAGTTTTTTTTTTAAATAACGGAAACAAATACATTTAAGTAGTAGTCATTATACATATTCTGGTTTACAATTAAATACTGCAGGTTATGACTGTCATACGTAATTTTAATTTTCTTAATCTAGTTTGTTGTGGTTTAAGGGCAGACGCAGAAAATATTTTTTGTCGTTGAACAGTTTTGCAACAATAAAAACGGAAGATTTAAAATTACACGAAACTACAATTTCGTAGCGATTACTACGTAACATATCTTAGATTTTGTCTATCGTCCTGAGTGGTGACTATTTAATTTATCATAACAAATGATCAAACAAGTTACAGTACGTATTGCTCGCCCTCAAAAAATATTCATCTGCGATAGCTCTAGATGTATAAAAAAATGAAATCTACAGTTTCTATTGGTTAAAGTCGTAGGTATAATGTATAGGTCATAATAATGGTTAAAGTCCATCACGGGGTATATTTAATTCATTGTTCATTTAAGTCACTTTCCCATGATGCGCTTTTTAAATGGCAAGGTTTGGATGTTTATTTTAAAATGTAAACCTCCGAGCAAGAAATTTGTCGTTAATCCTTCAAAACGTAATTATATCGAAAGGAGATAAAACAGCGAGTTCCGATGACATCGTATTATGTAGCAGAATCATTGATGCAAACTGTAGTGATAAGGTTAACGTTGTTGCAAACGTCAAATTTTAAAGAGAAACCGCACGAAATCAACGGTGTATAATCAGCTGACAGTTGTCACTTTACAATTTAATAATTTGATATCAACATTTACACTTGATCTACTAACACAATTAGGTATTGCACGCCACATATCGTGCTTCTTCTTCGATTTTTCATTGACGTGTGTAACTTGCATAATTGTACACAACAATAAATATTTACAAAGTACGTAGCGCGTAATGCTTTACTATATTAGACACTTCGCATAGGATAGTTCATTGAAATGCTGAGTAGACGGCGCATGATCTAAGTAAAATCCCATTGGCGCATTGACTTCATCGAGCCGTGCGACATTTACCGACTATAGACGAAAATGTTCGACTTAAGTCGCATCGAGTCGAATTGTGAAATTCTGGCAGCGCGTCTCCATTGACAAGATATTAATCACTTGCCTGGCTACACGTCGTTGGAAAGTGGCTTAAGAATCACTAGTCAATCTGTTTAAATCGATTTATTTTTGTAAAGCCAGCTTTACTGATACATTAAACACATTGTTTGTGACTCCTGTGGACGACCAATGTACATTAAAAATACACGCAGCGTTTGAAAGTATTTGAGTGACACTTACAACTCAACGAGTACCTACGTATAGTTAACAAAAAAATATTTCTTAAAATGCCACAAAAATTATCAAAATTACCTAGTCTCATCATAACGATCTTGTCAAATTCTAAAATATTTTTTTTATTATTTTCTAACTAGGTACGAATTGCATAATCTATACTGTTGTGGTGAAAAAAGATCAACACAAAAATCGCGCACACGTAAACGTACGGCTTATAGGGGAAAGTTGGGTGACATAATTTTCATAGTTTCGTTTAAGTGTCAAGTAGGGCGCGCATTCAATCGACTCTACTCGGAACAACACGACGGATCTCGACGTTTTTCATTTAAATATTATGCTTGTTTTTTGAAATTTTTGCTTTATTTCGGATTAAAGGTTTGCGACCTTTGCTGATCTGAGCTGAACTGAAATTGCTCACATTAGTGTGATAGACGCTTTATAAAAATTCAATTATATGAAAGAATGTTACGATTAAGGAAGGTTTTGGTTGAGGATCATAAATAAATAAGCTTTATCAATGTTTCGCTAGTGGCCAACGTTTTGAAAAATTTATTTTCATCTTCGAAATTATGAAAATAAATTTTTCGAAACGTTGGCCACTAGCAAAACATTGGTAAAGCTTATTTATTTATTATCCTCAACCAAAACCTTCCTTCATCGTAACATTCTATTGGATCAACACTACTTTATGCTGAAGATATGAAAGAATGTTTTTTTCAGCTTTATCGTTTCATAGAGTTGATCTGCTATCTTATTTACCCTATCTACTCTATTTTTAATAATGGTGGTAAAAGTCAGATACAGTCGGCATCTGTGGTTTCATTGGTTTGTTAAAAAGATTAATTTAATTTTTTGATAATTTATTGAAAATAATTCCTAACATTTATGAAAATTAATTATATTTGTGTAAAATTAAAATTGATAGTGTTTCTAATACTACAAAAAAATAACGAAAACATTTACTATTTAATTCATCTCTTTCAATTTTCTTATTTTTGTGGAAAATATTTATTTTTGATCTAAAATTATGTTTCACGTTAAATGAAGTTTTGCTTATAGCGTTCAATGGACAAAACAAATGAATTTAAAGGAATTAAAAAAAAGTGTTCTAATATTAAGATTGAACTGCCCCAAAATTGTGTGGTGGGGGTGGAACTGAGTACATCGCACATCATATTGTTATTGACTCTTGGATGCGCCACACGATACTGCGCATACATTCGTCCTTCTTGACTCTACTTCTCTTCCTTGCATATATTTGTTACCAACAAGAAGACATCTTTGCGCTGTTTATTAATTATCGTTATTCGTTATTTGAGGCTATTCACGCAAGTGGATTTGGGAGCTATGCCTTCCGTCTCACTGAAGTTCGGAAAAAACAAGCGTTATTGTAACTCATGCTCTATCAGCGAGGCAAATAACTGAGCCTCTTCAATTGTTAAAAAAAAAAACATTTGCCGGAACGGCCATAAACGAAGAGGCTAGAAATTTGCTTCATTTATCGGCGGCACGTTTTTTTTTTTTAATTTGCAGTATCTACTCGTATGTATGTTTTTAGTGAACGATAATTCTCTTTTCGGATTAATTTAGAAAAATGAGCGCTTTAAGTGATAAATAAGACTCCTTTGAAATTTAACTAATCGTGTTATGGTAAGAGAAAGTATTATAGTATTTGTTCTTTTTTTATGTAAATTAAACACATTACATAGGGTCGTAGCTTATCAGAATTGATGTGTATTGGTAAAAAATATAAGTTAATGTATATTATATAGGCTTACCATGCTTTTTTTCAAACCACGACAAAATATAATCACTAAATGAATCATATTACTTATTGATAAAATAAACAAAATTTAATATATGACATTAATCATTTTATTTTCAAACAGGGACATGTGGTAAGCCTATGTTGTACATAAGTCGGGAATATAGAGTGGTAAAATATTTTTTTGCACTACCTCTGATAAAATAGCTACTTTACACGCGTGTATTCAAGCATGTAAAGTGACTCGTAAGTCATTACGCACTAGTGCAGGAATTGATAAACAAAAGTAGGCATTATATAAGTATTTTTGATAGTAATTCTCATAAACTATCTACAACTCACCATTAGAAGTATATGAAAAACAAAAATGTTGAGAATATACAAGAAATTCAGTAAAAAGCAGTTATTTTATAAGAGGTATGACAAAAAATATCATATATCTCGTGCATAATGATCTTCTGACTCGCGTGACTGTTAACACTCGCTTGCACTCGTTTGAACATAAAATCACTGTTCATCAGTAATAAACCCCATTACGCAACTAGATATACAATCCACTATTGCATTTTACAACAGTAGCCATGTTAAAATCATTTAAATTCAGGCCTCAACTATATCTAAATAATTACAGTGTAAACACTTTATAACGTTCTTCGTTATAACGAAAAACTCCCTATTACGTAGAAATGTTTACAATTTGATTGGCTTACCTTAAAACCCATGCATTAATACCTTCTTTATAACGCAACAGCCATTCTCTATTACGAAGAAATATGTTCATATTTAGGCGTCAGCAAATGTTTACAAATGTAAAAAGGACGATTCTGAACCATCACCAACCATTTAACAAACACTTGATGCCGTCAAACTTATCGAAAAATTCCTATTGTTCAATGAAGATGATTCCACCACATCCCAAGACATGCATAAGATACCTACTTAATAAAATAAAAAACAAATATCGGCATAGCAAAAAACGTCAGGCAAAGTTAACAGAATATATGTGTTTGGAATAAATTAATTAAGTGAAATTTCGTTATTTTTCTTTCTTCCCTCCATATAACGAAAACTCTTTATAACGACAGAAAATGCTCGATCCCTTGAGATTCGTTATAAAGAGGTTACACTGTATATGAATAAATTATAATAAAACTATAAGTATATACCATTTCAAACAATACTGTTCTAGATTATTAACAAACAATACAGAAATAGTAAATAATTCGACAATTTTATTTATAAAATAAAATTAATGTTAAACTAATATAATAGTCATTCAGTCATTTTCTGATAATATGGGTATCCAGTCGTTACATACAGCGGCAGGATATATGAGTATGCAGTAAAAGTTTGGGATATCAAACTATTAATTTTAGACATATCGTGGACTTTTTTTATGAAATTTTTTACTCTATGAAATTTTGTTGGTATACAATTTTACCGTATTTTAGCCTTGCAGTTTTGAACGAAAGTTGTAAAAAAACATTTTTATGATTTTTTCACCTTAAAGTCACCATTTTTGGTAAGTTCCGAAGCGTGAAAACATGAATTATCCTTAAACTGATGAGTTCTGTAAACAATACGTTTTCTTGTTGTTATTGGATATGACGGGTCGCTATGTGTAACGCCCATGGACATGTGATACCAGAAAATGATCTTTAGCATTTTATTTTAAATACATTCGGCAAACGGTAAAATATGCCATACGTAATCTTCATCTTCGGTTTTTGAGTCGACAAAAATTGTAAAAATTAATATAATTTACAGTTTTTTATACCAAAACAAATAATGTTCTCCATCATCTATGAGTAAATCGTCAACACCTGAAAAAAACGAAAATTATTTTTTTATAAAATTGCCTTATTAGATTCTTTGGGCTAACAATTTTTTTCTCAATTTCTTATCTCAATAACAATGTAGAACAATGGTTCTACATTTTCATTGCGATATTATAAGAAAATATTAGTTGCCGAGGTTTCAGAATTTTGCGGTTTAGAGCAATAACCTTGTCCTGCTCTGCAGAAAATGAGACTGAAACAGCCCTGGATCTAAGATTTTTTTGTACCGGGGCAGAAACTTGATAATGGCGCCCCCTCTCTCCAGCGTTTGAGATACATTACTTAAAAAAACTCGCAAATATATAATGGTTGGCATTTTTCGTAAACGGGAAACCGTCAGAAATTGAGCAGATTGAGTATATATTTTGATTTTGGTGCCCCCTGAAACTGCCATCCGGGGCGGGTGCCCCGATTTGCCCTCCCCCAACTAGATCCGGGGCTGGACTGAAAACATCGGGAAGTTGAAAAAATGCAACCCGAAAGCACTGGAAAAAAAAATTATGAACAATTTCACTCACCAACAGGTGCGACAAGTTGATTCGCTGGCGGATTTGCGGGATCGGGCAGACTCGGCAAACGATACAACAGCCAATAATAATATTTGGTCGGCTCTTCCTTGTAACTAGCTAAGGTGTGTACATAATGTCCATTCGGCCATTCGCTCGCCGAAAAACCGAAGTGTTCCGAATCTTGTTCGGCAGCCATTTGCATCACGTGATAGAATGAGATATTGCGCGGCGCAATTAGCGTCATCGTATAATTTTTAGTGACATTAGTATCTACCCATAGCGAATAGGTGACAGTCACATTGCGAGCTTCTGAATCATTCAAATGAACTGATGGTGTTTTGACTATTTCATCAGATACTTCAACTGAAAACATCACAATTAATATAATTAATTGGATAACGAGAAATCCACTGATTCATAAGATTCATTAACTAGAAAATAACCGAGTCACTTTAGTAACTGGCTTGAGTTCCTAGATCGAATTCCGTCCGAATATTATTCAGGTGTGTGTAGTTGAAAGAAACTTACCGTGATTTTCAAACGAGGTGTCAATGTTAGCATGACCGCAATCTAGAGTTCTTATTGAACTAAGACCTCTCCATGTAAGAGCGAGAATAGCTTCGGACGTGGCCTTGATATCGCCGAAGCTTCCATCGGGTTGTTGATGGTCCAACATCCAAGAAACGGCGGCAGTGCGATTCCAATGGCTATGTGTTGATTCGTGATTTGTGTGCAAAGCCTAGAAAATGATGCCGTAGGAGTTATTAACAGATTTTGTTGTTATTCATGAAGAAGAGTAGAAAATAAAACAACTAGTAGCTATTTAAGAAATTATACGGATATTTTAGGTAAGAACTAACGAAGATAATATTTTTCTTCTTAGCACCGATAAAGGTGGGCAATCAAAATTGGCTATTAATATTTTAGATACGCAGGCACGAATCAAAAACAGACTATAGAAAACTTTTAAATGAGATTGGAGCCATGCAAAAAATCCACTGAAGTCAACGTGAAGCTACGAAAATCAATGGAAATACACAGGGAATTTAAGGAAATGTATAAGACATTGTTTTTCCGCCGAAAAAATATTTCCATTCGTGCTGTTTTCAATGGAGTTACTTGTAGATTTTAGTAATTTTTTAACTATGAATTTCAATGTGAAATTTTTCAAAAGATCAAATTTGACTTTACAATTTATTATTCAATCTAAGAGATCATATAAATTCACCTAGGAATATCAACTGCATACCTATAACAAGTCAAATACTACGTGTTCATGAAGATCTTGAATAGAATTTTATAATATGAATTTTTTCAAAAGTGTTCTCATTTCAAAGATCTATTTCAAAAATTTTGCAACTACTGAAATGACTAAAGATAACCAATACCAAAATAACTTAAGACAATTGAAAATAATTTACCTGCATTGCAACAGCAGTTGTATGAAGATTACCAAATCCACCGCCAGGTTGCTGTTGTCGGGCCAATCCTAAACTTGGTCTTCTCACGAAATGTTGCAAATTACGATGTCGATGATCCTGAACAATGCATCTCAGTGCCAGAATGACCATTGCAACGGTATCTAATGATTAAACAATAAAAGATTTCTGATCTTAGAACAAAGTTTGACATAGTTTCTAGAAAGATATGTTAGTAACGTCTGTAATAAAATGGATATTGAAATAATCGTGTCTCTGAGTTTTATATTACTTATTGATTTAAGGTTATTATTTTTTAACCTTAGGGGATTAGCGGAAATAAAATAATTCAAGAAAATTATCCCGGACTTCCCGAACTTGCACTAATCTTGCTGATGCGCTCTAACAAATCACGAAAATACCTGAGGTGTTGGGTATCAAATAATCAATGTCGCTAAGAACAAATTTCGTAAGTCAGAGATATTTTTCTTTGGAGAAACCAAGCTATAGTCACGGGTCGTTACAAAAGGTAGTTTAAAGAAAAAAATTAATTGTTTAATTTGAGCTCAAATTATTCTAATTTTCCAGCTACCCAGTTGCATAAATCGAAACAGGACTTACAATTATTTTTGACTTACCAACGTTATGATCAGCAGCAGCATTAGCAATGTCCAGCAGGCGTCTGATTTGCCTTTTCCTGACGTGTGCCGATGCACTGCAGGCGGCTAGGGTCGACAGAGCGAAATCAGCGTCTCTCTGCGACTCGTGGTGTTGCAGGGTGCCGATCAAGTCGTGACCGTGAAATTGGCGAGGGTCGTGGCACAGCGTGTTCAAGGCCAATGTGTAGAGAGCTAGCTGACCGCTTGCTATTGGCACTTCATGGTGACTGCAAATTTAAACAAAACATGATTCTCAAAAATCATGCGAATTTTTTTTCTGTTTTGCACAATACGTAAATACATAGAAAATGGTCTATATCCCATTACAACCGGCGTAACTTTTTTTGTTTTTGATTATTTAGGGACCAAAGAACCTTGAACAATGAAAAATGAATTAAAAAAAATTGGGTATTCCTGCTTAAATGTAAAAATAATCCGCACAAAATAACTGCGAGAAGCCGGTTGCGTTCAAAAAAATTAATCTTTTTCGCGACAAAAGCAAATTTGCCGATAGTCACGCCCGTATAGAATCGATTGTAAAGGGATATACAAAATGTATGTTACCGGCCAAATCCGATTGCAGGACAAACTAGTTTTGTCTAGGCCAAACTAATTCTACCTATATGCACAATTCTGTATCTCTTTTGGGTCAGGAGTTTTTAAACGCGTTTTTATAATTTTCTCTTAAAGAAATTAAAAAACGTTATACCTTGAAAACTACAATAGCTACAGACTTCAAGATTCAGCATGTTTTTTTGCATTGGACTAAGTCATTTTCAATCATATATTTTATAAATTTCCAGGTGATACTGTACTTATTTGAAAATGAAAATTTGTGCGTCGGCACCCCCCTGTAAAGAAAATTGAATAAAATTTTAAAAATCGAAATCCCTTAGAACGGATTTATATCAGGGTTACCTGGTATATTTAGACACGCTGAATCCAATGAGCAAAAAGGCGCAGCCCTTTATCTCGTCTCGTTTTGGCAATAATCGAGTTGGAAATTTTCAAATATTCAAATGGTCATAGCTCCGAAACCAAAAGAGATACAGTTCTGCGCTTGTGCTCGTTCGATTCAGCGGACGTTTTTCTATAAGGTCAAATAAATTCAGGCATATCCGTGATACTTTTATTTTCGTTAGAAAATTGAAAAAATTTAACTTTTTCGGTGTTTTTGCAAAACGGCGACTTTTTTCGGTACTAAGTGCCTTCCGATACAGTTAATATTGACCGTACTTGAAAAAAAAAATCACGCTGAATCCAATGAGGTCACCTACAACTCTGTATCTCTTTTGGTTTAGGGGTTAGACGCGCTTAATTTTCCTTCAAATATATCACTTGGAACAAACCAATGCCAACATATAACTTTTCCCGGAATTTCATTTTTTGAAACAGTTTCCTTTCATCTTTTTCTCAGTATTAATTAGATACGTGGTAGAGAATTTGTTTTTCTTATTTTATTATAATTAATAATAATCAAGGTTTCTCTTGAAGAGGGTTGAAACTCAATCATTCAATGTACCGTGTACCTACTTATACTGTATACATATATAAAGAAAATTAATATGACGTGTTTTTAATATTTGTGATAATCTAACCTAAATAAGCAAGATATTAAAAAAGTTGAATGGTATTACTGTGATCTTGTCTATTGAGAATTAACTGCGGAATACCCTGTATAGGTAATTCGATATAAAGCAATTTTTTTTACGGACGTAAGTATAATTTTTCTGATGCAGTGTAAAGCAAACACATTTTTATATTTCTTTAATACTTTTGTGAACGTTTTGAATAATACGAAAGGTTGATTATAACAAAAACTCGTTTCACCTTTATATAATTAATTGAAAACCAATCATTGAGCGTAGATATGTGCTTTTCCTTTTGTAGTGAGAAAAAAAACACTTCTTACAAAAAGTTGATATAAGAGGGAAAAAAAGAAAGATTTACACGTTGGAAGTTTGCTTCGAAAGAAAAATAACTTGCGTGGCAGTTTTTCTTTTAAAAAAGTACACAGTTGTCACGCAAAGTTTGGAGGATTTGTTTTCTTTTACAACAATTGAACACATTTTTTTCGCAACGAGTACCTAAAGTTTTCTTTGTAAAGGACACGATATTCTTTAGAGTTTAGGATATAAATGTGCTTCAAAATGCCGATTTTATTTCTATATGTTTTATAACTAATTATTATTTATTCATAATTTATTGTTGCATGTCAGATGGGTGTTCTCGTCTGTGCTGTATTCCTTTTAGTACTCGTACTTTAAAAATATATTGTTTACAAATGTTATAATAAAATATTTATTGTTTACCGTAAATTTTTTATAAATTTTTTACAACCTCCGTTTTGAATTTTACAACAGTTCAGTAAGAAAAATATATATTATATAGTCGGAACTCGTATAAACTATATTTACGAGACCGCTATGCCTTTCATAAGTTAAGGCCGCTGCACACGAGGCTGCGAAGATGGAAATGACGTCACAGTAGGCTCGCGTGCGTGGTCACAAGATGGATTTTAAAATTAGGACCAGAGCTATGGGGACTGACCTTCGTGACTTTTACGCCAACTGGTGGTAAAAATGTTAATTTTATGGGAGCATTTATTCAAAATATAATGATATATTATGAGTACGCTTTGGATAACAAAATTGCATTTTGCTTTTCATTTATCGAAAATATAAGTAAATTACAAAGTAAAATACTAATATTATACAAAATATATAATATTATACTCCGGGAGAGATGGCCAATTCTACTTTTTTTTCAAAGTTTAAAATTACTTGTTTAATTAATTTAAAAGTAATATTTTGTTAATATTCTGTAAGAATTATAATTAAAGTATCGTTTCCCGCAGAATTCAATATTTTATTCATCTTAGTTCCTTCGCAATAGCTCCTTAAAGTTAGTAGGGACATCTCCCCCGGAATTACTCTATATAAAAAAAATCGTAACAGCATATATCTCTTCTGTGCATGCCCTGATTTTCCTCAAAAATAATAGGGTCCTAGACATTTGCATATTAAATATCCTTCTGAAAGGACCCGGCACAAACCTTGTGGGATTAGGTTCTCGGTTAAATATGATCGAAAATGGTTTTATTTTATAGTTTAACGGTCACTAAGAAAAAGTGTCCATGTGAACATAGCCTAAAAATCAATAGTTTTTAGCTACAGATATGTTTAGCCATATTTTAGATAAAGGGATATCCATTGAATTCACTAACATGTTCTTTGTTCAACTTTTGTCCTTTTTCTAGAAATAGAAATTTTTTCGAAAACTAGGTAATGTTAAGAAGTTGTCATCCTGTATAACATAATAATGTCATATTCGGATTCAGCGCACCCGAAAACATTTTTGGCAAATAGTAGTTTCTATGACATATCAGAATATTTAAATTTTAAAAATTGATGATGTACAACTATATTGTTGGGTATTCTTTGTATAATTTTACTTTTGTATTGACGATTCTATAGCTGTAATAGGTCTATTGAGGAATAAAGTATCTATATCTATATCTATTACTAGAACTTAGGATTTTTTAAGACAGTGAATTGAATGGATATCGCTATATCTAAAATTTTACTAAACAAATCTGTAGCTCAAAATCTATTGAACTTTAGGCTATGCGCCCATATCATTTTTTCTTAGTGATCTTTAAACTATAAAATAAAACTATTTTCGATCAATTTAACCGAGAATAATATTCTTTTCGCTCATCCGTTTGACTTGTATAGTGTTCAGTAAAACTGGCGAACAGACTTTTTCCAAAAATATGTTTTTTGAACTCGAGGGGCATCAAATCGAAAAAATATTATATAATTTTGAAAAGTCAATTTTGATCTAAATTAGTACCATTCCCCACTTGTAGAGTTGAAATGGTAGAATCAAATAAAGAAAAATCAAAGAGCTTACCGCCATAGCAGCATGAGTATTTCAATCTCCATCTGTTTGGCGGACAGTTGTGTTTCGAGCGTAACTTCCGGAACGCGCGTGACATCCGGTGTCCGTGCGGCCAGTTGAAGCGCGACGAGAGCTGCCGGCGTGTCGTTACCGCCCCAACCCCAATCTGTCGCGCGTTGTGATTTTAGCCAAACGACAGCCCGGTCTACGGCGCTCTCGCTTGGGTCGGGCGGGTTTGGTGCCGTTGACACCGGCGTTTCTACTGCAGCGCCGGTCGATGTTGACATACCGCTTCCGACGGCGCTGTCCTGGTGCTGATGATGATAATGTTGATCGTCGTCCGACGTGTCTACGTCCACGGAGTCGGTCCATGGCTCCGCTGTTGTTTCTGAAAGTAAATAATTGAAATATTATTTCAACAAGAATTAAACAAACACTAACTGAGGCTATCCGTCTAGTGATGTGTCGCTCCTGAGCGAGTCGTTCATAATGAACGACTCCTTTCTCGGAGCAGAGCGAGTCGCTCTTTTTTTGTGAATGACTCACTCCGAGGGTCATTGCTCTGTGCTGAGCTGTTCTTTACTGTTGCATTCGCACATTTACAGAGCGCACACAGCACAGGCCACAGAGGCACTAGTGAATTTTGCACGTACGGAGTTATCTTTGCTGAGTCATTTAATGTTGAATGACACACTGTAAGTGTAATAGTACTAAGCTTACAGTGACTTAAACCATTCACATTGACGTCGTTGACAAAGATATAATAATATTGTAACAATAATAGTATATTGTGCGACTAGTGAGAGAAGATTCCATGAGCGTAAAACGCACGCAAGTGGAATATTCTCCTTCGATCAATGGTCGCACATAATACTTTATTCAACTAGCGGGAGTAATATGTCATCGGGGCCCTGATAAAAGAGGGAAAAATAATAAATCACTTCATTGATTGACGTACCCACCGTCAGTGTATGCACACAAGGTTGCCATGACTTTCGCTGAATTGCGATGCTGTTTTCATATATACAATACCGCCTACCACGTTCCTATTGGTCCAGAAGCTGCGTGCAGTTTTTTTTTCATTATTTCACGCTTGGGCTTGCTACTGAGTTTCTATTGGTCTAGAAAATTCATTATCACACTGTACGGCTTATTATTAGCACTCTACGCGTCAACATGAAGTAATTTATTATTTCTCCCGAGTTTAGCAGGGCCCCGAAATTACATATTACTCACGCGTGTTGAATAAACATTATTATTGTTAAGCTTTTATAATATGTACCTACTTTAATCGAAATGCGAATAATATAAGATCACAATCATATTAAAATGAGCTCAGAGCTGAGTGTGTATTGCTCTGTGCAATGCTTCGTGACTCTTGAGCATGCATGATGACAGTTCACACCTCTGCAGTCTGCATATACTTTTGTGTAGTGTGTACTGTCTAGTGTCGCTCCTTTGAACGACTCCCTCTGAGCGACTATTTTTAGTGAGCGGAGCGCACGGAGCCAGATCTCAATAAAGAGTCATGTGGACACATCACTATATCCTTCGATGATGAGGTACAGTGTAGTGTGTACACACAACACAAATTCTATTCTATTCTATTCTATTCTAAATTGAGTCAATCTTGAAAAAATGGCTAGAGCTGACAACTTTACAGAATTATACGAATAATTAAAAAAAAAAATATCAAAATCGTTCAAATAGTAGCCACTGAAAGTCCTCGAAACAAAAAAAGCGTCGAGTTTTTAAAATAGTATATATCGCGGTTACAAGTCAATGTCAAACTCATTACGAATAGAAAGTTTGAATATGAACTAGCTGTAACCCGCGACTTCGTCCGCGTGGAATTTATTTTTATTCAGTTCGCAGAGTTTACGAATTTACTTCTTATAACATCAGCTATCTGCCAGTAACCAGAACAAACAAACAGACAAAACTTTAAAAGTTGTTTTTTTTTTTTGTTAAGAAGTATCGTATAATATATTTTCATATGCATTTAGTAAAAAGCTGTTATTTTGACATTCCAAAGAGACACTTCAATTTTGTTTATAATATGTATATAGATAATATAATCTAGCCGGAATGTAATGTAACTATTAGTGATGTGCCGGATATCCGTATCCGCGGATATCCGAGGGAGAAGAAAGATCCGTATCCGTATGTTAGTTTTTGGCGGATCTTTTACGGATCTTTTATCTTATTAATTTTCAATTCATAGATGAAATTTTATATACAGGGTGTTTGGCACATGAACCGACACAATTTTATGGAGGGTTCTCGTTGTCATTGTGATCATTTTAACCTCAATGACTAATTTCTAAATATCCGTTAATTTTTTTTTTTAATGATTTTTAAATTATTTTTTTCTACTGGTTTTTATTAATACAGACAGTCTAAAAGTCCATAGGGTCTTTTTCCTGATACTATTTGCATAAAATTATGATTCATTTAGAACAAAGAGTCATTCGAGAACTCAATAAATGTATTTTCATGTCTCTAGTACCAAAAACAAACAGGTTAAGATTTTTTGAAGGCAATTTTTAGGCCAATTTTCGAAAATAACTAATAAAAATCGTATCTCGATAACCATGACACTTAGCGCAAAAATCATTGAGGTTAAAATGATCACAATGACCTCGAAAACCCCCCAAAAAATTGTGTCGGTTCATGTGCCAAACACCCTGTATATAGGTGATAATGAAAACCTGTTAAATTCCATTCATATTATTTTTTATTTTTTTAAATCGTATTTGGCACCTTTATATTGCAAACATTTATCGTAGTGAGTACCATACTAATAGTACATAACTCAAAGGTACTAAATCAACTATCTTTATAATGAGATATTGCACATCGATCTTTGAAAGAGACAATCTGTTATAAGAGTTAACTCTTAAAGAGGTCAATAACTTTTTCCCATAACATATAGTCTCTTTCCAAAGGTCGATGTGCAATATTTACCGCCGCGTTCTCTAAGAAAGTTAAGATCCGTATCCGTATCCGCGGATATTGAAACTAAAAATCCGTATTCAGATCCGTATCCGCGGATATACATTTTTAACGATCCGGCACATCACTTGTAACTATACACAGGACTGAAGTTATACACGTATCAAACAGTGGTGCGTCAACGTTTTCAGTAGCGTTCCTTAGGATCACTGCAAACATAATTCAGATTTAAAATGCGGCCACCCCACGCATCAAAATTTGAACATTTTGAGCAATGCGGGTTTTTTCCTAAGCAAAATATTGTAAACCTATTTTTTTGCTCTTATAACAAGAATTAAAGAAATACTTATAGGTGTAATTTATGTCTATGAAAACTTAAGCTCTATTCCAGCCTCTCTGTGAACGGTAACAAAACCGTCACAGACATGCGCAGTAGCTAAAACGCGTTCCGAAATGGATATAACTTCATTTTAGCTACTGCGCATGACGGTGACGGTTCTGTTACCGTTCGCAGAGAGGTTGGAACAGAGCTACAGATAACTAGTAATTAAAAAATTAAAGTCTGTATCTCATCAGGAAGTTAGTTTACCTAAAATCAATTACAAAGTTCCGCCCGACATACACGAAAAGCGAGTAAATATAAACGTGGTAAAAATATAAGAGAACGATTTATAAAGTAAAAAAAAAATAAATAAATGAAGCCATAAACTATATGAGATTGATGAGCTAGGGGCTGTTTTGCGATCTGAGAATTGTCGCGACACTGTTCTGTAAGTGTTTTTGGCAATGCAGTTGATTAATTGAAGCAGGAATTGTACACTAATGATGTTTCCATGTTGGTGGCCATTGATGCAAAAAAAAAACGTTCTATTTAACTCTAAGATAACTTTTGTACTTTTTCTCAGATAAATAGTGAATCGATGTTATTTTGTTAGTTGAAATAGATATTAATTTGTGGAATGACTTTCAAAGTAGATAAAAGAAAAAAAGTACTATTAGCACTGAATTTTACGAGGTAATACAGCATTAAATAGCGTTTGTAAAATTAGACATTTAACACTAGTGCGAAAACTCAAAATCGAATTTTTGGACGATTACAAGACAAAGTTTACTGTACTTCGTAAATAGGAAATAGGAATATTAGGTGATCAATCTATTTTGACGTGATATTTGATAACGTCTTATAAATTGATGAAACACCAGCTGCACGCACGAAAAAGTGTAACGTTCCGCCTGACCCTGTGCGTGCAAGCGAAAGCGCAGTATAAGGGTGTGTCCTACGTATGCACGGGTACGTGCGAAGCGATAATCGCACCGCACTGCGGTGCGTGCGTTCAAACTATGATGTCCAATTTAAATACGACAATTAGGTGCGTGCGATGCGTGCGTTTTAAACCATGATCGAAAATTTTCAAATTCATTATAGCAATTTTTTTACAACTTAAGCCTATAGATATATTTTAAAAATTAATTAATTTAAATTAAATATTAATAATATACATAATATATAATTATTAATTAATAATTAAGTGAATTATAAACCACAGTATTTTATTGCGATTACCTACATTTCTGTGAACTAATAAGAATTCATAAACTCCATAAAGTGTCGTGTTATTTTTATTGTATCAATATTATACACAAAAATATCGAAGTCGTACGATAACTGCGGTGAAAATAAAACAATTTTAAAATTAAAACCATCCGTGCGATGCGGCAACCGAACTGCGTGCGAATTTAACGCAACACGCATTTACGTTGGACAGACACATTTAATTTCTCGTGTTTTAATGTGTGCGTTGCGGGCAACGCACATAATAAAACACATGAATTTAAATGTGTCTGTCCAACGTAAACGCGTGTTGCGTTAAATTCGCACGCAGTTAGTTTGCCGCATCGCACGGATGGTTTCATTTTCAAAATTGTTTTATTTTCACCGCAGTTATCGTACGACTTCGACGTTGTCGTGCATAAAATATTGATAAAATAAAAATGACACACACTTTATTAAAGTTTATGAATTCTCGGTTCACAAAATTGTAATCGCAATTAAATACTGTTGTTTATAATTCAGTTAATCATTAATATATTTATATATACACGCATCGCACGCAACTAATTGTCGTATTTAAGTTGGACACCGTAGTTTCAACGCACGCATCGCAGTGCGGTGCGATTATCGCATCGCACGTACCCGTACATACGTAGGACACACCCTTAGCTATAGAGAGTCGGTAAAAATATAGTTTGACAGCTAGGTACTAAAATTTATTTTATGTATTATTAAATATGATATTCGAGCGGAATACGTTATCACGTAAAACTATCGTCCGTAAACCGACTAAATTTTTTTAACTGACAGGTATAAACGGTAAATATGATTTATTTAGCCGGTAAATATAAGATATTTATTTGAAGATGACTATATCCTGAGCCTTCAAGAATGAAGTTATTATTTTGTTGACAAGCTATAATAACATAATACGTTGACATTTAAGCGTATAAAAGTCAGTGTAGGAAACATTATTAAAGCATCTTTTAGTTGAAATGTCACGTGTATAAAAATAAAGGTTATACTATATGAGAACCGTTATTGATACATATTTTTGTAAAGAGAAATTATAAAAGAGAAAATAACGAATTAAATAAGTTGAAAAAGTAAAGACAAATATACGGGCGCTTCTTGAACTTATTCACCTAGGGACCGCTTACAGAACATTAAAAATAAAAGTTCTATACTATTTCATTCTCATAACTAAATGTAGTGTCTGTATGTATTTTCTATCATAAAGACTAATTATTATTATTATCATTATAAGGGGTGTCCCAGAGCTTGGTCTACGGACCTCCTCGAAAATATTCACGGACCCTATTTTAGGAAACGCTGTTATGACTATATGTCATATTTTAGAATAATTTAAGGGTCATATTTTTCAAGTAGAATAAGAATAGGTAAACAAATTTTTAGTATGTAAATATTTTTCTCTCCCTGATTTATAAAAGCATTAGATTTGTTTTTAAATGTGAAGCAATAAAGAACCCTCAAAATAAGTAGTTTAGAAAAGGAAACATAGCATTAAGCAAATAAATCTATACTAATATTATAAACAGGTACAGTTTGTAAAGGCCACTGCACACGAGGCTAGAAACGCTGCTAGAAATGCTGCTAGGACTTCTTCTAGCCGGTAGGTTGGGTAAGAAGCTGGAAATGACGTTACTGCGGACTGCCTTGCTAGCTCAGAAGATAGGTTTTAAAATTAGAACAGGGGCTATTTTCCCTGCTAGATTTGTTGCTAGGTGTGAGCGAGAACCAATCAGGAAGCAGTATCTTCACGTGGGCACTTGAACACCCACATGGCGTCATTCTGCCAGACAACAGACACGTTTTGCTCTGTGTTTATATTCGAACTGTCATTGCGCGCGCACCAGATCTATCCACAAAACACGCTTTAAAAATAATCTCGTGTGAAGCGAGCACTTAACAGCAATCAAGAAAATCAGCGCTAGAAAACTAGTAGGCAAATCTAGCAAGGAATCTAGCAGCGTTTCTTGCCTCGTGTGCAGTGGCCTTAACTTTAAGTATAGAAGGTGATCTCCGAAACTACTTATCCGATGTCAAAAATCTTTTCACTAATATTTAGAATGGACCATTAGGATAGATATAGGCTATATTGCGTTAAAATAAAAGCGCTTTTCGTGAAGACCAATTTAGCAACGTAAGTCGACGAAAAAAAGCTGGCAATCTATCAATTCGGGCGAAGTCCAACCGGGCTTCTAGGCTCTAGTAACACAATAAACGGAATGTTCCACTAATTCGTCGGTCTAATATTGGATTTTTTCATCGTTTCCATTCTAAGTTGAAAGCCAATCGATCGTATTATTATATATTTAAAAGGCCATTAGTACCTATAGATAACTGTAATAACAGTTTTGAGTAATTATTTTTCCTGATAAACTGATTAAAACTTGTCGTCAAACGTTTCCCGGTTAAAAATATTAGAAGTGATCGAAACTGATAAAAAAGCGAGTGTGCTTTAGATCACACGACTGAAGTAAAACTTCTTCCTGCCATAATTATTTTAAATATATTTATTAAGAATAATGCGTAAATACCCGCTCATGTAAAATTCATAAACGAACAATAATATGCAGTCGGTTCGTCTCAAAGTTTATCGAACACAATATAACCTAACTCTGTAGCACATATCTACAAACACGAAATGTTTGAAATATAATTTTTGATTAATTAATAGGCAAAATATGTATATATATTTATTAGCATAATTTATAATACATTTAAAAGGATTTATTATCTAACCTACATTATTTCACGTTACAAAATGCAGTAAAATTCGATGAAATGTATTTTTGATACAAAAAAATTGTTGTTTTCATTTTAAACGTCAAATAGTTGTATTAATGCTCCGTCTTTGTCACACTCACTAACTTATATCTCTCTCTCAACTCCGATGATGCACTTCCGTAAACGATTTCGTCAGGCATTTACCAGCTTACTCCCCAAGTCAACCGTGCCTAAAGAAGTTTTACTTCAAAAATCAAGGTTATAGGAATTGAACCGTCAAATGTGACCTTGATCCATCTGGATACAAAGTATGGAATTATAATTTTATTTATTTGAAATGATTTGACACAAGTTCGACCCTGCGTTTTCATATTCCACGACAAAAGTACATATGTGATGTGTTTTTTCTTTCGACATTAAATTCTGCAACTGGTAGACACACAACTTTAGTTGCAAACTGGACTCAAAGTTAAATCCTTTCTAAATCCCAGTGCGATGATTGCACGTGTGTGTGGAACACGTGTGCGGGATGTAGGGACTGGGATATGTAAACATTCCTGTTGGGAGACAAAACTTCCCTATACTGTGAAAACACAGCCAAAGGACGTTTTATTGTTTTACCAACAAAAAGATAATGTTTTGTAATAAAAAAGGTGAAACAAAAGTGCTCGAGTAAAAATCGTTGATCGTGTGAACTACTAACGTTCGAATTTTAAAGCCCGATTTACACCAACACAAAAATGTCAAGCTGTTTATTTTTCTGTCGCTTATATAAATTTAAATGATAGAGATATAACTATCGGATTGAAAAATTGCATTTCTTTACACATTAGTGCAAAACATTGTCATTTAATTACCGCTACAAGGGCAGGAAAAGTAGTTTTTATAGGTTGTCGCGCAAAAAATTATTTACGTTATATAAACACTTGGAAAAGATCTATAAAATGTTTTTTTTTCATTTTAACGACAATCGTTCTGGGTTATTTACTCATAATGACGAGTACAAATATTGGGATTTCAACTGTATGTATAAAATTTTTCTAATATAATTTTACTAAATAAAAAACGGCATTTGTCATATCCAGATATACATAAATATCCCGAACGATTACGAAAATAATGCCCGTGAAATGTTTACTAATTATAACCAAATATTAATTAAATAAAAAAAACTTTCAAATTAAATTCGAATATTATGTTAAGCAGTCCCGCAATTTTGTTAGTCATGCAGGAACAGATAGATAGACTACAGACAGTCCGACAGATTTGCAATTTTAATTATATTATTCCTTATCTTTTTAAAATTTTCAGTTTAGTAAAAAAAATTAAAGAAAGCCACAGTTCAGGTCCGCGTCAAAAGTTTTTCGTGAAAACGTCGAGTAATACCATTTCTTGTATCGCCTGCACAAGATTCGTAGACGTTTGGGATTTTTCGTTCCCCTTTCGACGCTGCCGTAGCTCTTGCTTTCGCTCGACACAACTTTTTAGACTTAGTGCGAACCTCTCGATGCGCGCTTTCTGCTTGCTGACTGTGTTTTTTATAATTCCGAGCATATTTTCGAGTCATATGTTACCATATACTTAGCTATTTTGTACTTTCAAATTTAATACCAATTTTCATTTATATTCCGGTGACTATTTTTGTCGAACTTTAGCTCCTAGTGGTGCTCTTCGCAAGCTCTTTAAAATGACACCAATGTCCAAGCAAACGATAATCCACGTTACATTAATTTTAAATGTTGGAAGATTAAAGGATGAATCCTCTCCGAAGATGGCATAAAGTTTGCCGAAACGTCAGACAAATAAATGTAATAAAAAAACCTTCAGTATTTACTTAGTTCATTGATCCTATGCCACCAGGATTCATCCTTTAATCTTCCAACATTTAAACAGAATCATCGTAACTCTAAATTATTAGAGTTATTTTTCATATTAATTTTAAACTTTACACAAAGCTAATTCGTGAGTATCACGTGCATGCGCCTACACTCGTGCGATGACGTCACAGACAAAACAAATCGTGCGCGACGAGCTCGTAAAGACGTGCTCTACTCGTTGTGAGCTCAACCGTTGTAAAGCGTAGTTATTGGCCATTGAATTTCTAAGGACATTTTGTAACACAAAAGAGTTCGACCAGCTATCAGTGTACTTAACGAGCTAATAGACGTTTTTAGAAAATTACCGACACGCCTCGGAAAAGTATCGTTGAAAAATTTGAAGTTCGGTTCTGTCATAGAATACCAGGTGTACGCAGTCTAATTTACTAAGGAGTACAGAAACTAGTTTACGTCAAATCCTCTTACTTCTAATCGTCTCAGTAATTGAAGTTCATTTTATGATGTCACATCCAGAAATTACGTGCGCGGAGATGTAATATACAGTGGAGTGACATTAAAAAGTGCACATGTACGGGATACCTGGTGTAAACATTGTTAGAGAGTTATTCGGACGCATATTATGCAACAATAATTATTTCTTACTGAGAATATGGTCGAAATTTGATACTTTTACCCCGGGACCGCACATAGGGGCCAGTGTTGGCGCCAACGTTGGCGGTATTATTTTTGAAAAGCGTCCACACATTGGGATTTATTGGAGCCAACCTCAGTTAGTTCCAAGCAGAGCCAACATCAATATGTCGGACCTAGAAGTGGTTGTGGGTGCGGTTGCTGTGCTAAGCACTGCTTATCATAATATTATTTTTCTACAAAACCAAAAAAAACGTCCGTTTCTATTTTTGTGGTCTTTAATTATTGGATTCCATAAAACTGGTTCTGCTTGATAAAGCTCCAAAGACAGTAATACATTTTCATTTGACCATGTCTCCTTTGATGACATCATTTATAATTTTAAATAATATTACGACGTTGTCACTCGCTTCATCAGATACTGAAGACTGGTTGGCGTTTTACACGCCAATGTGTGGCCGAATACACGAACGTTGGGACAAATTCATTTTGATGTTTCGTCAAAAAACCGACACAAGACGGCCAACGTCCAACGTTGGAGCAAAGATTGGCCCCAATGTGCGGCTCCGCCTTTAAACAGTGCACATTAATCCATATACATAAACAAATAATGTACACCAAATATTTCGTTCTAATATCCTTCCTCGTAATTGCAAGCAAGAATTTAAACAATGTAGGTGTTTATTTCAAACGGCTTAGTTTAGGTGCTACATTATTTATTTATTTAAAGATGGGTGCCAAACAGACTCTAGGTCCAGATAAATGACACCTCTTAATACAGAAAAAAAAATTAATCAGTTGTCAGATTATTACACTGTAAGAAACAGACAGAAAAAACATGTATCTATGTGTTCTGTGTACAATAAAGAATTAAAAAGAAAAAAAAATACAGTATTCAGAATAAACACAACAGAAAATAAAGTAAGAATAAGAATAGAATGACGTCAAAACAGGACCTGAGTAGCACATCTCTATCGCGCATAGATAAACAGAGGTATCTCTATGGAAAGAGATGTATATATCTCTATCGCATCATTCAAGTAAAAGGAAATAGTAGACGTGATGGAACTATAGGCAGCTAATCAGCTGAAGCTATCTAGCGATGACGTATCTTTGAAGCGGGATAACGTTGAATATTGCACACTTTTAAATTTTTTTTTCTTGTAGAAAAGTTCCCAAAAAATTGTTTTAATATCAATTTGTAACCTAGGTTTCAACTCTAAAGAAAAACTGGGACCAGCTGATTTGTTTCCGTACCGGCCATTTTGACTGAGCAATCCTTAACCTTAAATGTACGGAGGCAATTTTGTTACGGACAACCTTTGACTATTTAATACAGACATGGACTAGCAAGTCTAACGCCACACTTGTTGTCAAGACCTCTAGCGACACGATGTGCCAGTGGCGGGCAAGCTGAGAATTAAAATTTTTAAACATAATGACGTTGCTCTGGGGACGCCATGTAATGCCTTTGAAGTATTAATATTGTTCTTTTTTGGTTAATAATAAAATATATATCTAATCTATATTATAATTTTGTAATTTTTTAATATTTTTCAATAAAAATTTGTGTAAGCATAGTTTAAAGTATTTTTAATAAGACAACCGCTCCCCTATCCTGAAATATTTATTACATTAAAAAAAATCGCAAAAATTAGCAATTTAGCGATCCACTACAGTAGTGTTCGTCACTTTAAAATGGACAAGTAAAATTTTATTATTTGATCATTTCTTTGTATCCTGATATCGATACGCCACTGTTTGCAACAAGATGGCAGTAAAGGAGTATGGGGACCAGGTTGGGTCATATAGTCACTGGAGGAGATGTCACGGCGACATGACTCCCCTGAATCTGATCGGGATCATTAAACACAGTGACGGCATCTACGTCAGCAACCGACTGGGCGTCGTCTTCCACGTTTCATGTACAGGAAAAGCCCTGTTAAAACCAAACTCGCGTACTTTTGTTAGTGTTTTAATATTCTGAAATAATTAAGTAAAACAAATTGAGACAATCTGATTTATCCTACAACAGTGAAAAAAATATTTTTTTAAATTTCTTTTTATAGTTCTAAATGGCGACACAGGGGTTCCGCAGTGTGATCAATTTTAACAAAGTGTTCTCTCCTTTCCCGCTCGCATTTGAAAATATTTGGTATTGACATATGTTTGGCAGATGTAGTAAGTACGGAACCTTCCCTGTGGAAATTGAATTGGCATTTGACCGATTATTTTCACCATTCGAACCCACAAGTGGGAAATGGTACTAGTTTAGGTCAAAAATAACTTTTCAAAAATTTTACAATATCCGTCCGTTTTGAGGTCCCCCGAATCCAAAAAACATATTTTTGGAAAAACTCTGTGCGTCTGTTAGTGTGTTTGTCTGTAAACACGATACAGGTCAAACGGATGAGCGGACTGAAACCAAATTTTGGGAGGATGTTTAATATGCAAATATGAAGAGCCCTATTGTTTATGGGGAAAATCGGCGCATGCGGAGAAGAGATATATGCTAAAACGGTATTTTTTATATAATAATGGTATACTTTTCATAACGGCTTATTTTTCTATTTATTTTTTCAAGAAAGTTTTGTTAAATTTTTTTTTCTAAACTTTAGAGTTTCGGAAATATTTTGAAAATAAAAAAAAATCATCCGCTCTTTACTTTTATGGATCTGTCAGAAATAAACTAGTTAGGCATGCTTTGATTAATTTTTACATGACGTGGAACATACATGTTGGTAACCATGGCAACGAATAGTTAATATCATATTGAATACTATCCATTACCCGCGTCACCTCACGCGATATTAGAAATTTAATTTTCTTTATTATAATCAAATGTCAACATTTTTGAAGTTGGAATGGTCCCGTCGCCCAATTAGCTGGAATTTTTTTAGAGAAAATAGAAAATTCCAATTTTATTGCCAAGAACTCACCTTTATTAAGTGGGAATATTCAATTTCCTGTTTCTAGGAACAAATACGTATATTGAAATGTTTAATGAACGTCTGATTACTCTTAAAAAAAAAATATCGACTGATTTTTTAAGCAATATATTAACAAAATATTTACTTAATTATAATTCAATTCATTAACCTTTCGATCTGGATTTGAACCTTCTTCGAAACGGTAATTATTTGAATGATAACTATATCTTTTGTTAATATACTCTCTAAAAACTTGGTCGATAATTTTATTTATTTAATACGTATATTGTTAAGCGGGGTATGCCTTTACCAACTGTCGGTTTGCTGCAGATATTTTGGTATCGATTGGAATGGGTCTACCTATATTGAAAATGAAATATCGTTTATCAAATCCAAACTATAGATACATAGATACATGTGAACAATAATAGCTTAAACTTTATTGAGATACATAAAAACACTGCAGAGTTAATAGGATGTTGAAATGAAATTATTATAAAAAATAAAAAAAAAGATATGTTGTCAATTTTTAATAAAAAATTATCTGAGTTACGTGACTTTTTGAACACTATCTTCGGAGTCGAACATTTCGCAACACGAAAAAAAAACAACAGTGTACACGTATCTTTAGTTCATTTTGATGGACCATTTTACAGACGGTTTTTATTGCTATGCACAGACTGAAGAGATGGGCAATAGAAGGTAAGATAAGGGGCCGCTTTAGATTGTCTGTAAAGTCCAATATCTATCCATATAAAATGTACACCGTGTTCGAAAAAATGCGTGAACTTGATATAACTGCCCATTGTTTTATGAACACGTCATTTCTATTTTAGTTATTTCATTATTCGTATGTTAATATTACAATGTTTTGGTTTGTCAATTTTATTATTTTTTGTTTGCCAAAAGACATCAGCAACTGCCACCCTATATGCGTCGATATAGATTATAGTTATTATGTAGTATATTTTGGTAATTATTTAAGTTAATAGATTTTAAAATATGTACAAATATTAATATTTACATTTAAATGTTTACATAATATATAGTTTTAAAGGTACGTGTTAATTTTAAATTAATACGCTAATTTTGCATGAGTATTATGAAAGAATGAAACTAACACTTAAAAAATTTGACCGTATCACTTCATAACCGCAGATATCACAAATGAATCACTAAAATCTCGGTTTCTTAAGGTAGCAACACCGCAATATAGCGACCGTAATGTGCTGATGAATCACGTAACAAAAATTTTTTTAATAGAAGTAAAATTTTACAGAGGAAAGCGTTTATTTTCATTTTTTTCTTGTCGCATGAGACTAAAATTATTTGGTTAAAATGCGAATAATTTTAAGAATTTAAGTTCGAAAGTTACCACGTTTTTTATGATCACGGTGTACGGTGGTCCAAAGACGTTATATGAGGGGCGTGTGATGCTGTACAGGTAAGTGATTGAAAGCGAAATAGTCGTGCAAGGGTGAATGATGCTAGCGTAAGGTCTGCAACTTTTATCTGCCCAACTTTAAACAATAACATGTGTCTAAACTAATCTTCCAGTTCCTTATATCTGAACGCAACCAGAATTTCAAAAACTACGAACCACCACTCGCTGAAATAATTTTTCTGTTATGTAGGTACTCAATTTTATTTTTGAGAAGTGTTCAATCAAACTTTCGTGATAGTTTTTGACTTCCGAAAAACTAATTTCGTTCCACGTCTTTCTGAAAATATTCAAGGTTCGTTTCTGAAATTAAGGAATAAAAGATTTCACAAAACATGTATTTTTTATTCTGATCTTCTTTTGTTATTTCAATATTTAAGACTTTTATCTACAACTGGAATAAGGTAAATTATATAGACGTTCAAAAGGTTATTTTGGTCTTGTAATAAAATTAAGGCTCACTCAAAATTGCTGGTACAAAAATTGGCATTTTCCGACGGAAGGTAGGTACTAAATAATTATTTCACATATTTTAAACGATTTAAATCTATCATTTTTCAAATACAAAGCCAGCTCTATATCCTCTGCACACCTTCCGCTTTTCAAAATTATCAAATAGCCTTAAATGCGGAAAATAATAACTGAAAAATTGTACTGACAAACAGCGGGTCCAAACAGTAAACGTAAGTATGGATCAAAGCAGGAAACATATTGAAAGCGTTCGTTAAAATAGAAAATGAGGCAGAAGGAAGGAAAAAAATATTCGTGTCACAACGCTCATAGAAAGTGTAACTTCTTACGCAGTATTCAAAGATTACACAGTAAAATTTAACTGACGTAGAAGATCACACTATAGAAGTCAAGGCAAAATCTATAAATGGACATGCACCGAACAATGTATTATTTGTCGTCCGTTTCCACGGTTACATCGCTTGCGTTAAATATTTGACGCAAACGGTGAACGGGTCTGATCTCGCATAAGAAATTGCAAAAAGTATTCAAATATGGTGGGAGTACGGGTCTAAGCGTAACAATATGGTGGAAGTACGGGTTTGCACGCATGTTGGTTGAGTTGGGCGGGTCAGACGATAAATTATGGTGGAAGTACGGGTCTAGAACAGAGACTGATTTTTCTAAAAAGCCATTTATTTATAATATGTATTAGCAGGCCAGACTCAAAATTAAAAAGTAAAACACATACTAAATTACAATTTTTATATATTTAGTTTAAATCAATTTTCATATAAAGGTAATAAAAAGGAAAAATTATCTTGAGCTTGAAAATCCAGTAATTTTAAAAATATGTAGTGGCATCGCATGTTATCTAAAATCCTCATTGGACAGAATCTGGTCGCGGACCATACCTTTGACATCACTGGTCTAGAGTCTCTAGAGACAGGGGTCGGCAACCTTTTGAGACGGAAGAACCAAAAGTTACAATTTACAAAATTTCCGAGTTTTTAAAGAGCCACTAAACATTTTCGTTTCAGTATTATAGTATTTGCTTATATGGGTATAATATATATTTCCGAAGACGACACGTCGCGACGGGGGCGGTGCGGGTGAGCCAAAATGGCTGAGAGATAGACATGATGCTCATTCATGGATCGATTGGACGATTTTTTGGAATTTATAATAAAATACCTATTTTTTGCGTATGGAACTGGAGAGGCGCACCGTTAATATCAAAAGAGCCGCAGGTTGCCGACCACTGGTCTAGAGTCTAGACTAGACGATAGATTATGGTGGAAGTACGGGCCTAGCTGATAAATCACGGTGGAAGTACGGGTCTAGACGAATTGATTATGGCGGAAATGCGGGTCTATATTGTGGAAGTCCTTATCTAAATTGATTCAGACGTGTTCATATC
Source organism: Xanthostigma xanthostigma (assembly GCA_963575645.1). NCBI lineage: Eukaryota > Metazoa > Arthropoda > Insecta > Raphidioptera > Raphidiidae > Xanthostigma > Xanthostigma xanthostigma. Next base: position 16,621,014 of record OY754472.1, on the reverse strand, counting down.
GATACAGTAATGTTAAAAAAGGAACTCAACAGGAGACTGTTTTGTACACAGCAGTGTTCGGCAACACAACAGTTGTATTAAATGCGCTGTGGTTGAAACGAGCCTGCGGTGGTTGTGACGAGAAGTTAGGGCCATGTGGTTTATTACCGGCGGGATGTTTACTTTAATGGATATGGAGAGAAAACACGGTTACATCTGACAGGGGAAAATGTGATCCTCAATTGAGGTGACGGCAAAGATATATATTACATTGTGACACCGTTTACGTAAAGTGTGGACATTTCAACGTGGACTGTCGAGATTTGGCGAAAATAAATTACGAGTCGTTCCTCTTTCATTAACGTGAAGTTTTTAGATACAGTCAAAACTCTAGACAAAAATTATAGTTTAAAAAAAATATAAAAAACACGTTTTAATAGCAAACTAAAATATGCCATAACTGCCTGGGGATGCTCCAATGATATACATAGACTTTTAAAATTACAAAAAAGGGCCATTAGAGCCATAACAGGGATAAGGAAAAGCTGTAAGTCATATTTTAGAAGTTTAAATATTATGACGGTACCCTGTTTAAATATTTTTCATATTTACTATTCGTAAAAGAAAATATACAAATGTTTGATTTGGTACAAAGTAATCATGACCATATTACAAGAAACGACACAATTTTATTAGTACCCAAACATAAGACATCGTTTTTTAAAATAAGTTTTAAATATAACGCGATAACCTGTTTTAATAAAATTAGTGTATCATTAAAGAAAATGGACACTAAATGTTTTAGAAAGACCATTAAGGAAATTTTAATTAGAAAGTGCTACTACACTTATAATGATTTTTTAAATGACGCAAATTTTGCATAATAGTAGGTACTATACAACAACAAACTAGTTTTAAAGTTTATTATTTTATAGCTCTTTTATTTATGGTTTAGTATTTTATTCTATTATTTTATATTATTATTAGTTGTATTTCTTACTACTATATAATATTAAATTTTTAACAAATGTGAATTTTCATACGGCATAGTGCGTACTACTATTTTAATAACTTTAAAGAATAGCTTCTGTTGAAAATAACTTTCATCGTTGATTCACCCACAGCTCTCACTTCTGTGAAGGTTCATATCTGACGTTATCTAAGATAAAAATTAGCTCTCGCATGATGTGAAATATACAGTTACAAATGGCTATATATTAGAATGATGAATTGGCCTTACTGTGTCACTGTGGAGTAATGTAACTCAGTCCGCCGCGATAGTGGAAAGATTCGGGGTTCGTATCCCGATGGTGACATTGTTTGAGAAATAAATTTTTCTAATATAGACATGTAACAATGGGTGTTTCAACAATGTAGCAACAGAAGCTATTCTTTAAAGTTATTAAATTTTTAATTATATGTAACACATAAATACTATATTCTCCGGACTTACCCTATGTCGGATAGACAAATTGGGAATAAAAAATTATTATTATTAAACTAAAAAGTAGAAAATAATTTTTAAGTATGAAGAGTTTGTGTTACAGCAATAGATGGTCAAACAATAAATTATGATTAACTAGCTGACCCGGCGAACTTCATACCGCCTAATAGTCAAAGAACGTCGTGTTAACTTTTAGCTAAACTTACTTTAGGATTTTATTAACGTAATAAAATGAATACAAAAAATTTACTAAGTTCAATAGTTTATTAGTTTCACCCGGATGCGGGTTGTGTTATTGGAAAATTCTGCAAAATTTATGGTAACAGTTTATTGAATTAACACTTCCGATTTTGGCGAATTTTAAAACGTATAAACTACCCCGTTATAGATGTTTTAAGAAACTTCCCCAAAACGCCCTCCCCTTTTCACTGCGCAAAAAAAAACCATCGCATCGACACTACTCCGTTATAAGAAAGTCCCCCGAAACGTTAAAATCGGAAGCGTTAGTTCAGTAAAAGTTTTTAAGTTATACGTAAAAACACGAATGACAGTTGTTCGGGACTATTAGCTAAAATGGCCACGACATCTAAGCAACAGTTGATAGATTTATTATTATTACCCAAAGCTAATTTATCTAAAAATTAATTTTGTGTATAATTTTTTTTGTCGTGAATTTTTAAGATATTTTAATAATTATTTTGCTATTCAGGGCGGAGACGAATCCAACAAACCAGAGATCATTTAAATCGGTCCAGTCGTTCTTGAGTTAACAGGTCAATCTAATATAAGCGTGTTAAAAATGTAAACATTAGTTGAACTTAGTTGGTTTTTCATAAGAACCGATACTCACTCTTTTCTATAACAAAAAAAATCGCTTAATTCCTTACAAAGAATTTTGCATGACAGTATAGAAAATGATAAATTAATATTATGCTAACGAATGAAAATAATCTCTTTTTTCCCAATGTGAAAACTCAGTTTATACTTATTATTGAAACAAAGTCTGCGTGTAACCTTTGCGCACGGTTAAAGTTAAAAATGTAAACAATACATATGTTAGGTCTATAATTTTTTATAATATGTATACTGTAGGTGTAGATATAGATAAATATACCTGCAGAAAATGACGAAAACTGAAAATTTGCTCAAGGAATCTTTAAAACTTTACAAATACAAATCAAGTTAGGATTTTATTCATTTGTAATTATTCAACTAACTTCAGTATAATTAATTAAAGAACAACTCCATAGCACGTCAGCTCTGTAATCCGTTGCTGTATTATATATAAAGAAGTTTTTGTTTTATAATGTATAGATGCGCTATACTGCATAAATGGGCTTCGTAGGTCGGGCCAAAACGTCACATTTGTTCGTAACGTCAACTCACCGAGTAAAATTCACAAAAAGCATTCAATCAAGAGATTGAAAGGCAACAGTAGACTGTATATCTACAGTCTGTGGCCAAAGTGACTCATCATTATCACTATAAGTGTGGTTCGTTTAATGGAGCGGAAAAGCAAAGAAACAATTTAGCGCATATCCCTCCCATGCATAAAATCAATGCCGCTTATTTTAGGTTATAAGAGTATGAATAAATTCAAATCTTTGATTAACGTCTGAATAGAAATCTTCAAATAGATAAAATTGCCAACTAATTTTTTTCAGACCATATATTGACAAAAATTATATAAAAATATCAATCAAAATAACAAAGGATGACGTTTCGATCCGGATTTGGATCTTCTTCAGAAAAATCTAAAAAATATAAAAATTATTAGTATTAGTTATTTAATATTATCTAATAGAATGCACGATGATTGAATGTTTTAAATAATTTACTAATACTAATAATTGTTATATTTTTAGATTTTTTTGAAGAAGTTCCAAATCCGGATTGAAACGTCATCCTTTGTTATTTTGATTTATATTTTTATATAATTTTTGTCAATATATGGTCTGAAAAAAAAAATTGGTCGACAATTTTATTTATTTGTATGAATAAATAAACAAATGTTTTATAGAAAATCTTTCAATGATTTTTCGAAGCAAAATATTATGCAGAATGACAATTAAAAATGAAATATAGTGGAACGTTTTTTATCACTTTTCTGTATTAAAAAATATTAAAGGTCGTTTTTCTTATCAACGAACACGTGTTGTGAAATTTGTGAACTGTGAATATTCGTAAAAAGTAACAGCTATCATTTTAACAAAGTAGTTATAACCTGTTAATGCCAAAAATTTACGCAGCACATTTAAAAAGATTGTTCAAAGTTATAAAAACATACGAATCTGTTTATTTTAAAGATTTATCAACGCTTTTAAAAATGAGCCCAACGACGCGACGTTCTTAGAATGGTCTCTTAATATGTTTGTATCTAAATCATGAACTAAAAATAGTTTTACTTGAATTTTGGTGTAAATTAACTGATAGAGATTATTTATTTACTTGATATTTGTTAATAATTAATTATAAAAAATATATCTGATGGCCAAATTCACCGAATGTAAGTAGATATTTATTCGGTTCATTTGTTTCCTTCCTCCGAATAAATAGCGATAATATTCAATTCACTACGAATAATTATTTTTACTGCAGGTATAAATTTATTCTGTTCAAATCCTCGGGTATAAATATTTATTCGCCTGAGAAAATAATAATAGCAGCCACATAGATCAAAATACCTACCATATAAACGTGGAGTATTATATCTGCATTTTGGTCTTGTGAATTTATTTATAGTTGTTTATTAACCTTTTGCGAAGTGTATATTTGTAAAACATTAAAGTTAGTGGAAGTTTTGTGTGCAATTGGGTTAGGATAAAAGATTATTATTTTAATGAAACTTTTTTGCGTTTACACTAACTCCATTAGTCGGATTTTTGGGTGAACGTCACAATATTCAACAAAAATACCAAAGAGTATGGCGCAGTGTGTATTTATTCTTCAACTAACTATTTTACCTGATAATTTGGTTGGTGAATTGAAAGTAAATTTTATTGTAACTAATAAATTTGTTCCAAGATTAGTAATTTCGATCTTTAATAGTGTTCGATGAATATGGCCATAAAATAAAAATGCAAATTCACTTGATATGATTTGGAAACATAATCTTTTAATTTTTTAAAAGTAATTTAATTACTCTCAGGTTTGCGAGTAATTTTCCAACTTTATCAGAGCTATTTTATCCTGACATTTAATTAAACGCACAACTTATATATGCTTCTGAGTTCTTTCATACTACTAATGAATAAATTCTCTTTTCTTTATTCTAAGACTAGAGCCCGGTCCGACTTCGCTTGAACTTGTAGATTGCCACCGTTTTTCGTCGACTTACGTTACAAAATTGGTCTCCACGAAAAGCGATTTTATTTTAACCAAATTATAAATGTTTAATACTTTTTCTTTAAAAATGAGCAGTTATCGTCTATACGTTATCGTCTATAGTGATAACAAATTTTTGGGCGAAATGTGGCTATTTTTTGGATGAATTTTGACAATTTTTTAAATGTATTTTGACGATTTTTAAGGTAAATTTTGACAACATTTAGGGTGATTTTCTTAGTGGATTTTATAAGATTTTTAGACGAATTTTTTTTGGGTGAATTTGACATTTTTTAGAGTTAAAAAAAAACAAGTGAATCGGCTGCTGTGGCCATTATCACTACAAAATGATTACAATACTGCAAAAATTACAAATTTATTAATATTAATGGAATTTTACTTATAAGTAAGTAAGTAAATAAGATAGGTAAGTATGGTAAGTAACCTAACAGTTTACTAATCAATCAGTTAATGTCTGCATTTTTATTTCATTTCTTTGATAAAACATCGATAAAACCCATTTTTAATTATAGTGATTCACTGTAAAACTACACGAGACACTGTGTACTCAAGGATGAACCACTGTACCCGGCTAGCAGTACACAGTGAATCATTTTGTACTTAAAAAAAAACTTTTATAAAACATTTTTCTTTGTAGATAATGAAAAAAAAATAATGAAAACTTAAATTAAAATAACCACACTATACAGATGTCATATTTTAGTTTTCATGATATAGCCAATAGAAAAAAAAGTTATCCACTGTTGACAGCTTGACCCTATATACATGTTCATACGCCCTGAAGATGAAAATAATTTTTTTTAAACGTTGGCCACTAGTGAAACATTGGTAAAGCTTATTTTATGATCCTCAACCAAAACCTTCCTTTATCTTATATAGCCTATATTCATGCTGAAGGATCATTCTAAGTAGTGGTGAAGGAATTTTTTGAATAAGTGCAGTGGTTCTGGAGATTAGCGTCCGCATACACACAAACTCACAAAATTCTCACTCTCTCTTTATAATATTAGCATAGATATAGATTGAATAATTCATCCCACATATCCAATCGACCTGAATCTTTGCTTACACACGCACTTTCGAAGGTAGTGCAATATTTGTTTTAATTCAATTTGCATGACCAGTATCTTTGTCATAGAATTTCCCATAGCTACCTTGCTATTTTCACACTAATTGTTAAGTTATTATAATGTCACAATTTTGGAACAATTGAGCTCGTTAGTGGTAGTAACGAACTAAATATTCTTAAAAAAAAATATCCACAATTTTTAGATCCCCAAAATCAAATATTTCTCAAATTGACTAGACGAGCTTTATAACTATACCAAATTATTATATAATTAATGGCTCGGTCCGGTCTCGTCCGAATTTGAAGATTTACAAAATTGGTCCGCTTTTTTTTAACGCGATAACTTATAGCCTATGTCCATCCGGAAGATCCACTCTAAATATTGGCGACGGAATTTTTCGAATAGGTGCAGTGGTTTCGGATATTACCCTCCGCAAACTTACAAAATTTGCAATCTCTCTATAGTCTATAGGTTTAATACGATATTAGTACAGATATTAGACTGTAACATACAAACGAACACACAACGAATTTTTAAATAGGGGTTCTTTTTTTTAAAACAGTTTGATACAGAACCCGTAAAAACATATTTTAAAAATATACTTCCTATGCATTAGTATATATTGTATTAATATTTATTTACTCTTTCTGTTTATATTTTATTTAATTTACTCAAATTTACGATAAATAATTTATATTTGCCACAATTGAATTTGAAGAAATTAATAGAAATATCATTTTATTACGAAAAGGTTCCCAATTCGACCCGTTTTTTTTTTGTGCACATTTCGCGATATATCCGCCAGTTATGAACCGATTGTAATGATTCTTGTTCTAATTAATAGAGCATACTTTCAGGGTGGTCCTACATAAACTTTACTTAAATTGGTTTAGTAGTTTTTTTAGTATATTTCTACTTTTCAGTTCTGTAAACAAATATCAAATAATACGTCGCTTAATATTTGCGATGTATTGCAAATCTGCTAAAAAGTAGACATTTTTTTTAATTAAATCATTTTAAAAATGCCACTAAAATGTGGAAAATAATAAAAATTTGTGGTTGGTACCAATTCAATAAATGTATATATGTAATTAAATTATCACCCACCTCAAAAAGTTCTTTTCCACATTTCATTGGATTTTTTGAAAGTTTATTTTTTTCAAAAGTACAAATCTTTGATTTACGTCTGATTAGAAATCTTTAATGAATAAAATTATCGACCAATTTTTCAGACAATATATTAACAGAAAAATTTATAATTAATACATTAACGTTTCGATCCGGATTTGGACCTTTTTCAGAACTGATATAAAAAATATAAAAAAAGAATAAAAAATAATTAATATTTTAGAACAGTCCTGAAGAAGCTTCAAATCCAGATAGAAACGTTAATGTATTAATTATTATATATTTTTTTGTTAATATATTGTCTGAAAAATTGGTCGATAATTTTATTTTTTCAAAAGTTCTTTAAATATTCTCAGCAACATAAATTTCCTTGTCAACTTGTACACCACTTTTCTACTACGTGTTGACATTTTGAATCTAAGTTTAAACTTCACCGAGTATACTTTTGCTATTATATCACTTTATCTGTAACTTTCCAGGTCGCGTATTTTATGAAATTAAAAGTAAAACTATAGTATTTTTGCATTGCAAAATTGAACACATAAAGTACTGTTGCGTTGCTGATTTAGTCTTTCCTTACAAACATTTTTCACAACCTGACAACTATTTCACGGCGAATGAAGACGGGACTTGTTTATGTAACTGGAAAAGCGTTCTTCAATCTGTCGGATGTAACCCGTTCATAAAACCCGTTGTAACATACTATATATTTCATAGTATGTATGTATAAAGCTACCCTTATATAAAAAACTTTAGGTAGTTTGTATAAGGGCTATCTATTTCGAAATGCAATGGTGTGGCTAACACTGGATAGGTTCTGAATCAAAGTCAAACAGGCCCTTCATTAAAAAACGACGACCACGAACAGAAGGGGTTATGCATGACTTGCACAGCACAAACCAGCAAATTTTAGTTCAAGTTTCGTAGCGTGCGATGAACATTTTGAAATTTTCAATTAGTTTTTATTAGTCCGGTCAAAATAGACAAAAAAATAATGGTAGGATTACAATAATTATTCGCATAGAGCTGAAAATTGGTACCTACAGGTCTTAAGTACACTTTTACAAATGAAATATCAAAAGATTCTACATCTGCTAAAAAAATTAATCAAGGTGGAAATTTAAACGTATTGTTTTTTTGCACTTTTCTCGTAAACAGTAAATGTTATCTAAAAATAGGTCAGACAAAAGTTGTAAATCATGCAATTGTCTACAATAATTGTTCTTATACTTTTTTTTCCTACGAATCACCATTCTTTTGAAATGGTGATTTCACACATCGAAAGTACATACATATTAACATTTAACATTATTTTTGATAAATACATTCAGTACGTACATGGATATTTTGGTTCTATATCTCAGGAATAGTGATTCGTAGGAAAAAAAATATAAGAACAGTTTTTGTAGACAATTATATGATCTACAATTTTTAACTGACCTATTTTTAGATAACACTTACCGTTTACGAGAAAAGTGTAAAAAACTGATTCTTTTGACCTTTGACCTTGAAAAATTTTGAAGCAGATGTAGAATCGGTATGGGGACTTTTGATATTTTATTTGTAATAGTGTCCTTAAGACCTGTACCAATTTTCAGCTCTATGCGAATTATTGTAAATTGAAAATAATGTTTATTTTCAGTGTAGGTACTATATCAATTCAAATTAATTAATGAAACCGACACATCACTATCATACTAGATCGGGATGGATAGAAATTACATTTTTACATTTTTTTTTTCTAAATTTTCTTGTGAGCAATTTGTTGCACTAGTTTAGTTTTTATGAAACAAAACATTTCCACCTAGGGAAATGTAAAAGGAAATTGCAAAACAAACGGTTGAAATTTCTGGAGCATATAATTTTGTTTTAATTGGATTGTGAATGAAATCGTATTTTAAAAGTTTACTTAACCTACTTCCATTACAGTTGTAAATTTATAAGCAACTGATACGGCGTCATGAATTCTAAACAAAACTTTTTGTTCTTTTATTTTAACGAAAGCTATTTTCTTCTAATTGGAAAAGCATTGTGCCTATACGTACAGGGTTTTTTTTATTGAACAAAATAGAGTTCGAGTAGGTTCTTACTACAAGAAACGTAGGTACCCAAAAATTAATTGTTTTTTTTTGTAGCATAGTTTCATTATACTTAAACTAATGCTACTATCTCGACGAGAAATTGTCTTTCGATTATCGAAAAATTTTGGTATAGATTGTATACCTAGTGCTATGGGTTATATTCCGACGAGATGTGACAATAATATGTCCAAAACGAGAAAACCAGCAATTTTTTATAATCAAGCAAGCCGTAATACCATTACGCAGAGATGTAGGTACGTGTACACATCTTTCTATAGATAAAGAAGTGTGACATTTTTACGTTATCATTACACAAAGAACCCCGCACAAACCTTACGGGATTTGGTTCTCGGTTAAGGCTGTCGGAACGCTCTGAGATTACACATAAAATAGGGCTTCGGCTCCCAATTGATTATTGACTTATTAGTCAACATTTTGCAAAAATTATTTTTTTATAAGGAAGATAAAAGACCAATCTCGGTTCCTAGCGGAGTACTTTTTTAATTAATGTATTATTTTCTAGAAAAAAATTGATAATAATCGCGCGAAAAATGCTAATTTTCAAAGTCACACTACAGCTTTATTAATACTTATTTGATAAAACTGTTCCGTGAGAAACCGAAAGTGAACCTTCCTTTTTCGAAAAAGCTCAAAAAATTTTCGAATATGTCCAAAAAAATGGTGTAATCTATTGGGAGCGGTACCCTTGCAATGACTTTTTTTTGCATCGTGGTGTAGCGGCAACTGGTGACAATATTTCAAACTGATATTTAACCCCGCCTGCGAATACAAAATTACGACAAACGCTTTTGTAAATAGTAGAGGAAAGTGGTGTCAAACATCGAATAATATGTATTTATATTTCTATATTCAGATTTTATATTTAAAAAAAAGTCAATCACATGTTGGGAACGCACATGCTAGGGTTTCGTTGTATTCGCACGACGATAATATATTTATAAAAATATTCTCACGAATAGTTGCAAACTGTTGTAGTTGATATCTGTCAAAATTTGATACATTTTAACATAAAGATTTGCTTGTGTTAAAAAATCCTACCTCAGGACCGTTTTGTTTTCATATCGTGTAATTTTGATTGAAAGTAGTAACTAAAGAATTTTTCTATAATTTTTTGTATGGATAGTTTAGAAATTGGAGGTGGGGCTTTTGGATAAAACATTTTAAAGCAAATTCTTCGTTTCTTATAACATTTCTATTGCATTTTAAGAAATACACCCCACTCAATTATACTATAAGGCGGAAAAAAATATTTTGATTACACTTTCAACTCATGAGAGAGGGTTCAAAAAAAATGTTTACAAAAGATCATCATATCTTTTTTTAATAACTATAAGAGGAGATAAATATAAAAATTAAATAATATAATTGAATTAATCAATAAATAAAATTATCGACCAATTTTTCAGACAAATATACCTATTAACAAAAAATATAAAAATTAACGGATTTGGATCTTCCTCAGAACTGATCTAAAATAAATTATAAGAATTAATTAATAATTAGTTTCTAATTGGTTTTTGAAAAAAATTTATAAAAAAATGTTTGTTATTATTTTTTCAATATTTGATAATTAAACACTTAAAGCGAATTTTATTCAAAAACCAATTAGAAACTGATTATTAATTAATTTTTATATTTTTTAGATCAGTTCTGAAGAAGATCCAAATCCGGACCGAAACGTTAATGTATTCATTTTTATATTTTTTGTTAATATATTTGTCTGAAAAATTGGTCAATAATTTTATTTATTGAAGAATATCATCCCTTAACAACCGGCGAAACTTCTTTTGTTTTATGTTGTATGAATTGTATAATTATTCTAATTATTTATATCTTACTATTATCGTATTGAAATTTTGCAGGCATATTTCACATAATATTTCGAACATTTTTAAGCAAAAAAAAAAATAATACATATTTTTCCTTTTGAAAATTTGCTAAATGTGAATAATAAGAATTTGATGTACGTGTTGCATTTCAGCCGATGATTATTGACACAGTGCAGCTATTTGTATGCATTCCATACAATTTGTTTCTTTCAAATCTTATATTACTTATCATGCGTATACAACATACATATATATTGTGATTGTGTGTCGTATACACACACACACTAACGCAATTACTCAGGTTATACGTGTGACGGGATGCTCTGAATGTCGAACCAATAGGTACATAAAAAATATTGTAATAGCTACAATTTGCAAATAAAACAATAGTCTGCTTTTAGTATTTTACAATTTTAATTCTGCGAGTGGGCAACGGTACTAATTTAGGTCAAAATTTAATTTTCAAAATTTTACAATATTTTTTGGTTTGAAGCTCAAAAAGATATTGTTCATCTGTACGGTCTGTTAGTTTTATTTGGGAGTTATGCTTTCACGATACTACTAAATAACAGTTGTGGCAGTATTCGCATTGCACTCATTAGGGTCCCAAAGAAATTTACATTGCAAAAAGAAATGGAAGGGTCTTTTGAGATCCTCTTTGATACTAGATCCCGGGCATGCGCCTTTGCTAGTAGGCAACTCACTTATTAAAAAGAAATATTACCTTATCAGTATCTACCAGGTCATAATTTATAACATTTTCATTCCTTTGTTTAACAACTACGTCTCCGTCATTTTCCTAAGCTGTATTTAAATAAACCGCCTCGTGCTGGATTTCAATTCCTATATTATTTTAGAAACAGAAGCAAAGTTTTTAAACTATTACATTTTCAAATAATTATTTTTTTTTTTATTATACCTAAAGAAGATTTTTTCATGTTTGCTATTTTTTCTGCGAAAACCTTTCCTCGCTTTCCGAGGAACCCATAACCTGAGTCGTTTTTTAATTCCCCGCTTGTATTCTCAGAGCGTTCCATAATACGTAGGTACTAATGCACAGAGATGTTTACTTCAATAATATGATTGTTTTCGCTTGCCTATCTAAGTACTAAATAAAATCATATTTCACGGTTTTACCCTATATCATAAGAGCAGTATGTGCGCAAAATGAGACGAGGCAATGTTGGAGTGAGACATCGCAATAAAAGTATCCGCCCAAAATATATTTATCGTCTACCTCGTCTCTCACCGCGGAACCCCTGAGAAACTTTAGGAAAGTGATCCAACAGCGTTAAACTGATCGACAGTGGTTTTATTTTATATGTAGTTTAGAGGTCTTTAAGAAAAAGTGCCCATGGGGCGCACAGCCTAAAAACCAATACATTTTTAGCTATAGATATGTGAGATTTTAGATATATAGGGATATCCATGGAATTCACAATCTTAAAAAATTCTAAGCTCTAGAAATATGTTTTCGAGTGCGCTGAATCCCAATATGACATTATTATTTTATACAGGGTGACACCTTCCAACATTAGGTACCTAGTTTTCGATTTTTTTTCTATTTCTTAAAAAAAGTACAAAAGTTGAACATGGATGTTGTTTGTGAATTCAATGAATTATCCCTATATCTTAAATCTCGCTAAACATATCTGCAGCTAAAAATTTATTGATTTTTAGGCTATGCGCTCATGAGAACTTTTTCTGAGTGACGTTTAAAATATAAAATAAAACCATTTTCGATCAATTTAACCGAGAACAAAATTGCATTTGTGCGGGGTCCTTTGCAATACGTGGAAAGATATAAGAACGAAAACGTTGGCTTACTTTAATTGTTTATTTGTAATATGCATTATTCTAAATTTATAAAGTTTTGATACGTGGGAGGACCCCATTCTCTCAGATCTGGCGACATTCGACGCAGCGTATATAAATGTACGTGTGTTTGAGATAACAAAAGAATAGACGCTATTCACTTATCACATGCGTGAATATATTGAGATGTATTTATCCACAAAAGATAGCTGACTGTCGTTGAGAGCAAGAAGAAAAGAAGTTGAGGATCGGAGGGAGAAGTTTTCTTTCCGGTGCACGTCGCCGTCGCCGTCATCGTCAAACTGAACAACAACCAACGCTGGGAGTAAAATAGAAATGCTGATCTTAATGAACCGGGAAACGTGACCTAAAGCTGGTTCTGCTCTCGGCTGTTTGTATCTATATATGTACAGAGTGTCCGCTAAACCTTTTGTAATATTTTAACCATATATTTTTGTTTTAAATCAACATATTGTAACGAATTTGTAATAACACCATTGTATTTTCTTAGATCGCCTGAAGAAGCAGCTGCGAAACGTCGCGAAAATAATAAGGTGTAGGTATTAACTTACCTTTCTGTTCCCCTAAATTCCTCGGACAACTATACTAATTATAACTATTTGGGATTGAAATCACAACCTATTATGGGGTTTCAATTTCCAATCAATCGGCGTTAAACTTTAAATTCAAAGAACTTTGAGCTTTATATCTACCTGACTGTTGCCCCGTTGATAAGTTTTTTTCTTCCTTACAGAAAATTTAACAAAAATACGTAATATATGTCGAAATTTATGGATTTTGTTTTATTTATATAGACAAATATTATTATTCAAATCTTTGATTAACGTCTGAATAGAACTCTTCAATAAATAATATTATCGACCAATTTTTCAGACAAATATATTAATTAATACAATGACGTTTTGGTCCGGATTTGCATCTTCTTCAGAAGAGGGTCCGAATCCGGACCGAAACGTCATTGTATTAATTTTTATATTTTTTGTTAATATATTTGTCTGAAAAATTGGTTGATAATCTTATTTATCAAATATTATTAAACCTAATTAGAGAATTAGCAAATCGATTTTCTCAACCTGACCTGATAATGTAGGTACATGGGGAAAACCGCATGAAAATATGTTCAGCGACTTTAGAGTTATAAACGGACAAACAGACAGGGAGACGTTGCGTTTTATATAATATGAAGAGAAAATGCTATGCGAGGGTTATCTTTATTACATTTCCCTTTATTTTTATTTTAATTCATTTTTAGGGTACTGAAAAATTTGAATATTTTCTCTTGTCCACTTCTGACGTATAAATGATTTTGTAATAGCGTTAGATTTAATATAAAAAATTCTCTAAAAAACTAAAAATTAATTTTAAAAAATCTGCATCTACATTTATAAATTCTGCTATGCAAATCTGACAATATTCAAGCTCAACAAAATTAACATAGTTTTACATGTACTGAGCAAAAGTATGTAAATCATGAGAAGTTATGCATTCTGCGTGAGTAGTAATGTTTAGTGTTCATCGACCCTTTTGGCTTATACAGGCTTAGAACTTTCCTTTCGGCACCTTTTGTACATAATGTATCAAAAAGACGCGCTTGCAATAATCTGAGATTGATTATTATTATATACCAGCAGCCCAGGCCAAAAAACCCGGCCAAGTGCGAGTCGGACTCGCGCACAGAGGGTTCCGTACAAACTTGTAGGTATGTAAATAGTTCGTACATCACGGGAATCGAGTCCCGAAGATTTTTCCTACTTAGCCGTTGGAAAATTTTTGTCTCCATACATTGACAAACGTCGCGGTCAGTTTGCCAACTAAGCGTGTAATTGCAATGAGTTCAGATGGACTACTAAAGTGCATTGTAACTCGTGGCTATATCTGATAGCCTAGTTGTCGTACTGTGTTGTACGCGAGAGTTCTCATATTGTACTGTAGCGGTAGCGGAAGCTTGTTTTGTATTAGATTTAGACCTGTTATTGTGTACGTACGTAGCATGCTGTCGCGGTTTAAAATTTTTTTTTTTTGTGATGAACTATAAATTTCAGGTTTTCGGATTTTTCCCTTTACTTGTGCTATAAAACATTGGTTCTTGCCAAATTTCATGATTCAACGGAAAGTACTCTATAGGTTTTGAATCCCAAGAGTCTTGACAGACAGACAAACGGACAACAATAAAGTGATTCTTAAAGGGTTCCTTTTTTCCTTTTGTGGTACGGAACCCTAAAAAGAACTTTCCAATGCAAAATTTTATAAAAATCGTTAGTGATATATTTATTCTGTATTAAAACTTTCGAAGGAGAATTTTAATGATTTGGTATTAAAATTTTAGGTACAAAATTTGTAAAGGGCTTTTCCAAATCAAAATTCCATAATCAGTGGCATTTTGGGACATTATGTATAAATATACCCGTCATCTAACGCTCTGTTACAAAGAAAATTAGTAACCATTCTGATTATTGCGTAGAGAAATGTGTATTATCTACCATATATTTTGTTTTAGAAAAAAAAATTCCAGCCAATTGGGCCACGGAACCATTCCAACTTCAAAAATGTTGACATTTGATTATAATAAAGAAAATAAAATTTCTGATATCGCGTGAGGTGACGCGGGTAATGGCTAGTATTCAATATGATATTAACTATTTGTTGCCATGGTTACCTACATAGTATGTTCCACGTCATGTAAAAATTAATCAAAGCATGCCTAACTAATTTATTCCTGACAGATCCATAAAACAAAAGAGCAGATGATTTTTTTTTATTTTCAAAATATTTCCGAAACTATAAAGTTAAGAAAAAAAATTTTTTAACAAAACTTTCTTGAAAAAATAAATAGAATAATAAGCCGTTATGAAAAGTATACCATTATTATATAAAAAATACCGTTTTAACATATATCTCTTCAGCGCATGATCCGATTTTTCCCAAAAACAATAGGGCTCTTCATATTTGCATACCAAACATCCTCCCAAAATTTGATTTCAATCCGCTAATCCGTTTGACCTGTATCGTTTTCACAGACAAATAGACTAACAGACGCACAGAGTTTTTCCAAAAATAATATGTTTTTTGGATTCGGGGGACCTCAAAACGGAAAGAGATTGTAAAATTTTTGAAAAGTGATTTCTGACCTAAACTATTACCATTCCCCACTTGTGGGTTGGAATAGTAAAAGAAATAACTTGTCAGCAGAATTTCTGAAATTTCTGAAAATAAAATAGGTGAGATGGGATGGAAAAGCAAGGAAAATAATTAGCCAACTTTCAGTGACCTGTAAATAAAATACACTTATCAACATGCCCAATGGGCGTGTTGCCAACTTCTAGCAAATAATATATATAGAAACTACACAAATTTCGACACAAACCTAAGCTTTCGATCGATTGTCGGATAAACAAGTGAACAACTACAAATAACAACCTGTCTTCTACTGTTAATATATTTTTCCCAGTTCCGCTACATTAGTTTGTACATTGTAAGGATTTTGATTTGTAGTATTTTATTACAGTAAACAGGGTGTTCCAAATTTCAATGTTAATATTATTCCCGTGTCAGGAATAAGGTTGCCAGGCGTCCGGCTTTAGCTGGACATGTTTTTACGGTCGTCTCCGATTTACAAATCCGGCATTTATTAAGCTTTTTGTCAATGAAATTTTAAGGAAAATGACGTTAGTTCCCAATGTACATACCTACGTATGGAATTTTACTTTTTTTAAATGTTTAATGACTTTTTAATTTCCCTAATTGAAATGCCAAAGCCATAGTAGCATGTAGCTATTATTTTAATTTTTTTAATTTTAATTAAGATCTTTTCGTTCTCCCGAAGAATGAGAAGATGGAGCTATTTGTGTTTGTTGTCTTGTATTTATCTATTTAATAGAATTTCGCTGTTAATTGGTAGTTTTTAATTATAAAGCCCGATTAATTTTGAAATAAAAACAGTAATTGATTAGTATTAGTAATTAAAAATACCTAGTCAAGTTTTCTTTTCATTAAAAAAATGTTGTCCTACTTTTAGGGTTAAATATCCGGCAAAATATAATGCCGAGTCTGATTTTTCTATTTTTGGGCCTGGCAGCTCTAGTCGGGAGGTCAGTTTGAGTTAAAAAAAAACATGCGTGAGACTCGCGCGCGTTAGAAGTGAAACTTCTGAGACTCTAGCATTTGTTGACGATTTTATTATTTCAGGATTATGGGAAATGGTTATGTGGAATTTGTTACTATGGCTAGAACAAATATGTGTACATAGGAAAGATAAACCTATATTATTTTTTTCTTTAATCATCGAAGTAGAATTGTTTGAGACACCGCGTAGAAAAGAGGTCTGTAACACGTTTTATTACAAGACCAACCTAGAAAATGTATTTGGACGAGATAAAACTATATTTTATTTTTATCTGATCATTATTTTATGCCAACATATCAAAAAGAGGTACCTTTTTACAGACTTTAACGTAAAATCTGATAAAGTTTCATATTTCGTATTTTTGTGAGTCCTATTAAAGTATATAAATATGTCGCAGTAATCTATATTAGATTTCAAAGAAAATTTGCCGTTTTCATGACGAATTTATAGTCCCTTCTAAAAGAGTGTAGAGTAATAAATCATTTTACAAGCCTTTGTTTAACTTGCTATGTTTGTTTGGCAATCTGTCAGTTTGGATAAAAACTCGCATTCAAAATTTAGACTAAATCAATTAAGCTTGCGCTTTTAAAATGTCCACATGTATATAAGTTCGCTAACAATACACGAATCCAATAAAATCTTTTTCTTTACAACCATCTTGAGTCTTAACGTGGGAATCAAATGAAAGGAAATGAAAGGAAAGCCTAAGTGACGTCTTTGTAAACCCAATATGGCGGATGCCACATTTCTGATCGATTTGAAATTTTGTACACATATGTATTCCCGATGACAACACATAATTCAATAGTATTTAGAATTAAACAATTAATTAATTTTAATAACTTAATAAATACGCTATGTTACTAGTTGAATATGTCAAAAAATTATAAGCAACATCATTTACTATTTCAGGATAGACTATAGAAGTTAAAAACTTAAGTCCGCTGCACACGAGGCTGGAAACCCTGCTAGAAACACTGTTGGCCGGCAGGCTGGCTACGAGGATTAAAATATAGTCACTGCGGCCACGCCTACTAGCTCACAAGGTGGATTTTAAAATTAGAACGGGGCCTATTTTTCTTGCTAGGTCTTCTGCTTGCTCTGTGCAAGAACCAATCAGGAAGCATTATCTTGTCACGTGGGCGACATGAATAATCGGCCACAAACCAACATGGCGTTATTCTGCTCAAACAACAGACACATTTTGCTCTGTGTTTATTTGAACTGTCACTGCGCGCGCATCAGATTTATCCCCAAGCCAAGCTTTTAAAGACACCTCGTGTGAAGAGAGCACATAAAAGCAATCAAGAAAACCAGCGCTGGAAAACTAGTAGTCAAATCTAGCAAGTAATCTAGCGGCCAATTCAGGCCTCGTGTGCAGCGGCCTTTATCTACTATATTATGAAAAGAAAAAGTCTGAACGCTTGTTTGTTTGTCGAGGGTATAGTCTGAGACACTATTGAAGCGATTTGAAAAATTATTTCCCTATTTAAAAGACTTCATCTTTATGAATAAAATTTAAGGCAAGTCGGGAATCCCGCTATTTTAGAGATTAATAGATTAATTAACAGCTCGGTTCGGCTTCGGCTTAATTTGCAGATTGCCAAACAAAGATGGACATATATTGCTAGTGCGAATTTTTAAAACAAAATATAGCCGTATTTCCCCAGAAAAGCAATGATAGCATAATAAGGCATAGCTTAAACTCATTTCACATACTAGGAGCTTATACACAGGATGTCAGGCGAAATCAGAATCCGATTGTCGAATTAATATCTGGATGTTTCACGCTTTATGATCATATAACACAGTCGCGGGAGAAGAAGGGATATCGGTCGGCCTCTACTGCAGTGGTAGTGTGAACAAACTGTATACACCGCGTTACGATTTTATATAATATTTGTCGAGAAGTATGCCAAAAAAGATATTATATTAACTTTGCGATAAAAAGTGAAATAAAACATAGCCTAAAGCATTTCTGGAATCATAAAAAATCAAAACAAGTATGGTTAAAATTAGTCAAATAGTTTTATGTTAAATGCATATATACAATACACATAGGTACATAGGATAAATTTTGTATAATAGTACTAGCGGTCCGTCCCGGTTTCACACGGGTGCGATAGATATAATTTTGGAAAATGTATTTCGTTTGCAGCCCGGCGCCTCAACTAATAGCTCTGAGCAAATTCTACCCGATTTGCTTCTGAACTAATAACTTTGAGTAAATTCTATCAGATGTTACTAAAACATATTTTTGAGAAAACACCATAATTTTGTACAAAATATTTAATAAAAACTATTTCATAGCATAAGATGCATCAAGCAAGACACATTTACACAATTTCATTAAAAAGTAGTTTTAGAGATTAGCGCGGCCAAAATTGTGACACGAGAATTTTATATATAACTAGCGGTCCCGTCCGGTTTCACCCGGGTGCAAAAGAACGAATGGGGAAGGAAGGGACATGAGTACGCACATTCATCTTAGTTTACCGAGATGAATGTTGTGTTCAAACTTCATATTTATATATAGGTGCCTATAATTGTAACAGTTTTCAAATGAGCTATTAATTAGATTTTTTAATTTTAATTAGTCGTAATAAAATTTTAAAAAATTGAAATGTAACCTTAGAAGAAAGCAATGTAGAAAATAAAAAAAAAATAAAAATATATTCGCCGACGTGGGGCTTGAACCTTAGACCCTGGCATTAAGAGTCTTACACTCTACCGACTGAGCTATTCGGGCTTGTACTCTTGAACGCTAATATTGCAGTAATTAGTTAAGGCATTTCACCTGATAATATTTGTCGGACGGACTAATTTTGAGACACATCTTGCAACATTTTTCATTTATGTTCCGCTCCAATTAGTCGTAGCGTAATATTATATAGCCTATAGCCTTCTTCGATAAATGTGCTATCCAACAAAACAAAAAATTTCAATTCTGAGATTAGCGCGTTCAAACAAACAAACAAACAAACTCTTCTGCTTTATATATTAGTATAGATATAGATAAGAGATACAATATGTATGAAACATTTGTTACTCTTCAATATTTCGTTGCCAAAACAAAATTTTCACGGGCCGGAAAGCTAATTTTCTTTATCAAAGTAGCAGAAATTTTGATTAGAAACAGTTGGTAAACATTATACTGAAGTTTGATTCTCGTCGATATTTTCACATCGCTTCACTGAAAGGTAATCTACCGGAACAACAAATCAGCCCTACGAAATATTCACCGTTTCACAGAGTCATTTTTGTTTTACACTAGATTTATTTTTTAGCGTTATTCTATCATGTTAGCAACTCTCGGTTCAAGAGAAACCGTCATTTTTATAACACGAACATGTTAAATGGTGTTTTTACATAGTTACGTAAACAGTCGCATTATATATGAACCGTGTTGTAAAAAAGTTCTTTTTCTTCATCTCGATCGAAAGTATATACTTTCGGCATCAAAGTCTACGATTTACGCATTGGTGGGATTACACGCACTGATGCCGGAAGTACGTACGTTCGGCGGCAGTAAAAAAAAAACAACCTAACAAATTTTGTTTAGATGTCGTTTCCATAGCAACCCTATTACATTTTAGCTAATAGTCGTGAACAGCTGTCATTCGTGTTTTTACGTATAACCTCAAAGCTGCTTGCTTGGAATTTAGCTGTGTTTTTATGTAATTAATATACAGTAATTAACTATAAATAATGTATTTAATAAGCGTACTTACGACCGAGGTATGAAGAAAATAGTACACACCAAACTGGCCTTTCGGCCAGTGTGGTGTGTACTATGATGCCCGAGGCAAGCCGAGGACGTCATGACGCGCAGTGCAAGAATATTAAATTTTTGGCCAGTGAGGTGTAATATAATATTATTTACATACAGGTTTCTGACATTGCTAACACTTTTTACGCACATCCGTTTACAAATACAAGTTATAAAAATTAATAAGAAAAAATTCGCAGGTTTGTGGACAATAGTTGTATTTATAAATGTACGACGTTTCGTCTATAAATTTAGACTTTTTCAAATACAAATTGAAAATTATTTAAAACAATAATTATGAAAATAAACATTAATTAGGTACTAACCATAGCAATTAACAAAAGTTAAGGTAGATAAGATAAGAACATGGCAACAAGTTTATGTATAAATTTTTAAACAATAAAAATAAAAATTAAAAATTCCAAAGTTAGTTCAATTTCATAATATAATTGTACTGACTACTTAAATTTTGAGTGTCTGTTCTATTATTAATAGAATTGTTTTTTCTAATAAAACACATTTCACTGATATTATCGATGGACACGATATCTAATATATGTTATAAAAATATTTGCGTATCTTTTTTTTAAAAACTCGTGCGATGCTTGTGAGACTCATTTCAGGCGAAGTAGTTTCCAGCGCATTTGCCGCCAACTCGCTTCAAAACATCGCATAGTTTTAAAAAAGACATCTTCTTACACTTTTAAATATTTCAATGAGCTCAAATACTTCAATTAGCTCAAAATATCTTCAAAATCATTTGAATGATTCTTATACCTAAGAGTTACGACTTACAATAATACAATCGCCAGAAATAAACTATTAGACTAAGCGCTTTCTTAACTTTTTGAAACACTGCATGTAAGTGTTTCTTTCTCAGATACTCAACAGCTGGCATAGTCAATGCATTTGGCAATATTGAGTATGATTACTTAAGTCTTTTATCTGCCTTTGTTCTATGAATACTGTATGAAGTTGACTTTCTCAAGTCTCACAATCGAGAACGAAAGCTAAATTCATTCGTTAATTATATTATATCAAATTCATAGACAGATCGAGTAGTACCTTACCACTCGAGATACTAATGCATTGCATAGTATTGAATACGATAACTTACGTCTCTTATCTGCATTTATATGCAGATGACTCTCGCAAATCTAATAATCGAAACCGATAGCAAATTCATTCGAGAGTCGAAACATTCATCCATTCACGTATAGTAACTAGTGATGTGCCGGATCGTTAAAAATGCATATCCGCGGATACGGATCTGAAAACGGATATTTGGTTTTAAGATCCGCGAATACGGATACGGATATTTGGTTTCAAGATCCGCGGATACGGATACGGATTTTAACTTTCTTAGAGTACGCGGCGGTAAATATTGCACATCGACCTTTGGAAACAGACTGTTATGTAAAAAAGTTATTGACTTCTTTAAGAGTTAACTCTCATAACAGATTGTCACTTTCCAGAGATCGATGTGCAATATCTCATTATAAAGATAGTTTTTTATTAGTACCTTTGAGTTATATACTATTGGTATGTTACTCACTACGATAAATTTTTGCAATATAAAGGTGCCAAATACGATTTTAAGAAATAAAAAATAATCTGAATGGAATTTAACAGTTTTTCATTATTACCTAATCACCTATTTATATAAAATTTCATTTATGAATTTAAAATTAATAAGGTAAAAGATCCGTAAAAGATCCGCCATAAAACTAACGGATACGGATATTTCTTCTCCCTCGGATACGGATACGGATCTTTCTTCTCCCTCGGATATCCGCGGATACGGATACGGATATCCGGCACATCACTAATAGTAACACAGCACACCTTCTGTTATTATTTTAATAATTTCGAATGAATTATTCGATTATAAAAATCATTCGAAAAATTATGCGATTTCGATTGTTAAAATCATTCGATAATTCCCAAGTCTCCTGCAGATAATTATTAATCGTTAAACGAAAATCAAAAATGATCGAGTAACCTCGTTAATTTTGCTCCATAAATATAGTCATGATTGATTGTCAAATGATATCTGATAACCAATCACGACTATGCAAATGTTTATGTACAGTCAATCATGAATTTTGCAGTTCGTTCATAGCTAGTTCTGTTCACGGAATTCAATGACCTTTATTTAGCCTGGTTTAATTATTGTATTTACTGCTTAGCGAATGAAAAAAACAATGAATGGTTTTGCGAATTATATTGAAAGTTGTTTTCAAGGTTGCAGTTTTCATTCATATGTTGTAAGGGAAATGGAATATTGATTTCTAATTTTGAGACAATAAAAATGATTTATTACATAGAAAGTTTTCGTTTTAGAGAAGGCAAATGTTCCTATCGCATAAATATTGATTATTTAGACTAAATCAAATTTTACGGAGCGTTCAAAAAATGTATTTGAGCTTACTTTTGATGAAGTGTTATTCAAAGCAAGAATGAAAAAAATGTTTTGAGCTTTAGTCTTCAAATCAGTGAAACAGACAAATTTTAAAAACAACTTTTTTGAGGTCATGGAATTTAAAATAGTGTAGATTCCCCAAAACCGTAAAACTATTCCGTATAAGTATTTATTTACTATAGTTATACCTACTAATGAAAAATAAGCATTGTGTCTTTTATAACTGTTTGTTTCGTAGAATTGTTTGAAGTTTAATTTAGAATCTTTTAATTAAAATGTTTTGTAATAAAAAAAATTCCTTGTTGAAGGTTTGTTTGTTATATTTTCTAATTAACATAAATTCCTTTTTCACTCATACCACCGTTAAAATATACATCAAAGCGGGAAACTTTTCTCGTTATTGTGAATCACCGTCCGCCAATTGTTTAAAACAAAACAAACGCGTCAATGCAAACTAAACAAAAGTGAACCACAGCTGACTGTCGCGTTGGGGCCATGTTGATAAATAATTATTTATTTTTCTGATATAACCAACTTAGCTAGAAGGTGCGATGATTTGGAAACTCGTCTCTCACTTGTTTCAAAATATCGATCGTTTTTTTTTTTAAAGCACTAATTCTCATATTTGTTACGGAATATACAGGGTGTCAGAGCAAAGTTGATTAATACCAAGGGGGACATCGGATGCCTTGGTCACTTTTGACCTTGGGCCGACGGTTCACGGTCATTCAGAGTTATTTTTTTTTATTGAAATCTTCATTTTTCACATCAGCATTCGATTGACTGTGAAAAAAACATAAGCGTTTGCCCCAATTTTGTTTTCTCCAAATTCCGTATTTTCCGAGATATCCACGATTCAAAATTTGAATTTCCAAATTTTTCGATTTTTTTACTGCCGAATCGCAAGAGACAAAAAGTTCTTGGAATTTTTCAAGGAATCGAGTCTGATTTAAAAAAAATATTTTACTAACGAAAGAAAATTTATTCTAACAATTGAGACATCGAAATAACAGAAAGTGTGCTAATTTTTTTTAATCGGAATTGGTTCCTTGAAAAATTCTAAGAACATTTTCTCTTGTGATTTTTCACAAAAATCTTCGATTCGGCAGTAAAAAAATCATAAAAGTTTGGAAATTCAAATTTTGGGCTGTGGATATCCTGGCAAATACAGCGTTTAGAGAAAAATGTTTGGGACAAACGTTTCATGTTTTTTTTCACGGCCAATCGAATGATGCGAAAAATGAGAGTTCCCATTAAAAAGAAAATTAACCCTGAATGACCTTAAACCGTCGACCCAAGGTCAAAAGTGACTATAGCTTCTGAAGTGCCCCTTCGAATCAATCAACTTTGCCAGGAACCATTGTTCAATTTCACCCTACCTTGAAAAGGTAATCGCATCTGAAGATTAAAATGACCCACTCTGTATAAGAGTTCGCCGAGGATAACTTTACCAATATTCTAGGCTGAATGGAATGATGCTAAAAAAATTCGAGACAATTCTATAGTGTATTTGCATTTCAGTTGATAACAGCTAAGGAATTATATTTTTCCTGAAAATATCCAACCCTAAACTTTGTTGAAGGTAACTTCAACGGTTATACTTTTATCGAGTTTCACGGTTAGATAAAATCAGAGTAAATATAGACCATTTCGCTTTCAACAAAATCCACTTGAATTTCCAACACGTTTTCATGCAAACCGTTAACATTCAGGTTTTAACGTCTGTAAAAGGATTTCCCGTATTCATTTTCAGTAAGCAACCGTTTTCTCCATTCCACAGATACTTGCTATTTTATTTTACATTTCTATTGTGTATTAAACAAGCTTAGCACTAGGTAAGCTTTAGCTTATTGTATGTGGCGTCATACTTAAATAGAAATATTGTCTACCGCAGACTTTTTCTACAGTACCGTATTTAGAAGTCCTAACGCTTTTGAAGAAACGAGAACTTGCTGTCACTGACGGAACTAATTCATTGGACCAGAATCGGTTTGTGGAATTACTTTTATAAATATTCAACTAACTGTCAAAAGTTGGACCCGCAATTAGCAAGTCTTTGACTGGAGCTTGAATACGGGAAACTTACAGGAAAAAGGATACTTGTAGGCCCTTTAAATAGGCTTACAGAGGACTTGATCAAACTCAGTGAACCTAAGCTCAGAAAATTGATTGAGCTTAATCGCTCATGCACTTCTGAGAAAACATCTACAAACAATGGGGAAACGACAGGAATCGACAGTGTAGATTTTGCGAAATGGGGGACGAAACAGCCAACCATTTACTATTTGAATGTGAGGCCCTAGCCTACAAAAGAACAGCCATCTTTGGATACATTGATGAGAGCGGAGTAATTCTTCAGGACAATCTAAATCTTCTGGAGTTCATGAGAAGAACTATTGGATGGCTTGATCCAGAATAAAGGGGAGCACAAAAATTCTTTTAGGATGACCTGAATTAACGAGCTATTAGCCATAAGCCCTAATTTATTCATTCATTCAGATCTCGACGCCCTCTCATGTAAGTAATAAAATTTAAACAACGCAAAATTATAACTAATAAAAAAAGACAAAACACCATAATTTAGACAAATAGATTTTAAATGTTTCAATTCTTATTGAAATTTACATTTTGAAGTAAAGTCTAAATAAGGTTTTTCTGATTTTATTAATTTAAGACCACCAACTACCAGTGTTATCTGAACGTATTTTCAATTTATTTTATTTTTAATAATAAACAGAAAAACCGATTGGTTCTTTCTCTAGTTTTCAGATTAGTTAATGGAAAATAGTTATGAATGAACCATCCAGTATGGCACAGTTTGCCAACTAAGTACCAACTTTTATGTAACTGGTCATCAATGCAACCAGCTATTTTCATTTATTAGATAGTTTGTTACAAAGTTGTGATGCTGACTCAACATTTCCAAACTTTCCTATAAAAGTTGTTTTTATAAAAGTTGACGTATTTCATGAATAGATAGTTGCGATGCATTTTATATGCAAACTAAGACCGCGTCTGCACCTGAGTTGAAATTAATCGATTACCATAATATCAATTTTTATGAGAGTGAATAGCCTAAAGGCATTAAGCAAGTACACTACCCTCATGTTCGAAAGATACTGGGTTCGAATCGCGGCGGGGGAAGTTGCGGTTAGGATTTGTTCATATAAATTCTCACTAAAAAATTGTGGCAATCTCAATAAAATGACTGGTAAAAGGAATGACCAGTTTCCCTCAATAATTTCAGATATTGAGATGATTCCAAATGCAGGCTACAAACGAAAGGTTTTGGTCGCTTATTTCCGCCCTTTCGTTGGTCTTGATATGACTTTATATAAGTTTCACTTAAAAGCGCCGGCCATAAAAGATTACTGTATTGCAAAAATTTATTGTAAGTTTTGTTATATTGATATTTGACTGAAGATAAAGTAAAATGGAAGATTACTTATAATTTTCATATTTGGTTGACCCTGCCTTCATTTACTACGAGCTTTAAGTTTTCTACAGCCGAATTCAAGGTAAAAACAACCATAAGTATTTTTTTGTGTAAGTCAAATAATGTACAGGAACACGTATTTCTAAAATTGTTCCGCTCTACTGAAATCACAGTACATATTACAATACACACAATTGGAGTATAAAGTGATGACCATAAAGTGTGCATCATATTATGGGAAAAAAATGTTTATAATTTTCTAAAAATTTGATTACGTTAGTCGGTCTTGGTTCCAGAAAAAAACTTAAAACGAAATACATAATTATAGTATTATTTCCAATTTAGAAAGAAAATAAAACTTTTAGAACTGAATTTAAATAAACAATTAGAGACTAAGTTACGATTACATCCTTCGTATT
The DNA here is from genome assembly GCA_963575645.1 of Xanthostigma xanthostigma. Classification (NCBI taxonomy): domain Eukaryota; kingdom Metazoa; phylum Arthropoda; class Insecta; order Raphidioptera; family Raphidiidae; genus Xanthostigma; species Xanthostigma xanthostigma. The sequence goes on along the minus strand of OY754472.1, from coordinate 16,594,112 downwards.
AGTTGAACTAATTTTTATTTAATTCATTAAAATATAACTCCCGCAGTAGGTGGCGTTTGTAAACCGTCGATATATCTATATATATAAAATTCTCGTGTCACAATTTTGGCCGCAATAATCTCCGAAACCACTGAACAGAATAATTTTATGGAAATTTTGTAAATGTGTCTTACGCTTAGCTTACGCTATAGGATAATTTTTATAAAATATTTTGCACAAAATTACGGTATTTTCTCCAAAAACCTGTTCCAGTCCACATAACGACATCTGATATAGAATTTACTCAATAGCTTTGAGTAAATTCTATCAGACGTACGTTTTGTTTGTATGCTTCTGAGCTAATATTAGTTCTGACGCAAACCTACAAAACTGTTTTAGTACCAAATAGCGACATCTGGTAGAACTTTCAATTTACTCAAAGCTATTAGTTCAGAAGCAAACAAAAAAAAATCTGTTTTATTACCAAGTAGCGACATCAAGAATTTCAATTTTGTCATAACTATAGATGTGCACCGCATAAACGGAGTATAGGCCGCTAAAAAACGTTTTCGAAGCATTTGTTGGTGACGGCAAATTACTGAGTTGCTAATTCGCGAAATTCACAAAAAAGACGACACAAGAAGTTTTTACTTCAAAAAATGCGATGACAATCTACGGTCATATTGTCAAAGCAGATTTTGTAAGAGTGCGTCTACAATCTGACGTGAATCACACTATAGGCAGACATAACACCCTCAACATATACATACTGTACGCTGCCGGTTGTAAGTTCAGTTGGTAAGACTGTAGAATACTAATGAGATGAACAAGCATTTTATTCAAACGGCGTTTCAGTTTCAGAAACATTATGCCGTCGGGATATTTCTATTTCAATATATCATTTTACAGTACATAAAAATTGATAATTCTTCAAGCACCTTCTAAGCGTAATGTTTCTGAAAAAAAAAATGAACTCGATACTCATATTTCATTTGAAAAAAAAAATCAACAGCGAGGTCATTTTTAAAAGTACAAACGATTTTTACTTTTTAGTAACACTGAAATAAAAGTCTTTCGAAAATTACATTACGTTCCACCAATCTGGGACCTGGTGAAAATATCAGATTAATTTTTAATATTAAATCAATATTGTAAAGGAGATTATTCTGTATTCTGTAATTTACTTAAAAAAAATTCCAGCCAATTGGGCGACAGGACCATTCCAATTTCATAAACATTTGATTATAATAAAGAAAATAAAACTTTTGATATCGCTTAAGGTGACGCGGGTAATGGCTAGTATTCAATATGATATTTGCTATTCGTTGCCATGATTACCTACATAATAATTATGTTCCACGCCATATGTAAAAATTAATCAAAGCATGCCAAACTAGTTTATTTCTGACAGATCCATAAACAAATAAAGAGCGGCTGATTCTTTTTATTTTCAAAATAATTCCGAAATTATGAATTTTAACGAAACTTTCTTGAAAAAATAAATAGAACAATAAGCCGTTATGAAAAGTATACCATTATTAAATAAAAAAAACACCGTTATGGCATATATCTCTTCTGCGCATGCGCCGATTGTTTCCAAAAACAATAGAGCTCTTCATATTTTCATACCAAACATCCTCCAAAATTTGGTTTCAATCCGCTCATCCGTGTTCACAGACAAACAGACGCACAGAGTGTTTCCAAAAATATGTTTTTTGGATTCGTGAGACCTCAAAACGGAAAGATATTGTAAAATTTTTGAAAAGTGATTTTTGACCTAAACTAATAGGTACCATTCCCCACTTGTGGGTTGGAATGGTAAAATATACCTTTTTGTACATAATGCTATGATATCAATTAGTCATATCTGATCATTTTAAATTTTTTTCCTGTCTGTCTCCTCTGCCATAACTTTTAAAACCCTAGTTCGATTTTAGTGAAATTTCATACTTTATTACCTATATTTATTACCTATATAATATAATTTCGTAACTCAAAGGATTATGATATTAAATATTCGGATTTTTCTGTTGACGCGTGCGATTTAAATAAACTAACAAATATGCTTTGATAAGAGACTCACATAAATCAGATAGCATTTTCCGAAACGCATTCTGAAATATAATTTTTTGCATTACCCACTATAAAAAGTACTGAGGCCACAGATAGTGATTTTGACGAATACCGAATATTCGGCCTCGTTTTCAGCCGAAGCGCTGAATATTCGGCGACCCAATGTTTGAAAAATATGTATACATTTCGCGGGTGACAGATTACAACCTGTCACAATACGGTGCGTGCGGCAGCAATTCCGCGGGCGTATTGGTTTCATTTGCGAGGTAGATCCCATAAACAATGCTTTTACCAAGAAAATGACGTAGAGCAACTATCAAATATTTTTCGACAAACTATTTTGCAGATTTACCTTAGTACGGTACTGGTCGTCTTACATTTCCCAGATGATGCAAAAAGCTCCACAGCAGACGTAATAAAAGAAAACATCGCCCAAACTTTCGTTTATTTTAGTTTTAACTTTAATTACAACTCTTAAAAGTCAAATTCAGCTTAGCGATTTATGTTTTTTACATTAAGATCTTAAATTTACACCGCTGCAGTCAGCCAGTCGTATAATATTTTACAGTTGGTAACTCTGTAGAGTGGAAGATATAAATTATACCAACATGAAAAACGGCGAGGAAATGAAATTCTCGATAAGTATTACATTTCGACTCGAAAGACCGCTGTGCAGATATATTTAAATATACCTAAGCTTTTAAACGATATAAATCGATAATTCTGTTTATAATTTAATATTTTATGTATATTTTTCCTTGGATTTTATTAACGATTCATTTGAAATGGAATAAGTAAATTTCCTCTCAATTTGAACAAAACTCAGAAATATTTGTTTACGTGCAATTTATTATTAATTTATTGAAATTATTGTACTATTTATAGTATATTGTGCGACTAGTGAGAGAAGGAGAATATTCCATGAGCGTAAAACGCACGCGAGTGGAATATTCTCCTTCGATCAATGGTCGCACATAATATTTTATTCAACTAGCACGAGTAATATGTAGTAATTGGGGCCCTGATAAAAGAGGGAAAAATAATAAATCACTTCATTGATTGACGTACCCAGCGCCCTCGATGCACACAAGATGGCCATGACTTTCGCTGAATTGCGATGCTGTTTTCATATATACAATACCGCCTACCACGTTCCTATTGGTCCAGAAGCTGCGTGCAGTTTTTTTCATTATTGCACGCTTGGGCTTGCTACTGCGTTTCTATTAGTCCAGAAAATTCATTAACACACTGTACGGCTCATTATTAGCACTCTACGCGTCAACATGAAGTAATTTATTATTTCTCCCGAATTTAGCAGGGCCCCGAAATTACATATTACTCACGCGTGTTGAATAAAATATATTATGACGTCTGCGGTTTAGTCAAAAGTGTTTTAAATGAAACTCAAACTTTTTGGTTATGTACTTTTTAATATTTACACCAAAATGATCCACAGCAAAATATGGTTATACGAAAGCATATTTGACGCATTTGACGTCAGCACAATTATCTTCACGTCATGTTTAAACAGCATAACAATTTGAATAAATTATTACGAATTTCGAGTTTTATTCAAATTAGCGTATGTTTTTGTTTAGGGTTCGTACCAGTCGGTTTGTGCATTGGCCTAGTCTCTACTCTCTAGTATACACTGGAAGTGCTGGGTGTGTTAAGGCACACGAGGCTAGAAACGCTGCTAGATTCCTTGCTAGAACTGCCTACTAGTATTCTTGATCGCTATTGAGTGCTCCCTTCACACGAGACTATTTTTCAAGCTTGTTTTGTGGATAGATCTGATGCGCGCGCAGTGACAGTTCGAATATAAACACAGAGAAAAACGTGTCTGTTTTCTGACTCTGAGCAGAATGTGTCAGAAGTATAACACGCTCCTCAATCTTTTACACAATACACATAGAATCTGATGATCTCGTGGCTGTTGAGTGTCTACATATAATATAGAAATTATTTAATAAAAATACACAATTCAGAATTCTAGTTAGATTCTAAAAGCCAATATTATTTTTATTTCATATTTTGTACTTAATTCTAGGTTTATTGATACTTTTTAAACAGAAATAATTGCATTTCCCAGTTACGTAGTCACAGATGATAGCGATATTTTTGAACATTTGTTTTGAAACGTAACATTAAGATAAGAATTTTGCTCTTAATAATTCAAACAAAAATACACTTTAATTCGTTTTTAATGTTACACCGCGTTATAAGTATGAATGCTTTTTGCGTATATTTTTTATGCTTTCAACGCAACGGTCAGTGGCGTAACTAGGAGTATGCGCGCCCCTCCGCAGATTTCTGAAAGCGCCCTGCCATTTTGCACTCTTCGAAAGTCATTTCGTATGTCTTTGACTACGAAATGACTGTCGAAGAGGTCAAAAATGGCTTCAGCGAGCATGAAAATGAATATTGTTAGTTAACGTTCAAATTTAAGTATGAGACTTCAATTTTTATTTCGGCACATATTGTTCAATTATTTTTCATTTATTATTGTAAAAGTTACCTTGTAACATTAACATTGTGCAAGTGATATTAATATTTTATTATTGCTTGATTTTCTCGAAACACACGGCAGTCTTTTTTTCGAAAATTTATCATTTTCATCAAGGGACTTGAGGGCGCCCCTGGCTGTGGCGCCCCCCCCGCAACGCAGGGCCTGCGGGGGCGTTATTTACGCCACTGGCAACGGTACTTTATCGTCTAAAACAGGGTTTCCCAAACTTACTGAGCCCATACCATAACTATGTTTTACAGATCCCCAAAATTTAAATTCGCATTAAATAAAACAAACATATGTCTTCAAATATGGGTCGAAAGCGTTGATCACAAAAACAAAATAATAGGCACAGGTATTCTTACATAGACACATGCAGTTTTTTATATTTTACCCAAAATAACTTTTTGGAAATTTTTAGGGTTTCCTAACTGAAAAGGAAAAAAGGAAGCCTTATAAGATCACTTCGATGTTCATCTGTCTGTCAAGACCCTTTTTCTCAGAAACGTGTAGAGGTATCAAGTTAAAATTAATATCAAATACTTAGATCTGCAATCCCTTGGAGTTGTAAAAATATTAAACTTCTAAATCGACGCAATCAAAATATATGACCGTTTATGCCCCATATTTTGACACTCGTAAGGGAATTAGAAACTATAGGGTACTTCCCGTTGACACAGAATCATGAAATTTGGCAAGAAGCAATGTCAAATAGCACAAGTAAAGGAAAAAATCTGAAAACCGTAAATTTTTAGTTACATCACAAAAAAAGTATTTTTGACGTGATAACGTCTTATAAATTGATGAAACACCAGCTGCACACACGAAAAAGTGTAACGTTCCGCCTGAGCCTGAGAGTGCAAGCGAGAGCGCGATATAAGCGATAGAGAGGCACGATCGGCAATGGCAATATAGCGCTAATAATAATTAATAAATGTCATTTTATTTTGTTAAAAATAACCGATCGCCGTCATTATGGATAAAATAAGGTATTATTCACAACGAATGGAAATGTATTGATCAATTGATAGTTTGTACACAAACGCAGCTACATTTTGTATCAAAAACAAATCTTAGGAGATATCTGCATTTCATAACAGCAGATAAATTATACGATTTGTTAACAAATATATAATATATATACATTCTTTTAAATGTTTTTTATAATTGCTTAAAAATATGTATTTTGCTTTGGTTGATCAAATTATTATTAGTCGGTAAAAATATAGTTTGACAGCTACTAAAATTTAGGTTACGTAATATTAAATTTGATATTCGAGCGGAATACGTTATCATGTAAAACTATCGTCCGTAAACCGACTTTACAGACAACCAATTTTTTTTTTGTGCTTATATGAACTTATTTGCAACTTCGATGTACAATGCTATTCATTCCTTTTTCAGTCACCACAAATCTTGTTCAAATTGAATACAAGTAATAAAATAACTTTGATTTCCAATTTTGGTAGGAACTGCTACAGATCGGTGCGCGAGTTCTACTCGCACTTGTCGATCTTTTTTAAATAAACTTTCACTGTATTTCACATGGCGTGAGAGAATGAACATTTATGGTGGAAGTGACAGGACAGAAACGTAAATTTCCGTGACGAACCGAGTAAAAAGTATCGTAAAAAAATGTCTACGTTTGATACAGCATTAATAACTATTTTAAAAACGGTCTCGTGGAACATTTTTCCGCATAATCCATTTTGACAAACGCTGATCAATAAACACTCGCTTCGGAAATGCTGTGAATTGCACTGTGAATTTTCGGATTTAGAAATTGGTTCGATTTGTGTTTGTCACGCCATTATATATCACGAATACATAAAAAATGACTAAATCAGTTTTCAATTTTTTTTTTCATTCAAACCGAACTAGTCTTTTTGTGTATCACAAAGCATTTTTATTTTTGACCCGTTCGCGTCACAATAAAATAATCTTACAAATATTGAAATGCTTTATTCACATAAAATTTAGCAGGTGAACTATTTAAGTTGCGAGTTTGAAATTGGGCAAAAAGATATACGAATATTTATAGTTCGGCCGGAGACGGTTGACTGTATAATCGTCGTTCATCAAACAGCCATATGTTGTTTACACTACACACTACAGAAGTGAAACTTATGTTCTTAATTGACATTTACAAAATATAATATATGATTTGTATTTCGTTGTCATGGCGTTAAATATTTAGATTTTTTAATATTGAAATATTGAGAAAGTAATAACAATTATTATTTTTTCAATATTTCAATATTAAAAAATCTTTCACGAATTTCATTAAAAATAAATAGAAATTAAAATATATTAATGATTTTTTATTTTTTTAGATCAGTTCTGATGAAGAGCCAAATCCGGATCGAAATGTTAATGTATTAATTATATTTTTTTGTTAATATATTTTTCTGAAAAATTGGTTGATAATTTTATTTATTAAATTAGGGTAAGGCAGGCAACTTTTGAGCATAGGAGTTTGACAGGTAATCGGCCATGGCCTTGAATAAGGAACCATATCGATATTTGTCTGGAAACCATGGAAAATCTCAACAATGTGGCCGGTGCAAGAATTACCGTTTCTCGGCGAGAGGCAGTATGAAAAAATCCCAGCCACATTTCACATTTCAAAAATACTGTCACACATCTCAAAAAAAAATAGTATATTACACAACAAGGGCCGAAAATTTGATATTTTTGCACTGCGCGTCATGGTGTCTTCGACTTCGCCTCGCGTATCATGACGCGCAGTGCAAGAATATCAAACTTTCGGCCTTTGTGGTGTAAAATACTATTTTTCTTCATACCTAGGTCTTAAGTACGCTTATCAAATACATTAATCATTAATTAATTACTTATTAATTACATAAAAACACAGATAAATTCCAAACAAACAGCTTTGAGGTTATACGTAAAAACTAGACTGACAGCTGGTGGCGACTATTAGCTAAAATGTAATAGGGTTGCTATGGAAACGACATCGAAACAACAGTTGATAGGTTGTTTTTCTTCCCATCGATGCGTAAATGTTAGACTTTCTGCCTTACAAATCTTTGATTAACGTCTGATTAGAACTCTTCAATAAATAAAATTATCGACCAATTTTTCAGACAATATATTAACAAATATTATTTTTTCAATATTTCAATATTAAAAAAATCCTTCATGAATTTCGTTAAAAATAAATAGAAACTAAATAAGTATTAATTATTTTTCATATTTTTAGATCCATTCTGAAGAAGATCCAAATCGGGATCGAAACGTTAATGTATTAATTATATTTTGTTAATATATTGTCTGAAAAATTGGTCGATAATTTTATTTATCGAAACGTCGGACTATTTTCAAAGTGAACCGGCTGTAAAATGTAGTAGATAGATACGATGAGAGTATTAAATTATATTGATTATGTCAGTTATTGCGCGTTCATGTGCATTGAACGACCATTTGTGTGATTGCCTGACGTAATTATAATTTATTCAGTTGGCAATAATGTTGTGTTCGCAATATCATTGTATTTTATGTGATCGAATTAATATGTTTACATGAATAGGGTAAGCGATCCAGTTATCGACATTTGTGAGGCGCAAGACAAATTGGCGTGAATCAGTCGAAAAGTGAAACGATTCCCTTCTCTCTCTCTCTCTCTCTCTCTCTCTCTTTCTCTGTCAAAACGGCAAACGTACTTTATGCGGAGAGCGTACTGTGGATATAAGTAGCATTTCTCTAGCCACGGTAACAAATTTCACATATAAACATTTCCTAATCCTGAAATTAGTGTCCGACAGAACTTTCGATTTTGCTTTCGGCTGCCATCCGGCCGACACAGAAACTACATTCGGGAGGTTTCTTGCTGAAATCAGACATGTTTTTGTTGCATTTCGTAGGTAAGTACTTATTAATTTTAATTTTGTTGTAGTTCGTTAACAAGAGTTCCATACAAAATGACCAAAGTTTAGAAGAAATAGTTTTGTTCTTAGGATGAAAAAGTGTTTTGTGTTTTTTTTTTTTGTTTTGTGTACCTATCTAAACATATGGGTTAGGTAAATACTTTTTACTAAAAATAAATTTTGTTTTGTAGCTTTAATTTTATTTCATAATATTAAGAAAAGCATTGGCGTAGCTACGATTTTATCCTGGGTGTGGAGGCAAATTTTAAACTCTACCTATCATTAACACTACCACTTATACATTATTTAAAAAATGATCATTGAAGCGAAATCGATCAACACGATTTTCTGGAGAAATTTCACGACAAAGAAAATATGTACATTATTGTAGATTTATCTTGTTATTTAAACGTGAACAATTAATATTCTAGGGTAGGCCAGGCCCATCTACCCCCCCCCTCTTGCTACGCCAATGAAAAAAGTGTATTTATTTGTGCTTTTTGAGATAAAGGGGGTAAAAATATGATATTATAAGTTAATGACTAGTTGAAATATCATAGGCTGAATGATTAATATGTGATTGATTTTAAAATAAAAAAATAAAGCCTGATTATGAAAATGTTTACTTTATTTTTTCCACGAAAACATAAAATTTCGTTTTCGGTTTCGGCCGTAAAAACTAGTTTCGGTCGGACACTATCTGAAATAATAATATCGTGAACAAATAGATGTAAAAATTAAGGTTATGTCAATTTTGAAGTTTCACACATCTGAATATACATATATTTATGACTTACCATATTTTAATTTATTATTAGTTACTATATATCTCTAATAATAACATTTGTGCCACGCTGCATCAAAACGACCGACCAGGGGTCGACTAGTTTAGTTTGCGGCCCTGCATATGAAAATTTATTCAACTCATGCGCGTTATTCATGTTTTATCATGCCTAAAAATCGAACCCTAATTAGCCATTTACCGACTGGTGACAATTACTTGTCATAACTCAATGAAGATTCCTACTAGCTCGGCCATTGTGGAGTAATGAAAATAAACGTAACTATTTTCTGAGTCGTAACGAAATAGTAGGTAACAACAACTCCGTTGTTACCCATTGAGGCTAAAATTGAGAGGCCGAATGTTTTCGACATGGAGTTTATTCATAACCGGCTAACCTCAAACCAAAACATTGAATCGTGCTGTTTGGTGCTGTTAGTATTGACAGTTTTTTTATAAAGAAATAAATAGATATTTACAAAATCTCATTATAATTAAAACATGAATAACGCGCAATTGTTGAATAAAATTATGGGCGCAACTTGTAGGCTAAGTCATGACCTGTCAGCGCGATGAATGACTTAGACTACTAGTTACGCCAATAACTATTAATTAATATCTCTGTTGAATTTAAAGATATCAAAAACATCATTTCAAAATTTTTAAAGTTAATATTACTATCATGATGTGATACTATCATTAGCATTTTCGCCGAGTGGAAACTTTCTAATTATCTGTCCTTGCAACACAATGCATACTAAATAAAACGAATTGAATCTCTTTAATTTGGCGAGCTCCAACAAATTGTCCGAAAAAAACTACTTCTACTAATGCAACATTTCAATTAAAGATACAGTTCGCGACGGTAAAACGTAGTAAAAAGAAAAAAGACGATAGATATTAGTTCTTTTTTATTTGTTAAATCCTCATTCTGTATCTTATCCCTGCACATTCAAAAAAAATTCAAGTCTTCACGGAGCTTTAACATCGATTGACAAAACCTACCGAGAAATAAATTTGTCAAAAAGCTTAAGTTTGGATTAAACAAATCTGTTCTGAAGAGATGTATTGTTTTTAACGATTATAGCGTTGTCCCTCTTTTTACAAAAATATAAATCACAGCTGTTGCTTATCCTAAAAGCTAAATTTCAATTTAAAGCGTTATAAATTTTAACGTCAACAATACAGGCACAATGAAAGCTCCAATATACGCACGGCTGATAATTTATAACTTATAGTATTGCCGACTTACGTGACAAATGTTTATCGAAATAACTGACTGCATTTAAAAGAATGTGTCAGTTTTATTGCACATACCGCTAAATTAGCGGTATGTGCTTTATTATCGCTTTGAGCATCAGAGCTGACTTTCGTTCATATAAGAAGTTATATCTAAGTTAATTTCACACGAAATCCATTCAAATTGAAGCTTTTTGAAAAGAGGAGATTCTGATCTATAAAACAGAACCATTTTTAAATCAATTCGAGTTCATAAATACTATTAAAATTGTAATTGAAAGTTACAAACAGCAGTTGTCGGTTGGTCTGTACGTATGTACGTATGTACGGATGTACGTATGTACGTATGTACGTACGTCACGACTCTACAGATCGCAATTTTGGTCGGATTGCCTTGGGTTATATTTTATTCACTTTGTTTACTATCAGACCAGAACCCTATTTAAATTCACATAAATGTGTTCAGTAGTTTAATTTTTATAAACAGTTTTATTTTATTATTTTGACAGCTAATAGTTAAAATAAAAAACCTTAAAAAAACAAAAAAATATCTATTACTGTTATTGTAATGTAGTGTATTACGTAGAATAACTGCTCCACTTCTATACCATAATAACAACGCAAGCTGGGATATCAGAATGGCCGAGTGGTTAAACGCGTAGTCCAGTAATAGCAAGGTGCCGAGTTCGATTCCCGCTGACACCAAGTAATATTTTTTTTTTCTATTCCATTTTATTTTTATTTTTTTTTCTATTTTTTTAATTGTTTTTTTTTTAAATCTATTTTCTCAATTTTTTTTCATTATAATATGTACAGTGGAAAACTTGCGGGATGTGCACTTTTGGTTTTGCCAACTATTTTTTCAATTCGATGGTCGACAAAGTTAAACGATGCATCACGAGATTTGCACTTCGCAGATGTCTGATAATAAGTAGTTAAGCTACAAGTTAGGAAAGTGACGTGGTGTGGATTCTCCTGTGATACCAGAGGCGAGTTCTGTAAATACCCCATATGTCATAATTCGTCACTTTCCCGACGTGTAGCATATATTAGTTTTTTTTTTTATTTTAAAAGGAGCGAATCGGCTTCTATGGCCAATATAATAGTTTATTCAACTCATGCGCGTTATTCATGTTTTATCATGCCTAAAAACCGAACCCTAAATAGCCATTTACCGACTGGTGACAATTACTTGTCATAACTCAATGAAGATTCCTACTAGCTCGGCCATTGTGGAGTAATGAAAATAAACGTAACTATTTTCTGAGTCGTAACGAAATAGTAGGTAACAACAACTCCGTTGTTACCCATTGAGACTAAAATTGAGAGGCCGAATGTTTTCGACATGGAGTTTATTCATAACCGGCTAACCTCAAACCAAAACATTGAATCGTGCTGTTTGGTGCTGTTAGTATTGACAGTTTTTTTTATAAAGAAATAAATAGATATTTACAACATCTCATTATAATTTAAACATGAATAACGCGCAATTGTTGAATAAAATTATAGGCGCAACTTGTAGGCTAAGTCATGACCTGTCAGCGCGATGAATGACTTAGACTACTAGTTACGCCAATAACTATTATGCAATCCTCGCTTTGGAAGTTTACTTTTGGCCATTTACTACAGCAAAAACATCCAGTAGATATAATATAATCAGTAAAATTTTTATTAATTTTATTAAATAACTAGCTGTTACCCACGACTTCGTCCGCGTGATATTTTACAAAAAATGTTTGTTCAGTTCGCAGAGTTTGCGAAGAGACTTTCCTATTTTTTTTGTTTTTTTACATTAACAAAAAAAGTGAGGAAAACTGAAAATTCGCTCTAGGAATCTTTAAAACTGTTAAATTACAGACAATGCTGGGTTTCAGAAAGGATTGTCAAAAAAATTGATTTGACAATGATCTTAGATTGTAATCATATTATAATTACAGTTTCCATACATCAGGAGCAGTTTAATGTCGTATTCAAACTCCCTGTCATCTACATTAGATTTTTCTATATAGACAAAGACCGCTTTTCAAGTTAAATTTTGATTAAAACTCGTAGAAAAACGTTATTTCGAAGTGGAAACTGTACAAGCAACCATACTAAATACATGTATACACAACATTATACGAGGAGTTTGTGGAAAAGACGTATCGTGATCGGTAATTGCCCGTATTCTTCTCGGGAGAAGAAACTATGACTAGTTTGGAATGATTTAACCTTATCACTTGGGGGTCGGAAATGCGTAAATTTTTTTATGATAATGACACTTCTGTGAATAATTTTTATTTTATTTTTTTATTTATTGTATTTTTTAACACACGACATAAAATATAACAGTAAAGTTCGTGGTTTTTAGCTTTGGAAGGTTGGCCAATTAGTAAGAAATCAGATCATGGAATAATTCAAGCCAAAAAGTGAGAATATTTTTTTATTTTTAACTCCCAAAATTCGGACTTTTGTAAAAAGTAAACCGAAGTAGATTTTCTCAAAAATAACGCATTTCCGACTCCCAAGTGATAGAGGTTAAATCATTCCAAATTAGTCATAGTCTCTTCTCCAGAGAGGAATTACCGGTCACCTGTATATGAATTATCAATCCCGAAACTGAATATTATAGAAAAGATGTCAACTATGCACGCCATTTTGCCTCACAGCGGTAAATAAAATCGATTATTTTACTACTTATCGCGTTCAAGAAATTTCCAAACCTTATTCCAATTATCTACAAATACTAAAACTATTTCACGCAACGAAAAAGTTCTACTAGTATAAGTAGGTAATATCGCTTGTGGAAAACGTCAATTTTATATTAAAAAAAGACGATGAAAGTTAGAAATATTGATTTTTCTCAGCATTGGCGTATTAAAAGAGTGAACGAGTTTTTGACGAGGCTTTTTAAAGTGTACGCTACAAACAAAAGCAGTTTATTAATATGGCGAGGGTATTGAAATACATAATCGTAGTGCAGGGTATAGCATGTCTTTTTTTTATATCTCTTGTGAAACGACGTGAGTTTTTTAAACTCATAATACGATGCTGGTATTTCGTCAGCAAAGCTACAAATATACAACAATAATTTTTATTTTTATATAACAATTTATAATTTATACTGTTTTAACTAACAACTTAATTTGGTATTTTCATGGTACCATAACGGAAATTAATGATAGAATGACGGTGGGATGACGGGAATGCATGGTGGAAGTACGGGTATTTTTACAATAGATGTACACTGTACGGTCAATATTGAAATTAACAGCGCTGCTGAACTTCTGTTTCATTTTTACATTTATTAGAAAGTGATAATACAGAATAGCACCAAGAATCTATTAAAATATATAGTTTAACATAGACTTCTAAGATGGATTTTAGGATTAAAAATAAGAACACGACAATTTTAAACATTTGATTTGTTTATATTTTGGCACGTCTGCTTTTAAGACACGTGTTGAGAATGTTTGTTGAAAATCCCACATTCTGTCTTGGAAGTCTCTTGTTATATCTTAAAATCCGTATTTCTACAATAAACTTTTGTCATTCCACCATGCATTCACCAACGGCGTAGATATTTTTTTTCTGGTGAGGAGGTAAAGCAAAATATTTTCTTAAGTCTTATTAATATCACAGTTCACAGTTCCCAAACTAATTTTACAAACTGGCCACATTATATTACAAAATACGATGTTGTAATCTTGTCTAAATTTTATTTTTTAGTTTAATATTTTCAGTTTTATTTTTTCATATTACGGTTCTGAGAGGGGTAATTACCTCCTTTACCTCCCATATCTACGCCCTTAGCAATTACTTCAGTCTAACTTGAATCTAATTTTAAATTAAAAAATTGTATGTTATTGACAGCAGCCTGAATGTTTAATTCGTTACACACAGGGCCGTAACTAACTTTTTAAGAGGCCTGGGAATAACTTCATTACTATGTCCTCCTAAACTAAATTGTATGAATTAAACAAAGCTATTATGTTGCTAGGATAGTAGTAGAGAAGGGGGGAGGTGGACGACTATTTTCTAACAGGTTCCCAAAAAGTTGTTGAAAGACGTACTGCTTTTTAAAAAATATAATGCACTTTTTTCGATATTTCTGGGGCTTATCAAAGGAAAAATATAACGATTCGCTATATATTCGCCGAAAATACTCGTATGTGGACACGTTGTATTTTTGAAACGTTATTACGTAATTACTTTTAAAACTGCGAATCGAATTTATTTAACACGTTGCTAAAAATGAGTTGCATGCAACATTTGTACCCAGCTGATTCAACAATATAATATATAAGTATAGAGTTTTCTTCTTTATTAACAAGGTTTTGTGTTTCCGTTCAGGCGGCACGATTTTATTTGCCAACTAGGACAAAGTCTATATAGCCAGGCTAAAAGAAAACTGAACAATAGGTAATGTTTTTACAGTACGTACAGGCTGGTTCAATTTGGAATTAAAAATAGTGTTACCGTGCAGGACGCAATTCGAAATTTAAGTAGGTAGGGGAGCGGGGGGCTAGTTGATAGATGAAACTTTAAAGTCTATGTCTGTTATAACGTGCCTAAGGTTTCTAATGCTAAATATGCTGAATAAATCTTTAGCTCTCCTAGTCAGTTTCTTAGGCCTTCAATAAATTGATAACGTTTTTTGAATAGTTTCTTATGTAACTTTATAAAAATTCTATATGAATTTATAAACAAAAAAATGGAGCTTTCGAAAATGTACATAAAATATGTTACCATGTGGAAAAAAATGCATGTACTTGTACACTTCCGGCTGAGTTTGAAGTAAATAATAATAATAATAATTACGCGTTCAACGTCCTTTACTCGACGTTATGTTATAACAGACGCAATTACTATTTTCCATCTATAACACTTCCCGTTATTTTTCTACATTTTTGAACTTCTACTTAGTTAATAGCAATGGGCGAATGAAGGAATTTTAGGACATAATAAGGTAGGCACATTTTGAGCATGGGAGTTTGACAGCTAATCGGCCGTGGCCTTGAATAAGGAACCATCTCGATATATAATCTGGAATTATTGAGGGCAACCATGGAAAACTTCCACAAGACGGCCGGTACAGGAATTATCGTTTAATTCTCGGCGAGAGTTAGCAGGAAAAAGTCCTAGCCATAGGTATCTGTCCCTGCCGGGATTCGAAACCGGTACCTTCTGAATGCGAGTATAATGCTCTTACCACTACGCCACCCCGATCGGTAGTTTGAAGTAAAAAAAAAGTCTCGAGTTGAACAAAATAAAAAACCATTCTAACTTTCGGTGAACGCACTCTATAACACGGTGTGCGTACTTTTTATGTCGAACAAACTTTTTATAACACTTTTTTCTACCTCGGTGCATTTTTATATCAGACTTAACTACACTTTTATACAGTTTAGGGGAAAGAAGGCTTTGATTAATTGCGCTATAAGAACATCAATTAGGTACGCGATCACTTTTATTGCATTTTAACAAATTAAATTTTTTTAGCTCAATCTACATTGAAAACTATGTTTGTGTAAATAAAGCTGATTTTATTACGCGGCGGTTTTGAGCGAACGATAGATTTGTGGTTAGTTTTATAATAAAAAATGTTTAATAACATTGAACTACCTTCAAAAAATTCAGTAAAAGATGGAAAACAATTAAATTATTTAAGTAAATATTTTAATTCGAAATCCGAAAACTATCAAATCGTTTTGAAAATTTATTTCAAGGCATAAAAGATTACTTCTTGACAGGCAACACACACTACGACAAAAGTGGGACGAAGAATTAACTAAAATGGCAATCTGTACCTGGGAAATAATACATTAAAATATAATCTAAATACCTATAGGGTAATTCCGGGGGAGATGGCCCTACTAACTTTAAGGAGCTATTGTGAAGGAACTAAGATGAATAAAATATTGAATTCTGCGGGAAACGAAACTTTAATTATAATTCTTACAGAACATTAACGAAATATTACTTTTAAATAAACAAAAACAAGTAATTTTAAACTTTGAAAAAAAAAGTAGAATTGGTCATCTCTCCCGGAGTATCCAGGAGTGATGGCCATAGTGGTCGGGAGAGATGGCCAGTACTTTATTTGCCTTTCCCTTTGCACTTAAGAGTTTTTAACTCCTTCTTTTTTTGATTCCCACACTTGGGAGACATGTTCTCGACCTGGCATAATTCCCATAAAGCTAGAACATACAAACACTGCACTAAATCCAATCTTCAATTATTTTTTTTCTTATGATAGTTGTCACCACAACCTCTGCAGTTTTCTTCCTCTCTGTCTTTAGTTTCACTGAAATCCATGAGAGTTCTTCGCAACTGCTATCTGAGATACTGTGAATAGCCTTACATTTCTTGCTTTGCTTAAATGTGTCGGTCTTAATTTCTTTTTTGATTATCTTTGGTTTTCTAGATTTCTCTTCTTTTTCTTCTTTCTCTTTTTCTTTTATTTTTCGTTTGTTCTTCAGACGTCAAGAGGATGTCCACTTCCTTGACTCGTTTGCGGACTTTGTTGAGTTTTACGCAGGCAGTGGAGATTTTGTTGGTGTTGGTTGGTCCACCGTCTGTATGCCCGATATCTCTTTCATTAAGTGACTCAATGTCCTTACTAAAAGCGTGTTCCGGAATGGCACCTGGATTTAGGGAAGAAACTCCTGCTGCCTTGAATCCCGAAATTGCATTTTATGGCCATCTCTCCCGGAAAAAATGTGGCCATCTCTCCCGATTGTCCGGATGAGATGGTTACATTAGGTAATTAAAGCAGCGTATAAATTTTTGAATAAATTTTGAGGTGAGAACACGTGAAAATGATTATCCTAACAAGGAAAGTACAAAAAAATAACAAAACTTTTAAAACCCCTTTGAGATCACTTAATATGTCAAACCCTTAATTAATAACAAACATGTCTTAAAAATCAAAGTCAAATTACTCAACTTTCCTTTCTTTTTTTACACAAATCCACTAACACTTGTTGCTTGTTGTGAAATGAAGCAAACTATATTGAAAATAGTGCCATTTGTTTACTCTTAGTTAGACTTTTTTCTATTGGCCATCTCTCCCGTAAGGCCATCTCCCCCGGAATTACCCTATAAAAGGAAGCCGTGAATGACTGACTGACTGATCTATCAACGCACAGACCAAACCACTGAACGGATTAGGCTGAAATTTGGCACACAGATAGTTATTATGACGTAGGAATCCACTAAGAACAGATTTTTGAAAATTCAACCCTTAACAGGGTGTAACGGGAGTTCAAAATTTGCATGGAGAAATCATATAAGATAGATGTATCAATTCGAATTCGATTACTCGTGTCAACAAATAAATAAGTACGTGTTTCGTGCTTTTTCAAAAACAGCCCCTTCAGAGGGTGAACAGAGGTAAATAGTCTAAAAATCAACATGGGTGTCATTTTCAAGGTTTGTCGGGATGTTGATTACGTGAATGTCATCAATTTTGGAATTTATTACACTTAAACAACAAAAAAATTCTAAAAAGTCATAATCTGTATATATAACAGGAAACCGTGACTAACTGACTGATCTAACAACATCAAACTTAGCGCGAGTGAAGCCGCGGGCAAAAGCCAGTATAAAATAAAATGCTATTATGCGAAGAACATATTTTAAGGTAGTACGAGCACCAAGGCAATTTTAAATAAAAGGCTTGATTTTTTTATATGAAGTTGAACTAAGTCTAAACCAATTCTGAAAATTTAAGAGGGGTTGCCTGATTATTTAAATAAATAAATGGCTTCGAAAGTAGGCATATTTAATATTGGCTTTATGGTAAAACGGTAGATGGATGATATGTTTTTATTGATTTCTCCAAAACTAGTCGGTGGAAATTAAAAAAAACTATTTAAATTAAAGTCAAAACCTTAATAAATTATTGAATACAAAAAAAAAACCGTTGTGCCCGATTAATTAAAAGATATTTAATAAAAAAGATTAAATATCTTTTTAATTAGTCGGGCTCAACGTTTTTTTTTTGGTTTTCAATAATTTTTTAAGGTTTTAACTATAATTTAAATAATTTTTTTTAATTTCCACCGACTAGTTTTGGAGAAATCAATGAAAACATATCCATCTACCGAAATATTAAAAGAAATTAAGCATTTTATTTATAGTTGTCTTGGTGCTCGTACTACCTTAAAAACACTATAATAATATATTTATTAATTATTCACTATTTTGCTATGAATTAAAAAAATAATTTCCAGATTTAGACATTTCTAGGTCAGCAGACGTTATTGTTACAAGTTTGAATTAAACTTTAACGTCGTTAAAACCGGTGACACATGTCTTGTCTTTTGTTTAGTTCGCCATTGTGTTGAGATATTCAGTTGTTTCAAGTTGATATTATATAGTCCAGCGTTTCCCAAACTGAAGCTCCGAACCCCCAGAAATTCATAAGTACATATCTGGTGTAAGTAGGCAACGGCCGAACTATGTCCGGTAAACAGTGATTCTACAGTCCCGCGATCTGAAACGCAAGTTGTGTGCAAATCTGTTCGTGATCCAATAAAAACGCAAGTTGCTAAGTGAGTAAAACTATACAGCTTTTTTGGCAGTGTTTTGTTATTTATACTATACACTACAAAAGTCAAAGTTTTTCAAATGTTAAAAATTGACAACCGGTTTGTGAAGGTACAAAAAATGTTATTTAACGGAAAAGTGCACATTAGACCAGCATCTGCAGTCCCGGATTAAGACTCCTATGATGCCCTAAGCATTTCTTGTCTATGGGCCCTCATCTCTAACAGCTGTCTAATTCTAATATTATCCATCGGTCATGTTAAGTGTATAAAAAAAAAATTGTTTCAAATTGTAAATGCGATAAGCTTAAACTTGATAAAAAAAAGTTAAAAAGCATAGAATTTTAGGGAAATAATCGAATTTTACAAACAATGCTCTCATTGAAAATTTGACTGTCTACAAAATCGGTCCTTAGGTATTTTTATACAGTTAATTGAGAAATGTCACAAAACTTCAAAGTTAAAAAAAATCGTTTTCATTTTCCAAAATGAATTAATATTTTTAAATTCTATACTTCCTAAGACAGTTTTATATCAGTAACTAGATCAAATTTTTGAGAACGTGACAAAAAGAAAAAAAATTGTTGACACGGTTTAGTGAGGTACTTTTCATTTCTGAGTGGTGCTTCTTGGTGCCCCCTGAGACGTGATGCCCTAAGCAATTGCTTCTTTTGCTTGTGGGTTAATCCAGCACTGAGCATCTGCAACCAGCAATCTGCAATCAGCAGCCAGCAACAACCGTCAGTTGATCGCCTGCAATTTCTGTCTAGCTGTGCTGAACTAAAACTGGTGATGAGTTGTTCTCATTAATTAATTTGCATTGATAAAACTGCTCGAACACTGCAAAACGTTTACCGCACATTACAGAACGTGCAATAAAATTTGCTGGTTTGTGCAGGTTTGCTGGTTTATGTTCATCTAAAGATTTGTGCAGTGCAGGTCGTGTAGGTTTATGCTTGACAAATGTGTGGGGTTTTTTACGCAAAAAAATAATTCTTAATTTATATGAAAGAAGGTCAGCAAATATTTAGCTAATATCTGAAGGATTCTCGTAGGCGAAAAATTTTAAGAAGCGCTCATATCGTCGACTTCACGCATTGTTTTATAGGTCAGAATACGTAAGACGCAAACACTTTTGTTGACAAGAATGAACTAAAATGTATATTGTTGAAAGTATTCATTTTATGGCAAGGAGAAATAAAATTTTATTAATAATAATAAACGTTTATTTCCCAACAGATATGGATCCAAAACAGGGAATTACAAACTTCCGAAAATGAATGCATTTTATATATAAAATATAAACATGACATTTATATATATATATATATTGTTGCGTGCCTCCTGTTGGGACGACTATGAATTTTGTAGAATCTTCTAGCAACAACAACAATGGAAAACAGGCATAAAAACCCGACCTTCAGAGAATCTCCTGGAGAATGCAATGCATTCGATAGGTGGGGGACGAAGGTATAAAAGTCAGTCAGTTAAGCAGTTGTTCGTGAAGCGTTCATGTGTTGATACAATGCCAGTGCGTTGTGACATAAATATTTAAGTGCAGTTATATAAATCTGGTTTAACATAAACAACTTTTTGTAAATACAAGTGTGAATAAGTTCCTGTACTAGATAAACTTTGTTGTGTTTTTAGTGACTATATTCTCTGTTACTTAGTCTGTTATTTTATTATTTAGAACTGTCGTTATTTTATTTCTGTTAATGTTATTATTTCTGTTAAGTTAAAGAAGTACGCTTTCGTTTGTGTGTTTTACTGTTTTGTTAAACATTTATTATTGTAGATAAATAATTTCCACCACGGACTGATACAGTTTTGTTACAATATTTATACGTGAAGAAAAAACATTGTATACCCCTTTTTAAGCACATTGCGCGCACGGAGGAGTGTGAGATTTGATATAAAGTCCATAGGGAGGAGGATTGGAGAAAGATATAAATTATCTATACCTATATGACATAATATGTGTTACAAAAGAAAAGTATTACTATATAATTACGTCTATTTTCTAGTGGATTCATATCAAACATTTTAAATAAGTCTTTATATGGTTGGTATCATTGTTGGATAAATACGAAATACTAAAGAAAATATGTATATAAGTATACTTTAAAATTTACGGTTATCTCCAAGCGTGTATGCTAAAAATAAAATTTAATATTTTATGCAAATTTTATCGAAATGTATAAAATTCTTTAAATAAAATAAAATTAATTGAAAAAAAAAATATACTAAAGCTATCAAAAGGAATAAAAATAATAAAAAAGATCTTTTTATTTTCTATTATCAGTAGACACTTCGAATATTATGAAGCAGAAATGTATGTTCCAATTTATAATACATTAAAAATAAATTAACACACTCGCGATAATCCTTTATGAAATATTATCTTTTGTTCCAATAATGCCAACGTGAAAATAACAAACAGTAAAAAACAAATACTCGCAATAAACATAATATGAAAACAAAGACAGAACACAATCGAATTTGACCAATGTAATATAAAGTATATACACAATTTATATTGTACATAATATTATGTAGAATTCAACTCACCATGTATGTCGGGGTATGCGTTTACAGTTGAAAACAAAACAGCAACTACGGTTAGCACGAACAATTTGAACATCGTGATTGACGACATTGATGACGTCACCTCCATATTAGAGGTACGCCTTGACATGAAATAGCCGTGGCTGCTTGCTGCCTGAAATAAATTTATTTTATTAGAGGCATTCATTTTACTTTACGTGTAAATCACTGAAAATAGGTCTGCATTTGAGGTTAGAAAACGCAAACAATTTGAATACGTAATAAAAGTTGTAATCAATGACGTTAACAATGTATCAGTACATTAATGCAATGTCAATACTAAAATATAAAAATAATATTAGTCTGTTTTTAATCAGTCTTCGTCAAACTGTCGAATCGATTTGAAAAATTACTTCACCGTTTACAAGCCTACTCCTTTTCGAATGATTAAGGCTATAATATATCCTCTACTGCAAACTGGAATGAGCATTCAGTGAAAATAACATATATATAATAACTACCTACTATATAAATCATTGGCTATTTACTCAATATGCAGTAAACAAAGGTAATAAAGCGTATCGAAAACATATCTGCGTTTCTTTTTTCGAAGTAATTCCATTATTCCTTGGTTATTCCGACAACATATAATAGGTTCGTTCCAAGCAGCCGTGAACTGTAATAAAAACCGTACACAGTCTTGTCACTGCGCAAGACTAATTTGCGCACTAGCTCAAAAATCGATACTGCGCAAGACAGTCTTGCGCAGTAACAAGTCTGTGTACGGTTTTATTACCGTTCGCGGCTGCATGGAACGAACTTTATAATATCTATATGGAGAGTAGAGATCTCCGTGTACGGAAAAGTGTCCGTCAAAAAGCGTTAAATTAGGGGACCGCCACTGCCGCAAAAGGGTAAATTTTAAAGTATGGAGGATATTTTAAAGTTTTCAAGCAAGCGTATGGAGCATAGAATGGAGGGCAAAAATTATTAGAGTAGGATAGAAAAGTAAACGAAGAAAGAAGAATTTTCGCTTTTTTATGGTGCACTTTTCGAAAGTAAAACAAAAAAAAATAAGAAAAAAATATGATATAAAATTAATTTTTGATTAAAATGTGATTTTTAACGTGCTATTATGCATTTAGTATTAAATAAACGATTATACAAACGTCAGATAAGTTATTCAATTTGTTTTTAATAAATAGATTTATCAAAGTGACAAATATAATAAATCGGTTGCTTTCAATTGTATTCCTAAAGACATTTTCCAATTTTCTAATCTTGCTGGTGTCTGTAAGTTTACATAAACAAAAAAATGATGATTTTTTAATTTATTAAAAAAAATATATAAGTTTAAAAGCGTTAATTGAATAAATATTTTGTAAAAAGTTATTTTACATACTGTTGGCTGGAAAAAGTACACAGACTGAGGTGTATTATTTTTCATTTTACGTCCACATGGGCAACTTTTCACAGCACAAATTTTTCCCATTATTGTTCTATTATTTTAAAAAGTTTTATAAGAGTAAAAACTATAAAATGAGTAATAAATTCTCACAGCAGTGTTTTAAGCGACTCTAATCATTACAAAAATACCAGAGATGCAAATACTAAATTTCCCAACTCAGCTAAATTCATTTTATACACGGATGCAGCGCTAGCGCCATTCCGGACGACTTTTGAACTGTTATTTACTGCATTTTGATGGACAGTTGAGAGAGAGAGAGAGAACGCTGCAGCGGGTCCAGAAAACCAGATATATGTTTACTCAAATCAGCATTGTTTTGTATCATAAGTTACCATAGAGATAAGGAACTTTTCTCTGTCTGAATTGCAGACACTTTCACGGCACACTCGCGTACTCTAGTCTGATATCTCTATGGGTATCACTTGTAAAAATGAAAACATGTTTGTCAGCTACGTAATCAATTTCTCTTTGAGAGAGATTCAGAACAAAAGAACAACTGATTTTTTTAATTACAAAATATTTGCGAAACAATAAAGTTTAGAAAAAAATTGGTTGTCTGTAAAGTCGGTTTACGGACAATAGTTTTACGTGATAACGTATTCCGCTCGAATATCATATTTAATAATACATTACTGCGCTCTCGGAACGTTACACTTTTCGGAACGTTAAACTTTTTCATGCATGCAGCCGGTGTTTCATCAATTTATACGACGTTATCACGTCAAAAAGTGAGCCGGCGCGTCGAGGAACGCCTAGCAGATGTAAAATATAAATTTAAGTGAAATTCTAGTAACTAAATTTCGCCAAGACATCTAACAAAATTTAATAACTAAATTTTGCCCTGTCATCTAACTAAATTATAAAACGTATCAACAAACTCTTTCTTCGCCACTCCAACACATACAACCAACAAGCACTACCACACAGCTGTCCAACGCATACACACAGCAAACGCAAACGAAACGTAACACGTCTCAAGAAAACGTCGCGCCAATTGCACGGTTTTACTCCCAACCGAACGCGCCGTTAGTGTTTCACATAAAAAATGTTCACAAGAATTTTCTACATGTAATTAAACGCGCAATTTGTGAATCTCTTGCTTTCAGATTTTCGTCACAACACAATACAACTCAACAGAGAAATGTGTTTCCAGCTTTATTAGATCCAATTCATTGTTTACAAAACGAAGTTGAACGAATGTGCCTTGAAAGTAAGAAACCGGCAGTAAAGCGGTGAAAACTGAAAATCGATCACTGCATGAACTACGCGCCAAATGAAGGGTTAATGAGACGTTTTGAAAGGCAGTTTAAACCTTTTTAGATTAGAATTTGTGTAGAGATAAAATGTTCTTACACATCGTTACACAAAATTAAGCTGAAAAATCGGTTTGAACATATAAAAGACATATAAAAATTATCAAAAAATAAGCACTTTACGGCCATAAGTTCACATACAATTGGTTTTTTAGTATTTTTTTACTTCGTAGTATACAAGGTAATTTATAAGCTCACCGACAAACGTTGACAGATTAAAGCTCATCTAATTAAAAATAAAAAAAACAAGGGATGTTTTGTTAATACAAAAAAAAAACAAAGAAAGTTTATGTATGTTTATTAAATAAGTGAAATTTGACATAATATGTTATTTTTTTCTTAAAATTAAATGATATTTTATCTGTCACGGTTTTTCGATGAGCCAATAAATCATCTAGAATAGGCACGTTCACAATTGGCGTAGGGTCGTATAGCGAAACTACAAAATATCAAGTTTGAATAGCTTGGAACCGTTTTTTAAAAGGCTTATTTATACCAATAAATTAAAAAAAATAAGAGAATTGTTCAAAAATCAAATATTATCTATCTATTTAATAGAAATTAAAACGTACTTCTAACCAAACCTTTTCTCAAATACACGTCAAAGCTCGACTTTAATGGCTTCATATTTCGAGAAAGAAACGGAACGCTACGAGGTAGTTGCGTCCCATATTTTTTTTATTTAAGTCATGCTTCTTAGCACGGGCGTCGGGACAGGGTGTCAACAGGAAAAAAACGAGCGAGCGAGCGACATATAGATCGCTGTCACGAAAAAAGGTGCACATTTACAACTATGTTCAGATCATAGCTTAGACATGGAAAGGACCATAGAAACAGAGAGCACGTACGCCAAATACTTTTGTGTCCAGACCGATCTAATTAGTGATGTGCCGGATCGTTAAAAATGTATATCCGCGGATACGGATCTGAATACGGATATTTGGTTTCAAGATCCGCGGATACGGAAACGGGTACGGATCTTAACTTTCTTAGAGAACGCGGCGGTAAATATTGCACATCGACCTTTGGAAAGAGACTATCTGTTACGGGAAAAAGTTATTGACCTCTTTAAGGGTTAACTCACATAACAGATTGTCTCTTTCCAAAGATCGATGTGCAGTATCTCATTATAAAGATAGTTTTTTAGTACTTTTGAGTTATGTATTATTGGTATGGTACTCACTACGATAAATGTTTGCAATATAAAGGTGCCAAATACGATTTTAAAAATAAAAAATAATCTGAATGAAATTTAACAGTTTTTCATTATTACCTAATCACCTATATATATAAAATTTCATCTATGAATTGAAAATTAATAAAGTAAAAGATCCGCCAAACACTAACGGATACGGATACGGATCTTTCTTCTCTCTCGGATATCGGCGGATACGGATACGGATATCAGGCACATCACTAGATCTAATCTATCTCGGAAGGGATGTTTTCAGACCGGTAAAGGGGTGGCAGACGTCTGGCTGTCAAAATTAGAACTGCGTTTTGTATATCGGTTTACAAATTGTTAGATATGACAAGTTCAGGTTCAGATCTCAAATTACCAAAAATTATTTTTTTCGTGTTTTCACTACATTCTCACAATTTCCTATCTTACTAATAAAAAAATTAATATTTTTGTTGTTTTTTAGTGTATTTGTTAATTTTACACATTAATATAAAATGCTTCAAAAGCATAGTTTCCGTTGCACCTTATATTATTATTATTTTGCCTACATTTTTTATTTCATTATTTTTTACTTATTTAATTAAAATACCGTCTTAAATTTTTTTCAAATATTTTTTACAAAAACCCAAAATAAAATAAAACTTATAAACATGACGAAATGAAATAAGCTACGAAAGGTCGCTGTATATTTTTTGTTGAAAGAAAAAAAAATAACTGCAATAGATAATCCACTTTTCCAACCGGAAAATGCTTTTTCTTTTCTGACCACTATATGCGATTGTAGTTGGGATCACAAAGAAAGAAAAGCGTATCCGGCAGATGAAGCGTGGGGGAAGAAGCCTTATTGATGTCTTAGCTTAAACAAAAAATGTTCAAGTCAACTAGAAAATTTTAATAATACGACGGTCCTTTGTTGTAGTTTCTACGCATATATTAAAAAAAATATGTAAAAGGCATTAGATACGCCCTACTGAATACTCAACCAAACATTTTTTTTCTTGTATAAGGCATAAAAAAAACTAAATGTACCTAATACGATAGCATAATATATCAAAATAATATTCAAATACCATTGAATCATAATTTCATCAAATGATCAGTAAGTACGGTATTAATATTTTCGACATTTTTAGGAAAAATAGCACATCATTTAAAATGTAAACTGCAGACCTTGGTTCGAAGATCCAACACGCAAATTAAATAAGAAGTGTGCGTTTAGCCTTCACGTGCGGTTGCAGTAAATCATGTAAACAATACATGTATTGTTACCAGTAAAGAGTATCCACAGCCGAGATACTAAAAAGATTTACTTTGATTATTTCCAGCTCTTAATCCAATGTGAGAGTAAAATATAAAATATTTTTTATCTAAAAAAACCAAACGAGGGGCAAGCGTGTTGACATTTTTTATGCGATGAAGAACTGTAAATAAATTATACAAATTTTAGACGTTTTTTGAGGGAACTATCTTTTTCTGAAGTGAACTATTTGTTTTTCAGTCAATGAGCTTTGATTTAATTTATGGAATAAGCAGACGTTTGATGTGGAAGCATAAAAGAGAATAATAGGTATAATATTTTCTTTTAAAATAACAGTGACCAATTTTAAAACAATTTCTTTTTATAGTTCAATTTTTAATAAAATTTTCTGTCTTCAAAAATCTAGCAGAAACAATGCACTGGGTGAATCCGAAATGTGAAACCATTATTTTATCCAAATAATGTGACGTTTTTTAAATTTTTTGTAAAATATAAAAAAAAAACCGTATAGGTATTTAATATTTACAGCGTCTAGTGTCTATAAACTCGGCATCACAAGGGAAACTTTTTTATTATTTGATTTAAAATAAAACAGATTATGATACCTATGCAAATTAGTAAATTAGGAAGTAAAAACAAACTTAACAAAAATTCCAAATTCGAAAAATGTAAAGAGAAATAATAATCACTTTCTAAATTAGTATGGAAATAAAACAAAAATCGTAAAAATAGCGCTTTTTGCCCGACTGCAAAAAAGGAAAGGTTTTTAAGTGAAAATTACTGACTACGGAAGAAAGAAATAGAAATGAATATCGTGTAGCATCTCAAATGGAACGGATTGGCAAGTGGTTTCCTAAAGTATCTACCTAAATGCATCTGAATAAAAATAAAAATTACAAAAACTAAAATTCGTCTACGACGAAAAAGTAGAAAACTAGCTTCTAAAATGAAAAGTAGTAGAATAACTAAAAATAAATCTGTTTACTCAACCGCTTTTCATGCTTAAAGTTCGTTTTTAACTTTTTTGCAGCCGGATTTTAGTATTTGAAATTTTTATTTTCATCTCATAATTGCATTTTCGCTTGGTCACTTTGTAGTTAACATGGATCAACTATTTTTTTTAAATTAATTTGTGACGAGAAGTTTTCATGTTCAAAATTCGTCGCAGTAGAAATAAATACTGTTTACTTCAGTGTTGATATTATCTTCGATAAATGCAAACAAAGCAAGCAAATTCGGTTTATTCGTTATAATTGGATTACATGGTGGTTTCAGCCTTCAAGTGCCAGACAAACGCTTTGTGACTCAGGCATAAAGTCTGCGTTACAATAAAGAAAAAACATCGTGTCATAAAATCACGTGAAAATCCTACCCATTAATATAATTGGGTTTGGCTTAGTTTACAGGCAGCGGGGCACCGTTTGTTAACTTTATTTTATCACTGTTCCAGTCAGCGCGCAGCGGGGATCTAGTTAGAAAAGCTTGAAACAGTGATAAAATAAATTAAAAAACTGTGTTGGTTTTTTATGAGTTGTATAAAAGATAAAAAATCTAATGTCGAATAATTAAATTGTGCCAATCACCATAGCATTTTTAATACGTGCAACCCAGAGATATTTAATATAAGCAGATCCAACTGTTTACATTTTAACCTGATCATACACCGTTTCTATCAGAATTCAACGTTGACAAACTTCGGCGAGCTGAAGACGAAGGGTATATAACTTATATTAAATGCATCTGTTGGAAAATACATGTGACAACACTGCATGAACGCATGATTCACTTTTCATTCAATGCATTCCTTTTATTGTCATTACGGAAGTTGCAGTGTTGCTATGTGCTTTGTGTGACATTTTGCGAAAATCAAGTATTTTTCATTTTTTTTTATTAGTATTGACAATTTACAATGGTTCGGCAGTGCGTAGTTTGCAAAAAAATGGATTATTCTAATCCCGGATTGATATTTCGGCGGTAAGTAAGATATGTTTTTTTTAAGTTAAGCAGTGGTGTAGACGTAGTTAAAAATTATTTTTATTAAATTATTGCAAAAACAATTTTACATGTGCACTTCTTTAAAAAATATCTTGATGGAGGATTAAAAAAATGATTGTTAAATTCTAAGCTAGATTTCCCATCTTTAAGCTGAATAGATAATTTTGTTGGACTTATTTACTAAACCTAGATTTTTCGAAGGTAAACATTTCGTTTACCTTTTACAGCACATTTTAGTATACTTTAATGTTTATTTATATTGTTGTAGCTTTCCTGTAAATCATGAGCGCAGACAAAGATGGATGATATTTTGGATTTACGAAACCAGCATGTCAAAAAGTTTGCTCAAATTTGTTCAGATTATTTTGATCGGAGCGATATTATGACTACTCAACTAACTGGACGAAGGCAAATAAGACCAGATGCTGATCCCCAATTTAATACCACAGTTTATACTGATCGTTTATCTTACAGGTAAAACAAATAAACTCAACTTATTTGCAGTAGTCTTTAATTATGCCATTAATAATTATTATATTTAAGACTGATTATTGTCTAAAAATTTCTTGTGATAATATGTAATAAATAATATAAGAAAAATCCGATGTTGTCTTTTATTACCTACTCAAAATAACTAAAAAATATATAGATACGGAAATTGCCCTACCTTAGCGGTCAGGTACAAAAGAAAGAATAAATATTTAATATGTACCGAAATCCTTCACTCCAAAACTACTGAGTCTAAAATTTGGGAAAAATAGCGAATATAGGGCCCCCTCTTATAGTTTACAGGAAAACTAAAACGAAAATCTTAAGTATTAAAGTTTTCACAAAAAAACGGAATGGTACATACCCTCTCCTCGCAAGTTCTACTCGCACGTGGCCAGTTTATTATTCTCATTTGTTAGTAAAGGCACATTATTGCATTTAAAATCGTTTAGTAAAATGCCACTTTACTACACAGTGACGTTTGGCAATTAAAATGCTTTGACCACCAGATTATATGCGATAAAACAAATCACGTTAAAATCTTTATGATTCAAATTACATACCAAATTTTATCTTCTAGAGTAAATTATTTTAATAAAAACGTAAAATCATTTTCTATTGCGTCTAGAACCTCTCCAGTATTAATTACTTCTAACTGATATTCAAGTAAATTTTGCTCCTTTTATTAAATAAATATTGTAAAACCTGGCTTTACAATTGTTAGGTATGTTCTAATGTTATATGAATATTCCATTAACACAAAATATATTTTTAATTTACGTTAAAAATTCTTGTTTTTAATAATCCCGAAAAAACCATACGCCCCTGGTTAAGATAATGCTGAAGACGCTTGCGTTACAACGTTGCCTTTTTAAAGCCATCTCTTTCCAACTTATTTAAAACTGTGAAACTATGTATGATTATAAACAAATCGTGTTTTATGAATGGGATGTTGTGTCTCCTTATATTAAATGTCTCTGGTGCAACCGGCGCCGCGCGTGACTTGGATTGCTATAAAGTTTTGACACATTATCATTTATAAGCATTATTATGTATCTACAAATTTGAGAAAATCGATAAAACCAAATATCGATTTTCTCGCGTAGCTAATAGTGCAGTCCAATAAGCTAAAAAAAGGGACAATCTCGGAATGAAACGGAATAAGCTGAACGTTTGTATAAACCTTTATTTTGGCATTCTAAATATGTTATCTCAAAAGTCTTATAAGGTCACGTGTGAGCGTCCTTAGATATTCAAGGTCAAAGGTTTTGAACGTACGTTATATTAAATAATAGCTGATTTTCACATTACATAATATTATTTCTGACAGCTGCTGGTGTCATTACTGTGTGCGGCCACATTAAATTTCATTTTGATTACTTAACTATTTCCGCTTTGTGTTGCTTTGTTCTTTGTTCATCTTGTAATAAATAGCTCTCTTTTGGAAATTACTCTAGGATTGATTAAATGGTATTTATGTGTTTTAATTTCCGCTCTAGTGCGCCGATGGTCATTTTGCTACCGCTACAACAAGTAACTATTCTATAGGGATGGTGTGCAAAAAATTATTCCCATTCTGGAATATTTTGATTTTCGTGTACATCCTCCGCATGTCGTTTAACTTTAAAGCTTGTTTAAGGATAAAATAATAACCTGGCTATGTTTTGGAGCACACATTTGGAAGATGTTTTATTCGTGTCTGCGTCATTTTCGCAACGACAGTCTAAAACCCTTCTCAAACAAACGAAAGAACAAGAGAAGAAAGAAAATGTCATAAAGGGATGGTGTCAAAAAAGACATGTTCAGAACATACAAACTGTATACGAAAGATTATTATAAAAAAAGCAAGGCTCATTTATTTTTGTGTATTGTGTGTCAGTACATCAAGTGTCAAAATTTCTAAGAACATTCTTACAGTGACAATTTGAAATTTTTATTTTCCTGCATACGAAGAGGTACATATTAGGCTATTGATTATATTGTGATATAGAAAGAAACAAAGACGTTCACCGGTTTTTATTGCAATTATTTTTTTAAAAATAAATAACCGCGGAGTGCTATTAAATTAGAGGGTGGAAATTGAAGATAGGGGTGAAAATGCACCTTTTTCAATTGCTTCTATATATCTTGCAAACGAAACAAGGTTTTAATATACTTTATATGAAACTTTTTGTAGAGAATTGAATTTTTCATCGAAGTGGCTTATTCTAAAAATGTTGAAACAATTTCCTGTAAAATGCTGGGTCGAAAAAGTTTAAAAAAATTTTTAATAAATCGTTTCGATGGGAAATTTATTCTCTACAAAAAGTTTCATATAAAGTATATCAAAATTTTGCTTTGTTTGGAAGAAATATTGAAAAAACTAAAAAGAGTACATTTTCACCTCTATCTTCAATTTTCACCCTCTAATTTAATAGTACTCCGCAGTTTATTCTTCATAAATAACCCATTGATTCCCGCAATAAAAACCCGTGAACGTCTTAATTCTTTATTGCCCTGTTTTTTAGGATATAATAAACAGCCTAACAGTGTCCTTGGCGCCATTGAATTTCCAAAAACAAATACATCTTCAAAAAACACACCTCCCTACAAAACAGCCGCTTTTCATGCCTGTATAGAAAAGTAGTTTCATTGTTTTCACACCAAAAGCTTCACCTCTTAAGAGATTCGTGGATTATTCTTATAAAAAACTGCGTCACTTTTTGAAGACTCCGTACTACTGACTGTATCTACCACAAAAATAATAAAAGGCTATGACGTGTCGCGAATACAAAAAATGTATTCTTTTTTCTCGAGAATGATCTTTCCAGAATGGTTTATTTTTTATACTACAAAGATTTCTCTTTTGATTTCAAAAAAACAACTCCGAGTAATTTTCTTTAAATATTAACCTAGTTATTCTTCTTCGATTTTAAATTTATATGCAGCTTTATTACAATGTTTGTTGAGAAAATGTAGATATATTACTGACAGTTCAATAGATCGAGAGGTTTTATTTACATGTCTCGTAAATCCAAATATTTGTATATCAACTTTAATATACGATTCAGGGATCGTTAGTCAAACATAAGAACAAAAGAGAATATATACTAAAAAAACTATGTACAATGAAAACATTGACTTTTTATAATATTTCGTCTATTTCAGAGAAATGTCCTCTCAACAGGAAACTTTAAATATAATATTTTGATTTTTTAATTTCAAATTTTGTCCGTAAATAAAATTTGAACTATTTTTTTAATTTAACATTACTAATTTTATTTTTTAAAGCTACTAACTGCTGGCGATATCAATTCTATTATACCAAGGTCCCAGACTCGCCAGACCTATGTTATTTCAGTACTGATTTTATCAGTAAATGTACAATATTTAGTTAAGAACGTATGCCAATTTGCTAGCTTGAAAGCGGGGCCCTTTAGAACCTGTTATCTCTAAGAGGCTCTCGCTTTCAAGCTAGCAAAATTGTATACGTTTTTAACTAAATGTTGTACATTTACTGATAAAACCTTAGCAGTACAGAAATGACGTATAGGTCTGACAGGTCTGGGATCTTGGTATATATCGTAATTTTGAAAAAATATTTTTGTCGTATTCGTATTTTAAAAATATATTTATACTAACATTATAAAGAGATAAAGTTTGTACGTTTGAATGTAGGAGGTACTTTCCGAAACTACAAATCCGATTTTAATTTTTTTTGTCACCAATATTTAGAATGGACCTTCCAGATGTACATGCTATATATTATCGCGTTAAAATAAAACTGCTTTTCGTGGAGACCAATTTTGCAACGTAGGTCGACGAAAAAACGGTGACAATCTACTAATTCGGGCGAAGCCTGACCGGGCCTCCAGTTG
This sequence comes from Xanthostigma xanthostigma, assembly GCA_963575645.1. Lineage (NCBI taxonomy): Eukaryota > Metazoa > Arthropoda > Insecta > Raphidioptera > Raphidiidae > Xanthostigma > Xanthostigma xanthostigma. The sequence continues at coordinate 16,561,003 of OY754472.1, read as the reverse complement.
TTCAATAAATAACGAACAGTTAAAAAACTTTTTAATTATTGAATAAATCACGATTCTATATTCCCTACTCTCAAAATAGTGCTACCCAAAACAAAGCATTACTAATTAAAAAAAAAACTAACGAAACAAAAATTTTTTTTTCTGGTTAGTAAAATTATACAAAAATAAACTAGTAAAATAGCTGAAAAAAAGAATAAATATGTGAAGCTTTATTTCAAATTTTTTAATTACCGAAAGAAAAGCGCGTGTGCATATTTGAATACATTCTTTTCAGACGAGAATGTTATGAAAACTGCAAATTTAGCTGGTTCTTGCGGCTTCCGTAGACCGTAAAATGAGTCTGCAAACACACTGAAAAAGAAGCAGGCATGTCAAATATACACTTTCTCTGGGCTATTTTAGCGACAATTCGACATGAAACTTTCGATTTATTATTCACTGATCACTCATCACGAAATATTATAAAACAATAAACGCGCTTCGCTAATCATGTTAGTATCAGTAGGAGATCATTAAAAATAATTAATATAATAATAAATAATAATTAATCATCTTTAGTTTACGGCAATATTGAGGCGTGCGTCTAGAAAAACAAATTCCAGCCAATTGGGCGACGAGACCATTCCAACTTTAAAATGTTCACATATGATATGGTATAATTAAGAAAATAAAATTTCTGATTTCGCGTGAGGTGACGCGGGTAATGACTAGTATTCAATATGATAATTGCTATTCGTTGCCATGGTTACCTACATAATATGTTCCACGTCATGTAAAAAATTAATCAAAACATGCTTAACTTGTTTATTTCTGACAGATATACAAAACAAAAGAACAGCTGATTTTTTTTATTTTAAAATATCTCCAAAATTATAAAGTTTAGAAAAAACTTTCTTGAAAAAATAAATAAAATAATAAATAGTTACGAAAAGTAAACCATTATTATATAAAAAACACCGTTATAGCACATTTATCTTTTTTGCGATTGCGCCGATTTTCCCCAAAAACAATAGGGCTTTTCATGTTTTCATACCAAACATCCTCCCAAAACAAGTGAAAAAAAACAATCATTTTTTAACATCAAATAGCAAAAGTTCCTTTTCTGGAAGTACTCATTTTTTTAAGACATCAAACCGTGATTGTTTAGAGAAACGATTAAAATAATTCTATAGTTACATAAGACTCGTAGAACATTTGTTTGACATACCTATTTTACAGAATGTAGGAAAGAGAGACAAAAATATGTGCATATATATGTTTTTATGTTGCAGTCAATTTTGAAAGCAATCACAAAATGCAGAAAACCGTCACATGTTCTTTTGTTACACTATGAGTGTTGAACTACACAAAAAACGTTAATTTTAGAAACGTTCACACAAAAGTTTGACTGACAAATCACACTTTTTTAAAACAATCTTTCTATTTCCGTTTGCACAGGTGTCAATCAAAATCGGCTCAATTTTTATTAAACCTGATATTCTGTCTGGTTTCTGCATAAAAAAAACGTAACAAATGCAAGCGAACTTACTGATAAACACAGAAGTAGTACCCAAATACCTATACACTATATAGTATGTAAACACGTAAGGTGCACATGGGTAAATTAGCATTGGGAAAAAAATACTTGGATCAGAGTTAGCTATAACTGCATTAATTGTTATTTCTATTGAATTATCGTGGTAATCTTGAGGATTTCTGTTTTATTTTGGTTTATTTTTATTTTACTTGGTTTTTTTAACAACAAAAAGCTCTTATAAATCATTATTTTAATTTTTTTGTGCAAAAATAAAACAAAAAAACAACTCCATCTGTTTGGAAACATTTCATTCAAAAATTGTCTGACTGGTATGACGTATGCGCGTTGGTAAATCAGTGACCCAATGTCTTTTGGTTCAACACGAATAGGCGGAGATATTTGATCTCGCACCATATTTAAGTAATTTTGAAATTTAATGTCGCATTAATAAAAAAAGTCCGATTATGTTGTAATCATTTGAATATTTTCTTCGGTAGTATACTCATTCATTTTGCAAAAGAATATTATCTGTCAAATTGAAAAACAAGATTTCAAGGCTCACTCTGATCCAGTCATTTTTTCCCAATGTTAATATCCCTATGTGTTTACATACTGCATACAATATTGTTGTTTAGAGTCAGACGTTACGAAATGTCGTATCAGATATTTGGTGTAACAGGACAGGTATCGATTAACCAAACACCGTTTGAGGGTAAAGAGAGTCAGACCGCATTAGAGATGTGATAAACGGGTCTTTTTAGTGATCTGCATCTTTGCATCTGGATCCCGTATGTGAGCCGGCTCCCTGAACCGGTTCAAAAAGAGCCGAGTTCTGAATATGTTATTCGATAATTCGAGTCAACTGAGCCACTGAGCCAACTGAGTTAGTTGAGTCAAGTCAATCATATCACCTATTATGCCAGCGACTGACTCACATATTATAAGGCGGGGTTTTACAGACTGCTACTTGCTATGTTACAGAAAGCATATTACAATATGCAATACAATACCTTAAGTAGTTGTGACTTAAGTAAAACATTGTAATAAGCTGTATAACCAGAATCTCTGTGTATAACCGCCTGTGCGTAGTGTGTCTGTGTACCATAGCCAGACATATTATGATACATGAGTCATTTGAGCTGACAGTGCTTCTATGTGTTAAGTGTTTCACTGAGTTATGCGGATCCGTTGAGCCGTCGGCTCATAAAAACGTGAGCCGGCTCTCACGGATCTTCTGTCGGAGCCGGCTCTTTGAACCGGTTCAGATCTGAGTTACCCAATCCTAGACCGCATGTAATAACAAGTTTTTTAAAAAATTAAATTTAAAAAAAATTGTAAACACTAACCCACTCGAAAAATTAGTGCGCCAAGCAGCTTGGAGGGAACTTTGATCGAAACACGTTGTCGAACAAACCTATTATTATTAATACCTTCGTGTAGATATTTGCTATATACAAAGCGCGATAACATGACACAAGAGCAGCACCAGTTGTTTAAAAGGCTAATGAACTAATAAACAAAAGAAGCGCATAGACTTGCATTTTATGCATAGAAAGCGTCGGCCATGTTGGGAAACTTTGCAGACTGGGGATTTGAGAGAACATTATATAGGGTGGAACGAAGCAATTCATATATGAAAATACATGACGCTTTAAAGCCTTACATTGATTTACAGGTGTAAACTCTATATAGCGACACTCAAGGGACTGTGCACTTTGTGGCGTTATTGAGAGTTGTCGTTAAACGGAGAGAAGAAATAATCCATTAATATTTTTTTTACTATATGTTACTCGTAATAAGTAGATATATAAAATTTAGTGCTGACCAACAAACATTCATACTATTCATACTGTCGATACGGTCGAGCAACTGAATCCAAAGCGTCTTCCAACATCACTTATCTTTTCTCCCGCCTCTATTGCGCGTATCAATAAAACTTTGTAGTCAATACACAAAGATTTCCTTTAACTGCAATGTTCACAGTTTGCAAGTTTATGGGCAATTAAGAATATAATAAGTTTGTTCCAAGCAGCCAGAAAACGGTAACGATACCATCACATACATGCGCAGTAGCTAAAACGTGTTCTAAAATCGTCACTAACAGCTTCGTTTTAGCTACTGCGCATACGGGTGACGGCATCGTTATCGTTTGCTGGCTGCTGGGAACAAACTTAATAGCTTATCGATAAGCAGCCCAGCTAAACATATGAAAGATAATCCCAATAAACAAAAGAACGAATCTTCGGTAGGTACGCATGATCCGACAAAAAGCAACAAAATAACAAGCAAGTACTGTTTATTGCTTAATGATGGCGTATTGTTGTCGTTATTTAGATTGAATGTGTCGTCATTTAGAGTATAGCATTGTATGAGCAACAAGGTAAACCAACTAGAGTTAAGTAATTTCGACGTTTTAAGGAATGTGTCGTTATATCGAGCGACGTTAGGGAGTTTATACTGTACATAATATCTCAAAAAAGTATCTGCTTTTAGCCGGTTAGGAAAAAAATGTTGAAAAAAGAAAATGAACCTCCGTAAAAGGCCACTAAAAGGGGAAAATAATAAAATTTAAGGTCAGTGCCAATTGTAATATTAAAACTTTCTACAAATCTACTTTTTTTTAATTTGGCGCCCGAGGTTAGTAGACTATAGAAGTTGCTTCGTTACGTTGGATACAGTACCTGTCAATTAATTGCGTGGCAACGGCTGTTGTTTATAAACTTTGATGGCAGTCTTTAACAAATGTCAAAGAAATTAAGAGACACAATATTGATATTATTTGGAGTAAATTGAATTTTTAAAGTAAGAGATTTACATAGTCCAAATTAAGTATAAATGGCATTTTTGATATTCTCATTACAGGTTGATAAAAATATAAACGGTCTACCAGCTGACGTCATTCCCACGCTTACATTGATTGGTCAGATGAAACGAGGCGGCCACTGTAATCATATATCCTTGGTTGGCGTTAACCTCAACATTTTATCATTTTTCACCTTTTAGTGGCTTTTTTTAAGGAGATTCATTATTTTTTTTCATAATCAGTTAAAAATTGGGCATGGCGTTGCATTCAAAACAGTACATTTTTGTTATAAAATAAAATAAGACACCTTGGTATTATGGTATGATGAAATTAACGGAATACAAGGCTAAATATAAAAACAATTTTTATTCAATAGAATTTCATTTAATAGTCACCGTTTCGGCAAGCAATTATTGCCTTCTTCAGGACCTTAAAAATGTCTATTAAATAGTCACAAATTAAAAACATAAATTATTTTAAAAACATTATTGTCCAACATTTAAAAACTTTTTTTTTAACTAAACTTCATAAAAATAATAAAAACTTTAAAAGATCTATTTTAAAAATTTATAAAAATATATCCTTACTTTTTAAGATAATAATTGCTTGCCGAAACGTTGACTATTAAATTAAGTTCTATTGAATAAAAATTGTTTTTATATTTAGCCTTGTATCCCGTTAATTTCATCAGTACATTTTTGCTTGTATATGCATCGTGACATTTACAGCCATATTCCAATTTCATATAAAGGACAGTAACTAAATTTTCACTTATTAAAATTATTAAAATTTGTTAAATTGAATAAAACTAAGTTTTCATTAAAATTCTAAAAAACTTATCACAACTTTCTTCGTTACCTTCTATTATACGTTTTATTTTTTTATTGCAAGAATGTCTGTTGGCGACATAACAAAGGTTTTAAATGATATAAATATTCAAATTTTGAAAAGAGCGCCGTACGATTTTTTACAAAAAGATTTACAAAAATTAAAAAAGTCTTTATTATATAGGTATATAAAAGTTTTACAAGTTAATCAAGTTTGCTAGCTATTTAAATATGTATTACTTAGGTACGTTGTATATGAAATACTGTAGGGAACAGGGAACTAGGGAAGAACTACCCTTATCCAACCTGCTAACCGCCCCTATGTATAATTTACATAGTACTGCAGTGTCTGTAACATGGACATATACTGCATGTTACAATGGTTTCGTTACGAACAAAAGAAAAATATAGTTGGCAAAACCAAAAGTGCACATCCCGCAAGTTTTCCACTGTATGATAAAAAAATAACAATTAAAAAATATTTTTAATAAATTTAGAAAGATTTAAAAATTTAAAGAAATAAATAATTAAAAATTGAAAAAATATTTTTTTTAAGTTTGCAAAAATAAAAAAAATTAAGAACTATACATAATATAATATATAATTAATATCAAGTGGGATAAAATAAAACAAAATAAAAAGAAAAAAAAAGAAAAAAATCAATGATCTCGTAAGGAATCGAACCCAGGACCTTGCCCTTGGGGATCCAACGGCATAACCATTACGCCACGGCGCCCTACTACGTGTAGTGGTGTTATCACGGTATAGAAGTGTAGCACTTGTTTTATGGATTACACTATATTTACACAGCAATATTATTATATTGTTTTTTTTAAACTATTAGCTGTCAAAAATAATAAAATAAAACTGTTTATAAAAATTAAACTACTGAACACATTTTAGTGAATTTAAATAGGGTTCTGGTCTGATAGTAAACAAAGTGAATAAAATATAACCCAAGGCAATCCGACCAAAATTGCGATCTGTAGAGTCGTGACGTACGTACATACGTACATACGTACATACGTACAGACCAACCGACAACTGCTGTTTGTGATTTTCAATTACAATTTTAATAGTATTTATGAACTCGAATTGATTTAAAAATGGTTCTGTTTTATAGATTAGAATCTCCTCTTTTCAAAAAGCTTCAATTTGAATGGATTTCGTGTGAAATTAACATAGATATATAACTTCTTATATGAACGAAAGTCAGCTCTGACGCACAAAGCGATAATAAAGCACATACCGCTAGTTTAGCGGTATGTGCAATATTAGGTAGAATCAAGGCTTTTATTGTTGAACGATTTGTCCTAAAGCCATATTGAGAATTGCTGAAATAACCTTTTTTGTCAAAATAATGCATAATTCTTGCTTTTAATATTTTTTCAAAAAACTTGGAAATTATTGGTGTTATGGAGATAGGACGATAGTAGGACGGTGCATTTTTATCACCTTTTTTGTAAATTGGAACAACTTTTGATAGTTTCAAATTGTCCTGAAAAACACTATGCTCAATACAGTTATTAAAAATATCTGTTAAAGGTTCAACAATAAAATCCTGATTCCGCTTTAAAAGTCTGATATTCAGTCCAAATACCTACGTCTTTAGATTTACTGTTGTTTAGACTATTTAATATGTCCAGAGAGTGACAGTTTTGCACTCGGGTGAAGCCGGGACGGGCCGCTAGTATACAATGTGATTTGATTTCAAAAAGAAAATATACAAAATTTAGCACAGAAAAATATGTCAGTTCTAAAGGGCTGAATAACTTATACCTTTTAAAATAGAAATAAAAATTGGTTGTCTGTAAAGTCGGTTTACGGACGATAGTTTTACTTGATAACGTATTCCGCTCGAATAACATATTTAATAATACATTACTGCGCTCTCGCTTGCACGCACAGGGTCAGGCGGAACGTTACACTTTTTCGTGCGTGCAGCTGGTGTTTCATCAATTTATAAGACGTTATCACGTCAAAAACTTAGTCCGCCATCTTTAGAAGTCCGCCATATTGGATTTAAAGTGACGTCACACAGCTAACCATGCATTGTCATTCAAACTAAACGTGTATACACATTTTCATCTCAATCGGTTGATGATATCTGCTTCAAAATTACCGAAGGCATTCTAGTCGCTCACTTAGTAACGTTAGGAACGTTACACTTTTTCGTGCATGCAGCCGGTGTTTCATCTTTTTATTTTGACGTGATTCATCAATTTATAAGACGTTATCACGTCAAAAGAAAAAATCGGTCAAGTGCAAGTCATCCTTGGAGAATTGCATTGAGCACACAACAATAAATATTTTTTATTACTTTTAAACATTATCAGCCGAAGGTGAGAAAAAAAATGATATTCGGATTCGACTAAAAAAATAGGCCTTCGATACGATTCTTGAAAGCACTCAAGACGATTTTTCAATAATCTGAATTAATAAAAAACTCTATAATCAATATACTTGCATTATTAATCTTGGGTTTAGTACCATTCAATAGAAAAAAATCTTCATTGTCACAAAATCGACGAAAACTCTCTGTGACGGGAACATTTATGACACACCTTGTATAATTTGATGCAATCTCTTGTATACGGATATCGTTAATTATACCGTCAGAGACTACTGCGACATTCACCTATGCGTCAAGGGTTGAGTTTATTAATCTCAATAAAACGATTAGGCTCAGCTTGTTACCGGTGCGATTCACGTGTTACGTCACGTAATATAAGCGCTCTAAAAACAGCATATTGGGCTGGTTTTATTCTCAACGGAAATAAGGGAGAATATGACGCGCGAAGTAAATTTTAGTCTACGATGACTTCTGTCAACTTCCACGTTCTTTCATTAACTTCATCCAACTAATATAGCTGTGGAACAATGAAAGTTTACTTTTCTAGAAGGTAAACTCAGTTATTATGTACGAGTTGTGGCGTTGTGAAATCAGCGAGTTTTAACATTTGCTCGAGTCATAATAGCAATACATTCGAGATACAAACTACAATTTTTGGCACTTACCTCCTATAAAATAGCTGATAATAATAATTTATTGATTCATATAGCTGTATAATAAGTATATACAGATATGAATAGTCAAAAACATACATAAAATAATAAAATTATAAAAAAATTCATTTATGTATAAAAACATTTTTCTAGTAAAAATGCCTTAAGTTTTTGCTAAATAATATCCAGGGCCGCAACTAGGCAGGGACACGTGCCCAGGGTCCAGACGGAAAGAAGCCTCAGAAAGTACCCGGCAAGATTGAACAAATTCAGCATTATATTCAAAAAACTTTAGGTACGTCTTTCAACAACTTTTGGAAACCCGTCCGAAAATAATAGCCCACCACCCTCCTCCCTACTTCTGTCCTAACAGTAGCTAAAAAAATAACACGAAAAATACATACGTAAATTTAAAAATTGTTCGTAGAAATCAGTGGAAACATACCTAGCTAAAATTGTTTTGGCTCCCTTTAAAAGTTGATTTTTTGATTGTACTACTGGTTAAAACTATTACTTTGGGAAAATAAGTAACTTCATTTAATTCCAAAAACTAACCATCTCTTCTCCTCAAAAAAACTGCGTCGATTGCCGCAAACCGCATCAAAATCGGTTCATTTGTTCAAGAGATATTGTGAACGAAAAATTCGTAAGAAAGTGTTTTTTTTTTTTTAATTACTCGTAAAGTTATTTTCAGATCAATTTTTTGTAATAAATTACTTTCGTAGGTTAAAAAAAACTCCGATTGCCGCAAACCGCATCAAAATCGGTCCATTTGTTCAAGAGATATTGTGAACGAAAAATTAGCAAAAATTGTTTTTTTTTTTTAAATTACTCGTAAAATTCTTTTTAGATCGATTTTTTTGTAATAAATTACATTCTTAGGTTAAAAAAAACTCCGATTGGCGCAAACCGCATCAAAATCGGTCCATTTGTTCAAGAGATATTGTGAACGAAAAATTAGTAAAAATTGTTTTTTTTTAAATTACTCGTAAAATTCTTTTTAGATCGATTTTTTTGTAATAAATTACTTTCTTAGGTTAAAAAAAACTTCGATTGCCGCAAACCGCATCAAAATTGATTCATTTATTTAAGAAAGTTTTTTTTTTGCTCGAAGAGCTGAAAAATAATCTCTTGCTATATTTTATATATTTTTGAGCGTTTTGAACCCGAAAATAAGAGGAAATTTTCAGGAATGTCCTGCAAAGTCAAAGTTCTTTTCAATTTTTTTTTAGTTTTGATTTTTCTTTATTTAAAATCTTTTGAAAGGGTATTACTATTTTTAACTGATTGGATGAAATCTCTTATCTTTACACCCATCCCTGACACTTGCTTTGACTCCCTTGTTTATACATTCGATTTAAGCCTATGATTGAATCTGTATTTACACCAACTTGATCATTTTGTTAAATTGAGCTGTTGTAATTTACATTAATTGAACGTAGCTCGGTGACTGGTTTTGATTACAAAGCTTTCAAATCAAAACCCATTCACTATAATATTATATACATTGTTGTAATACTGGTTAGTCGCACATTATTTAAGTTATATTTGATTACATTATGTAATCGGATTTTGAAAAGTTATTAAATTATAAAGATCTCTAAAACGATACGACGCGAGGATATTATTTTGGAAAAATAATAATAATAACTTATGGAATACACGATACGATCGCTGATGTAATATAGCGGACCAATTTGTACACAATAAACATTGACCGATAATACTTCGGTCCGTAGAGATATCTGGGTTCATCCCGGGCACGCCAGATGTTAAAATAATAATAGTAATACGAAAACATAAAATGTTACACGTTACTAACAAATTCTAAAATAATATATATAAATTTAAATCTTACTTTAGTTGTTAACTTATCTCTAAGATTTGATTAAAGGATCCCGCACAAACCTTATAGGATTTGGTTTTCGGTTAAGTTGATCGAAAATGGTTTCATTTTATAGTATAAAGGTCACTAAGAAAAAGTGTCTGTGAGCGCATAGCCTAAAAATCAACAGATTTTTAGCTACAGATATGTGTAGCGAGATTATAGATATAGGGATATCCATTGAAAAATCCTAAGCCCTAGAAATATGTTTTCGAGTGCAAATCCGAATATGACGTTATTATTTTATACAGAGTGACACCATCCAACATTACCTAGTTTTCGATTATTTGTCTATTTCTAAAAAAAGCACAAAACATGGAACTTGTTTGTGAATTCAATGAATATCCCTATATCTAAAATTTCGTTAAACATATCTGTAGCTAAATATCTATTGGTTTCTAGACTATGCGCCCATAAACACTTTTTCTTAGTGACCTTTAAGCTATAAAATAAAATCATTTCCGATCATTTTAACCGAGAACCAAATCTCATAGGGGTGGTGCAGGGTCCTTTAAATTGTATCTTTGATTTAGGTTTAACGATTCAGACAATAGAATTAAAACAGTTTTGGCTTGTCGTTGTCGTAGTTTTGAATTATTTAAAAGAAATATATTTTATGCCTGCATTCTTCAGGGAGCTATACTCTATTCTATAAACCAATATTTTTATATGGTTAGGTTTACGATACTTTATAATGAAAAAGCTGAACCAATATAGCCTGACGTATCGAGTAACATCGAACAAGTCAATGATTTGTAGTATAATAACTCATAGTATAAGTTCTTCTAGAAATAATCAAGTAGTCTAAGCGCGTATCGGGTGTCGAACTACGTGCCCTGTTACAAACGCAACTCACTTTCACTGTCCCTGTTCTAGTGATGTGTCGCTGTTGATAATAAACGACTCCTTTCTCGGAGCGGAGCGAGTCACTCTTTTTTGTGAATGACTCACTCCGAGCGCCATTTACAGAGCGCACACAGCACAGGCCACAGAGGCACTAGTGAATTTTGCTCGTACGGAGTTATCTTTGCTGAGTCATTTAATGTTGAATGACACACTGTAAGTGTAATAGTACTGAGCTTACAGTTACTTAAACCATTCACATTGACGTCGTTGACAAAGATATAATATTGTAACAATAAACATTATTATTGTTAAGCTTTTATTATACTTTATAGTTTATCCGAAATGCGAATAATATAAGATCAGAATCATATTAAAATGAGCTGAGCTGAGTGTGTGTATTGTGTTGTGCAATGCTACGTAACTCCTGACCGTGCATGATGATTGATGACAGTTCACACCTCTGCAGTCTGCACTCTTGTGTAGTGCGTACTGTCTTGTGTCGCTCCTTTGAACGACTCGCTCTGAGCGACTCTTTTTAGTGAGCAGAGCGCACGGAGCCATCTCCCAATAAAGAGTCATGTGGACACATCACTACCCTGTACCTTCTTCACCGTGCAAAACTAAAGTGTCAGTTATTACTTATATTGTGTACCCGTTACCGCCACCATATTCGTACCGTTACTTCCACCGTCAACGACAGCGGCCATCCTGCATTTTTCAGAGTTTGGTACTACATTTAGAATATAATAAACCTTTTTTTGAGAATTATCTGTGATAAAAAAAAACTTTGCATCTGTGAATCGATGGGAAAATTTTCTATTAAAAAAAATCGATCTCAAAGTCCGGTATTACATTTTGAATCGCGGAAAATCAAAAACGTCGCGCTGTTTATTTTTGTAGCATGAGAATAAAAAATTCCAGCAAATTGGGCGACGGGAATATTCCAACTTTAAAAATGCTCGCATTTGATTATAATAAAGAAAATAAAATTTCTGATATCGTGTCAGGTGATGCGGGTAATGGCTAGTATTCAATATGACATTTGCTATTCGTTGCCATGTTCCACGTCATGTAAAAATTTATTAAAGCATGCCGATCAAGTCTATTTCTGACAGATCCATAAAAAAAAGAGCGGCTGATTTTTTTTTTCAAAATATTACCGAAACTATAAAGTTTAGAAAAAAAAATGTTAACGAAACTTTCTTGAAAATATAAATAAAATGATAAGTCGTTATGAAAAGTATACCATTATTAAATAAAAAACACCGTTATAGCATACCTACATCTCTTCTACGCATGCACCGATTTTCCCCAAAAACAATAGGGCTCTTCATTTTTGCATACGAAACATCCTCCCAAAATTTGGTTTCAATCCGCTCATCCGTTTGACCTGTATCGTGTTCACAGATTAACAGACAAACAGATGCACAGAGTTTTTTCAAAAATATGTTTTTGGATTCGGGGGACCTCAAAACGGAAAGATATTGTAAAATTTTTGAAAAGTGATATTTGACCTAAACTAGTACCATTCCCCCACTTGTAGGTTGGAATGGTAAAATACGATCTCAAAGTCCGGTATTACATTTAGAATCGCGGAAAATCAAAAATGTAGCGCTGTTTGTTTTATTTTTGTAGCATGAGAATAAAAAAAAAATACTAGGATGGTTGAAAAGCTGAAAGCAAATAAAACAGGAACTCGTGTTTCCAGGCTAGTTCCGCCTCGAGCAGTAAAAAGCGAACACGTCTGAAAGGAGGAGGAGAATGGTATTATTTTTAATAACGAACGCTGCGTCGACTTCTTAATGAGTCGATTTTACGTCAGTTACTTTAAAGAATATACACCGGTTTTAAAGAGACGACGCTTTGACAAACCTCTTTGTTCCTTCTGTGACACGTCAATTATTATTTATTAAAACGTTTAAATGTCGCGATTATAAAAATTTTATTATATCCTGATAGCTTATACCTTTTCCTTTATTATTAAAACTGATAAAGGGCCCCGCACAAACCTTATGGGACTTTATTCTCCGTTAAATTGATCGAATATGGTTTTGTTTTTTTATAGTTTAAAGGTCTAAAAACCAATACATTTTTCACAATCTTTAAAAATTCTAAGCTCTAGAAATATGTTTTCGAATGCGATGAATCCGAATACAACGTTATTATTTTATACAGGTGACACCTTTCAATATTACCTAGTTTTCGACAATTTTTCTATTTCTAAAAAAAAGCACAATAATTGGACATGAAACATGTTTGAGAATTCAATCCCTGTATCTAAAATCTCGCTTAACATATCTGTAGCTAAGAATTTATTGGATTTTAGGCTATGCGCCCATGGACACTTTTTCTTAGTGACCTTTAAACTATTAAATAAAACCATTTTCGATCAATTCAACCGAGAAAGAAATCCCATAAGGTTTGTGCGGGGTCCTTTTATAAGCTACTAATTTTTACCAGTTGCAAAGTTAGCGCTAATATCGGTATGACAGTTTGCGAACGATCTTTAAACAAACGATTAAATAGCGTTGACATCTTGAAACCATTGACTGTAGTACTATACTATTTCTTCAGTCAATGGCTATATAGATTATAGACGCTCGACAGCTGAGGTCATCAGCGTCTCAATGTGCATTAGAGCAGGGGTGGGCAAATCTTTTGATCGTCGGGCCACATTGCTGATGAAAATTTGACCGTGGGCCAAAAATTTGGAGAAAGCAAAAAAAAAGAAGAAAAAGGTCGTTTCATTTCCGCAACAAAAAAGTCTTTTTTCGTCTGTTGTGGCTGGGTAGGTGCCTGCGGTCTTGTACCCTTTTTTCGTTTGTATTTTTTTATGCGCCAAATTATATTGGCAAACTATTTTCGCTCTTAATAATCATTTATAAAATGCTTCGCGGGCCGGAGAAAATTCTACTGCGGGCCGAATCCGGCCCGAGGGCCATTTGCCCAGGTCTGCGTTGGAAAATCTGTCAGTCGGCATACACAAACCGACTGGTACGAGTTCGGGTTCCTGGAAGTGCTAATTCCCATAAAACATCGGAATACTAACTACATTCCAATGAGGGATCAACTGATGGCGTACTACCTGTTTTGATAGAAACTTTACTTTTGTCAAATTATAGCGGTATAAAAGTAGCATGTACTATAAATTAGGGTACCAGCTAAATAGTACGTCAATTTTCATCAAAATCGGTTCATTCAATTTCCAGTAATGACTAACGAACATTCTTCAAATACGTTTTTTTTAAATCTTAGTAACATACAAAATACTCAAAAAGTGCAAAAAAACTAACTAGAAAACGGAATTGCAGATTGAGGTCTCTTTACAATTTTATTTACTTATACTGATTGGCGACGAGTAATTTCAGAAACTGCTGAACAGATTTGAAAAATGTTTTCACTGTTTAAAATTCGACTACAAGAAAGAGGTTTGTTGTTTTTGACTACCAATTTAAAATCCACTTGAGTGAAGCCGGGTCAAAAAACTAATATAGGTAGGTACTATTATATCAATGAAAGAAAGAAATAGTAAATTACACCACGAGGGCAGAAAGTATGAGATTCTTGATGCCCGAGTCGATCCGAGGTAATTATGACGCGCAGTCCAAGGCTCTCAAACTTTCTGCTCGTGTGGTGTATACTATTTTTCTTTATACCTCGATCGAAAGTACACTGATTAATTACATAAATTAATTAATTATTAATTACTTAAATACACAGATAAATTTCAACCAAGCAGCTTTGAGGCTATACGTAAAAGCACGAATGACAGATGTTCGTGTCTATTGGCTGGCGGCAGTCTCGTGGAGCGGTGTACATGACAACTGTTTTTCTTCATACCTCGGTCGAAAGTACGTACTTCCGGCATCAAAGCGTGTAATCCCACCAATGCATAAATGTTAAACTTTCCGCCTTAATATTGATGCCGGAAGTACGTACTTTCGACCGAGGTATGAAGAAAAAAGTCTACACCACAAAGGCAGAAAGTTTGAGAGCCCTGAACTGCGCATCCTGATGCGCGGTGCAAAAATCTCAAACTTTCTGCCCTTGTGGTGTACTATACTATTTCTGGTTCAGTGCATTTTTGAATTTAATAACACGCGCAGAAATAGAGTTTCATTCAAAATATAAATGGCATTTATAAATTCGCAGGTTAAGATAAGTGTTTTGAGAGTGAGGTCGAAAGAGAAGGTAAGGCGACACAAGAAGACAAAATAGGCTTTGTGAAAGCAGAGAAAGAATGAAAGATAATATGGTTGACACATTATTGGCTTTTAAAAGCACTAAAAGTGTCTGAAATATGAATACTGAATTTAATTATAAACGTTTTAAGAGCCATCATGAAAATGCTCACCTGCTAAAACTTCTATAAATAATTCCGTCGTTCGAAAAGCAATTATTTTATCAATTCGCCGACTGTTTTTCTTTTTTAATCAGTTTAAAATTCCATTTCGTTTATATACCATCGCATCAATTCAGACTTTTAAGCTATTTATTTTTAGATATCCAATTTTATGAATATTATTTTCGTTTCGTTATTTCAAAAAAAAAATCCAATTAACTGCGAAGCTCAAATTTGGTAAACTGCTTAAATCACTGCATCAGGTCGTTTGAAATTTAGGATGGAACGAAAAAAAAGTTAGAAATCTTTTAGAAAACGACAATTTAGTAGCTTCTTAACCATAGCAATTTTAATTGGATGTGTAAATATTTGATTAACGTCTGATTAGAACTCTTCAATAAACAAAATTATCAACCAATTTTTCAGACAAATATATTGACAAAAAATATAAAAATTAATACATTAACGTTTCGGTCCGGATTTGGATCTTTTTCAGCACTGATGAAAAAATATAAAAATTAATTAATAATTAGTTTCTAATCGGTTTTTAAAAAAAATTGCTTTAACAAATAAAATTATCGATTTGAAAATTGCTTTAAGTTTTTAATTATCGAACATTGAAAAATTAATATTATTATTTTTTCAATGTCTGAATAACGCAAAAATAAAATACAATTGACGGTACAAAAAAGAAAAAATAGTAAAAATTTTTCAACATTTAAAAGGCATACCAAAATAATGTATAAAGCTTTTTGTTCGTTAGTTTTCAGCATATATCCTTTTGTAAATCGTGTAACATTTGACATCAATGGCATTTTATTAAATTTGCTGTTATTTAAATGTATACAACGTCGATGTAATAAAATTACAGAGCATAAAGTTTTATGAAAGTTTCATCAAATGTTCTATAGGCACATGTAAAGTATTACATATTTAAATAATATAATAATAATCGTGCTATTCATGCCAAGAAGTTTCATTTCATAATAAAAAGGAACGACCTGAAGTAAGGCGTGAACGTGGTAATGACGTATTCATATTATATAAGGCTCTTGAATTTGAAATGCAATAATTATGAAAAAAATAAAGCTAATTGTATCGCACAACGGACTTTGTGAATAGCAGGGAGTGTCAAAATGGTGAATATATTGCCCTCAGATCTCAGATCAAAGTACTGAATTTTAAATCTATACTAATATTATAAAGAGAGAGTGCGAATTTTGTAAATCTGTGTAATCTCCGAAACTATTCATTCGATTTTAAAATTCTTTTCACAAATGGACCAGGGGTCAACAACCTTTTGAGGCGGAAGAGCCAAAAGTTACAATTTACAAAATTTCTCAGTTTTTAAAGAGCCACTAAACATTTTCGTTTCAGTATTATGGTATTTGCTTATATAGGTATAATATATAATCCGAGGACGACACATCGTGACGGGGGCGGTGCGGGTGAGACGCGAGTGAAAATGGCTAAGAGATAGACACGGTACTCAATCATGGATCGATTGAACGATTTTTAAGGGTTTATATAATAAAATAATTATTTTTTTGCGTATGGAACTGGAGAGCCGCAACTTTACATCAAAAGAGCCGCATGCGCGGAGACCAATTTTGTAACGTAAATCGACGAAAAAACAGTGGGAATTTACAAATTCGGGCGAAGCCGAACCAGGTTACTAGTACCTATATTATAGAGATATTGTTGATTATAGACGCACGACGACTTTGATTATTAGCGGCAATATATCATAAAAAATATATTAGAACGCCATTTCATTTTCAAGACTTCCATGTTCGGAAGTAATTTATAGATATGGTATTATATTTTGAGGCATGTTATATGAGAAATATACGGGTTTATCTTTTTTAGATAAACCTACGCTATCCGATGCACATTAGAAATGAGCACCTTGATAAGCCATCATAATTATTATTCCGCAGACTTCGTATAGAACAGCCAACGGACATGGTTGCCTAATCGAACCTCAGTTAATTTTAAGCAAATACAAATACTTGTTCAACAATTTGTATCATTTAAATAATATTAAATATATACTTGACAATAAAAAGTTATTAATTTTTAAAAACAAAATATTCAATACCAAAAATATAACTGGCAACAGCTACGTCGTCTCGAAATTGTTTCTAATACAAAAAATGAGTCAGAACTATTTTTGATCCAAGACCCCGTGATTCTCGCAGAAACTATTTTCATAAATAATAACGTTCTCACATTGCCCAGTGTATATATTTTTTTCGGGAGTTAGTCACTATAGTCAGTTAAGAGAATTTATATGATAAAATTAATTTAGCTGTCTGCCACATTCGATGTACTTTGTACCATACTGAATGGAATAGACGCTGATGACCTCAGCTGTTGAGCGTCTATAATTTACAATCTATCTAACTGCTATGGTTAGTAATTAATGTTTATTTTCATAATTATTGTTTTAAATAATTTTCAATTTTGTACTTGAAAAAGTCTAAATTTATAGACGAAACGTCGTACAATTATAAATATAAGTATTGTCCACAAACCTGCGAATTTTTTCTTGTTATCTCGGATATTATTATCGACTCTATCATACTGCTTACGGAACACGGAAGTAAAAGCGATCAAATAATTTCAGTTTTCAATTAAATCTTAACTGATATTTATAATCATGGCCTTAAGTATTTTAAAACTGTTTAGAATCGGGTAACAGAAATTGCGCAATACAAAATCGCCGCAGGATATTCATTTAAATTAAGATGGCGACAAATTCTAAATTTGAAAGCATTATGTCGTCGTCTGGGGCGTATTGCGCGTCGCATAAACCTTTCGTACAGTGTTAATTAATTAATCTTGCTTGAGTTAAAAAAAGATAGATAGGGGAAAAGAGAGAATCAGCGTGGTGAGAAGGAAGCTTAATTAAATAGCAGATCGCTTCAGGCATTTCTTTTTATTTTATACTAACACTTTAATTTCCTTACGATTTTGAAAGTCGTTATTAAAGATTAAACAATGATTTAGGTATACACATTTTTTTAAATAAAATTCCGTTTTATAGTACTTTAATATTTACGCAAGATTTATGTTGGGTTTTGTACTTAATGAGTAAAAAAAATGATTTTAATCTTTCATTCTCTTAAGAAATAATACTGATTTGAGACCTATACCTGCTAATATCAAGTGTTAAATTTGTAACGAAAGAAATAGCTTTAAAATTTAAATTCTGACGCAGCATCCTCGAAAACGATATTTACCATTTTTGTGTTTTTTCCGACTCACACACGCCACTATATAGCCTAAGCCCATTCTGAAGGTTCTTTCTAAATAGTGATGGAATAATTTTTCAAATGTTTCGGAGATTACCTTCCGCATATACACAAACTCACAAAATTCGCACTCCCTCTTTATAAAATTAGTATAGAATATAAACATTCTACGACGTATTTGCACGTTGAAAACAATAGTGACACTATATAAAAAAGTTAACTTTTCACCTTTTGTAAGATTCATGTTTTACTGCAAAAGTGTCACTATACGAAAATTTCCGTTTGCTCATAAATCCACTTACTTCCGCTAGACTGAGCTAGTGTCACTTTATATTTTGAAAGAATTGCCCATGGTCATGACTGATATAATGACACTATTTTAATTGTGTCAAAGCAGTTGTTTGGTACGCACGTCGCTGTAAGTGAAAAAGTGACACATTTTGTTAAACGACAGTTTACTGATTACAGTTACTACAAAAATTAATGCAAGTAAGTAAATACATAAAATGACACATTTTGTTTAGTGACACTTTTTGCAGTTGAAGTCTCCAACTTACTGATTAAGGTCTTTTTTTTAATAACTTTATTTTTAACATAGTGGTCAACAAATAAATTAAAACAATAATAAATTGTCTCATTATTAACAAAAGAATCTCTATAAGCAATATTTTAATAGTAACTTTTTTAGGACAAAACAATAATATTAAAACTAAAAAATGCTCTACTGTAAAATGTCATTTTTTGCATAATGCCACTTTTGTTTTCAACGTGCAATACTTACCGTTTTATAAAATTAGCAATTTTCAAAATTTTTGTTTGTTAATCTGTCATTTTGTTTTGGATTAACTCAAAAACTAAACTAAACCGATTTTCATCAGACTTTGATACTTCAATTTGTTATATTTCAATAAATAAGACTAACTTCTACTAGAGGGAGACGAGCAGAAGACACAAAACCGGCATTAAAGTAAGTGAAGCCGCGAATGAACATCACGTTTGTAATGAACTGTAATTCAATTTATGATTTGTTTTTTGTTGTCATTGTGGAACAAAGGCTTTGCGACAAAGCTTTGTAAAAGCGAATATTAAAGAAAATATATCAATCCATAGCTCATAGAAGTTATGAAGACGCTACAAATAAAGGGTGTTTTTTTTGGAGGTTTGGTTTTGAAATTGGCAACACCGTTTCAAGTGACAGTTAATTTGACAGTTGACAGATGATTTGTGGTCAGTATGTTTTGCCATTTCACCATGAATAGACTTACATCAGTACAACGCTTGCAAATTGTGCAAATTTATTTTGAAAATTATGGTTCAGTTTGCCAAACTAACCGTGCGCTACGTCCATTTTACGGTCGACATAATCGTCCATCCGAGCAAGTTATTCGGAAAACCATGGATCGTTTTCGAACTACGCATACTCTAGTTGATAATACGCATCCACAAAGACGCCATACAGTGCGCACAGAACATGCCATTGCTGCTGTGGTGCGTAGTGTTGAGGAGGACCCGAATGAGTCAATACGCCGTCGTGTACAGCAATTGGGACTGTGCCCATCCACGTTGTGGAAGATTTTGCGTAAAGATCTTGGCTTACAAGCTTACAAGATCCAGCTTGTGCAAGAGTTAAAGCCGCGTGACCATTATGCGCGCCGTCGTTCGGTGAATGGGCCGAAAACAATATTCAGCTTGATCCTCTTTTTCAACGCAAAATTTTGATCTCACACCTATGGATTACTTTCTTTGGGGATACGTGAAGTCACTAGTCTACGCCGATAAACCACAGACGTTGGATCACTTGGAAGTCAACATTCGCCGCGCTATTGGCGATATACGGCCCCAGATGCTCGATAAAGTGATCGAAAATTGGACTTCCCGATTGCGCTTCATTCAAGCCAGCCGTGGCGCCCATATGCCCGAAATCATATTTAAACATAAATGGCATAAAATTATATTTTAAACAAAGCCAACAACGTGGCCAGCAACCTTATTTTTACGTGTTTTATTTCATTTTAAAGTTGTATACCTCTAAAAAAAACACCCATTAAATTCGTTTGACTTACCATTAACTGTTTACCTACATAAAGTATCAATAGCAAACTGAAGTTGAAGAGAACAACTCCATTAGAGATAACAACGCTACTTCAATTGGAAGCGTTACAATAAACTTCCAGTAAGTTCTTTAGAACATTGTTTCTATTGTCTGGTCTGTATTAGTCTATGAACAATATAAGTGTAAAAAAATGAGCCAAGTTCTTTTCAACTTTCGAATTCAAATTCGAGTATAGTACGCGCCACGAATCTAATAGGCTCGGAAGTTAGATGCGAATGCAGGCTTGCGCTTGTACAGTCTGTTGAAAAACTTCAAACTCGCATCTCAAAAAAACTAACATAGCAATAACAACTTGACAATAGCGTACTTGATTGTACTTTAAAGCAGGAAAGCGACAAGTGACAAAGGCAACGAGTGATCACGGCCAATCACCGACGAGCGCACGTTCCATGCAGGTGGCTGGGAGGTGGTGGGAGTATCAACGGCTCTAAAATGTGCCTTTACGACGCTGTTTGTGACTAGCTTCAGAACCTTTTAGATCCGTGGCGCGTACTATTAGGCCTAGTTTATATGAGAGGCGTTCAACGCGCGTTGGCCCAACGCGCGTTTATTAATTGTATATAACTGTTTATATGATAACGCGCGTTCAACGCGCCACCAACGCGCGTTATCATGTAAACAGTTATATACAATTGTATAGAAATTGTAAACGCGCGTTGGGCCAACGCGCGTTGAACGCTCTTCATGTGTGCTAGGCCTAATACTGATCCTACCAAGCCAGTATGTCCGACTATCGCAAAAATTCAAAATTAAAAAAAGATTATTTCAAACTTGAACTTTTCAAATAAAGTTTGAAAATAAATTAATATAGAGCATATCAGATAGATACGAGCAGTATCTATATTGAAATAGAGAACGCATTATTCTGATGGTATGTTTTTTTTTCATTTTTCCAACGATATCACCAATTGATATCATTTTAGTAAAGGGCTCCGCACAAACCTTATAGAATTTTGATCGAAACTGAAATTGATCAAAATGGTTTTATTCCATAGTTTAAAAGTCCCTATGAAAAACTGTCCATGGGCGTATAGTCTAAAAACCAATAGATTTTTAGCTACAGATAATATATTTAGCGAGATTTTAGATATAGGGATTATCCATTGAATTCACAAACACGTGCTATCTTTAACTTTTGTGCTTTTTAAAAAATTGGTTGTCTGTAAAGTCGGTTTACGGACGATAGTTTTACGTGATAACGTAT
Organism: Xanthostigma xanthostigma; assembly: GCA_963575645.1. NCBI lineage: Eukaryota > Metazoa > Arthropoda > Insecta > Raphidioptera > Raphidiidae > Xanthostigma > Xanthostigma xanthostigma. Next base: position 16,539,204 of record OY754472.1, on the reverse strand, counting down.
TCCGTAATACATAACCTAAACCTCCCAAAATTTGGTTTCAATCCGCTTATCCTTGGTGTCGGAATGATAAGAAATGTCAAAAGTGACGTTTGCAACTGTCAAAGTATTATGTTCTAATAATAATTAGTTATTCCAATACTTAACATAGAAGGCGTTGCATTTCACAAAATACTAATGTCAAAAAATTGAATTAAACATTAGAAATGCAGCCGTTTTCATGTTAAGACAAGACATACGTTATCTTCTAATTTCCATGTACGGCAAACAAAGACGACCGACCGCGTCGTGCCATGCATTAGACAACATTGCATTTATACAGCTATTTTTCTATATAAATTTGTATAAAAAAACTGTTTAGGCAAATTCTGTTATACGAAATCTATGTAAAATGTTCTCCTCTTTCGTTTAAGACTGGTTTCAAACCGATCTGATTTAAATTGAGCGAGAAATTAGCAAAAAGCACGCACAGGGTCAGGCGGAACGTTACGCGTTACGAACGTTAGGAACGTTAGGAGTTAGGAACGTTACACTTTTTCGTGCATGCAGCCGGTGTTTTATCAATTTATAAGATTGGTGATTCATCAATTTATAAGACGTTATCACGTCAAAAAAAAAATAGAAAAATAGTCGAAAACTGGGTAATGTTGGAAGGTGTCACCTTGTATAAAATAATAATGTCATATTCGTATTCATCGCACTCGAAACCATATTTCTAGAGCTTAGGATTATTAAGATAGTGAATTCAATGGGTATCTCTATATCTAAAATATATCTGTAGCTAAGAATCTATTGGTTTTTAGGCTATGCGCCCATGGATACTTTTTCTTAGTGACCTATAAACTATAAAATAAAACAATTTTCGATCAATTTAACTGAGAAACAAATCCCATAAGGTTTGTGCGGGGTCCTTCTTTTTTGTATTTTTAAAATAGAGTCAAAAAATGCAACTACATTTGAAAACACCCTGAACCTATTAATGATACAATATAGGTATAGTACTTAATTATTATGGAGGTGACAAATATGTTTTAAGTTGGTGTTGCGCGTCAGCTTTGCTGCGAGTACTTGGCTTGGCGCACTATTGGACGTTTATAAGATCAAAGTTTAGTAAAACCATTTCACATAAAAGAATTCCAGACTAAACAAAGGTAGTAATGAAGTCGTTGATGAACTTAGTTCATCAACTTAATATTTTCGTGTAGAAAACTGCTTATGTTGAATTTTTTTCTATATTTTTAAATACATAATATATTTTACAACTAATCTCATTCACAAGATGCAGAGTTCAGAAATAAATTTTATTTTTGTCGAGGAAGGATGTATAATTATTCAGATTTAAATGCAATAACAGCTAAAATATAATCTCGAAAAATTGTGACAAGAACGGAACTTTTTCCACTACTTTCGTGACACTTAACCAAGCTACCCTAGAAGATTATTTTTGAGAAAGGGATCAGTGTTTTTGCATTACCTCCTATAAAATAGCTACTTAAACTAACCCATTACGCACTAGTGGTGCACAAAAATAAAATTTAATTATTTTTAATAATATATACACAAAAATTTAATATTTTTCATATTAGTCCAAAATGTGGGCGCAAAGCCTCGAATCTTGCACACGATTTACAATTGCATAATACCGCTCGACCACGCAAGCAATTTGCTTTCTGTTCTCAGCGGATATATCCCTATCTGCACTATGTAAAGCCTACTGGCTAAAACCTACTATCATGAATGGCACTTTAAAAATACAGAAAATTAGGTGAAAAACAGCTATTAAATACGTGCAAAAAATGTAGTACATATCTCGGATGTAATGACATTATCACTCGTGTGACTGATAGAACTCGCTGATACTCGTTTAAACATAATGTCACTACTTGTGAGAATTAATTCCATTACGCCACTAGATATATAAACTATGATTATACACTTTTCCATCTTAAACTGGACGAAAAATGTATGTTTCGTATCGTATCTGCTTGCAGATTATAGAACATAGACGCTCAACATTAAAGTTATTAGTGTCCAATTTCATATCGAAAACTTTTCCATCTAAAACGAGCTTTACTGTGACTTACTGGAGCGTGATGTCAAATAAGCGATACGGATAGAGAAACAATGATCGACTGACTGATTGCCGGTTCATTTCTGGTCTAAACTTCTAAAACAGGAGGAGTTTTTACCCTTCTCTGCAGTTGACAACCGACATTCGAAACTCTTTTATTTTACAAACACGATGACATCACAGTATACTCTATTTTAACTGTTGGTTATGCAACAATGTGAACTGTTGGTAATAATGCGAGGAACTCGGAAACGTGCATTCTTCATCGCATATCTGCGGATATCGCGCTCGCTGTAAAGCGACTAAAAGCGACGGTCGTCTGGATCTGTCACTGCGATGTATGAACAATGAACTATTTACCAGGAATGTACAATGAAAAGCACTTCATTTATTTAGGTTATGATGGACGAAAAACAACCAGCCATAACAACGCTCTAAAGTTGGTACTAACATTTGACAGTTTAATGTAATATTTATTATTGACAATGCAACCATAATTTATAATGTTTATTTTATCGAGCTTTTGACACATATACTTAATATAATAATAATGAATTTGACTCTATTCAATAAATAGAGTAATCGTGATCCATTGAAGTTAATGAGAGGTATTTGGAAAGAATTCCATGGCATAAGGATCGAAAATGAAGAAATACTGAATTTTTTTAAACTAGCAATTAATGCTGACGTTTCGGTACGTTTTGTATCATCTTCAGAGTTATCTGTAATTATTATATTTACTTTGTTATAAAAATGTTTTAAATTAAAATGTAATTATGTTAAAATTAATGTAAGAAACTCATCAAATGCTGTCACATGTTATCAGTATATTGATGTTGATGGATTGTAAACATGGTGTCACTCAACTTGTTAAATTATTGTTATTTTTATTTTTATATTTTTAATAGTAGATACTGTTAGTTTTTTTAAAATTGTTAGTTTCTTTTACATGTAAAATTATTGAAATGAAGTAACCTTTCTGAAATTGTGCTGTGAATAATACTAGACTAATAGTAGTTCAGTATTTTTTTTTAAATTAGTAAACGCCCAGCAGCGTGGCTATATGCGTTATATTATAGTTCAGTATTACTTTACTGTCGATCCTTATGCCACGGAATTATTTCCAAATACCTCTCAATAATAATAATAATAATAATAACAATAATTTATTAGTTGAAAATCACAATGTGGATAAAACTTCGTCAATTACATTTAGTACAATTTAGCTTATTATTTTGACTCCTGCATTAAAAAATTCGTCAACAGAATAAAAGACCTCATTTGTCAGATATTTGTTTAGTACACTTTTAAATTTCCGTAATTCCAAGTTGCGAATCGAGCAGGGTATCTTATTAAACAATTTTATGCATAGCCAGTTAGGACCGTACGTACTTTTTTACATCCGCGTTGTAGTAGACAAATATCATTTTTATTTCTAGTGTTGTGTCTATGCATATAATATGACTATTGAATTTTTCATTGTTTTCTTTTATGAAAACCGAGCAATTCAAAATAAACTGTGAATAAACTGTCAAGATTTTCAGTTGTCTAAACACATTTGTCGATTGGAGGCTTAGAGCCCGTAAACCATGGGCGAGCTACTTATATTATATCTAAAGTCCCCTTTTTGCGTTCATATGCGCCTATTTGTATGTTCGAGATAAACTTATAAGAGACAGCTAAGAATGTTAATGACCCTAGTTTTCGAGCGTCTGTAATCTACAATCTATGGATGAATGGGTTTACATTTGGAATTTATGTTTGCAATGCCGGATTAATCATTAGGCAGAATAGGCAACTGCCTAGGGGCCCGTGCACGCATCAAGGAAAAAAACTTTTCATTGAACGAAAATTTTATTTAAAAATTCGTATTAAATTTCTCAACAACATTATACTTTTTTTTGACGCATGTCAATTGATGAAATGCTTCATATATACCTAACAAGATAAAATTTAAAATAAATACGTTACGTCTCATTTCTCTTTCCTGACCCATCAAAAAACCTGGATCATCTATAACCTACTCTTTTAGACCATTTCAATAAAGCTAACGAGTCAGGTAAGACGATGCTGCAGCATCAAGTCAAAGTAATCATGTTGTTACAAGATCACATAAGACATTGAAGTAACAGGATGCCTGGAGCCGATCATCTGGAAGTTACTCATATCCCTTCATCAACTTGAAAAGACCTGATTGCATTGTCTAGGGGCCCGGACAGGATTTTTGCCTACGGGCTTGGACAGGATTGTTGTCTAGGAGCTCGGACAGGGTTAATCCGGCTCTGCATGTTTGTACAGAACATAAGGTACTCTGAGATTGCTTTAAGCTTTATAAAAAACCCGCCAAATAAAATGATACGTAATTATTAAAATGACAATTTGATCAATTGAATGTAATGTTGGCGATGCATGATCAACTATCTTCAAATATTGTAAGTAGGGTAGGTACCTTGAAAAAACAATATTTAATAAAATTCTAGCTCAGAACTTTTTCAAAGTCATGTTTGTACACGCAAACGTCTGTATCTCTTCTGGTTTACAACCTGACTCATTTAAAGTTTCTCAAAATTCACAAAATGATCAAATGCCCATAATTAAGCCAAAAGAGATAAACTTTTCTCTGTCTGTACCACGCGTTGGTAAGGATACAATATTAAAACACAATATGACGATAAGGAGAAACCATAAACGTAATGACGTCCTCAAATCCTGGATTCTATTATTTTTTTAACACAATAGTTTTAAAGTAGATTAAAACTGTTTTAAAGGCAAATTAGTAAAACATGAGAATTAAAATTAATCCAATATTCAATATAATAAAATACCATTTCGAGCATACGTTAAGACAACAAAGTTTTGTTAAGAAAACTGAAACAGATTTAAACATTCTCTGAATTAGATTTGTGAGTAATTAAATTCTGTCAACAGCACAATCAAAACACGGTTCTATAGTGTGCTATGTATTTCTATGTATACAAAGTGATTAAAAACAACACCGAGTAAATATCAATAAGTAGGTAGGTACTAATATAAAAATACTGTAAAGGAGACTTTCATATAAGTGAATTAGTACAGTCAATCTGGCAAAAACCTCAACAAAACCAACCAAAAAGGTGAAACTTGGTAAGTCGTTAGAGAATGATGAAAAAAAGGTTACCTGGCAATGGCCACCTGGTACCTGTTCAAATACCTGTTCAAATAGTCAAAAAAAACTCAAAAATATTTTGAAATGCATTTTTCTCGAAAACTATCCATTTTACAGAAAAATTTATTGAACAAAAAATGTAGAGGGCATCGTTATCTACAATTAATGTCATTGGTGCTATGTTGTACAACAAAAAATGTGCGCAGTAGGTGGCGCTTAAGTGCCAAAAAAAGTGTTTTTCCACTTTTTTGCCCTGAAATTTTCATTTTTCAGTTACGATTTAAATGGAAAAATTGTTCCATTTTATTTTATAAACAACTTTTATTTCAACATTTTTTTCATACAACTTACCGTTTCAGAGCTGCAGCTTGTTGAAGTGAAAATAAGTTGTATGAAAAAAATGTTGAAATAAAAGTTGTTTATAAAATAAAAAGGAACAATTTTTCCATTTGAATCGTAACTGAAAAATGAAAATTTCAGGGCAAAAAAGTGGAAAAACACTTTTTTTGGCACTTAAGCGCCACCTACTGCGCACATTTTTTGTTGTACAACATAGCACCAATGACATTAATTGTAGATAACGATGCCCTCTACATTTTTTGTTCAATAAATTTTTCTGTAAAATGGATAGTTTTCGAGAAAAATGCATTTCAAAATATTTTTGAGTTTTTTTTGACTATTTGAACAGGTACCAGGTGGCCATTGCCAGGTAACCTTTTTTTCATCATTCTCTAACGACTCACCAAGTTTCACCTTTTTGGGTGTTTTTGATACGAAATGATTTTTTTTTCGCCAGATTGATTGTACTAAATTTTTTAAAAGAAATTTCAGTTTTTTTAAGTTTGATTATTATTTTTAGATTTTTGTTGTCTGTTTTAAATTCCCATTTCGATTTCCATTTAATTTGGTTCACGTATAGGGATTTTCAACTTAAGGATAGACTATTTCGCTTGTTTTGACATAATATAATAAATAAAATAACGTTTCTAATATCTTTAAAACATTTTTAGTTATCTCCTGATGTAGCCAAATGGTTAGCAAAAAAAGTTTTAGGGGTTTGTGTTTACTTTTATTAGTATTCAGTCTCAAATTAATGTAAATTTTTTTTTATATTATTACTTGTTTATAATCAGTTTAATAATTAATTATGCAGAAAATTTACTCATCTCGGCGCCTTCATTCACGAAACTCGCTGGTGCTATTTTTAAACACGCTGTATAGATCTCACGATGAAATGTTAGGTTTAGCGTTGTCAGTTATTCAGTTTTGTATAGAATATTCATGCAAATTATAAACTGTTTCTTGCGGATTTCCAATGCTAAATCCACACAGTCTTATTATTAAGTACGTAAAACTAATTGCAACTATCAACTACAGACGATCCATATAGCCTAGTGCAGCAAGCTTTGTTACATTAACACCCCCCCCCCTACTTAACAGTGCTTACACTAGTCAAGAAGCGAGTTTCATGAGAAAAATAGATCCAAGTCTCCAAAAAATATGAGCAATAGCTAATTTCATTCCGAAAAAATTCCGAAAAAAACGTTTTCTTTATTTTTTTTCGCCGACAAAAATTGTATAATTGTTATTTACAAAAAAAAAGCCCCTCAGATTTTTGGCAATTACTCAAAAACTATAAGCGACAGAGAAAAATAGATTCTTAAAGAGGAACTTCACCTTTTGATCAAAACCCTTTTAAATCAATAAACACATTTTTACTATTATTATTATTATTTTAACAGTAGTAAGCGATCATAAGCTCTAGAGCAGTGATGGCGAATCTATGACCCGCGGGTTAGATACTGACCCACGCAAGCTTTCCAAACTAAAAGAGATATACAAACGTTTGCTTACGCGCGTTGAATTCAGCGTATTTTTTTCTGTAAGCATTCTCAATTTCAAAAGCATATTAAATAATTCGATTTTTGCAATTTTTTCAAAGCATTCATCTTTAAAAAAATGCGATTTTTGACGAAAACCGAAATCTTTTGGAACTTTGGTAAAATTATCATGCTTATAGAAACAAAACACGCTGAATCCAATGAGCACAAACAAACGTCTGTATGTCTTTTAGTTCAGAAGTTATTTGCGTTTATAGTTTTCAGAAAATCATGTAAAACCTTCGAATGGTCGCAATTTGTAAACTAAAAGAGATGTAGACGTTTGCTTACGCTCATTGAATTCAGCGTAATTTTTTTCGTTAAGCATTCTCAATTTCAAATGTATATTAAAGAATTCGATTTTTGTAAAACGTCGTGTGTCGTCCAAAAAAGGTTTCAAACTAAAAAAAAAATAGTATTTAACCATCCCTCCTCTCCCTTCACAAGTAACGTTACTGACTTAGTGACCCACGAGCTAGAAAATTTGACCCACTTTTCAAAAAGTTCGCCATCACTACTCTAGAGTCTAGGGCAAACTGCATCACGCTATACATCTAGAAACGCCTCATATATAAGAGATGGCATACACGACCACGGCTATCCTCAGATGAGAATATTTTCTTGTTTCATACTTTTCAGTAGTCGGGATTTAGTCTTGAACTTATTGACGTGATAACGTCTTATAAATTGATGAAACACCGGCTGCATGCACGAAAAAGTGTAACGTTCCGAAAAGTGTAACGTTCCGCCTGAGCGTGAAACACCAGCTGCACGCACGAAAAAGTGTAACGTTCCGCCGTACCGTTCCGCCTGACCCTGTGCGTGCAAGCGAGAGCGCAGTAATGTATTATTAAATATGATATTCGAGCGGAATACGTTATCACGTAAAACTATCGTCCGTAAACCGACTTTACAGACAACCAATTTTTTTTTAATTAGAATTTTTTTAAATCTTTGATTAACGTCTGATTAGAACTCTTCAATAAATAAAATTATCGACCAATTTTTCAGACAATATATATTGTCTGAAAAATTGGTCGATAATTTTATTTATTGAAGTAGATTTTTTTTAACTTATTTTTTATTTGTTTTCAATTTGCTCCCCTCTGGGACCAAAATTCAAAAATAAATGTAGCCTGTGTTACCCGGGCCATAATAATGAATCGATTGACACCTTATTTATCAAAATCGGATGAATAGTTTAGGCGCTACGGTGGAACATCCACAAAGACAAGCTCATAACCTTTTCTTTTGGCTTCGCCGTAGTCGGGTAAAAAGGACTCCATGAAGCAAAACATTTTTATTCTTACTACACTCTCGAAACTTGGTATCAATTATTTTTGACGCATATTTGAAGTTTAAATTGTAAATTTTCTATGAGATTTTTACATTTGTATATAGGTACTAATAACGTACATACGTTTCTAGTTTCTTTCAAGATGAAATTTTGTGACATAACAGGAATGAATTGGGAATAAAAAGCGAATGTTTGTGTGAGCACTACGTAGCATGGGATACATCAATACTGTGAAATATTTGAAATATTCAAAGGTGCAACGTGACAACTCGGTAGTCCACAAGACAAAGTATGTTATGTCATTTTTTTATCTTTTGTTCACTGATATAAATAATGCCGACGCATTATTTTTTAGAATTGAACCTGCGACATCTTGTTGGGATCATCTCTAGGGTGTGTCGTAAATGTATTCGCGCTGCGGAAAATTTGAATGAGCCCCAAATCCTTCATAATTCATAGCATTAGAACGTTTTCATACGACGCGATAGCGACAATAAATTATATATCGCAACCTATGAATGGTAAATATTTTTTCTGCAATAAATGATACAGTGAAAGATGTGTTGTTGGCGACTGCCATAGGGTAAGAAGAGGTTAGTGCATTTCCGGGGCAAGTTCAGTCAATGCCATTATATTTCACATAGGTATATTATTACATATAGGATTAGAGACAGCTGACTAACTAATTTTTTCGTATTTTATTTCAGTTGGATTAAAATTCTGGACAGAAATGTGTGAAATTTCGCTGATAGTTCCGGTTGGTAAACGTGTTAGTGATAATTACGAACAAATATCTCACCAGCTAAAAGTTATTTTTAAGTTTCGATGTCTATTTGCGAATCATATGATATACGCAATGGCGTAAGAATAGGGTAGCAGGACGGGCAAAATGCCACGGGCCTCCGGCCCAATAGGGCCATGGGTACAGGAAAATCCTAAAATTTATTAATTATACTCGTACATACGTGCACTACCCGTTGTGGACTCAACCGTTGTTAACGCATTATTAGTCTCGTAGTTATGAGCGATTCAAATATGACGTTATTTTGGAACACAAGAAAGTTTGACCGGCTATCACTGTATAGAGGTTTTCACGTCAAAATTCAAATTTAGTTCAGCATTTCTTAAGATTATAGGCGACAAACACACACTTTCTCTTTGGAATATTAAACATAAACTACTTTTCCTTGCAACCGCTGATGTGACAACTGACAAACAAAGTAACAAGGGTAGACATGACCAACACATTTACATTTATGTAATATTCTACTCTCCATTATATAGTTGTAAATATTGACAGTTATATATTTATTAAAAAAAAAATATCTTCAAACTTCAATAGCTTTGTCAGGTCGCTTTCTGATCAGAAAATAGTAGGTTCAACGTTAATATAAAATTCCGCGCGTTTTCATCTCCCGACAAAATATCCCCCAGCAAAATATCCCCGACAAAACATCTTATCAGCAAAACTAGTGTAGAATTACTGTATTACTATCTCACTTTGTATACCTACACGACCCCGTAATTGTTTTTTAAAAGATTACCCCCAAACGCCCTCCCCTTTTCTGTATGACTATCTTATTTTGTATACACGACCCCGTAATTGTTTTTATGTCGGAGGATATTTTGCCCGTAGGATATTTAGTCAAGATATTTTGTCGGAGGATCAAGACGCGCATTACATTAATATAATATTCAGTTGTCTTTTCTCAAGCGAACTTATTAGCCCATATTAAATTAGTCAGAGCTATTTGGGTCTATTATTTTCAATCAAAATTGTTCCGTAATTCAATAGCTTCGTTAGATCTTTTACTGATCTGAAAATAGCAGGTTCAGGTTTAACATTGTTGTTAATGAAATTGATTACTTTTACCGGTTAATACCAGAATTGATTTTAAGACTGAAAGGCCACTGTTTGAAATTCTTCATTTCAAACGTTTCGGATACGCTAGTCATCTTCAGCCCGAAAAACAGCTTTGAATGTCTATAGGCTGTGTGCACGAAGCCTACTAGCACCGCTAGTGGGTAATAGAGAATTATTGAACTCACTTTTTTATGGAAATCGCGACATGTTTCTAAGGTGATAAGTCAAAATTTTTAATTAATCATGATCTGTCAAAAAAAATGTAATAAGGAAAACTGATGTTAATTTGTTTACACTGACAGCGGAACGTCAGCACAATAGCCCGGAACACAACAAGCATTTCCAGATCACTTAGCTTTCCTATGTTTTCTTTGTAATTAAAAAATTATAACTATTTTCACTTTTAAAGAACATTGCTCACTGACATACGGAAAATTTGAGCTTGAAGTTTCCCCTAGTGGTCACCATAAACGCTCGCATCGAAAAATTTGTAACTCCGCCTCCCTGCACATAGCCTATACACGATTTTTACTAGTTAGATTAGAACTTGGTATCAAGAGACATACTGATAGATTGTTAGAAATGAGTCGTGGAACGCTATATAAACAACGGCATCGCTAAGCATGCGGTCATTTTGAAACATTTCCGTGATATTATTAACTTTTATAGGCACATTGCAAATATAGTTCACACCTTTGTGTTCACTTAAAGGACAAATGTCGGAGGAAATTTGTTTTCCAGACCGTGAATTTGTTTACCGTATACACAGTGTTGATAGCCTTGTTTTAATTAGAACGCAGGCATCTCTGTATATCGACGGTGCCTAAATAAGGTTTCTACATAATATATACAATTGTGTAACAAATATCTATATATATATTGGGTGTTAACAATTGATTGGGATTTGATTTCAATATTGAAATGAAGATTATAGAGGATCAACGATCAAGATACGACCCCCAGGGATCGACGATAACTTACAAGGGGTCTATACGTCAGGGAAAAAAAATGGGGGTCCATGGAATAAAAATGGGGGTTAACGATAGTGGATCTCCTAACAAAAAAAAAAAAACAAACTGGACATCGTTTACCGAGGAAATTTGAGTTTAAGGAGGTTGAGCCATTTAACGAAGATAATGAAAAAAATCTGAAATTAAGTTTTTTAATAGATTTTTTTATGACAAAATTTTCTGTAAAAAATCCTAAATCATTAGGAGATTTATAAAGTTAAAAATTAAAAAAAACTTTTACATGTAGTCTTATGGAAAATATGTCAAGCTAGCAGCAAACTCTTCATTTTAATTTTTTGCAAATAACCAAATAATGTCAGTAGTTACGAAAAACTATCTATGTAAAGCATCGATGTCTTACGCATATGTTAATATTTTTTCCAATTTAATTAGGAGACTTTTAATCAATAAAAAAAATTATTAAACCTTAACACTTTTCGATTATGGACTTTTATTCTTGACAGATTTAACAATTTTAACTAAATTTTCAACTTTTTAATGATTTGATTTTAATTTTTATTACTTCTAATTTCTTTTTTTAATTATTTACTGCAAAAAATATGTAAATACAGATATACACATAAATATATTTTTTTAACCCAACTTTGTACAAAAAATACAAAAGTTAGTCCATTAAGTATAAAGTACTGAAATAATTAATTAATATTAAAAAAAATTATTTATTTATGCCTTTATGACAATAATTTATTGGTATCATCGACTTATAAACTATAAAAGTTCCCATTTAGAATTCGACTTACTTTTGATTGGGACTTTAACGGATCAACCTCCTTAAATCTAACTAAATTGATACCAAATGTTGAAAATTTATTATTAAGGCATAGGTTCATCTCTCACTCTAAAAGTCTTTATTTTTTGCTTTTGTTTTAAATTTTAATTTGGTTCATTTTAATTTGAATTTAATTAATAAATTAACACTCCCCCAACCGTTATAAATTAAATATTTCAAAATGAGTAGTATTATACCGGCTGTCAAAAAAACATTTTAAGTTAATGAATTTGCAAAAAATCAATATCAGGTAAGCAGAGCGTCAGCCTAAAACCGAAAAACTAGGCCAGTGGTCTACGAGACAAAAAATGTTGAGGACCTCTGCAGTTTAACCAAACCATTTAAGAAATTAAACTAGTTTTTTTCTTTCTGAACATTATTCATTCAACACCTTGTATCTCGCAGTGTTAAGCAACCTACCGGCGCTTCCCGGAATATTATTAAACAAAAGGTTTTCCCAATACAAAACATTAATTAACCGTTAATTTATGCACTTGAATGCTTTGAACACACGTAGTTAATTTATTTTTGAATTCAAGATGGCTAACAATCAATCATTTCAAGTGGATAAATTAATTATTATCAAAGGTTGATATTTTGTAAAGATTCTGAAATTACAGTCGAGTTAGTCTCAAAGACCGTTTTTTAGGTCTATTTTTGTTTGACGCTTTTAATAAATTTGTACCAATATATATATAGTACTTATAGAACAAGAAAGGATCCCGCACAAACCTTATGGGATTTTGTTCTCGGTTAAATTGACCGAAAATGGTTTTATTATTTTATAGTTTAAAGGTCACTAAGAAAAAGTGTCCATGGGCGCATAGCCAAGGGCGGATTTCTTTATAGGCCGAGTAGGCCCGGGTCTAGGGCGGAAAAATTTAGAGGGCGGCAAAACTTAGTGCGATTTTTTTTCTCTAGTACTTTTTAATATCCAATGGCACCCAGCTAAAACAAACGAAAGAAAGACTTTTTTGTTGTGGAAATGAAAGGAACTTTTTTTTGCTCTCCTATATTTTGTGCCGGCACGCGACAATTTGTCAAGAAGTTAGGTTGTTAAAAAAAATAAAAAAAAGGTCATTCGTTTTTTTTTGCTCTTCAATTGTGCACGCGACAAAATTTTTTAAGCTAGGCTGTTAAAAAAAAGGTCATATGCAGGGAGTAGGGAGGGCGGCAATCTTCCGTAGGCCTAGGGCAGCCAAGGTATCAAACCCGCCCCTGCGCATAGCCTAAAAACCAAAAGACTTTTAGCTACAGATATCTTTGTTTAGCGAGATTTTAGATATAGGGATACCTATCCATTGAATTCATATTGAATTCATAATGTTAATAAATCCTAAGCCCTAGAAATATGTTTTCGAGTGCGCTGAATCCGAATATGACTTTATTATTTTATACAGGCTGACACTTTCCAACATTTTTTTTGTTGGATAGTCCATTTATCGAGGAAGGCTATAGGCTATATAATATATAGCCTATAGGCTTCCTCGATAAATGAACTATCCAACGAAAAAAAAATCAATTCGAACCAGTAGTTCCTGAGATTAGCGCGTTTAACCAACCAAACAAACAAACTCTTCAGCTTTATATATTAGTATAGATAATATTGTTCTATTTATCTGAAAGATGATTTAAAATTTAAAAAAATGCTAAAGTGCCAGTTCCGTTTCTACACGATGGTTTCGTACTTGCAGCTATTCTATTTCATGAGATTCTGGATGCTTATCCCAGAAGTCACTAGAATAGTCGACAAGAGTACATATTTACCTTTTATGTTTCCAGGTCAGGCAGTTTCTTAAATAATCAAATCGAGTCAGCTGTTCTCCAGTGACGCTGGGAACAGACAGATGGATAAAAATTATGGAAATAGGCTCTCGCGTCTATTATACTAAATAATCTACAAAAAGAGTTTATTGACAGAGATCCTAGTTTTAAATATTAAAATCGCATAAAGTAGAAAGAAAATTCGTAAAGATACCACACTTATTTGTTGTTTTTTTCGAAGGGAGTATGTGTTTGTATGACTTACGTTTATTTTGATATACATATGTTACAATTGTTATACAATTGCTTAAAATTCTGAAATATAAAATCGTGCTTGATTATAAATTAAAACATAATAAAATAAGACACCTTGTTTTTAATAATATAGTAAAATTTTGCGGGATACAAGGCTAAAAATTTTAAAAACAATTTTTACTCACTAAAACATTCTTTAATGGCCAACGTTTCGGAAATAATTTTAAGTACCTATTCCTCAGGATCTTAATATATTAAAATTTTTAGCTTTGTATCCCGCAAAATTTTACCGTAAATTAAAATAGAAAACGATAATCGAATATTTCTATTTCTATAATAATTCTGTTCTCATTTCACAATTCAGGAACCAGAGCGAAAAGTTATAAATCAACTGTAGTGTAAATATTTAAATCACAAAATCGAGACCAATCAATAAGGAAATAAATAATTTATTGTGGTAGTCTGATATCTGATAAGCTGTGATATGTCGCACGCATTTTATCAATATTGATATTTTGAACGTGACCTTTCAAAACACGGACGATTTCATTTTATAAAATTTCTTACTTTTTATAATACATAATTTTTTTATCTTTGTCAAATTCACGAGTCATTTATAAAACCTAGATTTTCTTAAAACCGTAAAATGACGATTTTCCTTGAAAATACAGAAAAACCATATTCTTTAATTTGAAGACATATTTTCAAAATACATTTTTTAAAATATGCCTTTAACATTCCTTTGTCAAATCATTTAATTGGTATACGAATAAAATCCTACATTTTAATCAATTTTAAAAATATAAATAAAAATATATACAAATTATTATATATAGATATATATTGTTTATATAGTTCGCAATGAAGTATTTTTGTGCTATAACTTTTCTTTAAATCAATACAACATTCATGCATAAATATCGTGTTAAACTATAGAAAAAGTTACCGAATTTCAAAAAACATGTAAAATTATTAAAAACATTAGCCACGAATATAAGTACAAACTACCAAATTATAAATAATTTAGTATTAATTAAATAATTAAATTAAAAATACTGTCATAAATTTTGATATTGAAATATTGGAACTATACAGACTTATAAATTGAAATACCCTTAAAAATTTAAGATCACATGCACTCACCTGAATTGTAAGAAATAACACTTCAATTGTTTATTTTAAATTCACTACAAAAAAAATGACAGTCAGTTCACAATTCTCAAAAATTCACAACTGTTTTCGCACTGAATTTATGAAACGTTATGCCGGCGACAAACAAATTTGAATGCAATAAAATCTAACCTCTACCAATGATTACATAATATCTAAAGGTGAGTGCTCACTGTTCAGTGTTCTATGCAATATGAGAGCGCATTGCAGAATGTCGACTGATTCATACAAGTCGACTACGTGGCTCCACACCGACATAGTCCCCACTCCCCACTAGAGACGGTCCCAGTATCGATTTAATTCGACTGAACGCTGTACTGTGTGAAACACCGACAATGTTCGAACGTTCAACGAATGATTCGGGAGACAATGAATATAGTAGTTTCTCTTTTTTCTCTGCTATTTTGATTCTCTCTCTAGCATTTTATATAAAACTAGCCATTACCCGCGGCTTCGCACGCGATTGAGACGAAATACGGTTGCGTTCCCATTGTTTGGCATAGTTACTCCTTTCTCGACGTAAACCCCCATAATAAGTTTCAAAATTTATGTTATTCACGTGATCAACGTCCTGAAAAACATTGAAAATTACACCCATGTTGAATGTTAGACTATTTACCTCTTTACACCCCATGAAAGGGTTGTTTTTGAGAAAGCAGGAAGCACGTGTTTATTTATTTGTTGACAGGAGTAATCCTGCGCATTTTCGAAATCATACATCTATCTTATATGATTTCTCAATGCAAATTTTGAACCCCCGTTACACCCTTTTAGGGGTTGAATTTTCAAAAATCCGTTCTTACTCTTAGCAGATGCCTACGTCATAATAACTATCTGTGTGCCAAATTTCAATCCAATCCGTCCATTGGTTTGAGCTGTGCGTTGATAGCTCAATCAGTCACGGTTTCCTTATATATTTAGATAGATAGATAGATAGATAAGAAACTTTATTCTGTTAATACTGTCAGAACAGTGTAGAATGCGTCAGTTACATATATAAAATTAAAATTTATGATTAAAAAATTCCTCAACAGAATAAAAATTTGTCTCTAATAAAATAGATTTTAATTTTTGTTTAAACTTTGTAGCCGGTAGATTTTTGATTTCAGGGGGCAACTTATTGAAAATTTTCAACATAGCATTAACAGAACCTTTGTTCACAGTAGTTAATGACGTGTAGTCTAGTCTAAAGTTTGTTCGTGTTCTTGTGCTGTATGTGTGACTAGTAGTATTTCTAGAGAAAAGATTAAAATTAAATTTGACAAAACTTGCACATTCTAGTATATAAAGGTTATGAAATGTTAAGATCTTTAGTGTTTTAAAAAGGGGGCGGCAGTGTGTTCTCGGAGGAACTTTACATATTGTTCTGATGCAGCGCTTTTGTACAATAAAAAGTTGAGTAGTATTTACAGAGTTGCCCCAGAAGACAATCCCATATGAAAATATAGATTCAACAAAGGCAGTATAGACAGTGACGAGAACTGATTCTGGAATAAATTTTCCCAGACATTTTAATAGATATACATATTTACTAGCTTTTTTAATTATGTTGTCTATTTGATCTTTCCAATTTAAATGTTTATCAATGGTTAGACCCAAAAAATTTACTGAGTTCGAGAAAGATATTTCACCTACATTTGGTATAGTAAGACTATTTGGGCAGTTCCCATACTCTCCAAATTTAATAAATTTAGTTTTTTCCAAATTTAGTCGAAGACTATTTTCAGAAAACCAGTTTTCTAAAAGAACTATTGAATCCTCAAGTGAATTTTTCAAGTTTGCAAGTGATGGAGACTCATAAACGATGGCAGTATCATCTGCGTAAAGAATGATATTGTTTTGTACTTTATTTGGAAGATCATTTATGTAGGTAAGGAATAAGAGTGGTCCAAGGATCGAACCCTGAGGCACACCTCTAGAAATTGATGATTCATTTGAAGAAACCATTGACATAACATTGTTTTCAATTTTTGATAAACGAAAGGATAGTTCTGGTTCTCAAAAAAAAAAATTTAAAAAGTGAATCTCCTTCAAAAAATCCACTAAAACCCCTGAAATAATAAAATTTTGAAGTCGGCGCCAATTTCATTACTATAACTGTTTATGTGCCTTATGCGTACCTTCATTAAATAGGCGCCGACCATAACGCTTTTAAGTGGTTTTTTTGCAGGAGGTTCAAAAATGCTTTGAAGTATTTATTTTTCATTTTTAGTGGCTTTCAATACTTAGTTTGCACGTTATTAACCACGTCTTCTTCCTTGGTAGTTGATTACTATAAACTGAAAAAAACTACTCAATCGATTTAAATAAAATGTATGTGGGGCCACAGTGAAATCCCGCCCTATTACCTAGAAAAAAATGTATCGAAATCGGTTCACAAATACTGGAGAAATGAAACAACAAATATAAAAAAATTTGCTTTTTAACATTTTTGTATTAATTTCATTTGTTTGTATGTAATTATGTATGCATTAATGGAACATTTCAATTAAATTTTCACCCACTTCTAGACGTCTGAATAACATGAAATTTTGCTTACATAAGAACTTATGACAATACAATAATTTATATAAATATTTATAAATATATGAATAATAATAAATAATCAAAATTTCAACAATAAATTATAAATCTATTTGAGACTTTACTGGATTTCAGCTACCACTCGTCATAACGAATAACAGCATCTTTTACGTAATCCAACAGGCAGACTAAAGGTTATAAAAACATTTTTTTTTAAATTGATCGTTCTCACGTTCAAAAATGTTTCCTTTTGATTTCCTCTTAGTTTTTAATACATTTTTGCGGCGATTCAACTCGCTTTACTGAGAACTATTCTATTAATCCTAAAATAATATTGACTACGTCTCTGCAAAGGACTTCATGATCGCAATAAACTGACAAAGACATAGGAATTTATGAACTGATGAGTCAGAATGAGATGCAATAATGAAAACGTATTATTTTTCCAGCACCTTGTTTCACCCTACATTGATGTTTCATCTACCAGAGCTGACATTTGATTCGTTTACAAATATATGTTAGGGTCGTCCCGCTTATAAAAATTTGATACTTTCTAACAGTGCACATTGTTAGTTATACATAAATAAATCATGGAAACCAAACATTTCGTTCTTGTATCCTTCACCTTCATTGCGAACAAACATTTAAAAATTGTAATCATTTTAAACGGCTAATCACTTTAGCGAATCGTTAAAGAGAGGTATGTTTATGGAAAGAGGTGTATTATCAGTTACCTATACACATATACAGTGTAACCTCTTTATAACGAATCTCAAGGGACCGAGCATTTTTTTTCGTTATAAAGAGTTTTCGTTATATGGAGGGAAGAAAGAAAAATAACCAAATTTCACCTAATTAATTTATTTCATGTAGTCTGTTAACTTTGCTTGGCGTTTTTGCTATGCCAATATTTGTTTTGTATTTTATTAAGTATTATGCATGTCTTGACTCTTGGGATGTGGTGGAATCACCTTCATTAAACAATAGGAATGTTTCGATAAGTTTAGCGGCATCAAGTGCTTGTTGAATAGTTGATGATGGTTAAAAATCATCCTCTTTATCATCTTCTTCATCTTCATTTTGTTGTATAAAAACAATTACACTGTTAAATACGCCTAAATATGAACATATTTCATCGTAATAGAGAATGGTTGTTACGCTATAAAGAGGGTATTAATGTATGGGTTTTAAGGTAAACCAACCAAACTGTAAAATTTTCTACGTTATAGGGAGTTTTTCGTTATAACGAAGGACGTTATAAAGAGGTTACACTGTATCTATTAATTAACTATATGAATCATTTGCCTATCTACTCAATGTGCGGTGAGTGAATGCAACAAATCGTATCGAAAATATATCTGCGTCTCTTTCTTCGATGTAATTCCCTGATTTCTCCGATGGTAGGATTGGTTGATGTACTTGTATTCAATCTGAATAAAGTATCTGTGTTTCAAAAACTTTGTCTTTTTCTATGACGTTAACATGAGCGTACCCAGCTTTTGGCCCAGGAGGGGGCAAATTAGAAATTTCTTAAGCCGGGTCCCCCGTGCTTGTTTTGCCCTCCTGGATACGCCAGTGCTTACGGCGTAAAAAAAGACAGAAGTATATGTTTGCACCCTAATAATTCGATTGCGATTTTATTCCTATGCTCAGTATAGAATAAAAGTATATGCCTATACATTACAAAGAACCAGTTAACATAATGTAGCTACTCCAGGCCGCCAATCAAGTGAAGTTGTATAGCGATGATGTATCTCCGTAGCGGGATTATTTTATAATTATCTTGAAATATACCTACACACTTTTGGGAATTTTTTCATTGAAGAAAAAGCTTTTGAAAAATTCTAAAAAAACAATTTTATTATTTATTTATAATGTACATTCCGACCCTAAAAAAATGTGGGACGAGTTAGGACATCACCTTAAGGCAAAAGGAAAAAAAGTTTTTTTATTTGTATTTTTCAATAAAAAAAGTTGCAAAATAGAGTCGTTATACTTCTGGAAAACCAAAAATAAAAATTTTGGAGTGCCGCAAATATTTTGCTTAAATTCAAATTTGCTCGCAATATGGTCTATTAAAAAACAAATAGCGAATGCGAAATTACAAAACGAAATGTCGTTACAATTTACCATTTTTCAGACCCGGTTTCGCTCAAGTAGATTTTGGTTTTAAAAGATAATAATCAAAAGCTGCAAATGTCTCATATATCTCTTACAGTTTTGAGAACGTCGCCATTTTAGTTCAAAAATTCCGTGCAGGATCTCCGAGTTATTTTACATTTTCTCTCACTGTTCATCCCCATTTTGTCTTAACGTAAAATTATGTAGCCTAGGTTACTCGGGACGAAGTAAACTTTCAAACAGTGGAAGAATTATTCAAATCGGTTCCATAGTTTCTGAGATTGCCGATGAAAATCAAGTAAACTTTTTCTCTTTATGATAGCTGTACAGATTTATTCAAATTAGAAAACTTTCCAAATGACAGTACGTTCCTGAGTTATATATCGGCTTTGGTTGGTGGGACTACACATTTTATTAATGTTAGGTTTACCTATACAGTTTATTTCTCACCTTTTATCACTTTCTATAATCAAATAAACTTAATTAAAAAAATAATAAAAAGTTAGTCTCGTATCGATGAAGTAATAAAGACATACCTAGTATATTTTATGGATTTTGTCTGCTGTCAAGAAAAACGGTCTTTAACTTAAAGGAAAAAAGTTCAGATTATTGCATCGAAAATTTTTATAGAAAACAAAAGCTACCAAAAATTTAAGGAAAAAACATATTTTTCAAAGAAACATTGAAAACATCAACACAGTGTATATATTCGAATTTTAAAGTCAGGCAAACTTTTTTTCAGCTAAACTTCCATCTGTAAAAAAATGTCGGAAGGAAACAAATTATACGTGAGGAGAATTTTGTAGCACATACTCTGACAACAATTATATGCCAATTATATATTTATGAAATCATATTAACAACTGACATTTATAATGTCGCTCTAATAAAAAAAGCAATATCTTCAAATAGTTAGCGTCGAAAAAACGCGAATTTAACTTTTAAGTATACACTAGCGACTCGGCCTGGCTTTGCTCGACTTTATAGATTGCCACCGTTTTTTCTTTCGTCGACTTACGTTGCAAAATTGATATTCAAAAGTGCTTAAAATTAAAATGGGTATAGTAAGCTATCCTTAAAAGATAGACATACGCTATTCTGTAGACCTATAAAAGAGAAACCATACACTGTACCTACATCTTCACCAATTATCGTCATATTTCAACCAATGTACACAAAATATTAATGAATTATACATATGAATCTTTCTCCTGAAATACTCCGTCCATTGTTGAAAACCGTATGAAAATCCGTTCAGTAGTTTTTGAGTTGATCCCGTTCAGACAGACAGACAGACGCGGCGTGGGACTTTGTTTTATAATATACTAGAGTGACCTGTGCGAATTATTCGCACTAAATAAGTATAGGTAATAATTATCACTTTACAAAACTATTTTTTAAATATGATTGCAGGTATTCAATTCGTTTCTAATTTTGCACACTGCTTATAACGTTCTTTTTTTTTGTTGTATTGCAATATGAAGCTCAGATGACAGATCGAAGAAATATTTTACTAAAATTGTCATATAGAGGCGCAAGTAGCAAAAGCGTTGAGCTAAGCCGTCAGATGGCATCATGCAGCATTGCTGTGACGTTGTTCAGCGTTGCTCGCTGTTTCAAAATTAAAGCCGTCAGATGGCAGCATGCAGTATTGTGTCTTAATGTATATATTATGAAAATTAAAGCCGTCAGATGGCAGACGTTGTTCAGCGTTGCTAATAATTAATTAATTTACAAAAACAAAAGCAATAATAAATTTTTTAGTTGTCGATGTCAGTAGAGCAAGCAATTATCTGTAAAATGATATATAATTTATGTGGCGAAATTGTGTGCTTTTTTCTAAAAAGGGAGGCAAACATCTTAACCTTAGCGTATATATGATAGTAGCGATACGATATTTTTTTATTTATCTAGTGCTCGTACTGTCTTCTAGCGTTGTAGAATAAAAGATATTATATTCTCATAATAAACCTAGAAAGTGAATTAATTACAGATTTTTAAAAATGGAGATACTGCTTTTTGAGTTAGGACTGCAGTTTATATGAAGTGCTTGACAGTTAAAAGAGAGTGACTAATGGGTAAAGGAAACAAGTAATTTACTATTTTAAACAAAACAGCGGAAAACATATTTTCGTAATTAAACGTGCAATAATAATTTATTTATTAAGAAATATTACCGATTATCGCACTCATTCGCCAGAATAATTATCACTAATCAACAACCATTTTGCGTAACGCAAATGTGATATTAAAAACCTCAATTCACGGATAATTTTTTAGATCACATGACTTACCATGTCAAAGTTGGACAAGTTAATTACTCTTTTGCTCATAGCTAAAGTTGTTGGCGCAAAAAATACTAAATTAGGTTTTGTCCAACTTTAACTTTAGATATTTCAGAAACCATTCATTTCAGCGAGATACTTTTTTATACAGAATATGCTCAATTTAAAAATATTTTTCGGAATCCGTCGAAAAAATACGGGGTGCTATTTAAAATTACAAACTATTCGACAATTTTGTCAAGCTGTGTTCTAGCTCAAAAGGCAAATCAATGAAATAGAGGAGGAGCGATACTGGAAAATCACCTCTTTAAAGAGGTCTGCCGACACTTTGGTGAAGATGTGGCAAGACTGACAAAGATATTCTTAAAGTGCAAATATTTTTCTACAACTGAAAATTTTATCCGGATTAAATATGGCAAGCGCGAGGTGCTAATTACTAACCACTACTCAAGTTATTAATCATAATCGTACCTGGATTCGTTTATAATCAAATCGCGGTTTCGTTTTCCTCACACAATCTCCTTTTCTAAACTGACCGAATGTTCTCTCACGGCCAGCTTCTGCTAGATTAGATTAGCTGGGTTACAGAGGATTGTCAGAAAATTTGATTTGAAAATGACCTTAGACTTAGGTCATATAAGAAGAGCATTGTTAAAATAATTGGTCAATTGAAACTGGTACATACATATGTATTTAACATAATATGTTTTTGTACCATGTCCGCTTCGAACCATTTCTCTATGAATTTTGATCAAAATATAGCTTCAAAAACGATCTCTTTCTATGTAGATTAGTCATTTGTTTTTTTGTGGGTATAATCTAAAGTTCTACATGACATAAAGTTTCACAACGACATTAGACTGTTTTTGAATGTACATAAACAACAATTATAGGATCGCAATCTAAGGTCATTGTGAATTTTTTTGACAAATATAAGTACAAAAGTGGGTAGCTACAGGCGAGTAATTAGCATTGGCGTAGCAAAAGAGGGACCAGGTGGGCCTAGCCCACCCTAGAATCCTCCTGGCCTAATCTAGAGATTTAATTGTTCACGTACCTACAAATAACAAGATAAATCTGCAATAAACTACATATTTTTGTCGTGAAATTTCTCCAGAAAGTCGTATTGATCGATTTCGCTTCTATGAACAGTTTTCAAATTATGTATAAGCTGGTAATGGTAGGTAGAGTTGCAAATTTAGCGACCGGAACTTATAGATAACTACCGGTCCCGACGGTTTTCACTCGGATGCAAAAGAACGAATGGGGGAAGGGGCATGAGTACGCACGTTCATCTTAGTTTACCGAGATGAATGTTGTATCCAAATTTCATGATGATCGGTGTTACCGTTCAAAAGTTTTTGTCGGACGGACAAATTTTGAGTTACATTTTTCATTGATGCTCCACTCCTATTGGTCGTAGCGTGATATTATATAGCCTAAAGCCTAAATCCTCGATAATTGAACTACCCAACAAAAAAATAATTCGAACCAGTAGTTCCTGAGATTATCGCATTCAACCAACCAAATAAACAAACTCTTCAAATTTATATATTAGTATAGATTATTTTAGTTCATTCAGTATATAAATTGGTACCAGTATTAGTACAGTACGCTGGCTAATATTGTAGTAGAGGGCGCCAGAGCGACGCCAATCTACCGATGTCGTTGTTGGCCAAACGATGCTCAACTGGCCTCCAGTTGACGTCACGTGACACGGAAAACCTCGCTCCCGGACCACCATATATCATACATCGTGCCAGGTGTCGCCTATACTCTGTTATGTGCAAACGTCGATTTCATGCTCCGAAAATAATGGTTCTTTTTAGGGTTCCCGCACCTCAGACTGAATAAAAGTGGGTGCGTGTACTTATGTACGCGCGTTAGAAGTTATACTTCTTTGGCGTGATTAAAAACTAATTTTTAATTTGCAGGCAAAGAATTTATTGAAATAAAATTATAAAAGAACTGGAGTGAGAGTTTATCACTAATATAACTAGAAAATGTTTTCAAAAAACTTTTTAACAATATTCACCAATACTCACTATCAATCACTGCTGTATATAATTTATAAGCACATATACTTAATTTCTATTCGTGTTGAAATAAAACATCACCTGACATCTGTCATATTCACTGTTTAACATTTTCGATCGCAGCGCCATCAGGTGAATTTTTAGTAAACGTACTTAAAATCAAAAAAATTAACAAAACGTTCAAGGTGTATGGTTTAGTGTTAATTTTGATGTCGATCTTACAGTGTACACGCGCATCGTAAAAGTTCACTGTCATTATTTTTTTCATAAGGCCCCAAAAGAAGTATAACTTAAAAAAAAACGGAACACTTATCGGATCACTTTTGTGCGCCTGTTTCGTCAAGACTTTTTCTCAGAAACGACTGGAGGTATGAAGTTGAAATTAATATCAAATACTAATGTCTACAAACCTATAGTCCTGTAAAAAGTCAAACTTCTTCAAAAGATATGACAATTTCACGTATTTGGATACTCAGTATAGGGTGCTTTTCGTTGACCTAGAATCTTCAAATTTGGTAGGATGAACGATCTCATAGCATAAATAAAGAATAAAAATCATAAAATTATTCATTTTTAAATTATTACGCGACAAAATTAAGCGATACGGGGTCCTCAGGGCACAATTGCACGTTTTTTTTTTTTAAATGACGAGTACTTGGAACTTGAACAAATATTAAGAGCACTGTGGTTGAAACAAAAATAATAAAATATAGAACAGTTACTTCTTATCACAACAGTTGTGGTAAGAAGTAACTATTCTATATATTTTGAATTATTGGAACTTGAAGTCTGTTCAGTTTTTACCTATAAAATGATTGAAATAAGTTTGGTAGTATTTTTATTACTTTTTTGAACAGAGTATATCAACAGCTGAATATGACGTACAAAACACATTCCATTTAAGAACACTTGCTCTCTTTGTTAGTTCACGTGCCTTTTGTATGGAAGTAGAGAAAGATGAAACATTCTGAATGGATATTGCGAATGTACTTCTCATGTCTGTTCGAATGAATGAAATAAACGCTCGCTCTTGTTTATTCATCCAAAAACTTTTATGGAGTTTTTATTTTCTGAATATTTATGGCAAACAAATTTCATCAAAAGATAAGATACTGAAAAATGTAATATTTCCAAATTTTATTATTTTTTTAACAACTAGCTTATTCAGATAGTGTCTCATTTCGTTTCGACGAGAAATGGTCGTGATAAAAAAAATTTGCAACACTCGCTTAAATACTTTGACGAGACCACTTTTTTATCTCAATATTTGAGACGAAGATTTTTTTACATTTCTTATCATGATCCTTTCTTGCAAGGGCGTAGATATCGGGAAGGAGGGGTAAAGGAGACCGAATTGTTATAAAAATACTTCTTGAAAAAGAATTTGTAAAATTAGTTTGGGACTTAATATTTTGCTTGACACCTTAGTTCGTGAATATTCTTGTGTGTGATATTAATAAAACTTAAAAAAAATATATATTGGTCTTTTATTGCTTTATGCGCTCCACCAGAAAAAAAATCTACTCCCTTGCTTCCTCGAGACTAACTTTTTCATCTCGATAATCGAAACGAAGAATTTTGCAATTCTTGTCTTTTTACTTTCTCGAAAACTACCATCGCGATATCTCATCTGATATGTAACTAAAGCGCCAAAAGCTTCTATTTCTTGTGAGCAAGAACTGAGATAATTCATGTGGTTGCCTCGAATTCACTGCTAGGTTCCATGAGGTCTATTCAAATTTTCGATTTATTATTATCCTTAACTAATTGAAAGTTCAACTTGATATAATCAATAGTTCTCATTTTATTAATTTACTTCGTTAGTCCTTATATTGCAATTTTAAATATGCAGGTTTTAATAAAAGAGTTTATCATCATCTTAGTTTATAGTCTGTATTGACTGATCACTAATTAGACGCATATTAAAAAAAAATAAATAGACGAATCATAATGGTCGATAGTATAAAACAAAATCATTTCAAGAGCTATGCTCCCGTATTTAGCAAAAACTAAAATTGTTATGGTTATAATAAGTTACCAAATTGTTGTTTTTACTTGTCTACGAAAAAGATGAATGGTTACGATTTTAATACTCTATGATGCCTGCGTGTATGTAATATGTATGTTAGTTTGTTACGACGTAGGGCCAAATCTATAGTTTCTAGCCGCAATGCTATTAGTATTATTTACCTAACAGTAGTATGCTTTGTATACTTTACTAGTCGGTCTGAAACGGTGCAAAACTCATACATTTTTTTAGGGGAATATCATATTATAAATCCGCGGATCAGAAATACAGGTGCGTGTGTATGGGGTCGTACAAAAGTATGACTCAACAAACTGTACACCTTTCTATCTATTATTCAATAATCGACTGTCTACACTGTATACAGTATGTATTTAAAGTGAGAGTAACAAAAGACGGACAAATGCGAGTAGAACTCGCGCCCTAAGGGTTCCGTACCGTTATTTTATAAAAATTTAATTTTCAATATAATAATTCTATAATTGTGAAAAATAAAAATCACGTTGTCATTACATTGGAATTCATGTTATGGCTTTTGAGTGTCGCAAAATCAAAATATTTTGATTTTACGTGACGTTTGTTTACGCTCACACATTACGCACGATGAAAATATTGTCGTAGTGTCGTGACCGTTTTGATATATTATTCTAGTCTTACAACATGAAATGCTTCTAGTATATTCCCTTTGTTGAATCCATTTTCATACCCAAACTTTTTCCTGCATTTCTTACTCAATTATATTGTCCTCAAACTTTGTAATTTCACTAACAACGCGGGCAAGTGCTAAAACTACTTCACGTGACGCCATTAAAGTATAGTATAACTTTCACAGTGTCATGACAGCAAAAGTCATACTTTTGTTGTCACGTGAAAATGTACCTTAAACGAAGCAAAGATCCGTTAGTTTAATCGGAGTTTTTTTGGCTACTGCTGGAAAAATGCCATCTCATGGATAGTCTGGAGAGGCAAATTTTTTAATTACGGAAAAGAAGCATTTCTATGATCCAATTAATGTTAAAACTTTTTTCGCGGGAATTTTAGTTTCAAAAGATTATAAAAAAGTACCTATTAAATACAATATCAAAAAAATGACTTGGCAAACTTTAACGACAATATTATTTTACAAGAAATCATGTTGGCCATGACCAGATTAAACCATTTAATTTATTATAAAAGAAGAGATAACAGTTAAATTTCTTTTATATATAAAGGACTAATAAATAATATGTTTTGGATATTTTGTACCATTTACCAATACACTCTTTAAACCATATACTTAATACTCCTATATTGCTAGTAGATAGCTGGAAAAGGATGACGAGCCAACGGTGCAGATATGCATATGTCTGTCTCCGTCATTTAGAACTCAAATGATATGCGCGAGTCCGAGAACGGAGTATGCACTTCCCTACTGCAGTCGCAACTCCTTGCGCATAACGGAACGAGTATAAATAAGTGAGACAGTTGCTGTTTCTCTTGGTGAACAACACTTTCACTTAACAAAAATACAGAGAAAAGCTAGTTTCCAACATGAAAAATGGTGGGTTAGAAGATATAATTAAAAGTTCCGGTGGTGTGAAATAACACTAACATTAAACCTTTTTTGGCGACTATTTTGTTTTTTTGTACTATTTGTTTTGTATATTTTTGAGTTAGCCGCAGTCAGGTTTTTTTTTGTTTTAATAATCATTTTTGTATCCTAAAATATTAATTACTTACGAATTTAAAAATTGATGAAATCATAAAAAATGGCGTAGGAAAGGTAACTACCTGTATAAAGACACGGTGAATTTAATATTTACATACTGTACACCCCTTCGTTTTTACGACCATTCTTGCCGTGTGATTTCACTAAAACACGTACATAAAACGGAGGGGTAAGCATACACCGTACAACTAACAACTCGGAAAGTTTTTTTTTTTTTAATAAAAACAACCCCTTCTGAATATGTAAATGTTAATCTAGTTTATATCAGAGGGAGAGAGTATTAGAATACATTTTTGAAGTAATGTGATTTCCAAAAATAAATCATTATAATGCATTTTTATGTTCCCTTTGGGGAACATAGAATTGCAACAAATAGGTACTTTTTTATTTTTTGCCGTCAATTTTGCTTTCTTACACATTTTTTCAATTTATTTTAACTTATAATTTCATGATGTTTTTAATTTTTCAAAATAAATTCTAGAAGTTTTTTAATAAAAATGAATACAAGTACTAGATTAGTCGAGTCTGGCTGATTAAAGAATTGTCATAAAAAACAGTCGTGAATATGAGAGAAAATTACCGTTTCTTGTAATTTGTAAGTGTTCTATATTCTTTATATAACAACTGTACGGAATTTATTTTAGAACTAGCCGCTACCCGCGGCTACGCCCGCGATTGAGATGGAAATCGACTTTTGACATGCATATCAGGGGTTGAGGTATTGCACATATTTTGACAAACAATTTTCTTATTTTTCGTAAAAATTTTTTATTTTTTTTTAATAAAAAGATCCTATGTTACTTCTAATACCTTCAAGAGTGTATGTGCAAAGTTTCATGATGATCGGTTAAGTAGTTTTTGCGTGAAAGCGTAACAAACAAACTTACATTCGCATTTATATATTTTGACAAACAATTTTCTTATTTTTCGTAAAAATTTTTTATTTTTTTTTAATAAAAAGTATCCTATGTTACTTCTAATACCTTCAAGAGTGTATGTGCAAAGTTTCATGATGATCGGTTAAGTAGTTTTTGCGTGAAAGCGTAACAAACAAACTTACATTCGCATTTATAATATTAATATGATATGATTCCTTTACAACAAAAATAAAAATGTAAGAATACCTAATATTAGAAAAAAAAATATTCACATTTTTATCGAAATATTTTAGCGACAAAAAAAAATTGGGTAAAGAGAACACACACACACTCGCCACACGGAGTCTACCTTATGTGTTCATTAGGGTTCCGTACCTCAAAAGTCAAAAAGGAACCCTTATAGGATCACTTTGTTGTCCGTCTGTCTGTCTGTCAAGACTCTTGGGAATTAAATCATGAAATTTGACAAGAAACAATTTCTTATAGCACAAGTAAAGGGGAAAAACCGAAAACCGTTTTGTAGTTACACCACAAAAAAAATGTTTTTCAACCGCAACGACATGCTACGCACCTACGCAGTAACAGTTCTAATACAAAACAAGCGTCCGCTACCGGGGCGTTTATACAGCACAATATAAGAATTCTCACACACAACACAATACAACAACTAGGCTATCAGATACAGTCACGAGTTACATTACAGTTCAGTTAGTTCATCTGAAGTCTGAACTCTGCAATTACACGCTTAGTTGGCAAACTGACTGCGACGTTTGTCGATGTATGGGGACAACAGTTTTCCAACGGCTAACGAGACTCGATTTCCGTGATGTACAAACTATTTACATATCAACAAGCTTGTACGGAACCCTCGGTGCGCGAGTCCGACTCGCACTTGGCCGGTTTTTTTACAGAACTTGGAAGTAAAAATAAAATAGCCAGATCATCGCCAGACTTTAATAGATTATTTTATAAATCAAAAATAATATATATCAATATATTATGTACAACTACAGCATAGAACATGAAAAACTATAATTTTGACAACGATCTTTTTATATAGGTACTTTTCATCTGGCCATTAATAGTACGTTGTAAAACGTGATTTAATTTGACATATAAACTACAGTACGCGTAAAACAAGCAATTAAAACGCTACAGACTTGTACTTTTATATGAAAAAAAAACACGGAAAAATTTAGTCGCTTGTACCACTTTTGTATTATTTTGTATAGTTAGCAGAATAATAATGGAAAATGTAATGCTATTTTATGTCAGTGCAAAGAGAAATTAGAAAATATATTTATTTGTAAGTAATTTATATTTCAACCAACCAAATGAAATATTATTTATTTGAAGTTATACTTTGTGTGTGTTACTCGGGTGAAATTGGAGATTGCTCTGGCAGAGAAAATTCACAATTGTTTTCAATCACCAAATTTCAGTCCTAGTTGGGGCATTATCTTTTCATATAAAAAAGTACTTTTCATTTCATAGAGTCATATTAATTAAAGTGCGTACCAGCGCATTAATATAATTACAATACAATATATAAATTCCATAACAAATTCATTCACTGTCGAGCGTCTATAATTTACTATCTAATAATTAATAAACTATTTACTATTTAATTATAGTTAAAATACATTTTTTTGTATTACAGGAAATTTTTTATGAGATTAGGGGGTGTTCACAAATTTGGCGGTTTTTCGACCCCCTTCCCCCTTTGTGAGATGCCGTGAGATTTTGCTCGACCCCTCCTTCCCCTCTAATCTCACATGAGATTTTTCAAAATGCGTATTTTTAATGTAAATACGTAAATATGTACCTACTTGATTGCGTTCGATTTATTTAAAAAAACATCATTTTCATCTATTCTTTCTTTTTATCTATTCTTTTTCAGGCTAATGTCTACTGATATTCCGCTGGAGTCAAGTTTCTTGCGGAAAAATATTTGTCAAGATTCCCCCTCTCCCCCACGTGAGATTGGGTGAGGTTCGGTTCAACCCCCCCCCCCCCCCAACGTCTCAAGTAATTTGTGAACGTTCCCTTATTGATAGTGGTATTTTACAGATAATATAATATTCAAATAGGTATTTATTATGGGGAAAATTAATTTTTAAATTCCCTATTAACACAATTATTATGTTGGAAGATTAAAGGATGAATCCTGGTGGCATAGGATCGATGAACTAAGCAAATACTGAAGGTTTTTTATTGCATTTTATTGTCTGACGTTTCGGCAAACTTTATGGCATCTTCGGAGAATCTAGAAGATTTATATATGTTACGGTAAATGTAAACTCTTGGGAAATGTACACTTTTACCGTAAAATGTGCCGGGAAATGTGTACATTTGCCGCAATATCTACATTTAATGTACACATTTTCCGGCATATTTTACGGTAAAAGTGTACATTTCCCAAGAGTTAACATTTACCGTAACATATATATATTTCATAACAAGCATAAACTTATCAATGTATCTGTCTTTCGTAATTTTTTATTCAAAAGCATTTTTCAGTCAGTATAATTTTAAACAAGTTACATTGGACACATTTATACAATTTTCAGTAAAAGTCAACCGTTTTTTCAAGAAAAATAGTAATTTTAATACCCATTGATGACATTTTTTATTTTAATTTATTTTATGCATAACAACAATACTGAGAAAACAGACAGCATTGATTCTCCGAAGATATCATAAAGTTTGCCGAAACGTCAGACAATAAAATGCAATAAAAAACCTTCAGTATTTGCTTAGTTCATCGATACTATGCCACCAGGATTCATCCTTTAATCTTCCAACATTTAAACAGGATCATCATCACT
Organism: Xanthostigma xanthostigma; assembly: GCA_963575645.1. Classification (NCBI taxonomy): domain Eukaryota; kingdom Metazoa; phylum Arthropoda; class Insecta; order Raphidioptera; family Raphidiidae; genus Xanthostigma; species Xanthostigma xanthostigma. Next base: position 16,507,556 of record OY754472.1, on the reverse strand, counting down.
CTAAATTATTAGTTATTTTTCACAACAATTATTATGACTCTGATGATTTTAAAGTAGATGAAGGGTGATGGCACCGGTTTCTGACTACGCACCTATGATAGAATTTGTAATTGGTAGAATAAATTATTGCAAAATTTATATAGTAAACAAAACTATAGGTTCGTTCTTTATCAATAAAATACTCTATCGGTGAACAGAGAAACTAGTAAATATTGATTTGCAAGCGAGTTACACATCAGGCAACAAACCTGTGACAAATTAATATTTTCTAATTTCTCTTTACGCTGACAGAGTATGCTATGTTACCCAGGTTTCCTGTTACCCTAATATAGCGGTCGTAATAAGCGGAGATATAATAAACAATAAACGTGTGCATAGAAGTAAATAAATGCCGGGGCAACCGCACCATCGTAACGTAAAAAAAGCGGCATTTATTTACTTCTATGCACACGTTTATTGTGGCTTCATTCACCGTCATATTATTACGGCTGGTATATTACGGTACCACAATTTTAGGAAACCTGTGTTTTATTTACTGGAAGTCGCCCGTTCAGTTATTGCTCAGCTCTGTTATGACAGTGTAATGAGATTATAGTCTAAAATCTTCTCAAATATTTTCTGTGTTCATGAAAATCGGTTGTTTCAGAATTTATCGCTTTCAGAGACAAACAGACAGACTCCAATTATATAACACTAGTGGCCCGGTTCGGCTTCGCCCAAATTTGTAGATTGTCATCGTTTTTTCGTCGACTTACTTACGTTGCAAAATTAGTCTCCACGAAAAGCGCTTTTATTTTAACAAAATAATATTATAGCCTATCTCCACCCTGAAAGTCTATTCTAAATCATGGTAAGAAAAATTTTGAAGTATGATGAGTAGTTTCGGAGATTACCTCCTACATCCAAACTTACAAACTTTACCTCTTTATAATATTAGTATAGATGTAAATTCGTCTATTCACTGTCAAATAAAACTAGTGATCGGGAACCGTTGCTTACCTATTGATAATAATGATAATGACAAATACATATTATATTCTAAAACAGTTAATACAACAAAATATTATTTAAAACTTTACAGCGACCATAGATTACATTTAAACTAGGTATTACTACTGTTAAGTGGAGTAGCGCATTAAAAGTATAAAGGGTGTAGCAGACAGAACTTTTCATGCACGTCATCCTATATAGGAGATACCTACAGTGAGGTGTTACATTTACACAATCGCGTCGTCGAGTAACAGTTCTTAGAAACGAAGCGATCGCGATGGAATGAAACTCTTGCCACGACGACTAACTGTATGTTTAAAATAGGATGATGTGCCGAGTCGTCGGCATATCGAACAAAAAGATGCTTTGTCTGTTGTTGCCCTGTGGCTGTATTGTAAATTAAGTAGTACCTATATGCAATTTTTCGTTAAAATTGCATTATAGTTTCAGAGAGAGAATAAACGCAGACTGAACGAAAACAGATTCCTTACCGCACAAAATATGTCATGTGACTTGATTACTTTAGTTTATTTATTGTACAAATGGCGAGTCTACTGATTATGACATCTGACTATTAGATTTTTAAATTTGGAAGCATATTCAAAGATAATCTGGGAAAAGCAGATGCGACGATTATTACAAGAACGTTGATAATATTCTTTGTCTTCTTCTCTCTGAAGATTTCCATATAAGTTATGGGAGGAGCACCTCAGTGTAAAAATAAACTGTGCGCGTGGGTTTCTCATTATATGATGGAAATCTTTGAAGAGAAGATAGCAACGAACAAACTCAATGCAATAATAATTACTAGCATTTCGATATTCTATAATTCGTTATAGTCCAAGAGCTATTAAACATTTTTGGGTAGGTATTTGAGGCACGCTGAAAACTTGTGTAACACTTCTTTTTTATTGTCTGGACACAAAATTGAATACCTAGCTGAAGGGTAGTGGAACCTAGCCAAGTCGTGAATTTTAAAGTTTGCAAAATTTTATTCGCAAAATAAGTCTTTGAAGCAATCACATCTAGTATTTAGACGGTTATAAAACTGTATATTATACGTGAGTGCGGGTAAGACGCTACGGGTAGGTTGAAGTGTGAGAGAGAGCGTATATCGGCGTATATCGCACCTCTCTCTCAATTCAACCTACCCGTAGCGTCTTACTCGCACTCACGTATAATAGACGGTTTTGTAACTGTCTGTCAGACATTTAGACCCGACTAAATGATCTGGATTATTTATTTTTTATTTTATCGAATACTAAATTTGAAGGTATTAAAATTTCAAAATACCTCATCGACTTTTTTTTTCAAATAAAATTTCTCAAATTTAAAAACTCACAGCTTGGCTACCCTTTAGCCAGGTCTTGAATTTTGTGTTCAGACATTACAAAGAAGTGTTACATAAGTTTTCACGCCGACTCAAATACCTACCCAAAAATGTTTGATAGCTCATTAGCCAAATCTCAACCACCACTTCAAAAATCTGAATCTACATACAAAAGCATTTTGCCATGTCAATCTAAAGAGACAAAACGAAACATGTTCTTCTTATGTGTCACCAACATTTCTAAATTGGATCAAAATCACCAAATATGTTGTAACTGCGCCCGAAATCTGAAAATAAAGAAACACGGGTTAAATTAATACAGTGAATTTAATTTTAAATGCAATGTATATGTTACGGTTAATACAAGAAAGTAGTTAATTCGAGAATTAATCGGCTAATTACCCGAATTAACCAATCCTTGACCGTTGGTTAATTCGGGTATTAGCCGGTTAATTCGCAAATAAACTACTTTCTTGTATTAATCGTAACATATACATTATACATGAGTTTTGCTGATGCATTACAGAAAAGAATTCCACATAAAAAGCAACATAGACTGGTCGGCCAAGGAAAGTTTGTACGCATTTTCTGTGAAATGATTTTCTGTACCTATGCATTAATGATTTATATTTAAGAGCAATAAATTTTTTTGAAGATTCTTTTATGTTGTAAATTTCAAATACAGTAATAAAACTATTAAATTCGTAAACTCTTTAATTAAAGTTAACCACTTTTACGTGGAATCGGACCAAGTGCCTTTAACTTCGTGACCACTTATAAGTTGACCTGCTGTCTAGCTTGGCCATATTTTAGTGTAATCGCTGATTTCTTATACAAACTGAATTTACTGTGTATGTATTTGTATTAGATGCCAAAGTAATATTTAAACATTTTTCTATTTATCAAAAATCAAAGCGGACTAATTCGATAATTTATCTCTTTGTCTTCTTTTCATATAACCACAAGAGTTAATTGTAAAATGATTAATTGCCGGAATGTGAATCAACACCAGTCGATAACTGAACTTAATTACTTTTTCGGAGAAAATATAGCAGGCGCATTGTTTCCATTTTTGCCGCTACGTTAATTGCATATATATAACTGCGTCGAACTCACTCATTTATCTTTCGGACTCTCGACTGGGAATTAATCCCCTGTTCTCTGTGATATATAAATAATTAGTTTTGGGTTTCTTGCAACCGCGAATATTTTTTTCCCCGATTGTGAAAACGGAAGGGTAATGAGTAGTATAATGCATGGATATGTGTATATTTTCGTAGCTTTTTAACTACTGGACCAATTTTGACCGATTTATCTTGGTAACTTAGGGGATATTACGTAATCAATATCCAATATGGCGGATGATACAAAACAAAAGAAACAAAAATGAACATCGTGTAGGCTTTTAAAACTAAAAAGTAAAAAATAAATAATATTAAATGCCGACTGAAAAAATAGACAACAAGTTTTCAATATGGGAGCTTGTTTTCAAGTTTTTCGTAATCGGGTTGTAGTTTTATAAAGTTTTTCGAGTAAATCGTTTGTTTTCTCATAAATTAATAATACGTAATAATTTCATAGAAAGTTTAATAAAAATTTTCGACCAATTTAACGTTTATAAAAGTACAGATAAATGATATGAGCACATGACGCCGTTTCCAACCCAGATCTGAGATAGAGTAATATCGTTTAGAGAAGATAGTAGCGTCGAGCACTGACGAGTTTCGGATCGGATGGATCTATGTTTTCTTACAAGGGGTGGTCCGCAATAAACATGGTAATTTAGTTATTCATCGCTAGTCGAGACGCACACATTGACAGTACAGATACCGCTTATGGTTACCCCTTAAATTACAAATTACGTCGCTACTGATCGCTTTTCGCACTCTTCTTACTACGCAGATTCCTCACCTTGCAACTATCTTCTCTAAACGATACTACTCTAAATAGTTCTGGTGAAAACAGCTGATGATACAAAACATTTTACTAATCATCTATTTGCCTACAAAAACAAAGAGACAGTAAATAACGTCATATTTTTATTTCTTGTAGAATACAAGATGATATGAGTAACGTGGTATTAAAAACAATAGTCATTTGTTCAGTTCGATGCTCATCTGTTTAAATTTGCAATTCGATGAGTTTGAGAGAACACTGATATGTCATTTGTCAATGGCCGCGTTTGGTTTTAGACGAAAATAAAATTAATGGACTTTACTCTCTCTTTCAAATTCTCTCTCTACAATTTATATTGATTTATGTGATATTAATTAACATTTTTGATTGCTGTTTTCCGATGGTTATTAATTGGTTTTTAATTGAATTGTTTTGTCTTTTTTGTATTAGCTTTACAGCATCAAGAGTTTAATCTTCGTAATAAATTTTTAGTCTTTGTACAATGATTAGCGATCTTCAATCGACTCCCCCTCAGAGGAAATATTGGAATGCAATATACCGTTATATTGCCATCTTGAAATCCTATTGCGCATCTGTGGATGAAAGTAAAAATACTAATATCGCTATTAAAAAATATGGGTTGGTGGTAGAACGGTGAAAATTTAGAGTTATCAGTATTTTTTAATGGCAAATCATAAAAAAAATTGTCCAAAAAATAAAAAAAAAATTCTGGAGAGGGCCACCCTTAGGGGTATAAAAAGTAGCCTACGACCTATTCTCAGACATACCAAGTATACACAAAAAATTTCATAAAAATCGGTCAAGCCGTTTCGAAGGAGTTCGATAACAAACACTGTGACTGGAGATTTTTATATATATAGATAGATGGATAGATAGATTATAGCAGAAGTACTTACGGCTGAGAGTAACGGTCGCCCAAGTGTACAAAGATCACAAGCAGTGAATTCTATTGGCCTATGCAAGAGTTGAAGTGAAAATAGCTCCAACTGAAATTGTAAAGTTATATTAAAAACTTACAGCCGATTGAAATTCGGTTGAATTTATAAGAAAAATTGATAGAACTTTCCTGTTTTTAAAGTTTCGTAAACCGTAACGCCAAACATCAATGATTACAAAATACAAAAATTGTATGCAATTGTGAAACATATTTTGTAATTTAGTTTATGTAGACAAGCGAGCTAATAATATCTTTTTTTTATGCAAATTTTTACTACGTATCTACCACTAACTAACTAAAATCTTCATTCAAAATTGCTAACATTTTTTCCCCAAAAAACAAATTCCTTTTTTACCCATGGAAGTATTACTTCTAAAAAATGGGATTGATAAGTCGTAAAATGAATTTCTAAACAATATTTTATTACATTGAGTACAAAAATACAAAAACGCATTTTACCTGTTTCTTGATTGGATCTTTGAGATTCGTACAAAGCATTTTACAAATTAAATGACTCGTTTTCTTTGCCTGGAACAATACATTTTTTTATTTTGGAAATTTTGATAATTTACCAAAATCAAATTATTCATAAATTCATTAGTCATTACATATATACACTAGGAAAGTATCTTTGACACGCGACCTTCGCATTATCTCGTGTTTGATTTTTTCAAAAGTGGTTCACCCAAAACTTACACATGGAAACCAGCTTTATTCTGAACTCTAACAAATATTTACGCACAATGTCAGTAAAAATTTGAAATAATTTACTCTGGATAAAAAAACTACATAAATGATAAACATTTTTTATATCAAAATAAGAATTATAATATTTTTCATTATTTAATAATGATTACAGATGTAAAATAAAGTTAAATTACCCTTGACGACGTACTGCTGCAAACCATTTTTTTCCTCTCTAATTCATGAGAAAATCCAGGAAAACGGTGGAATTGTAATTCTGAATTTTTAATTTGTGTATTTTTACAATCAACAACACAGCACTTCCGATTTAATAGCTTTTTCCCCATTTTATTCGACAATTAATCTTTATTAAAATGCACGTATTACATATGACACTAAGGTTTTGACAGAACCAGATTAAAAAAAAGAAAAACACGAGAGGGCGCCAAGTCGCCTGTCCAAAGATATTTTTCTAACGTATAGGGATGTGAGAGAATTTGGAAAATTGATTTGAAAAAAAATTGTTAAATAGTACGCAAAGAAACAATATTTTCATTGATAAAAAAATCAGAATAATATCTCTAATTAAAAGTTGAAATAATAAAAATGTGATGGTTTTCAACCGCAGTGTAGGTAGCTTAATTTTATTTTGAACGCTAAAAAATACCACAAACCTCAGATTGAGCCTCGTGGCACGGCTGAATAATTAATAACAGCTGAATCACGTGAGCGAAGAACCACAAGATCTGTAAAACTAGATACATCCTGTTGTGTCGACGAGTCATTATTTCGTCGAGAAGAAAATATGGCGACTCTATTAAATGGAGCAGGATGCTTATTATCAACAGCTAAAAGAAAATACACAATATTTAAATTTTGCACACGAGACTAGTTTGGCCACTAGAAACACTGCTGGGACTTAGGCTGCCGTGTGGGCTACGAAGATGGAAATAACGTCACTGCGGGCTCACCTGCGAGGGTGGGTTATAAATTAATTACTGTTCTAAATGTATACATATTGATAGACCCTGACGATGAAAATACATCTTTCGAAACGTAGGCCACAAGTGAAACATCGCTAAAGCTTCTTTTTTGAATTGTTCCTCAGTCAAACTACACTATTTCTGACGTACCAAAATTGAGAAACCAAAGGCGTCGTTCACTTCGCTGGTAGCCTCACAAAGTTTGCCGTGAACTTCACAAAGACGTGAAATATATTCTGATGACGTACAGTTTGTCAAAGAATACTCTGCAATGAAAAATCGTTTCATTTCATATACATGAAAACTTTACTTATCGTAAAAAAATAGTTTATAAGTACATACATAAGTCCGTCCCGGTATAAATAAAAAAATAACATACATGCTAAATAATCACGATTTTATGTAAAATTAAAACTACATGTTTATTTCAATAAACTGATTGTACGTTATTGACGCTCGACAGTTAAGGTCTATAAAATAAAAATAATACAAACACCACGTTTATTCAAAAATCTAAACAGTAACTTTTGATATTTGTGGTGACGTGATTTGATCCAAGCAGTTCAGTCAACAGCCATGTTACGACACTTACGACGTCATAACGATAAAGCAAATGACTAGCAGCCAAGTGTTCGTTTAATCGTCAGATTACGTCACGTTTAACGAGTGTTTTAAGTGCGCTATTATTATTGATGGCCTTAAATTACGTTTTATCATTGAATAAGCAATTGGCGAAGTTCCAACATTCTATATTGAATATGAAAAAAATTATAAATTTTATTATTTACCATTATTTAGTAGCATCATGTCTGATATTCTTTGACTTCTCGACAACAAATCAACAACGCTGCCCACATTCCTGTTTCCGACTGATACTTGTTGCATATCTGTCGACATTTTAAGACTATTTTCCAGGTCCATTTTCATTGCGGTATTTATAACGAAACGAGTGGAAGATTTTTTCTCTTCGTTTTTTAAATTATTCATTTTGTAAATGTTTAAATACGTATTCATTCTAAAATCAAATATATCGATTGTTAATCTATTTTTTACCTATCATAAGATGACACGACGCAACGCGATGTATTGGGTTTTTGTACACTAATTTAACAGATTTAACCAAAAAACTATTAAATGTATTTTGATGTAACGTTTTCTGAAATATATCTTATGAGTTCAAAAGTGTATTTTTTATTTAATTATTTTATCGCAAAGTTATTTTATAAATATAATTTATTTTGGCATCTACTTCTATATACTGTAATAAAACTGTTCTAGTTCGTGGTGAAAATTATTTATTTACAATAATAAACGTTTAACAAAGTCGTTAAACACACAAACGAAAGTACTTATTTAACTTAACAGAAACAAAATAACAGTTCTAACTAATGAAATGAAAGACTAAGGAACAGAGAATATAGAATCACTAATTATGAACACAAAATATTTACAATACAGGAACACACCAAAGTTTATTAGCACACTTGTCTATTAACTATATACACACGATTATTTGCAAAAAGTTATTTATGTTAAGCCAGATTTATATAACTGCACTTAATGATTTATGAACGCCTCACGAACAACTGACCCTCTGCCAACGGCACCGCTTGCATTTTATAGCTTCGTCCCCCGCCTGGTAGAATTTTCTAGAAGCACCAAGATCCTTCCTTTACATGCATCGCCTTCTTCAGGCAATTCTATACAGGTCGGGTTTTTTTAGCTACCTGCTTTCCATTGTTGTTGTTCCGAGAATATTCCACAGAGAGCATAGTCGTCCCAACAGGGAGCACGCAACAATACAAATACCTATACTAAATCGTAGCGTGTTGTCAAGGCACGGCGGTATTCCTTCTTCTGCCGCCCGTATGTTATAAGTTATCAGTGCATACCTAATAATAAACCATAAAACAGTAAGGTCGTGTCATTCGACTTCTGATATCACACGACGTGCAGTGTGCAAGTGCTCCTAGCTGGAGAACCTTTTTAGACTTCCACGAATACCGAGATAAAATATGTGGGATGATTTTAGACTATATCAACATTGTGCTTTCATAACAGGGGGCTGTTATGCTCGGGCAACTCCGGGTAAATACGGCTATATTCCATTAAGAAAGTCCGCAACAGCCTAATATGTCTATCTTTAATAAGCAATTTACAAATCCAAGCGAAGCCAGACCGAGCTTCTATATAATACATTTAGTTTTGTCTTGAGCTCTTGTAAGAGTTGCCGCCTTTGAAAACAAGTACATTTTTGGGAACCAGAATTTCGTCGCATCGCGTCGCGTCGTGTCACCGTGTGAGAATGTAACCACAAAATTTCATTCTTTAATTAAAAGAGAGAAAAAAACAGCTATAATGACCTGAAATGACTTTGAATGTAGAATTTAGCATTGAAATGACTTTGAAAGCAGATTTGGCGATGAAAGTTGCACCAGAAATTAAGCATAAATTGTTTTAGTTTTTAATGAGAGAAAATATCGTCAGCTTTCATTAATCATTAATAATTAATTTAAATATTTTCTTACCTTCTAAAACGTGTTTTCAGACATAATACAGCATGAAAATATTGCAGCTGAAGAAATAAAATAACAAAGTAAGCGCAGTAAAATAAAAAATAATTTTTCCACACTAGCATTTTATCAGGTGCTAGATTTAACCAACTAATAATATCGGTCGTAATAATAGCAGTGAAATATATAACTACAATACTGATTAATTCTATTGAATGTTTTAAAGCTCTTTTTGAATTGGTTGCTTGTAATGTTCTGTCAATCTGGAACAAATATTTTATTAAGGATAAGATTAAAGATTAGATGTTAATTTGATTTATCTCATTAAAAGCAGATATTCTTTCGTTTTGGAGTTTTGATGCAACACAGTATGCGATTTTCCAGAGAAGCTCCAAAATAGATATAGAACAGATTGTTTACTACTGCACGTAATCATTTCCAAGTTTCAATAGCATGATAATAGTATATTGTGCGACTAGTGAGAGAAGGAGAAGATTCCATGAGCGTGAAATTTGCCGCACGAGCGCAGCGACTGCGGTAAAACGCACGCGAGTGGAATATTCTCCTTCGATCAATGGTCGCACATAATACTTTATTCAACTAGCAGGAGTAATATCGGGGCCCTGATAAAAGAGGGAAAAATAATAAATCACTTCATTGATTGACGTACCCACAATAAGATTGCCATGACTTTCGCTGAATTGCGATGCTGTTTTCATATATACAATACCGCCTATCACGTTCCTATTGGTCCAGAAGCTGCTTGCAGTTTTTTTTAATTATTTAGCGCTTGGGCTTGCTACTGAGTTTCTATTGGTCCAGAAAATTCATTATTACACTCTACGCGTCAACATGAAGTAATTTATTATTTCTCCCACGTTTAGCAGGGCCCCGAAATTACATATTACTCACGCGTGTTGAATAATAAAAAATATTATTTCTCACCTGTGAAATATGTTCGAAAAAGTTTATAAAATTCCTAATTCTGAACGGTGCAAGAATGATTCCAGAGCCAGCTATGAACAGTATGGATAGAATATCGCACATTGTTACTGCAATCGATGTAGTACCTTTCATTCTGACAGAAGTATGTTCGCCGGCAGTGAAATCGTTAAATAAACCCACTATGGCAAAGGTCACTAAAATGTTAAATTATAATAATCAGTCTACGATAGTTAATCATTGATTTATTCCTATATCCTGGAAAAACAAAATATATCATATGATAAAGGTGCCTCCTCCTGACCACTCCTACTGATATAGAAAATTATCAGCGGCATATTGTACTTTCACGGTAGGATAAATAAAGTCGTTACGCATTACGTCGGACTGTTATGGGTCACATCTAACCGGGTCACCTGCTATATAAGTTTAAAAGTATCCAAGCGTAAATGCAGTGAGAGGAGGTACATAAATACGCACGTTCATCTTAGTTTACCGAGATGAACGTTGTGTCCAAATTTCATGATGATCGGGGTTACCGTTCAAAAGTTTTTGTCGAACGGGCAAATTGAGTTTTATATTATATATTTTTTTCACATTGGGTTACATTATCGGAGTTTCCGTATGATTCCCTAATTTAACTCGATTAACAATATATAGCCTATGTTACCCAGTGATAATGTAGCATTCTATTAGTGAAAGAATTTTTAAAATCGGTCGAGTAGTTTTTGAGTAAATAACATTATCACTCGTGTGAGTGTTAAAACTTGCTGACACTCGTTTCAACACTCACACGAGTCATAATACCTTTACGTCCGAGGTATGTATCATATTTTTGCACGTACCGCCTATAAAATAGTTAGTTTTCACTTTAGTTCCAGTATAGTATATTTTTGACAGTTCAATTGTGTAATATACTTCACTTTAATTAGATTTTATATAAAATAATTACTATTCGTGCCTACTGTTGTTTTTCATATACCTTTAATGGTAGACTCAGGTGGTTTGTTGAATTGGTTAGATCGCCAACAGTTGTTTGTCTTTTCGCACTAGTGTGAAATGAGCCATTTTTTGACCGCAATGCACGGTGTGTAAAAATTGCGCGATAGTAATATATTCTGCCAACTGTTAAAGTATTATAACCCTTCCTTTTAGGCTTTTTCCCAGTCAGGTAAAAAGAGTGATAGATAAGTGGTCGGAAATCGGTGCTTTTATCAACTTACCGAGTCCCAATCCAAGAACATAGCTATAAATGTTGTACGCCAATGACCATTTAGCTATTTCGAGTTTTCCAACATCCTTTACAACCAACGGACAAAGACAGAATATCCTCGACAAAATAAATATGGGTTTCATAACTGTCCTTACGTCTTCAGTGATTTCAAACGATTTTGACAATTTCATAGTCATTTTTTTATAGAAAATTCGCATTTTTATGTAATCATTTTATTCTTTTCTTGTGTACTCAATAAATCTATCAAAAGAAAAATTAAAATAATCGAAATAAACCCCACAAGCTTTTATCAATTTTACGCGAACTGAGCTACTGCACTGCACATTGCGGACTTCGCGTTTATTGCATGTTAACACAAATAATATTATCATTAAGCCACTATCAATTCTAATATATAAAATTATAACGGGATTTCTGTCTATACTGTTACTAGTGTCCGACCTAAACTAGTTTTTACGGACGAAACCGAAACCGAATTTCGGCTTCAGTCTCGGTTTCGGCCGAAACCGAAGCTTCATATCTCGTGGGAAAAATAAAGTAAACATTATCATAATCAGTCTATTTTTTTTTATTTTTAAATCAATCACATATTAATCATTCAGCCTCTGATGTTTTAACTAATCATTAACTTATCATATCATAATATTACTCCCATTATTTCAAAAAGCACAAATATATTTTTTTTAATATTATGAAATAAAACAAAATATACAAAACAAAATTATTTTTTATTAGCTGCACCCAACATGTCTGATTTCAGGGCGAAACCTCCCGAATGTAGTTTCTGTTTCGGCCGGATGGCAACCGAAATCGAAACTAAGCCGAAACCAGTTTTAGACACTAGTCTATAGTTTCAATTTGTTTCATTTTCGGGTATTTTATTTCATTCCGAAACAAGGAAGAGTATTTCCAATTTTTGTCTATCAATTTGTATCGCACCATAGATACTTTCAGTTCTTTACGAAATTTGGAAGAAAACGGTACCAAAGCGTAGTTCATTCATACATCCATTTCTGGCTTCCTGTCTGCGCAGCTGGGTAAAGCACCAAATCCAAGTGCTTGAAGCGCTGAGCATCGAGCACTTTCATAAATGCTGGATTTTACGAGGACTTTCATTTTCAAAAATGCTTACAAACTATCAAGGACTTACTAAAGTTCTTAAAAAAATGTAAGCATTAGGTATTTTAAAATAGCTTCTAAAAATATTAACTTCCAAAAATTTTAACTTTCAAAAATGAATTATTATATCAATTTTGGACAAATAAGCTATTGATCTCTAACATCAAACAAAATAAGAGTTATAAATGATAAACGGAATTTGTTTTATTAAGCTTTGAAAGTGCTTAGCAAGGATTGGAAGTGTTTATTAAGTATTCAAACTTAAGCTTGTTGAATGCTTATTAAGGAAATTACTTACGTACTCTAAGTAGCAAAGTTTTATGCTAGTGTTCTAAGAATCAAGCAATAAATGTTTTCAGAGTTACACAGTCAAAATCTAACCTAAAAGAAGACACGATTTTTCGACCCTATACGACCATGCTCACCTTACTGAAGAGTGAGGATGGAAGCAGAAAAGAAAACTGTACATAATATATCAGAATGCACACCACCTTTGCTTGAACCACATTAAACAGAAAATGATTTTACAATTTTCAAAATATGGAGCAACGCGCACTTAAACATAATTTTTTTAAGAAACCGTCACAATACTTTAACATCCGTTTTTATAGTTCAAAGATTAAAATCTAAAGAAAACAATTCATTCTACTGAATGCCATGAAAACATTATACAAACACAGATTTCTGATACTAGTTTCATTTGTTGATGGAAAATGAAATGAAATGTATGACGTAATCACAATTTTCATTAACATAAAAGCATATGCATTTTGATTATTTTTCCATATACCGCAAAACAATGAGTACTTAGTTTCGAAAGTTCGCAAAAACAGTTCTATATTTTTAGGGTTGGTGTCTCGTTGTTACTAGAAATAGTTCTTGTTCATATTCTGAGATGAAAAACTTGCAGCTCTCATCTTTATTTTAAGTTCTTTTCTCGTCTTGATAGCTAGAATTAAACTCAACCCAATCAATATACCATATCTTCTTTATTCAGTAGCAGAAATTATGGTTTAAAATTTGCAAACCAATGGCGCATTTACCAATAGGCCGAGTAAGGCGTGGCCTGGGTCGACAGATTTGAAAGACTACGCCATAAATTGTAGAAGATTCAAAATATTTTGCCTCATAGTTATTTATTGCCTTTATATCTCCATAAACTTCTCAAAATAAATAATTGGAAAAAAGGAATTGGTATATTTTTTAAAGACAGAGGCGTTGGAAATTCAGCGGTCTGTGTCTAAGAAATTCGGCGCCATTGCAAATTTAAGTTTCCTGGAAGTAAATTCAGGCAATCACATAGCTACCGCGGACAGAAAATTATGCATTCCACCAACTGCCAAATATATCAGGGAATTCACAAGTTCACATTAAAATTTTTATAAAATAATAATGCATAGCAACTAAGTATGCATCATTTGACCATATGATTAATTCTATTAATGAATTATTTGTTTGATATTCCACAACCTGAGCTGGATAATGGACAACGCTGAAAACTTAGTGCTTTTAAAGAACTTTGTAAAACAGGTGCTCGATGCTTGATGCTTAGAGCACTTGCATAAAGACTTGCTACTTATTAAACACGTAAGTATTTAATAAGCTTATTAAGCATTTTGAATGCTTAATAAGCACGTTGAATGCTTAATGAGCATTTTCGATACTTAATAAGCGTTAAAAACATATTTCGTTGATTTTTATATAATTTTTATTTCGTTTGATGTTAGAGATCAATTTGTTGTTTGTTACATAAAGCCGAAACTTTCCCATCAATTAGAAATGTCGTTCATGCCCAAAATTTTAGAATAATTAATTTAAGATTTAAGAAGTTATCTTAAAATGCATAATTTTAAGCTTTTTGAATATGAAAAAGAATTAATCAGGAATTTATGACAGTGCTCGATACTCGGTACTTCAACCACTTAGGTTCAGTGTCTTGCCCAGCTGTGTCCATAATTTTGTCGCTAGAAAATCAGCGAAATCTTAATCTCAATTTCATCTCAAAATTTGAGACAGCAAAACTTAGGAATCTTGTCTCGCATTAACACTTTTAATATTATTCAAATATATTTATTCATTGATTAACTTTATTATCCATACTTTAAATTTCTAATTGATAACATAGGGTCCAGTACGATAACTGGATGGGCCCAAATATTGACTTTTTTAAGTCATAGAAAACGCTAAATTTTGACGTTCGAAAAAAAAAAAAACTTTGCGGATTATTCACAAATTTCCTCAAAAATACGTAAAAACTTTTCGCCTTCACTGTCATTTTTTGAATGTAACCAATCAGAAATCACATATACACGTCCTAATATTAACTGGTGTAGAATTACTGTATTACTATCTCACTTTGTATACACGACCCCGTAATTGTTTATTAAAGAACTCCCTACACACGCCCTCCCCTTTTCATTGCGCAAAAAAAAAACGGCAACGCATCGACACGACCCGGTAATTATTTTTTAAAGAACTGTTATATGTAATTTAAAATAATAATTATGTATTTCCAATGGATATTTTGCACATCCTGCAGTTATCGTATTCTAACCAATAACAGATATTTACGATTTAAATTTTATTTACATTTTTTTAAAAGCTTCGAACACAACATAAGCTTTTTCTACTGTAGTTATTGATAGCACAAGTATCTAAAAGTATTTCAGAAAATAATTTTCTTTAACGTAACACGTAACAACTAGGTACATGTTTGAAATTAGTATAATATTTTATAAAACAGTATTTTTTTTTATTTCAAAAGAAATCAAAAAGTGACTTGAATCATTTCTATGACGAAGTGTATAAACGTGTTCAAAGATAATCAAATATTGAGAAAAGTGTTTTCATAAAAATGAAAAAGCATTCATATCCTTGTACTCTGTAAAAATTAAAAAAAAGTTGAGATAGAGACCTGTTTGACCTCTGGTGATTGGGTTAAGTATTTCTAAAGTTTTTGAAAATTAAACAATATAATAACAGTATATTGTGCGACTAGTGAGAGAAGGAGAAGATTCCATGAGCGTGATATTTGCCGCACGAGCGTAGCGAGTGCGGTAACACGCGAGTGGAATATTCTCCTTCGATCAATGGTCGCACATAATTTTTTATTCAACTAGCACGAGTAATATGTAATCGGGGCCCTGATAAAAGAGGGAAAAATAATAAATCACTTCATTGATTGACGTACCCACCGCCCTCGAAGCACACCACGATGGTCCTGACTTTCGCTGAATTGCGATGCTGTTTTCATATATACAAATCGCTACCGCGTTCCTATTGGTCCAGAAACTATGCAGTAATATATTATCGTACAGTTTCGGCTCATTATTAGCACTCTACGCGTCAACATGAAGTAATTTATTATTTCTCCCGAATTTAGCAGGGCCCCGAAATTATATTATATTACTCACGCGTGTTGAATAAATAATATTTTTTTATATAGTGATAGCTTTTGAGTTTTACTAAATGTGAAACAATTTTAAAATTCGATTACCTACGCACTCGGTGTTATTGTGTTTTGATAGCACTTATATGTTTAAATTTTAATTACTTTAAAACTTTTTTTCCATACTAAATAATTAATGTTCGATTTAGTTGCCTTTAAACAAAATCATCGATAAAATAATATATTGGGTATAGCAATTGTGAAAAGGTGTTTTAATATTAAAACAAATGCGACATTTTGAATTAAATTGAAAGCGAGTGCGTCGTAGGCGGCCTCGTCGTTAACGAATTTCAAAATCATCGCATTAATTTTAAAAAGCAGACACCTTCTCACACTTGTCACGCACGATACTTTTTATAACGAGAACTTGTAAACAGATGTGCGGATAAAGTGATAAGCCTGTGTTAAAAATGAAACACGAGAAGCCCGTGTGTAAACACACACGACTCATAATTCTACTGTTTACGCCCGGTTTGTAAAAATATCAGTTTACATGTTTGAGTTTTAAAAAATGTTTTTCTTCAATTAAAAAACTTTATTTTGTGGCGTAAATAGGAAACACTATATAAAATGTAAAAAAACTGAACTATTTTCATTAAACTAACATGGAAATAAAGCTTTTTCCATTTCAACTTTGACATAAAAGAAGGAAAAAAACATTTAAAATGCTAAACAATCATGATTACACAATCAATCAGAGAAGCTTGCTTTAAAATGAAAGTGCTGTTCTGAACTTCCATCGACATAATCATTATTTGTTCTCAATCACGCACCGCCAATTAGATATCATTGTGAGGACACAATATACGTTATATTAGAGTTAGACAATCAAAATGAAAAAAACGATTGACACGACAACTTGTTTTGAAAGATTTGTTTTATAATTATAAACCGTTTTTTTACGCACGTACTTAGAAAATGTTAATAATAAAACTATTAATAACAATGTAACCATTTTCAAACTTTTAATTTGATAATTTATAGGTAACAATTCAAGCTTATTATTAATTGTTTCACCGAATTAAAAAGAGGTTATCCATTTATGTAAACTTTTTTTTCTTTGTTCAGTCATTTTTTGAGGGGTTAACCGATTTAAAAAAATTCAACAGCACTTTATTCAGAATGTTTACGACTTGATATATATTTTTGACGTGATAACGTCTTATAAATTGATGAATCACGTCAAAATAAAAAGATGAAACACCGGCTGCATGCACGAAAAAGTGTAACGTTCCTAACGTTACTAAGTGAGCGACTAGAATGCCTTCGGTAATTTTGAAGCAGATATCATCAACCGATTGAGCTGAAAATTTGTATACATGTTTAGTTTGAATGACAATGCATGGTTAGCTGTGTGACGTCACTCTAAATCCAATATGGCGGACTTCTAAAGATGGCGGAAATGCCTTCGGTAATTTCGAAGCAGATATCATCAACCGATTGAGATGAAAATTTGTATACACGTTTAGTTTGAATGACAATGCATGGTTAGCTGTGTGACGTCACTCTAAATCCAATATGGCGGACTTCTAAAGATGGCGGACTAATTTTATTATGCTTTCCTACAATATGAGTATCAAATGAAAGGGCTTGCTGAGAATAACTCGAAAAATAAAGTGACGTCACTCTAAATCCAACATGGCGGACTTCTAAAGATGGCGGACTAAGTTTTTGACGTGATAACGTCTTATAAATTGATGAAACACCAGCTGCACGCACGAAAAAGTGTAACGTTCCGCCTGACCCTGTACGTGCAAGCGAGATAGCAGTAATGTATTATTAAATATGATATTCGAGCGGAATACGTTATCACGTAAAACTATCGTCCGTAAACCGACTTTACAGACAACCAATTTTTTAAATCGATTAAGTCGTTTTAAAGAATGTTTTAAAAAGAAAATTCTTTCACCTAATACCTCTAGCATTTAAGAATCAATATTCATGATTCATTTCTGTTTAAAGGGCACCCCCTCAGGGTGATTCCATACAAATTTTACTTAAATCGATTCAACGGTTTATTAAGGAAGAACGAGATTGATAACGTGCAAACTACATATTGCAAAGGCACTGTAAAATAGAAAATTAATTAAAAACATAAAAAACGAACCTTCTCAAAAAATACTAAAAAGCTAAAAAAAGTTTTGATGTTGGCGCCAATTCAATAGTACAGATGTACATAAAAAATAAAGGTAACTAAATTGGCGCCGACCTCAAAATGTTATGATTATTTGTGACTTTTTTGAAGATTTTTTATATATTTATAGAGAGATCACAAAACACTCATGAGCGGAGGTGAAATTGTCACAAATGTTTGATTCAAAGATCAGTAGGCTATCCGTTACACCAGCCCACGATCAAGGGGGGGGGGGCGTAAATCGCAGCACCCGCCCCGGGTCGCAGTTTTAGAGGCGCCAAGATCATAATATTATAATATGATTGAAAACCACACCCAATTCGTCTTTTTTCCGATTTGCTCAATCTGTTTGTTTTCTCTTCACGAAAAATGTCAACCATTATATACTTGTGAGTTTTTTTTAAGTAATTTGTCTCAAACGCTGGAGAGAGGAGGCGCTATTATCGAGTTTCTGCCCCGGATCGAAAAAATCGTAGATCCGGGCTGCGTTACACTAGGTATATGCTGTCCTCTCAAGCATATTATTGATAAAAATATAATTGTATTTATTTTAACAAATTTTGCAAGGAAGAAAATTTTATAATATACAAAACAACTTCATTTGAAAGTATGAAAAAAGTCCTCGGGTTAAAAAGTAAGTAGGTATGATTAAAACAGCATACCTTTTTTATGTGGATTTTAATATTACCGTAGAGATATAGTTTGATGAAGCTTGTGATATTTTGATAAATAGCCTTTGCCCGCAGCTTCGCTTAATTAAATGTCAGTTTTGAAATAAACATTTCTATACGATTCTGTTTTTGAGTAGAATTGTTGTTTTTCATTCATCTTTTTTTGACAGTACTTGATAACAAATATTTGAAAAACGAAATTTAAAAGAAGGGGCGTGTTAACAATGTTAAACAAATAAAATCAATAAACAGTTTAATGAAACAAAAATACACATAATTGGTTATCATGAAAACTTGTTTTTAATTTCAATATTTACTTTTGACTTATAATATTTCTTTGTGTTAATGTAGATTGAAAATAAAAACAAGTTAATTTGTTGATTTTAACTGTCAACTATCGATTTATCTAGGCGAAATTTTTTCAATAACATTTTGATCTTTTCCCCTTAATTATTATTTTAATTTTATACATTAACGCCTTCTAAGAATTTGTGATATAATATAATAATCCTGGATTTCGTATAAAATCTATTTTTTGGTTCACAGACAAACAGACGCAGTTTTTTTTCCGAAAACGAACAAAATATAGTGAGATTTTTAAAAGTAAATTTGGACCACTCCCTACTTTTGCAGTTGAAATGGTACTAGATCCTCATGTGATTCTAGAGATACAAGAATCACAAGGCACTTTCAGTAAAAAAAAATAATCACAAATTATTTTGAAAACACGTCAACAATTTTAGAACACTATAATGAAAGATAATTTCAGAGCACCAATCGATTGCTAAATGTTTCATATTTTTAAAAGCAGACACGCACCTGCAAAATCGAAGATACGCCGCCAAACTAGCCTTCGAAATTTGTTGTACATTGAGTAAAAACACGTCGTTAAGTGGTTGTTTAATTTGTTTACAAAAATAACAGTGTTAATCCATATCTGCCAGGATTCATGCAGAACAGGACTGACTTCTTTTTACACGCTTTATATTAACTTCACTTGTAAGTTTGTATGTATGTATGTATGATTGTTTGTAACCTTCTTTGGACTACAGCAAGTGGTTTATTACTGTAGTGTAATATGCCAGCACTGTGTAACTACAGTGTTTAGCCGTGCGGTCTAAAGCACGGTTCTAATCCCGTCCACGCCGAAAAAAAAATTGATTTTTTTTCGGCAAATTTTTCACAATAAATCGAACTAAAAAGTGGAAAATAAATACAGTTTAAAAAAAACCATATAAACACGCTTTATATCGAACTAAAAAGTAAAAAATATTTTTTTTAAAATAAGCTTAAAACAATAATGAATAAAAAATACTAGTATTATTGTGAAAAAAGCGTGGGGCGCTCGATGTACGAAAATGTGAAACAAAGCGCCCTACGATTTTTTCACAATAATACTAGTATTTTTTATTCATTATTGTTTTAAGCTTATTTTAAAAAAAATATTTTTTTACTTTTTAGTTCGATATAAAGCGTGTTTTATTAGTTTTTTTTAAACTATATTTATTATTTCTTCAAGCAATATGGACTGGCAATATGATTAATAAAATAAACTAGTCAAGTGCAAGTTGAACTTGCTGACCTCATTACTGGTACTCTTGATTTTCTCAGATTTTTCTACGCGTCATTTTATGAACTATTTGATACCCACCACAATAATAATAAAATAAAACAAATCAAGGCCGCTGCACACGAGGCTGAATTTGCGGTCAGATTCCTTGCTAGAGTTGACTACTAGTTTTCTAACGCTGGTTCTCTTACTTGATTTTATGTGCAGAACAAAACGTGTGTGTGTTGTCTGACTCTGAGCAGAATGACGCCATACTGGTTTGTGGGCGTTTTGTTCATGTCGCCTACGTGACAAGATACTGTTTCCTAATTTGTTCTTGCTCAGAGCAAGCACAGGACCTAGCAAGCAAATAACCCCTGTTCTAATTTTTAAATGTATCTTGTGAGCTAGAGGGCGAGCCCGCAATGACCTCACTTCCAGCCTGAAGTCCAAGCAGTGTTTCCAGCCTCGTGTGCAGTGGCCTTTACGTGAGGCGTTTAAGGGGAGATGGGGTCGAGCCGAACCTCGCCCAATCTCATGTGGGGGAGAGGGGAGTCTCGGCAAATATCATGTACCAAATTTTTTTTGCAAGAAACAGTGTAAAAACTGGGTTAAATTAAGTAAAAAATGTTTCTTCACTAAAATATGACTAAATTCTATCGGAGAATCGCCAAATTTGCCTCAGGTAATTTGTGAACGCCCCCAAATGAATCTTCTTTTTGTTCAACAACGTAGAACTATAAACGTCATCGTCATAGGGGGAGGGACAAGTTGTTAGCCATGCTGTTAGCGTGCTAGTAGGGAACCTACTGGCTGGCGGGTAGTGTAGGCACGCATGCGCCGATGAGAAAACTCGATCAACACACCTTTTTTTTAAATTTCAAGACAAGGATGAGACGGCAACACCAATCGTCACTGTAAATTCGGACTAAAATATAAAACAAGAGGAGTTGCTCCCTGTGTAAGAATAGATAATATAATATATCTATGTGCATTGTGAAGGGGAAAGCATTAGACACGTGGAGAGGTGAAGTTTGCGCAAACAAATGAATACACACGAACGAAAACACTTGAGCGTCGTTCCATAAATATACAAAAATCATTTGTTTATACTTTATTATATTGTTTGTTGCAAAAAAAAAAATATTGACGTTAAGACATCATATCGGTGGTCAGTGTAACGTTAAATAACGATAATAATATATGGTTTCGGACAACGGCGTTAGGATCTTCTTTGCGGCACTAAAAACTTGACTTATTCTCTATACCATCTAGCGTCTATAAATCTATCTAATTATTTAAGATATAATTAGGGTTCTAACCCAATGCATCCCGGTCGTCCTTCTTCCTGGTCATCTTGTGCGTCTATTACCTGCCCAGAACAGTCCGAGGCTTTATTCATCTTGTGCCCCTTTCATATATGTTGCTTCATTTTGCGTCGCTTACGTTCTCTATTAATCAAACGCTTAATTTCAGTCTATAAAATTAAAACCTGCCCTGGCTAATTACTTGTTAAAATAAAGATCATTCTCTTATTGCTGCTGTATTTAAGAGTATTGCTTCTTGTCTCTGATTTCATCTTAGTGTCCCAGTCTAAGGCAATTATATGCTGGCGCAAGGATTAAACTCTGAAGCCTTATGTTGAAGTTTAAAAAAAAAAAAAAGAATACAATAAAAAGAATAAGAATATTTATTTGTTAATATCTTTAATAAACGATTCAGCACAATTGTGCTTTCTTCAGGACATTAAAAAATAGCAAAATATTCTCTTATTTTTATATCCATTGTTCAAACAGTTTCGTAAAACTATTTGGTACTCTTAGGTTTTCATATGTTAGTATCTCTTTTTGTTAAAAATAAATTAAAATAACCTCGAAAAGACGTAATTTTAATTGAATTATTTTATTTCGACGCCTATGTCTGAACCCTATTTTAACCATTGACGTCATATGTTTGTAGGAATTTTAATTATCTTTTCTTAACGGTGTTATAAAAATATCTTAACTTTGCAAATGAATCGTTACATGCGCTTCATAATATCAAAATTCCTTGATATATATTTTTCGTTACAATTGGACATTTTGGAGCGATTTGTATATGAAGTCAAGTGGCCCAACAAATTTACGAATTTTTTTAAATCAGAGTATCAGACTATCCTACCAGTTTAGAAATAATTCAAAGTTACAAAAAGGTTTTATAAATAGAAAGTATAATAATAGTCCAAGCGATGGACGTATAAAATGGTTTAGATTTTATGTGATCAAATGAAAGAAATAAACTGAGTTGCCATTATGTTTTATCATTATATATTATACTCCTCAAAAGCTCTTACCGACCTACAAATTCAGTAAAAGTCAAAAGCTCTATGGGACTAGGTAACTAAATCAAAATGAATATCAGAAGTGGTATATCCCCTGTCCGATCAGGTTCTAACAGGGTTGTCTAGGCAACTGATTGAAGTACTGTCATTTCTGAAAGTCTTGAGCTTTATAAAATCGGAACCATTTTTTACGGTAGCCGCTCCAACTATTAATTCCAAATAGCATGATTTTATGATGAATATTTTTCATATATTATTTTTATATTGAGTACATATTTCTTGAACTTAAAAAATTAAGATTAATATAATAATAAGATAGAAATTTTAAGCATAACTGAAGCCCATAAATTCCTTCAACTGATAACAATCGATTGAAGGTCATAGACGTTCGACAACAGAAGTCATAACTCATATGTGTTAATACTGTTTGAAATAAAGGTGACCCCAATATTCGGAAAAAAAATTCTAATTCAGCTTAAGTAAGGTTTCAAATATGGAGGGTCAAAGCGATCAAAATTCAAAATTCCTTCACATAACCTAATATGCGAATCGTGCACTTTATAATAATGCAAGCAGTTTTATTCATAAAATTCCATTAAATTATATATGATCGAATAAAACATGGCTTTAATTATTATAACTTGAGATAAAATGAATCTATACATATAGCTTAAAAGCAGACTTAAAACATAAGAAACCAAGAAGTGATTGCTTCTCCACAAAAAAGCAGTAAATTTCATTTTTTTTTTTGCAATCACACTCTACTAGTTTTTCAATACGTGATGTATAACATAAAATAACAATAATATAATATTTTGTTTAAATATTGACTCTAGTGTGGTTTCACCCGTGCTCAACAATGGAAAATAATATGTTACAAAGTCTGGGCCAACAACTGGTAAACATCGTAAGTGGCCCTATTTGTTGCTCACGGGTAAAGCCTACAAGAAAAAAAATCATGCAACTCGATTTATGGCAACAGACCCCAAAATCTGTACAAAACTTCATTTTAATTGATTGAGAAAAATAAAATGTGGTATCTTCTAATGTTGATATTATACTCTTTGATTGTACTCACAGAACAACAAATGACTGATTTACATAGAAAAAGATCGCTTTTCAAACTGAAAATACCTAGGAAAATTTTGTTGCGAAAAGGAAATTACACTAAAAAACTTATATGAAATTCATGTACATTATATATACAGTTAAAAAAAAACTGTTTCAGTTAATTAATTATTTTTTAAACAAGATCGATTTAAATGCTACAACACTTTTTCTTACAGAAAAATATGTGTGATGACATTGTCAAATTAATTTGCTGGAAATGTTTTCTGCAGCCCAGCATATTACTAATTACGAATTAATTATCTCGATCCCGTAAAACTGTTTGTCTGATACCATACGCAAGTTGCAAATTAACATAGATTTAACTTCAAAAATGCAAATCACTCTTTAAAGTAGGGTTTAGGACTTAGGCACACAATAAAATAGAGACTGTCTGTTTGATTTTTTTATGTCAGTCTGGCTTTCTCTAACCATTGGCATAAATTACTAAGCTCATTCACTTTGTGGTGTTTGAATGGCGTTCCTCGGATGGAATTCAGTTCAACACATTGATCAATATATTTAGACCATTTTTTTACCGAATCCCTCTCTTTGTACATACAAAGTGGATTTCCGATTACAATCAGTTTACTTTTGGCTCTGGTGACAGCCACGTTGAAACGCTGAAGAAAATAAAATTGTGATTAAAAAAAAAGTGCGCGATTGAAGTAAAACGTGTATACAACCATAGATATATTAATAGCGGCAATAACTATATACCAGCGCTTCTCAAATGGTGGGCCGCGAGGGTTAATGAAATTTTGTGAAAAAAAAAAATTGTTATGTTATGAAAAATACATATTTTATTAAGTTTTTATTCAACCTATTTTTGTTACACCTTTTTGTACGACATACCTACTTGTGTGAAACATCATTTTCAACCTTAATTTACATAAATAAAAATTAAGTTCAAAAACTAAAACGCGACTACTGAAAAGTATGAAACAAGAAAATATTCTCCTCTGAAGTTAGCCGTGGTCGTATGCCACCTCATATATATGGTCATATGGCGCCCTCTTGATGTATAGCGTGATGCACTTTACCCTAAAGCTTGTGATCGCTTACTATTGTTAAAATGTATTAAGATGAAGGAAGGTTTTGGTTGAGGATCATAAGATAAGCTTTACCAGTAAAGCTTATTTTATGATCCTCAACCAAAACCTTCCTTCATCTTAATATTCTATTGAATCAACACTATGTATTGTTTTGTTAAGGTAGGTGGCATACGACCACGGCTATCCTCAGATGAAAATATTTTCTTGTTTCATACTGTTTAGTAGTCGGGTTTTAGTTTTTGAACTTAATTTTTATTTAAATTATTTTTTTTGAAATTATTTTTTATTTGTTTTCTATTTGCTCACCCTTGTGACCAAAATTCAAAAGTAAATGTAACCTTTGTTAACCAGATCATAGTCGGGTTATAGTTTTTGAACTTATTTTTTATTTAAATTATTTTTTATTTGTTTCTAATTTGCTCACCCTTGGGACCAAAATTCAAAAATAAATGTAGCCTATGTTACCCAGACCATAATAACGAATCGATTGACACCTTATTTATAAAAATTGAAGGAATAGTTTAGTCGCTACGGTGGAACATCCTTAAATACAAACTTGCATAGACTGCTATATTAATTACCGTTCGTCTAGTAAAAATGAATACAGAAATGGGTTAAAACCGTTGATGAAGAACTGCCTACGGCTAAAATTGTCTCGGGTTAAACCTAATGTACACAAACTTGTCAACGAAATGCAATCTCAATGCTTCCACTAATTTTTCAATAATAATAAATTATTATTATTATAATAATAATAATTATTAACACATTTTTCTTTTATTACATTCTTATTTGATTGTTATTTTTTAATTTTACTGATGTCAGTAGAGCCGTGACTTTTTTTCAATGAGCATTTAGGGGCCGCGAATAAAAGTTGAGAAGCGCTGTTATACCTATACTATGTGGCGGCGAAATTCACAAAACGCGGCTAAATAAGTTTCACAAAAAAATATAGGTATATAGGCAGTGAAGCTCTCTCCTTCAAATTCTTCAAATTGTAGGCTAACAATATGTTAAACAATGAAGTTTTTTTTCATGGGTCTACAGCTGCCAAAATGCATAGGTACCATACCTTTGGATCTTCGACAAAGCCAAGATTGTATTTTTGGTCATATGATAAGAGATTATCTCGGGATCTGACCACGCTTAATATTACAACACGTTTCTCTTTCCCTTGAAAGATTTCGGTTGTACCGACTTCGATTTTTTCGTGTCCGAGATCTCTTAAACGCTGTATTATTTTATATACCTAAAAATCGACACACAAAAATTAATATATTTCGGGATTCTTCAAATTACCCACGCATTTTTAAAACTATTCGTGTTTTTTCTCATTATATTAGTTCCTAGAAACTTAAGATGTTTAATGCGTTTTACAATTCCAGTTCTATATTTTTAACAAAAATTGAATCGAATTCTCATATTTTTAGAACAGTGGTGCGAAATTTTTGACGTGAAAACGTCTTTTCGCTTCATAATAGCCGGTTAGACTACAGGCCTAATAACGCGTTAAGTCCACAGCGGGTAGAGCATGTCTTTACAACTTTGCCGCGCAGGATTTGGTTTGCCTGTGACGTAATCGCCCTAATCAATTGCTTACTTTGCTTATAGGTTAATTCGGTACTGCATATAAATGTTAGACTTTCTTCCTTAAAATTGATGCCGGAAATACGTATTCTCGACGCAGGTATGAAGAAAATAACAAATTACCATCAGCGTCACATAATTTAAAAAAATTACCTGTCCTATATACGGTGAAATAATCCCGATATCTTCTTCTGAAACTTTTTCTGTTATGTTTTTTAAATTTAGCAAAGCTTTAACGTACGTCAAAACTACATCAATTTCATCTAAATTGAAATAACTGAAAAGAAAATATTATTATTTTGATATTGTGTGGCCCGTAATATGGGTAAAATGAATTGAAAAAAAAAATGTTATGTTAGTGTAATAAGCATGAGCGGACGGGAAGACGCACAATTTTAGTATTACTACAAACGAAGTTTTTCATTACAGATCATGTACACGAGCTTTTGTGGAAAAATTGAAATCGCCACGTACATTTCTCTACACACTGATATCTTCTAAATTAAACGAGATACGTGCGAGAGACTTTAATGCCTCCACTACACACGTGGCCAGCACCGCCACTTACAGGCACTCACGATTGTGTAGAGGGCATATTCGTCGGTGCGTGGACATCATCGCCTGTAATCGGCAGTAATCGATTGATTGTCGGTACATCAAAGGAATGCGTGGCCAGCAACGTGCGCCCGTACACATAATCGGACCCGCACGATTGTGTGGAGGGCTAGGCAATCATCGCGACGATGATAGGCACTTATTTGAGTGGCGGTGCTGGCCACGTGTGTAGTGGAGCCTTTATGGATTAATTAATAGGCGTGTTTGATATCATGTGATCCATTCTAAAGTGTTAACACTTTTGATACTATTGAGTTAAAGTATAGGACACACTGACTTGTTTAGTATTTCAGTGTCGTCGAATTAAAAGTGTGATTTTATTTTTAATAATTACGCATTTTTTATAAACCATAGTACCTATGTACAGAGTGGGACAATACGCATGATGACTGATTTTAAAATCCAGTTCTATAATGTAGGTACACGTAAAACTATCTAATCTATGAGTACACGTCTACTATTTCTGAAAAAAAAATTCCAGCAATAAATCAAATTTTAACGTAAATTATTGCATTTTTATTTTTATATTTTAAAGTAATCGCGAAAAAGCTTGTGAGGTCACGTATTTTCTTAAAAGGAGGTACTTAGTCGTAAAAATGGTATGGTTTTCTTTAGTTGCAAGCTAACTAACCTCAAAAATAACCTATGACATATGTGTTATAAAATATCACAAAAAACGAATAAAGAACAAATCGATTAATTAAATGATGCAGAAGTGAATGATCTCACAAAAATTTAAGTGACACGGTGATTAGTTCAAGTGTTTATATTCTCTCTGATTTACGAAGGCGTGACGTCATTCGGTGTTTCAGTCAAAATGGCCGATTGCAGTATTTTATACTTTTATTTTATTAAAAACCTTATTAATCTCAATATTTATATAAACACTGGGTCATTTTTTAGAATCCTTTCAACGTATACTTTTCTTTAAAACCATTTATTCTTTGATTCTTTTATATACTGTCATCATGCTTATTGTTTAAATTACAAAAATCACGTTTGTGGAAAACGTTAAAAAATGCTACTAATAAGGATTTCACAAATTGCTATTGGGCATATAATGCAGGTACTGGTGCTTTTCAAAAATGTTTTAAAAGCTTAAAATAAATTCAATTTTATTTTTCACCTAGGCGAGTTGCCTTGTCGGTTTTCTTCTCCTATAACCGCATGAAAAACGGTTGCTTGCTCAGTTTTTAAAATTGTGTCTTTTAAAATATCGTACTTTACAATGGAATCGTTATTAGGATGACACTAAAAAAAAAAACGAAATCAATACGTTATTATAACTGTAAGAAACAAAATATTATCCCCCTATTTGTTTGAGCTACATTAAAAGACCGCGCACACATGTCAAGTACAAACCTTCACAGCAAAAACCTGCAGCCTGCACGATGTTGCACACAGCACACTAAACCAGCATTTAATCTGCTCAAACTAGACATGGGAAATGTCGTTATTATGTGATCAGAGTGACTATTATTCCAATTTACACAAAAATCACAGTGAAAAATCATCGTGACTTTGTCACGTCGATCCCGTCCGAGCAAACACTCGGTCGGACATTACGTCGGCTACTCGGTTGGAGCGACCGTCGTGATTGCGGTGACATGGAACAACATAGGTGACTTTGGAACGTAATACCGGCTTGGCAGATTACAGTGATCATTTTAGACGGCCGATCACGCCGAATGCCGCCCGACCAAGCAAATACTCGGCCGGACGTTACATCGGCGTTGGTCGGTTACTCGGTTGGAGCGACCGTCGTGATTGCAATGACATGGAACAACATACGTTACTTTGGAATGTAGTTACCTCTTGACAGAACACAGTGATAGTTTTAGACGGCTGGCCACAGTGATTTTTTCATTGTGAACGCAAACCAGTTTTTAGTGCAGCTTTCGTAATGTGCGGTAAACGTCTTGCAGTTTTCAAATAGTTTTACCAATGAAAACAGTATATCGCTAGAACACTAGATCGGACAGACTGGTGCTGGTCTAACGTGTGCTACTCCGTTAAACAACATTGGTATCTCCACAGGCTCTTTTGCTTCGTGTTGTGCAGGTCATGCAAGTTTATGCGTGACAAGTGTGCGAAACGTTTCTCGTCTGCCATTTAAAGCAAGTTAATTTTTAGAGCGATCGCACATATGTTCACCGAACGCGACCACAATTCAGCAATTAGTGGATGCGATTAGCTGCGGTACGCGTCTCCATTAGGCAAGTCGGTTCGGCTTCCTTTGATGTAGACCGACAGCGCGCAGGCAACGCATTCGGCCTGATAACGAAGCCGACAGTTACGTCCACACTAGTACAGCTTTGCCGATCGGTGAGGACGCAGCTTAAGGCCTAGTTTATATGAGAGGCGTTGGGCCAACGCGCGTTGAACGCCTCTCATATAAACTAGGCCTTAGGCGCTCGAGCCTCGAGTGGACACGTTCGGTTCACAAGCTGCGACAGACGCCGGCGCTCGTTACCGGTGGCCCACACTAATTTACTATTACCAGATGGGAACAATAATATGCTGATCATTTGTAAACCTACCTTTAACTCTCCTTCATAAAATAAATTGTTTGGAATTCGTATTATTTGTTCATGAGAACGATAATTATGCAACAATTTTATTATCACATTTGTGTCTTTACTTTTGTACATGTCCATTTCCATGAGACGTGTGAGCAATGATTTATCTACATAGAATAGAGCAAAATTAACCAATCTTCGAATATTATAACTAGTTGGCCGACTTTTCTCGGATGCAAGTCGGTTTGAATCCATAAAAATGTAAATAAAGTTTTGTTTTTTATTTCTATAACAATTTAAATCTACTGTCAACATTAAAATAATTGTTATATTTTAGACTGGACCTTTAATAAAACCAGCTTTAGCTGAGCGAAGACTATAGCCTATTCCGGGATATACAAGTGAGTTTTAAGTTGATGCTTTTTTTTACAGCGTGTAAAAATCAAATAGACGAGCAAATATTTCAAATAGTTTCTTTATCAAAACTCGAAAATAAGAGAGAAACAGCCTTTCGAAGTTTAAATAAATTTTATTAAATTTTCTTTAATTTTGAGGTCGGTCCTGGGGTTATATTATGTCACTATGGAAATAAGTTGTTATTATCAAGTTGTTCTGTTTTTGAGAGAATTGTGTGTGCCTCAATTATTTTAATGTGAATACTTGATAATAATAACATATTTCCATAGTGACATACCTAATGTAACCCCAGGACTGACCTCAAAATTAAAGAAAATTTAATAAAATTTATTTAAACTTCGAAAGGCTGTTTCTCTCTTATTTTTGAGTTTCGATAAAAAAACTATTTGTAATATTTGCTCGTCTATTTCATTTTTACACGCTGTAAAAAAAAATCAACTTAAAACTCATTCTGTATATATATTATGAGAATTCAATACAAAAAAAAAAAAACAGAAAAATAGTGAATGTTATTACAATAGTAGGTATAAACAATTATCCGCTTCTCGAAATTGTACCATTCCCCCCCCCCATTACTATCTTCCCATATCATCAATTTTTTAAGTTACATAATTTATATTTTATTAGTTTTCTGGCTCGAATTTAATCAGTAGACTTTAGTATAGCAAAAAAATTGAACTCAGAAACAACCAGATGTTTTGGTCGAATCCAGAAATAATTAGGCTTTTGAAAAAAAAATAATTATCGATTTTTTTATTATATTTTAAAACATTATTATAAATAATATTGATAATCGATGCGAAAAACTTTCAAAAAACTTTTTTAAAATTAATTACAAGCAAATTAAAATTGATAAAATATTAAAAAAAATCACGTGACTGCAAACGCACTAAAATTGTTTTTGACAGTTGTGACGTCATAATGGTAAAATGTATATACGCAGTATACTATCAATGGCTTCTACATGTGTATTGACTAAAACATTATGACGTCACATTATGTTCGGGAAATGTCGGCGCGTTCTCGGAACTGGGTACAAAAATGTATTTTTAATTTAATATAACTTTTGAATTATAACGAAAATAAAAAAAAGAAAAATAGTTTTGTTATAAAACTTATATACGATCTTTCCATTTATGACAAAAAAAAATTTCATTCAAAAGCCCAATTGTTTCGGACTTTAGCCTTAGGCAATTTTAGGAATGACTAGCACGACTGGTCAAAGTTAAAAAAGAAATATTAACTTCGAACTTGGATTAGCAAATTACAGACACAGCTGAGCTCAAATGTGTTTATTACTCACTTAGTCCTTTTTCGGCAGCTACCTTTGAAAGGCATACGGGTCCTAACTGATGAGGATCTCCAGCCAGAATAATCTGGCTCCCAAGATTTAACAATCCCGCGATGGGAACCACGGCCTCCGGTTCCCTGGCTTGAGCCGCTTCATCAATAAAAAGATAGTCTGGATTATACTCACTATTGTCAAATCTGAAATCATTGTTAACGTTGTTAAATAATATCGTCGTAATAGCTTAGGTCACCGTTTCCCAAAGTGTGGGTCGCGACTCGGCACTGGGCCGTAGAAAAATTTTGCCGGGTCGCAAAAAAAATTGGAAAAACACGAAAAAATATTGTTTGCATACCTATGGTTTTTTACATCATGAGACACTAGGAATAGTGGCAATGCAAGTATTTATACTTTTTCATATAGCTTTATCGCCGCGCCATACAAATATTTTTCTTAAACAGTAGAACCTCGATAAGATAAAGTTCAAGGGAAACGTTGAAAAATTTAAGTTATCGAGTTTTTTACTTATCTAGAGTTGAAGTTAAGAGAAGCTTGGAAGTTCAATTTTTAACTTAACGAAGTTCAGCTGTTCTAATAAATTGCTAATAAATTTGCTATCTATTTATTTATTCAATTAGATTCAATAACATAATATATAAGCTATGGAGGCCACCTAAATATTATTTTAAGTTATCAAGGGCAAACACAATATTTGTTAAGTTACTGAGGTTTTGTCTTTAAGTAATGGAGGTTTAAGGCTTTGAGAGGACGGGAATTCAAAAAACTTTTAAGTTACAGAGGTTATTAACTTATCGAGGTTCTACTGTATAGTTATTTTGCAATTTTTGTGTATGAAATAAGCAAACAAATCACTTTATTTCATTCTATTAAAAAATAAAAATTGTTTTGTAAATAAATGTTTTTTTTTCATAAGGAGAGCCGCAAAACATTTTAAAACCTCGTACCGGGCCGCGGTCAAAAAAGTTTGGGAAGCGCTGGCTTAGGTTAAGGTGATGATGATATAATATCCTCTTAATAAAAATACGCCATCGAATTATCAGCGTCTATAGAAACCTGCATGGTCGCGAAGGAGTAAAAAAACATATAAAATATCATAACCTTCTCTAAGACATCAGTACCCAGAATATTCCGTAAAATTCCCACATATCTACGCGGGGCGGGATCCCATTTTATGGGAAATGTTAGAATCCCGCCATAAAATTTTACACTGCACCGTGCTCGCTCCCGCCTCCTACGTAGTCCTCTAGCAGGCTTTAAAATTGTCGCGGCATGCATTGGGTCCACTAGTCAATAGGATGTAAAAGGCCGTACTTATAGGGTCACGACTTGAATTCATTGTAACCGTTCATTTGATTGTTTGAGACGCGGTTATAATTTCAAACTACTCCACGAATATTCCTTATAAGAAGGCCGATAAGGAATCCGAAATTTTGTGAACTTGACGACGCAAAATTCAAAGGAATTATTTCTTTCATTGTATTGTTATTGTAACAGAATATTCTTTACACACGTTCGTTTTCGGTGGTGTATGAGAAAAATTACATTTTCGTGACAAGGCAATAACTATTTTCGGAGCCTGTATACAACTATTAATATAATGATTAATCAATTTTGCATATCGATAGTTCCGGACAAAGGCACGTGAATATATTATCGGCTAAGGTTACACCTATTATTGGACACGTGTTTCATCCGATGTCGTCCGTCATGAGTGCCTGCATTGGCCTCAATTCCACCCGATCAAGAAGCAGTGGCAGTGTGAGGGTACCATAAAAAACTCTGACGATGATTTTTAAGTGTTTGCTTCTACTGGAGAAAAACATTTTCCTTAATACGAAACGTAGAATAAAGATATGAGTGCATCAGTTTAATGAAAATAGATCTGAAGAGGAGTTTTTGACGTGATAACGTCTTATAAATTGATGAAACACCAATCTTATAAATTGATGAAACACCGGCTGCATGCACGAAAAAGTGTCACGTTCCGAAATGTGTCCCGTTCCGAAATGTGTCACGTTCCGAAATGTGTCACGTTCCGCCTGAGTTAAATATGATATTCGAGCGGAATTTACAATTTTGGGTGACAAAAATAATCAATTTGGGTTACTGTATTACTAAGTGAGCGACTGACTGCGCGTGACGATAAATTAATAGTTGGGTGACTAAATTAATAAGTGAGCGACTAAATTACTAAGTGAGCGACTAGAATGCCTTCGGTAATTTTGAAGCAGATATCATCAACCGATTGAGATGAAAATTTGCATACACGTTTAGTTTGAATGACAATGCATGGTTAGCTGTGTGACGTCACTCTAAATCCAATATGGCGGACTTCTAAAGATGGCGGACTAATTTTATTATGCTTTCCTACAACATGGGTATCAAATGAAATGACTTGCTGAGAATAACTCGAAAAATAAAGTGACGTCACTCTAAATCCAATATGGCGGACTTCTAAAGATGGCGGACTAATTTTATTATGCTTTCCTACAATATGGGTATCAAATGAAAGGGCTTGCTGAGAATAACTCGAAAAATAAAGTGACGTTAGTTTAAATCCAATATGGCGGACTTCTAAAGATGGCGGACTATAAATTGATGAAACACCAGCTGCACGCACGATAAAGTGTAACGTTCCGTAACGTTTCGCCTGACCCTGTGCGTGCAAGCGAAATCGCAGTAATCTATTATTAAATATGATATTCGAGCGGAATACATTATCACGTAAAACTACCGTCCGTAAACCGACTTTACAGACAACCAATTTTTTTTTTTTTTTTTTGCCTATCCATACGAAATTTCCCGGATACATTCAAGGACTACCACCATATGCCAATTGTTCACAAGATCAATTAACAACCCTCTCAATTTTTCGCTCGAAATGAGATATCGAAGTAGAAATAAACATGTTTGACTTTGATAGGTCAACCCGTCGATCTATGTACAATCGCCATCGTTTATTGTCGTGTCGGGCTTTCCTTATTTCCGATGTCGTCCGACAACGGATCGGGAGAAACACGGATCCAGTTTAGGTGCCGCCTAAGTCCGCAAATAACTTACTTTCCGGCGAGCATTAATGTACAAATTACTATCTTAAACTTCATCAAATCGCTTGCTTTGTAAGGTGATCGAAGTATACTACTATAGCCGATTACATCTGGATGAATCAATTTCCTACAAAATATAAGTTGCGAATCATTACAAAAAATTCCAGTCAATTGGGCGATAAAACCATTCCAACTTCAAAAATATTCAAATTTTACATATTATAATAATGTTCTTTAAATTCGTGCAGCCCCGGATCTAGAGGGGAGCAAACCGGGGCACCCGCCCCGGGCGGCAATTGCAGGGGGCGCCAAAATCATGAATTTTTTTTCTGACGGTTTCCCGTTCACGAAAAATGCCAACCATTATTTGTGAGGTTTTTTAAGTAATTTATCTCAAATGCTGGAGAGAGGGGGCGCCATTATCAAGTTTCTGCCCCGGTTCGAAAAAATCCTAGATCCGGGGCTGAACTCTTGCAGTGGCGTTGGTAATTACTAGTAATAAATATTATTACCTACATGTGCTATTGGTTTGCCTGGTTGCATAATGTGGTTTCACATGTAAAAATTAACCAAAAAAATGTTTGTCAGTTAGGTACCTATTTTCTTTTTAACAGATCTTCAGAACAAAAGAACAGCTGCCTTTTATTTAAAAAGTATAGAAAAAAAAGGTATAAAAAAAATATTTTCCCATTTTTTTTGGAAAAATAAATACAATAACAAATCGTTATGAAAAGTATGCCATTATTGTATGGCTCTTCATATTTGCATATCAAATATCCACCCCAAAATTTGGTTTCAATTCGTTTGACTGGTATCATTTTCACGGCGACGAACAGACTTTTTCCAAAAATATGTTTTTTGCCCTCATGGAACATCAAAACGAAAAATATGGTAAAATTTTTAAATGTAAAATTTGACCTAAATTAGTAGGTACTAGGTATTCACTTGTGAAGTTGGAATGGTAGTATTATAAGTTAAATTAAGAATTACATACTCATCCAATGATTCCGAATG
Source organism: Xanthostigma xanthostigma (assembly GCA_963575645.1). Taxonomy (NCBI): domain Eukaryota; kingdom Metazoa; phylum Arthropoda; class Insecta; order Raphidioptera; family Raphidiidae; genus Xanthostigma; species Xanthostigma xanthostigma. Next base: position 16,472,115 of record OY754472.1, on the reverse strand, counting down.
CAGACGCAATAATTGGTCGGGCGTAAAATATATTAGTAATCTGCTTGCAATTGTATCGCAGGCGGCGTTCGAAGGAGCGCAAACCAAAATACGATGACTTTTTTTCCAAATTAAAGCGATCTAAAAATTAATTAAGTAATCAATTATTAGAGTTGTACCCCAAAAATGAGTACTAATATCGTCAAGTTGAGCAAATTAAATATTCGGGTCGAATATATTCATTAGCCATTCAATTTATAAGAGTTATTAAAATTAAATTTTTTTAAAATCCCCACAAAATAGTCTTTTAGTGCGTTCGATTAATATTCTTTGAGCTATGTAAGTAGAACGGTATGAACCCAACAGAAGTTAGTTTTGCCGCCGGAATTGCTGCTGGGACTTGTGCTGGCTGCAAGGATGGAAATAACGTCTCTGCGAGCTAGCGTTGCTAGATAAAAGGCTGAATCTCAGAACCGGGGTTATTTTTCGAGCTCTGATCAAGAATTAATCGGAAAACAGCATCTTATCACGTAGACGACGCGGGAAAACGCCAGTAACAAACATGGCGCCATAACGTAATTTTTGTCATCTGTGACAGTTTATGGTTTAAAAATTAATTGATATAATTGCTGTTCGTCTTCGATGATCAACTTCTGCCGTGTTCGCGTTATAGTCCATTTTTATTGACATTCGACCAAAACCATCTACAAATTCAGCTTCAAAACACGAATCGTGTAAAGCCGTCACAAACCTAGCAGCAAAATTAAGCAAAGAATATAGCGGTCTTAATTATAAAGTTGGGTAGTTTTGGACATGTATAACTCCGGGGTTCAGGAACCATGTCCTCTCTCGAAGACGTTTTCTAAATCATGCGTGTTCATTATTCATACTCCATATTATTATATTTCATCATACTACTTACGACTACGGAGTATGTTATATTATCACGTTTTGTATTGCCTAGAATATCTGTGTTTCAGCGTTGACATTCATAAAATCACTTCTTTCCTTTAACGCAAAAGTGTCAGTGAAACAGTGAATCGAGATGATTTCTCGATCATGTTTCACGGAAATATTGATCCACCGATTTTTTACTACTGCTTACCTGTATGATTGCTTCTACTATTGTCATCGTTTTGCCTGTTCCGGGTGGCCCAAATAATATAAACGGGGCTCTTTTGGATGTGGCATTGATAATATTTGTCACCGCCATTCTTTGCTCAGGGTTCTCAAAAATATTTGAATTAAAAAAACTAAAAACGAAAAAGAAGTTTTCCAGTTAGGACCGGATAAATAAAAACTACGCATAGATACAAACAGAGAGAGGAGAGAAGGAGATTAATTACTACCAATATACTAATAAAAAAAAATTTTTTTTATTGCATTAACAAGCGTCCATTACGCATGCTAGTCGATTATCAAAAGAACCACAATACGAGTTTCATTTTATGACTTTTCAACATTTAAACAACGCGTTGGGAGGTTGTGGTAATTGTCACGATACGAATTTTATTTTGTGGTCTTTTCCGTAGGCCAGAACTCGTTGTGGTCGATTATCAAAAGAACCACAATACGAGTTTCATTTTATGACTTTTCTACATTTAAACAACGCGTTGGGGGGTTGTGGTAATTGTCACGATACGAATTTTATTTTGTGGTCTTTTCCGCACGCCAGAACACGTTGTTGTCGTTTTTTTCGCTTAGTGGGCGTTTTCAGCATTTGCGGATAACACACATAACTTACTTCGATTCTGAAATCTCAAAGAGCTTTCTTGTTACGGGGTTTCTCGAAGAACGGTTTCTGATAGGTGTATTTTTTGGGAAAACCATTCTACTATTAACCTGTCTAATCGCTTTATGCATTCTTTCATACACTAAGCGACTATGGTCAAATGTGACGTTCATTTTTGTTTTTGGATTTTTCTTTACGATTTCAAAGAACCTGTAAAAAAATAGTATAACTTTGATATGTCTTTTTTCTGTACTAAATAATATTAGTGCAGCCAAATAAACTAAAAAAAGGGGAACAACCTCGGAATGAAACGGAATGAGCTGAATGTTTGTATAAACCTTTATTTTGGCATTCTAAATGCTATCTCAAAACTCTCATAAGGTCACGTGTGAGCGTCCTTAGATATTCAAGGTCAAACTCAGTTCTTTGGAAATATCTTGCTTCCTTTACCTCAAATCGTACAGAGTACAAGATTCTCCACCGTCTTATACGTTTAACCATTTTTAATGTCATCGCAATATTAGTTAATTAACTATTTCATACATTATATTTATACGGACTGGGATTCGCGGTTGACATTACGTTATGGCATTGATTAAAGTATAATACATAATAATATTATAATACGTTAGCCAATGGTCATAGCATGTATGGCTATCTCAAAAACGGTTAAACGAATAAAAAATTGATTAAGACGAATTTGTAGAGAATCTTATACTCTATAACTTTGTGCAAATACGATTTGAGGCAAAGGAACAGAGATATTTCCAAAAAACTGATTTTCGCAACCTTTGACCTTGAATATTTAAGGACGCTCACACGTGATTTTATGAGACTTCTGAGACAACATTAAGAATTCCAAAATAAAGGTTTGTACAAATATTCAGCTTATTCCGTTTCATTCCGAGTTGAAACTCTAAAGTGACGTTTCTATTCGCATTAACAACTCAGTTAGTTGTCTATCATTCCGTTTTCTTTTTCTTAGTTTGAAATTCTACATTATTTACGACGAACGCAAGACTTACAGATTATCAAAAGGGGAACATGTATTTTTAATATTATTTTGCCTTACGAGAGTGTAACCCTGGTAGGGTCTAACACTGCAAAAAAGAATATTTCATACTCAGTATGAAGAAATAATTCACCTTTTGGGAAATTCTTTAATTCTAATGGTATTATTCGCCACGTCACAAATAACTCCTTTATAAGGAGCTGCTTCTTCTGCATTAATAATACGAGCTATAACTATGTCTCCTACTATAAGTGATGGTCTCTTTTCAGCTAAACCGTGGACCTTCAGTTCTAAATATCCGGAACAGTACTGTGAAACGTTCATTGTTACCTTAAAAAAGCAATATATTATATATGTATTATTTATCATACAAGGCCTAAATCTCAAACAGTAAGTCTTCTAGACCCAAATAACTAATTCCTTCGCAAAATAACGGAAGTATATGAGGACAAAATTACCCAAACTTACTGCGGCGGAACCTTCACATCGTTAAAATAGTGTTTTTTTTAACCCTTATCCCAAATGGTATGACAACCATGTAGACAAAATTGGGGAAGTTCCGCTGCAGTTATTTTGGACATTTTGGTCCACAGTATCCTAGCCTGATACATCGCACTTTCCGTTTCTGTAAAAAAATACGATTCAGGTGCAGGCTTTTGTAAGCGTAAATGGTTAAAAACTATTTTACGATAAAGTGTATGTCCGTAAACAGCTGGTGCACGGAAAAATTTAGTGCGTGAGATACAGTAGTTTATAAGAAACGGAAATTTAACAGAATTCGATTACATACTTAAATGTTCGGTAGTAATCCCGCGAAGTGTATATTTTTTTTTGTTATTTGATAACGTCGCAATTAAGAAATGTTTAAATTCCATGCAACAAGTGTTTTCAAACCTATATTTTATGACCTATGCAAAAGTTATTGTTGATTGAAATTGTTATGCCCCCGTCGTCAGTGGGGTATATATTACCACTGGCGACAAAGATCATACGTCGTGGAAGAGAGTGCATTTTCCACAGATACCACTGTTTGTTACCAGCGTGGTATTCATCATTGTTATATAATCATAACTGTGGTATTACACCCCCACCACGAACGTTTGTGAGTTCTTTTATCTGAGAGACTTCAGGTTAATTGATTGAGTCATAGGTTACATTGAGTAAAAGTATTTTATAATATTTAACAAAATGTTTTAATAGTAAACAAAGGAAACAGATAATAAAGATACATTTGTTTGGCTTATACTAATACATGGAAATTACACAGTAAACATGTTGACTTACCCTCCCTTCAGTACAGACACTCGTTTTTAAGTCGCGATTACATCACTCACTAATTGATCTTAACCCACTGATTCATCTTCACCCACTGATCGACTTTTACTGACTGATTCATTCATCTGACTGATTCATCCCGCGCTGGGTATCTTAATTATATTTATACCTTTGCTCCCCCTCTTGAAATATTCAGGGTGGCAAAGAATCTTCGCAATATCTGTTCGTTCCCACAGTTTTAGTGAGAATATTAAATTTAAGTGTCGCAATTTATCAGCTATTGACAGGTTGCATTTAAGTAAGGTTTTTGACAGTTTCCTGATATATTGCTTACTTTATGTATCTTAAAGGAAACTAAAGTAATAAAAATCGCATAAAATTTGCAGATTGTCCTAAATTCTTAGATAAAGTAAACAATATTGTGTGGGAACTGTTTTTATGGTTTGTAACTTTATCTTACAAAAATGCTTCCCAGGATAGTGCATCTATTTCTGGGTGGTAACATCCCTCCCCCCTTAGTAAAAAGGTCTTTACATATTATGGAAATGACCTTTCCCATAAGAAACCTCAGGGTTGGTGAGTCCAACATGTTTAATAAATATAACACTATAGAATATTTTCTTAGACAAATATCATAGCGGGAAGTCAAGTCAAGTTTTTATTACGTCTTTTAATGTTGATACCGATATTACTAATGTGTAATAGCCACTACTTGACTGGACTTCCACTTCATCTTAAAATATATATACGCTAACAACACAAATCTCCGGCGTGAGCCGTGAGTACAATATATATATCATACAACCACCTGACTTAAAAAAAAATAATACTGAATAATATAATGCTTCTCTACTTCTTCTCAATAAGCAGCCTACAAAGTAAAACATATCTCTATCTTACTATAGTAAACATAACTAGTAAAAATAATAATGAAACTTCACATTTATTTTCATTATTAACAAAATCCTCAATACTCAATTTTATGCTCTGATTTAATATATTTTCTACATTCATCATTTTGATAATCGCTAGTTACAAAATCTTCCGTTGTCATCTGATTGATATGCCAGTTCGGCGAGAATACAACCACCATAAAAATTCAATGTCTTACTATTAAATATAGCCTACATTTTTATACTAGAGTCAGAAGAATGAAACGACGGCTCTAACATACTCGTTGCCTATGTCGTTTAATGCTTCCTTGAAATTATTAACTCAGCATATGTTCTTATGAAATTCTCAAAAAAAAAAGAAAAAAAAACACTACAAATTAGTCACTTTGTCAATTTTTAACCACTAATAATCACAACACTTCTGTTTGTGTATCAATACTCAGTAGGTGGTCTCAAGAATATTAGGATTCATTTGGTACCAGGATCCATATAATTGATACATCGGAGAGGTTAGAGGATTACAGTCTATTTGTGTCCCGTGCGTCTGCAGTATTCGACTGCGGGGTGTCACAAACAGGGATTTATTCATATATGTTATCGGTAACTCGTTAAAACATTCGTGAGTTTTTCTTACTTGAACGTCGACAGGTATGCACTGTATTATGTGCACTACTTCTCCCATTGTTATAGCCGTGTAACCGGGTCCTTGTTTGAAATTGTACGCAAATTGTTCCGGTGCTACAATCGCCAAATTTAACAAGTTTCTGAGTACTTGTCGTTCTAATTCGCATTTTTGATTTTGCACTGCCATATATAACGAAGTCATCTCTCGCGACACATGCTTTTCTACATACACCAGCTTGGAATTTATATACGTGAATATGTCCATATTCAGCGGGATTATTGAGGTTTTCCTCAATGCGAATCGACCTTTTGTTCCCACGATGATCAGTAGCTTCGGATGCTCAGTTTGGAAAGCTGGGTGACTACACACAAATGTGTCACTTCGTACTGACAGAGCAAAAGTCGTGTCTTGTGTGGTCACCGTATATATGGTACGATTATCACCTCCAGCTGTTATCACGGTAGCTAGTCCTTCGTACAACACCATATATTTGCGCACGTCACATTGTGATATGGTGTGTTGATTCCAGAACGTCTCTCCACCTTCTGAATCTATGCAATTGTACGTTAAGTACGGGCATACGGTACCTGATCTTAATCTAATAACATTTTGTTTTAAATTTGTAGATGCCTCGTAGTCAGCTAATGTTACAGATATGATGGCTTGCACTACAACATTCGTCCAGCTGCCAAATTGGTCGGTATAGTCGCTTCCCGAACAGGTTCCATCATAGCTCAGCGAACCTGCGATGACTATTGAACGTTGTATAGTGTCATTAGTTTTAAGCCCATCAATCAAAATATTGTGCTGAAATTGATATCTACGGTATTTATGCAAATCCATACACGCCTGGTTTCCCACTTCTAAAATATATGCCCCATGGCCGCCTCTTACTTCGGACGCATGTGAGTGCATACCGCAATGGGTTACGTGTCTCTGGACAGAAATTTTGCATTGATATACGTGTTCTGTGGCATAATCAGCTGTTTGTATCAATTGAATGTACTCTTCCGTCTCTCTTAGATGCTTAATGTCTTGTCGGCATTCTTCTATTTCCAGCAGTGATACCGTCGTTATATTGGGTCGACTTTGGTTGCAGTCGAATGCTATAAGTGATTCCACGTTGCTCCATTGAACCATAACTACCCATACACATACTAACTTAAGGTACCACATTGTTTATGTTTTGGTCAACTGTCAAATTATCACTTCTTTTTATTGTTATTTATGACCGTCCTTCAGTTCTCTAAATGCACTTAGGTCTTTACAACACTACCTGCTACAGTAAACCTTGTTGAAAATAATATTGTTGTTACACTTCCAACAGTAAAGTACTTTTACTAGGCAATACACACAATATCTCATAAACACTTAGACAATTTACTACAATAACACTAATGATATTAATATTCAGTGGTCGTATTCTCATATAACATACTAATTTGAAAAAATTCTCCAGTTCACGTGATATTTTTTTTTTCTGAAACATAATAAATATAGTTTTTAAAGTCGTCTCTTAAGAATCCATGGATGATCTTTTACCGGGCCCCTACTTCGCGTGTGATATTTTGGTGTTTCAGGATTATGGTGAGGATGAGTCACGGATTGTGTGTTAGGACTGTCGTCGTCGTCCGTACTGGAATCTGAGGGTATGTTAGGAGATTGCCTCCATGTTTCCCATAATCTAGTTTTGCTTGGAGTTTTGTCTCTTTTTTGTTCGTCATCGTTCGCATCCTCAATAAAAGGTTCCACTATATTTATTTCGGCATCACCTCCCTCAACTGTTTCTTGTGCATTTGCTTGCAAATCTGTTTTTTGTAGGTCATTTCTTTTTGTTAAAATTTTAATGTCACCCATGTGACCTTGACCGGTTTCATTCCTGTGGTTAAACTTTAATTTTACTACAGGATGGATCACATCTATTTCTTCGTACAATTTATAAACAGTTATTTCTATTCCGGTATTGATAAACACCTCGTCCAAAATTCTTCTTATTTTACTCCACTCCATACCATCTAATCCAGAGGCGAGTTTTGGAATCGCCAACTTATTAATTTGATTTTCCCACATGTGATTTTTCATGCACTGCAACGATTTTCTTATACTCTCGTACGTTGGTTTTTCATAACTGCGCTCTTTGGTGACTAGATAATAGATAAATCTTTCGTTATCCTTCAAATATATCATGTCACCTACTTTAGGTTTCTGCCTCTTCAACTGGTTAATATGATTAAATTTTTCTCTAAATTTTACTGCAATTCCCCTGCTCATTTTCAAATCCTGTGCCACACAGTGAGCAAGCGAATACGTTTCGGGTGCAGTGAATAAATCGCCATTCATCTCTCTAATGATACAACCTAGCTCTGTTGTCTCTCTTTCCGGAGTATTCTTTTCATTTTCACTCTCCAGCAGGTTTTCTTCTTCGTCTGTGTCTTTATATATTTTTAACCGATTCACGTGTACTATCTGCGTTCTTCTGGCTCCAATTAGCTGTATTTTGAAAGTTACAGGTCCCTTCTTTTCAATCACCCTGTATGGTCCTACCCATGATCTTGCTAATTTCTTCGACTGTTTCAGTTTAGAGCTTGGATCATGCAATAGTACTCTATCGCCTACTTGGATTGTTGTGGGTTTGGTTTTCTTATTATATTGTATAACCTGTCGATCTGTAGCTTCTCGTAAATTATCTCGTACCTTTACGAATGCTTGATGCAATCTTTGTACTAATTCGGCTGAATAATTCTCGGAACAGTCATATGTGAGTCTTTTAGATCGTAATATATCGTCATAAGGTAATTCCATGTCACGTCCGTGCAGAAGAAAATATGGTGACTCTCCAGTCGCAGAGTGTTTATTGTTCCGATAAGCCATCAACACATATGGAATCCACTCATCCCAGTCTGTCTGCTCTAAATTAATGTAATGTGACAACATATCCTTAATTACTCGGTGCGTTCTCTCAACCATTCCGTTTCCTTGCGGATGATATGGTGTGGTTTGTAGTTTTTCAATTTTAAGTATTTTGCACACTTCTTTCATGACTGCTGACAAAAAGTTAGTTCCTTGGTCAGTGATCAACATACGTGGTGTTCCGTGACGAGTTATAATTTGTGTTACAAATGCTTTTGCAATCGTTGATGCTTTTTGGTCTGGTAATGGAATAGCTTCCAAATATTTTGTAAAGTAGTCCTGAAATGTCAATATATATTTATTTCCGGATAAAGTACAAACTAAGGGTCCTACTATATCCATCGCAGTTCGTTCAAACGGTACTGTAACCTCTGGTAACTTTTGTAACGGCGCTGGTGCGGATTTTCTAGATTTTCTTTTCGCACAAAGTTCGCATTTGTAGCAATAGTCCTTGACATCAGCTGCCATGTTTACCCAGAAAAATCTGGTTCTGATGAATGAAAGTGTTCTCTCATAACCCTGGTGACCCATAAATGGTAAATCGTGGAAATCATGTATAATACGTTTAACTAATTTTTTTGGAACAACCAATAGATCGTGGCGTCCTGGCTCACTACGTGCTTTAAACAAAAGTCCATCTGTATCTACGTAATAGCTGTCATAATCCTTGTCTGCATTTATTTTCTCTATGATCGCCTGTATGTTTGAGTCTTGTTGTTGGTAACTGTAAATATAGTCGCGGTCCCACAATGGTTCATATACTGAATCGCCTGTATTTATAACATTAATATTTAGACGTGATAATGCGTCTGCGTTACACTGTTTCTTTCCTGGACGATACTTAACTTCAAATTCGTATTCTCCAAGTGTCAATGCCCATCTCGCTAATCGTGAACTCGGATCTTTAATAGAAAGTAACCATCTCAAGGGTCTGTGATCAGTATATATAATAAATTTTCTGCCATATAGATAACATCTGAAGTGCTTGATAGCCCATATTACTGCCAAACATTCCTTTTCTGTTGTTGAATAATTTTTCTCGGCTTTATTAAGTTGTCTACTAGCAAATGCAATTGGTCTCTCATGTTCTTTGTCCTCTTGAGCCAACACGGCTCCTAACGCAAACCCTGATGCATCGGTAGTCAAAATAAAAGTTTTTGAGAAGTCCGGACATGCTAAGACGGCTTCGCCGCACAATGCATTCCTGAGTGATTCGAACGCGTTCTGTTTCTCTGTGCTCCAATTGAACTCTACGTTTTTCTTTGTAAGTTCTGTTAATGGCTTTGCAATTGCAGAAAATTGCGAAATAAAACGCCTGTAGAAACCAACAAGGCCGATAAAAGCCCTTATCTCTTTAACAGTTTTCGGTCTCGGATAATTTTTTATAACTTCGATTTTTATTGGATCGGGTTTTATACCTTCTCTTGAAATAATATGGCCTAAATACTTGGCTTCATCTTGTATAAATTTGCATTTTCCAGGCTGTAACTTCAGGTTAGCCTGACGCAAACATTGAAAAACTTGTCTCAATCTCGATAAGTGGTCATTAATTCCGGTAGAGTTGAAAATAATGACGTCGTCCAAATATATCAAACAAATATCTCCATTCAATTTTGCAAGAATTGTATTCATAAGCCTCTGGAATGTACTAGGAGCATTCACAAGTCCAAATGGCATACGATTATATTCGTAATGTCCGTCTGGTGTACTAAAGGCTGTTTTTTCTTGATCTCTTTGCGCTACCTCTATTTGGTGATATCCACTAGCCAAATCTAATGTAGTGAATAAATTCGCTTTATTCATTAAATCAAACGTCTCGTGAATATTAGGTAAAGGGTAAAAATCTCTCTTCGTCACTGCATTCAATTTCCTATAATCAATGCATACTCTAATTTTTCCTTCTCCATTTTCCGACTTCTTCGGCACCATGACAACCGGTGCACTCCACGGGGATAGTAATGGTTTGATAATTCCTTCTTTTAATAATCCATCAATTTCGTCTTTTAATATTTTTCTCTGAGCGTGTGGTACTCTGTACGGTGCCTGCGCTATGGGAGGTACGTCCTCAGTAATAATTCGGTGTTGAACTCCTTTGGCCACACCTAGTTTAACACCTTCTATCAAAAATATATCTTCATACTCATTAATTAACGTCATTAATAATTCTCTATTTTTTTCTTCTAAATGCTCCATCGCTATATATTCTCGTATATCTGCCTTTATTTGGTTCCCCTTACTTCTCTTCAGGTTTACCCTCGACTGTAACACATTTGCTGTACAAATACTTTTATTCAATTTTTCCACTTCTTGGTCACTATTAATAATCTCTGCATGACCAACAACAGTTTTTGCACTTATCTTCAGAGGTGTTTCGGTGACGTTGATCAGACGTACAATTACCGAATTTTCGCCATGTATCTTGCTCAATACTCTTGCTGACATCACACCTCGAATTAAGATCGTCTCCGGTTCAATTAATACCGAAGTATTTGGTCTTTTTACCCCCTTCAATATAGCAGAACAAACGCATTCATGCCGGGCAGGAATTAAAATTTCCTTTTGTAACGTGACAGGTAGACGGCAATCTACATGTCCGACACCGTTATTCCACTGTTGCCGCAGTGAAGCCGGCGTCGTGTCATCCTGACATATTTGTCGTTGGTTCTCTTGCGCTGCAGGTACAACCTTTTTAATTGTACTCTCGGATTTTTGACCGACCCTAGTCAATTGTGCATTTTTTGACTGTTGTCTACCTCTTCTCAACATGTGTTCGTCCCAACATATTTTATTATCAGTGGCATTGTCCTTTTCTCTAACAAGTCGCCTACTGGTTTTAACTTCATTTTTATTATACCTCGGTTTTTTGCATTCTTTTATCTCGTTTATGTTTATTAATTCTTCCTCTGAATTTTTTTCTCTAATTTTTTCTCTAATATTACCACACGTTGCGTCTCCTAGAACTTTATCTTCAAAGTTTATTTCTTCCTCCGTCGCTAATTGCACTGTTAGTTCTCCTATTATCAGTATACCTCGACTGAAGTCAATAAGAGCCTGTTGTTGCTGCAAGAAATCGCGCCCCAAAAGGCCTTCGACTTGCATTGGTACTTGCCTGCAAACAACAAAATTAACAGGGAAATCGAAATTTCTTACATTTAAATTTACTCGTGCAGCTCCTGTACTGTAAATTTTGTGACCTGTTATGCTCGATAACTCCTGTTGAAATCTTGTACCGAAGTATTCAAAATCTCGTATGAACGTATCCTTGATAATGGAAACTGGAGATCCCGTATCTATAAGTAAACTTACATTTTTGCTCCCGATTTTCGCTTTTAAAATGTACGGTGCTTCCGGGGTCTCTGTGCTAATTACCGGTATCATAAACTTTACTTTCGGCTTCCCCCGAAGCGGAGAACTTCCTTCGAGGTGCCAACGGCGTTTAAATTCTCACGTCTATTAGGTTGCGCTGTCTCTCTTCTGTCTGCTTGGTTTCTCTTTTCCCAGGTACTTATGTCTCTATTATATCGGTCATCGCTTCTTTTATTATTCCATTGGGAATTTCTCTGCATGTGGCTTCTCTGCATATGGTTTCTCTGCATAGCCATATGGCAATTATTTCTTCTGTGACCCTCTTTACCACATTGTAAACACGTCACTGGACTTTTGCAGTCCCGAGCAAAGTGTCCCTCGCGACAACAATTATAACATTTTATTACTGTTGATTGGTTCCTTTCAAATTGTTGTCTTTGATCTGGCCTTACTACCGCATGTACCGTGCCTCTAGTAGGATTTAACATCCCCTGGTTTAATTCTTCTTCCTCGGCGATATCGATGGCTCTGTCAATATCTAGACCATCCTGTAACGCCATTATGGTACCAATTGCTCTAGCTATGTCGCCTCTTAACCCCATTCTAAATTGTGCCAGCACATCATCGGTGTTTGTTTTAATTATACCCGCACGTTGATTTTCGGTCGCATTTTCCAACTTTTCTGCTAAGGTTTCCATACCAACGGATTTTAATCTCAGCGCGTAATCCCTAACTGATTCTCCATTTCTTTGATAAACCTGCGTTAATCTAAATCTTGACGATCCTGTGCTTCGTCGCGGAGAAAATTGATTGATTAAAGAGTTTTTAAATTGCTCATATGTGGTTGTTGCGTCCGACAGAAAAGGAGTACTTTCAAAGTAGGTATAAGCGGACCCTGTTAGCTTACATTTAATAACTTTTAATAGGGATGAGAGAGGAATGCTATCTAAATCAGCCCGTTGCTCAGCCCTTTTAAAAAATTCTCTAATATTTTCTTTCCCCGAAAATGTTTCTATTGCGTTCGCAAACTGTCCCAATCCCGGTCTTGGATACTCGAGGGTTACTACGGTGGGGCTAATTCCATCTGTGGACTGTCTGGTCCCACTTGTGGACGGGTTAATTTCGTCGTTAGGCATGATTAACTTTAGAATATATACGACCTCCAATTAAAAAAAAATAATTATAAAATACTCTCTATCTCATACTCATAAACAAAATTCAGCGCTCATTAGCAACAGAAATGAATTTAAATATTGCTATTTGCAATGCTCAATCCACCCCTTGTAACTAACGCTGAACTTCCGGTACTTTAGAAGTGTTAGACCGATCCCCCGGCTCGAGGACCATTTCCATAGCCTTGAAAGTCTGACATTTCTATTCCCTCAGCTTTATGATTGAATGTAACATCTACAAACCTATAACTCAACATACCGTCAGTCAATTAATTGTTACTTAGATTGTTAGATAACAAAACTCAGATCGCACCGCTGCCACCATTGTTACGCCCCCGTCGTCAGTGGGGTATATATTACCACTGGCGACAAAGATCATACGTCGTGGAAGAGAGTGCATTTTCCACAGATACCACTGTTTGTTACCAGCGTGGTATTCATCATTGTTATATAATCATAACTGTGGTATTACACCCCCACCACGAACGTTTGTGAGTTCTTTTATCTGAGAGACTTCAGGTTAATTGATTGAGTCATAGGTTACATTGAGTAAAAGTATTTTATAATATTTAACAAAATGTTTTAATAGTAAACAAAGGAAACAGATAATAAAGATACATTTGTTTGGCTTATACTAATACATGGAAATTACACAGTAAACATGTTGACTTACCCTCCCTTCAGTACAGACACTCGTTTTTAAGTCGCGATTACATCACTCACTAATTGATCTTAACCCACTGATTCATCTTCACCCACTGATCGACTTCATCTGACTGATTCATCCCGCGCTGGGTATCTTAATTATATTTATACCTTTGCTCCCCCTCTTGAAATATTCAGGGTGGCAAAGAATCTTCGCAATATCTGTTCGTTCCCACAGTTTTAGTGAGAATATTAAATTTAAGTGTCGCAATTTATCAGCTATTGACAGGTTGCATTTAAGTAAGGTTTTTGACAGTTTCCTGATATATTGCTTACTTTATGTATCTTAAAGGAAACTAAAGTAATAAAAATCGCATAAAATTTGCAGATTGTCCTAAATTCTTAGATAAAGTAAACAATATTGTGTGGGAACTGTTTTTATGGTTTGTAACTTTATCTTACAAAAATGCTTCCCAGGATAGTGCATCTATTTCTGGGTGGTAACAAAATATACCTACAAGAAATCGCTAAGAAAAATACATAGATAAAGTTGATAATGGTGTTAATGCTTCAAAATGAATTCTGGGTGTAGAAATGGCAACGGGCGAGCAAAATTTCATTCGAATCAACAAATATATTATTAAAGGATCTAAAATAATGGCGGTCGATTTCAAAATGACAACCTAAATAATATTTACAGGGGGAACGGCTGTCATTACGGGGAAAAATGCTATGTTTAAAGTTGAATTTCGGATTTTCGCTTAAAAAATACATAACGTTGAAATATTTCATAGAAACAATTTTAAATTGTTACGGAAATAAATTCGTTTCGGGATAATACAAAATCAACATATCACAGCAAATATTTATTTAACTTTTCCAAACAAAACTCGATCGCCCAGATATAGTTTTTCTTCTTAACAGTAACAAATTTCGAAAGAATAAAAAATAATTTTAACTGAAAATTAACGAAAGAACCTCATTATTGAAGTAATTTTATTATTTAAAAAGCAAACTAAAAATCTAATTGATGCTTTCAGCATGTTTCAAATTAGAACACGGAAATTGGTCAGAGGCCAGTCATGGAAATAATCAACAACGTATTTTTAAGAATTGTGCAATTCTCATTCTCTTTTTCGAATTTAAATAATTTTTTCATAATACTTACAGACTTCATATTAAATTCTTTTAGCATCATGTGAGCTTCTGCCTCCTCCATCCACAACAAAATACTAAAGAAATCCTCGTAATTTTCTTCGGTTGGGTAATTAGGTGTCATTTTTTTTCTATAACAAATCACCAACAATGTTATTCTATTTACCTACTATTTTTGGTGCGTAAATAAACTCTTTTAAATGTTTAAATGTTATTTTATGTAATCTTTATGGCAATTGATTAACTCTAAATAGTTTTTTCTTTTTAAATTTTTGCTAAATAATAAATATTAGTTAAACAAAAATGCAATAAATACGCGCGAAATATAAAATATCGAAATGCAATGCTGTTGATTCAAATTTATTTAAACAAAATTGTTGACATGTTATATGACGTCACAGATCTCCCGTGCAAAAATGGCGCGTTTAAATAATCAAAATAGCTTGCCCTAAAAGAATATTTATTTTTTAATTCAATAAGAATGTTTTAATGAATGATTTCATGTGTTTGATAACTTTTAATATAGAAATAATTGATTTTTAATATTTTCAAAAATTGTGCATATACCCTATTGTGTGTGCCAGTCAGTCTGTGTTACACTATTTTGTATCACAAATAGTCAAAACGAATAAAAAAAAATTGTGAATTATTTTCGTAATTCAAGAGAAGAAAAGGTCAAACATAATAATCGTCAATAGCATAGTTCTTTACATCCTAGATACATAAATTTTACTATTTTGCAGAGTGGACGCAAATATTTTCTAATAAATTCCCGACAAAAAGAAAGTAACATTTTAAAAGTCATGTTTAGATAGTGTTACATATTGTTATGCTATGAGCTCATTTTTTTTTAAACATTCTGTATATTTTATATTTGTAGGCTTACCGAATACGATGCAAAATGTTTAATTGTTCACCTGTCAGTCCTTCTTTCTTCAATTTAGCATAAATTACATGTTTGTATTCAGAGGGTATAGAATAATGGCCGTTGCTACAGCCACAATACCTAGAATATTTATATTATATTTATATTTATTGTTATTTTTTAAATTTATTGTTGTTTTTAGACCAGTGAAGTTAGCTTTTGACAAGGAAAAAATTAATAGCAGAAAACGAATGATGAGGAAGGGAAGAAACTGCCGTCAGAAATACAGAAATCAAAAATTCAAATGCGTAAAAGGCCGAAGGGCTACGGAGGGCGCGTTTTAGGGGTCAAACGCGGTTT
Source organism: Xanthostigma xanthostigma (assembly GCA_963575645.1). Classification (NCBI taxonomy): domain Eukaryota; kingdom Metazoa; phylum Arthropoda; class Insecta; order Raphidioptera; family Raphidiidae; genus Xanthostigma; species Xanthostigma xanthostigma. Next base: position 16,456,186 of record OY754472.1, on the reverse strand, counting down.
TTCGTTATTTCCGGCGAAAGTTGACCTCCAATCGAAAAATGTTGTATGGCTATGTTGTAGGTATTAAAAGGATTTACAACTTTTATGAATATAATTTTTTCACATAACCTTAAAATTCAGAGAAGTATCGAAAAAAACCGTGTTTTTCGTTTTCAATTTTTTTTCCTGCAAAAATGTTTTTTTTCATGAAATTTTCAGGAGACTTACCTTTCTATGTCCGAAATAAGCTGTATTTTTTTCGAATCAAAAAATTAATTTTCCAATGCAATATTAACAAAAAACCAAAAAATTAACTTCAACCTAAAAAATTTTTACATTACTTTTTTAGGTTGAAGTTAGGGGTAATTTTTCGGTTTTTTGTTAATATTGCATTGGCAAATTAATTTTTTGATTCGAAAAAATTACAGCTTATATAGGACATAGAAAGGTAAGTCTCCTGAAAATTTCATGAAAAAAAAACATTTTTGCAGGAGAAAAAAAAAGTATTTAAGAAAGAACCGGACATTGGAAAATACAGAATCAAATAGAAAATATATTTAAATTGATTAACGTCTGATTACTCTTCAATTAATAAAATTATTCGATAATTTTATATTTTATAGAAAATATATTTATTGATATTTTTCCGAGCTACTGATCAGTTTAGCAAAGCAGTGATATTTTTCCCTCCTTTTATTTTCCGAATAAAAAGATCATTTTTTAAAAAAGAGAACATGTCCGGAGAGCCTCGGATGGATTACCTACAATTTCGTCCTAGACCAAGCTGTAGAGCATTTTTGCATGACATAAAGACTAGTAGCAAACCGATTGTGCGATGAAGATAATAAGCAGATGAATAGGTATGTGTTTTTCACTCGAGTTTCCGGTCCATTAGTTAGTTATCAACAGTTTATTGCAAAAAAAACGCGATTTTTGCTTTTTTTGCTTGTAACTTTGAAACTAAAGGAGCAATCGGAATGCCCCAATGAAATGGTTTGTAGAGAATTGAAATATCTACAGAATGAGAGGTCGAATGTCTTAATCGGATAATTAGGTCCTGAAAAATTTAGGAAAAACCAGAAAATTAGGCGTATTTTCGAAAATTTATAGCTCCATCATTTTTTGAGCTGGAGCGCTAAAATTTTGAGGGAAAGTAGGGATTATAATGTTCTTTATACGTGCCAAAGGTGGGTGATGTCGGATTATTAGTTTTCGCGAAATTGCGATTGAAAGTTTGCAGTGCGCTTTTTTCCGGCAGGCCTGTATGCGTTACCATAAGTCCGATAATAATTTCAAAAAAAGTTTTGAAAAGTTGACATCGTGCACTACAAAACGTAGATTTCAGTTTTTCGATCAGATGCTTGGAAGCATGCTAAAAACACTCGTAAAGTTCGCGAAAAATGGCCGACCGCGTGCTCGCAGTCGAGTGGTGGTGGAAGGAGCAGCGGCGGAGAAGCGTATATATAGTAAGTACCTGGGTGACCGAGCTTTGCTCGGAAATTTAAATAAAATACTGATATGCTGATATCGCCAAAACTTTGAGAACCGTAGGTTCTCTGTCGCTTCCCTTTGAGGAGGCCAAGTCTCCACCTTTGTTACAGTCTTACCTCGCGGGGCTGCGCCCCGCTCGGTTGTAAACGACACTAGTCGAGCCTTCGGCTCTCCATATAAGAACCGTAGGTTCTCTGGGGAAGCTTCGCTTCCCTTTGAGGAGCCTACGTCTCCACCTTTGTTACAGTCTTACCTCACGGGGCTGCGCCCCGCTCGGTTGTAAACAACACTAGTCGAGCCTTCGGCTCTCCATATAAGAACCGTAGGTTCTCTGGGGAAGCTTCGCTTCCTTTTGTGGAGCAATAAGATAATATTGCTGAAACAGTTTGACTCCTTTGTGGAGAGGATTGTCGGCCCTTATGGCAATCCGGTACTTGTAAAACTGATTCGCCGTCATCTTGATCTATGATATTGCATCTTTCGCTTCAAATTTAGGTTAAAAATTTATTTATTAAAATAATAATAATTGTTTTTAACTTTCTTTCATTTGGATAGTAATTAAAGATTAACTGTCATAATATTTTGAAAACAATTGTTTCATTGTATAAAATTCCAAAACCTACTTACAATATTTAAGTATTTTCTTACGTCAAAAAATTGATTTTTATAATGATAAAATTTGTAAGAAAACGATTTTTTCGAGAGATGAGACCTAGCTAAAACGATTTTTTACCCCCCAAAATCCCTTTTCAGTAAATTTCATCCAAATCGTTAGGGCCGTTTTCGAGAAAATATTTAGGGACATAGGTACATAGATACATAGGTACAAGATTAACTCGTTTAATAATATAGGGATAGCGCGCACGGCGCGCACGTTATTTATATTCCCCCACCACTCGACTGAGAGGGCGCGCTCGACCGTTTTTCACGAATTTTACGAGTGTTTTTAGCATGCTTCCAGGCATCTGATCGAAAAACTGATATCTATACGTTTTGTAGTGCACGATGTCAACTTTTCAAAACTTTTTTTGAAATTATTATCGGACTTATGGTAACGCATACAGGCCTGCCGGAAAAAAGCGCACTGCAAACTTTCAATCGCGATTTCGCGAAAACTAATAATCCGACAGCACCCACCCTTAGCACATATAAAGAACATTATAATCCCTACTTTGTCTCAAAATTTTAGCGCTCCAGCTCAAAAAATGACGGAGCTATAAATTTTCGAAAAAACGCCTAATTTTCTGGTTTTTCCTAAATTTTTCAGGACCTAATTATCCGATTAAGACATTCGACCTTTAATTCTGTAGATATTTCAATTCTCTACAAACCATTTCATTGGGGCATTCCGATTGCTTCATTAGTTTCAAAGTTTCAAGCAAAAAAAGGCAAAAATCCCGTTTTTTTTGCAATAAACTGTTGATAACTAACTAATGGACCGGAAACGAGTGAAAAACACATAGGTACCTATTCATCTGCTTATTATCTTTTATATCATCGCACAATCGGTTTGTTACTAGTCTTTATGTTACGAGACCGCTGTTTTAAATCTCTATAGCTTGGCCTATCCGTAATAATACGATTATCTATTAAATACGAATTTTTAAGTTCTCCTGAATAAAGCACAACGTTACTTGATGTTACAGTTTCGCATTTAATTTAATGTTCTGAAGATGAGATCAAATCTCTCGAAGCGTTAGTAATCAAATGCAAAACTGTAACATCTATAATAGAGCAAGAGCTAGCGACGTCGTAAAAAAGTGAATTTTCGGTGATATATTCATTTCCTATTGAAGTTAGGCGGGGTGCGGTACGTCAGACACCTGGGAGCGGTTGCGTTTACCTGCGCGCATTCCTTCTGTACAGGTAAGAAGGATAATACATTTTAAATGATTTTAAGACAAGAAATCTTTTTCATAATTTAATTTTTCAACAATACAAAATTATAGTTGCCTGCATACTGCAGTTTTGTCCTTGCTAACATCGCGTCAAATACAATGTTAGTAATTTAAAAATAATAATTTTTAAACCTTTTTGGTATAGCTGAAATTTTAATATGATAATACATATAACCCTGTACTCAAAGAATATAATATAAATTTACGAGACAGAAAATCCGTTGTTTAATTAGGAGCTAGACCCTTCCCGGGGGAATAGGTGAGAATTGGTCTACTTATAGGTGAGGAACCAGCAATCCTGAAAGCTCGGTGATTAAGGATAAGTAATACAATTTTTAATGAAAATTGAAAGTTTACACTTAGACGAATAAGATGCGCTTAGTCGGCGTGGATTTTATTAGCCGAAAATGTTTTAAAATAAATTATATATTGTTAAATGTCTTTAATGTTTCCCTGTCATCGTGGATTTTGATCTTTCCTAGGTAATTAATTTATTTTGTGCAAAATTTCGTACTTATTCAGAAAAAATCCGGCCGACCAATGTTTTTTAGCCGGAAAGGTCCCGCAAACCTATTTAAATGATAACGTGATAGGGGGTACAATTTCTCTATTATCACGGAATCCTTTTTTATTTTACGTGTTTTAATGTCAATTTCAAAAATATCTTGGTTATGCGTGCTTAGAAACAGCCGGAATTATCGCGCATACCAGTTTTTATTATATAACATATAATATAACTATATACTATACATATAACTATTTAATAAAAACTGGTATGCGCGATACTTCCGGCTGTTTCTAAGCGTGAATACCAAGATATTTTTGAAATTGACATTAAAACACGTAAAATAAACAAAAAAGGATTCCGTGATAATGGAGAAATTGTATCCCCTATCACGTCATCATTTAAATAGGTTCGCGGGACCTTTCCGGCTAAAAACACGAAATTACCTAGGAAAGATCAAAATCTACGATGACAGGGGAACATTAAAGACATTTAACAATATATAATTTATTTTAAAACAATTTCGGCTAATAAAATCCACGCCGACCAAGCGAATCTTATTCGTCTAAGTGTAAACTTTTAATTTTCATAAAAAATTGTATTATCCTTAATCACGGAGCTTTCAGGATTACTGTTCTGTGGCTGGCTCCGGACTATTATGGGTGTTCAAAATTCAAAACACTGGTAGCTCTCCCGCTATAACGCTGTGTTTAATTGATCCTTATGCAATGAAAAACTTCTTAAACAATCATTAAATACTTCCAGGATCTAATCTACCTATACAAATTTGTAGAAATTTTATAATTATCTGTTTAATAAATAAGTAATATCATAACATTACACACAGAAATTATTTGAAAAATTCTTTTAGAATTGTTTAAAGCCCTATTTCCTCACAAATAGCTGAATGGCATAGGTGTTATATTATCACGCAAGTCGCAAAGACAAAAGGGAAATGAGTATAATAATTACATAACATAAAAAAATAATTTAGTATAAAAAACTTGTAAAGTTATAGTTACCTATATTAAATAAAAAAATTAATTTAGTGCAGCGACGCAAACTGCTTTTGAAAATAAAGTTTTGAATCATTATTTATCTAATAATAATTAATTTGTACCTACTTACGAAAAAAAATTATAAAAATTTAAATTATGGATAGCTATAAATCTTTACAATTTATAAGAGACACGTGCGCAAAATAAATACTTACCCTGTATAATTGAAGGTACACCTTCTTCTTGATGTGTCCGAACGATTACCACGTAACATCGTGTAAAAATGTTTACTAATTCACTATTAAAAAATAAATTATTTCAATTAAAAGTTTCGAATCTACCAAAAAATGCGTCGAGTGGATGCGTTACAAGAATAAAACACTTGCTACAGATGGCGATTGCCGATTGGCTTATAGACGCGACGTCAGCTGCTAAACTAAAAACCATCAGTGGGAATGGGAAGTACCGTGCATTCGTATTTCGTATCGATAGATTTCAACATCAGTCATCGTATTCTTTGAAACCATAGAGTTTTATAAGACACGACAACGCGAAGCGACATTTAGAGTGCAAACATAATATATTTCTGTCTTTTTTATGTGATAAGATTTCATTGGTTCTGATTGGTTACAACTGTTACAAGCATATGGTTACAAGTAAATGTACAAGTTTAACAAATAACTGTATATAGAGGTGGATGCTGATTTAGGGTTGCCAACTGTCTCGATTTAATCGGGAAATCCCTTAATCGAACCTTTCAACCTCTTTGTCCCGTGTTCCGGCAAAGAGGCTAGCCGGACGCTTTTGTTCCGGTTTTTCGTCATCTGTCAATTGCAAATTCTAAAGCTCTGTACGCTAGCAAATTTTACAATAATGTTCCTAATTCCAACGTTAATATGTACATAGTTAGATTGATAGATAGATAGCATAGATATATACTAATAGATAGCGGATGCCTATCCTTGAGCATTGTGCGGAATGGTACCTACCAACATATATTATAAAAGTATATGGGTACCAATTAGAAGCCATTTTGATTGTGGGAAACACCCTAAAAAGCGCGCGAGATTCAAAAAGATTAAATATTCTATAATATAATGTTATTTATAAACAGTGATATTTCGCTCCAAAACCTATTTTTATATTGGAACGTTTCAAAAATTACAAAACTGAGCATAAATATTAAGAAAAAGCTTAGAACATTGACAATTTGACATTAAAGTTGATATGCATCGTATATCATGACGTCACATAAGCCCGCCATCATGGCCGATTATTTAAACTGTCTAGTTTTGAATGTGAAATTTAATATTTTTTTCTTGTGATAATATTACATTTTTAAATGATTATTATCAATTTTTTTCCGTATTATGCTTGAATAAAAAATAATCTATTAAAAATAAAAAAAAAAACATGCATATGACCTATTGGTAAATCGTGAAAATTTTGTTCATTCCACTGTCGATTTTGTTATACGCCGTGTTTTGGTTTCGAACTGCGTTTTTTTTTGACAAAAAATAATTTTCAAATATTAATTTCCATGAAAATAAAGTAGAAGCTACATAAAGTAGTACTAACGCATTTTTGAAAAAACGCCGAATATTTATGTTCAGTTTTGTAATTTTTGAAACGTTTCAGTATAAAAATAGGTTTTGAAGTGAAATATCACTGTTTACTGTGAGTTTTGTTGTTTTTCTCAATGAAATCATATTATAGAATATTATTTAATATTTTTGAATCTCGCGTGCTTTTTACGGCTTTTCCCACTGTCAAAATGGCTTCTAAGAGGGACAGAAGGCGCTAGTGTATCCACAATCTATTAAATATATATGTTACCGGCCAAACCCGATTTCAGGACAAACTAGTTCTGCCTATATGCGATAGGATAAACCGGTATACCTTAGGCTAAACTAGTCTGGCCTAAGCTCGATAGGACAAACTAGTTTAGCCTAGGCTGAACTAGTTTGTCCTATTATGAATATGTACACTCTAGGATAAACTAGCATGGCCTAGTCCGAACTAATGTTGCCGAATCGAATAGGTAGAGAAAAACAAAGATAGGAAGTGTTTTTGCAACAGAAGAAAGCTATAAGATTGATCTCGGATGCTGGATTTAGACAGGAATGCAGACCATTATTCCAGCAATTAAATATTTTGTAACAATATACCTAGCTGTTTAGTGATTGTTAAAAATAATATGGACAATTTTAATGATCATACTGTGATTCATAGTCATAATACTAGAAAAAAGTTAAATCTCTGCCTACCATTACACAATTAATATGCTAAAACTACATACGGACCAAATTTTTATGGTATAAATTTTTTTAATAGATTGCCACCGAAACAAGAATTTTAGAATCAAGAAACTTTAATAGAAATGTAAAGAAACTTTTTTTAGAAAATTGTTCCTACAGAATAAAATAATTCTTTTACTTACAATGTGTACATTAATTATTGTATGAATGACAATAAACTGTATTATTATATTATTTTAAAAAACCATAATTATTTCCTAGTATATTTTTTATTTTTCCTTGAAATTAGTTCAAACTAGCTAGGCTATACCAGTCCTGAAGTGTACATATTCATTTTAGGACAAACTAGTTCAGCCTAGGCTAAACTAGTTTGTCCTATCAAGCTTAGGCCAAACCAATTTGGCCTAAGCTATACCGGTTTATCCTATCGCATATAGGCAGAACTAGTTTGGCCTAGGCAAAACTGGTTTACACTGAAATCGGGTTTGGAACATATATAGGTATCTATGGTCCCAGCAGTGTTTCTAACGAAAAAACCAGCCTCGTGTGCACCGGTCTTTATTTGTCATTTATTTACAAGACGACGATTATGTTCTTTTTAAACATTCAGGTACAAATAATAAATATATAAGATTGCATTGTGATTACATTGCATTCTGTACCGATGCATTGTGATAGGTTACAACTGACGAGCGCAATAATTATGATGTCTACATTATATAGTGGCTAGCCCATCGACCTTGTGAATAACTGAAATGATAACAGTGTTTCCTGTAGAGCGTTGTCTCCACATTATGATAAGTTTCCGAAAAATTGTTTTTTTGCGCACCCCTCTAAAAATAATGCTTTTCATCCATGCCTGTATAAAGGAAAATCATAATATATCTATTAATTAACTATATGAATCATTGCTTATCTACTCAATGTGCGGTGAGTGAACGCAACAAAGCGTATCAAAAATATATCTGCGTCTCTTTCTTCGATGTAATTCCCTGTTTTCTCCGATGATAGGATTGGTTGATGTACTTGCATTCAATCTGAATAAAGTGTCACTGTTTCAAAAACTTTGTCTTTTTCTATGACGTTAACATGGGCGTAGCCAGCTTTTGGCCCAGGAGGGGGCAAATTAGAAATTTCTAAAGCCGGGTGCCGCGTGCTTGTTTTGCCCTCCTGGATGCGCCAGTGCTTACGGCGTAAAAAAAGACAGAAGTAGGTATATGTTTGCATTCTAATAGTTCGATTGCGATTTTATTCCTATGCTCAGTATAGAATAAAAGTATATGAGGAAAATAATAGTATAATGTGCGACTAGTGAGAGAAGGAGAAGATTCCATGAGCGTGAAATTTGCCGCACGAGCGTAGCGAGTGCGGCATAACGCACGCGAGTGGAATATTCTCCTTCGATCAATGGTCGCACATAATATTTTATTCAACTAGCACGAGTAATATGTAATCGGGGCCCTGATAAAAGAGGGAAAAATAATAAATCACTTCATTGATTGACGTACCAAGCGCCTTCGATGCACACAAGATAGCCATGACTTTCGCTGAATTGCGATGCCGTTTTCATATATACAATACCGCCTACCACGTTCGTATTGGTCCAGAAGCTGCGTGCAGTTTTTTTTCATTATTGCACGCTCGGGCTTGCTACTGCGTTTCTATTGGTCCAGAAAATTCATTATCACACTGTACGGCTCATTATTAGCACTCTACGCGTCAACATGAAATAATCTATTATTTCTCCCGAATTTAGCAGGGCCCCGAAATTACATATTACTCACGCGTGTTGAATAAACGTATATTATGTAAACAAACATGCTTAATCTACATTTAACGATTTTTTTTAATTCCAATGCGTTATATTGTTTTATGAATTGTTTAATGTTTATGATGCTTGAGTGTGTTATAGTATAAACTGCGTAGTGATTGAACTGTCGATATAGTCGGGTAGAATTAGCTGATTCGTGTCCTAAAAAACGTGCAATTGCGAACGTCGATTTTTTTTTTGTTAGATAATACGAATATAAGTAACATATTAAGTTTAAACGCCAATCGGAGCACCGCACGATGGTTAAAAAAAATGGCAAAAATCGTCCATATCACTTTTTGGCGATTTACGGGAAAACTATGCATTTGACAAATTAAGTGTAGGAAAATAAAAAATGAGCAATAAAAAGACGAATCGAATGAGTTTTTGTGAGCTCCGATCGGTCCAGTAGTTTTTGAGTAAATTGCAAAAAACCGCTTTTTTGGGCCATTTTTTCGAAATTCCATAACTTCTGTTCTATTAAATATGAAGACTTGAAACTTTAATAGAATATGTGTTTTATAAGCTTCAATATGCATACAAAATTTCAAACGTGCTTTTGTTCATCGAGAGTTGCTCTACAACATCCTGCAATGCCGTACCATTACACGTAGCGAAAGTGCGAAAAAAATTGATTTTAAAAAAGGGAGCTTCCGCGGCATATGCACAATTGTACGTAAATATATAATGATATCATTATTATTATTGCCATTTTCGCTTTAAAACGCTTTTTTTAATCAATTTTTTTCGCACTTTCGCTAGGTGTAATGGTACGGCATTGCAGGATGTTGTAGAGCAACTCTCGATGAACAAAAGCACGTTTGAAAAATTGGTCTACGCTGGCCCAAAACTTTTTCAGGGACCCTTTTCGGAAGGGCCCTTTTTCGGTTTTTTCAAAGTTTCTCAAAAAGTATAACATCGATTTGGCTGAAATTTTGTATGCATATTGAAGCTTATAAAACACATATTCTATTAAAGTTTCAAGTCTTCATATTTAATAGAACGGAAGTTATGGAATTTCGAAAAAATGGCCCAAAAAAGCGGTTTTTTGCAATTTACTAAAAAACTACTGGACCGATCGGAGCTCACAAAAACTCATTCGATTCGTCTTTTTATTGCGCATTTTTTATTTCCCTACACTTAATTTGTCAAATGCATAGTTTTCCCGTAAATCGCCAAAAAGTGATATGGACGATTTTTGCCATTTTTTTTAACCATCGTGCGGTGCTCCGATTGGCGTTTAAACTTAATATGCTACTTATATTCGTATTATCTAACAAAAAAAATTTTAAAATCGACGTTAGCAATTGCATGTGACGGATTTGCTAATTCTGCGCGGCTAATATTGTAAATGACATATGCTAGAGGCGAAACATTAATTGTGGTAACAGAATGGAGTTCTCTTTCAAAAACTGAATTATAATATTGATTTATTGATCTTTTTATCTAAAATGTACGTACCTACCTAGTCATTCTACCATTTCCATAGTAAAGCATGAGAATTAAACACTGTCCACAATCAGAAGTGATCTTGCTTAAAATTGACTTGTCAAAAATTTAGAAAAATTAAGTGAAAATCAGTTATAATTTTGGTGGGATTTCAGTACTTTTTGCAGTTATATTCTTTTTATTCTACTTGAATTAGATATTATCGAGACACAAAATATTATACTTCATTATACCATAATATGATAGATTAATCTAACACATAAAGTAGTTATATTCCACACTTTATTATATCACACCGACTAAATGCGAGTAGGCTAGTGCAATGATACTGAACCGAGTTATATTAGAGATTGGGAGATAGCATAATAAGCCCAAGAGGCTGCGGTGTTCCCGATGACAAACCGACTCCCGTTAATTAAGCAAACAAAATGCGAGTAGTCTTCGGACGACTGGTTAATGCATTCGCGTCGATGCTCTCACCGGCTAGATTTTTGAGAATTATGATGTTCGATTGGACAGTCAGTCAATCAAAATGCTCAAAATCCTCATTTTTTGACACTTGAATCTCGGAAACTATTCCACCTAAAAGTGTGAAAGCTGGAATACTGATTCTTTGTGGCAACCTTAATACCCCCCCACGAAAAAAATCAGTCCTATAGGCTATAACGTAACTAGTCTCGGAGATAGAGGGGGTCAAAAAGAGTTCGAAATGGTTCGTATAAATATAGCTTTGTGAGAACTTGGCCAGCGCACACCGCGCGCTTTAATTTCTAGCGGATTTTTGACAATGCTGTATGATATCTACACAGGAAGAAGTGTATGTGTTTTAATGCTTCTCGTCTTGATATTAAAATTTTATTGAGTAATTAGTTTAATTTATACAAAGATAATAATTATATAAAGATAATAATACATTTATCATAATTTTGCATTTCATACTGTGAATTAAAACAAACATTCAGAAAAGTTCGTAAGAAATTTATCATATCACAGTACTGATATTAATTCGACATTTGATTCCCCTACATTTTACAAGTTCCTCCAATTGTTTTTCGTAGTAATTGAACTCGCTTGGATTCAAATTATTTGCGATGTTATCAAGCTGATAAGGATCGCAATTTAAATCATAAGCTTCCACGAAATTCTAAAATAAACAATACACAGTTAAAGATATGCTTCATTGCTTCATTCATCGATAGTTCTAATTAATTAATTGACTGATGACTCACATCTGAATCAACAAACTGGCAAAATATAAAATTAGAAACCGCTGAAAGTTCTCTGACACAGTTATATGTGTTATTAGTTGAATCCTGGCATTTGCACCAAAATTCTTCAGAGCATTCCTGAAAATTGAGAATTATATTTTGTTCATATAAATCAGTGATTCCCAAAGTGGTCTATATCGACCCCCAGGGGTCGACGACAACTTTCAAGGGGTTCATGTCAGCGGGAAAAAAACTAGGGGTCTATGAAATGAAAATGGAGGTCAACGATAGTGAATCTCCTAACAAAAAAAGGAACAAACTGGACATCGTTAACCGAAGAGATTAAAGATTAAATCTAACTAAATTGATGCCAAATGTTGAAAATTTATTATTAAAGCATCAGGTTCATCCCTCACACTAAAAGCATTTATTTTTTGCTTAGTTTTTTTATGTAACAGAAAGTAAATTTTAATTTGATTCGTTTAATTTGAATCTAATTAATAAATGTATAAGACTAAACATTTCACACTACATTTCACTACCGTTATTTTAAATCGTTCAAAGTGAGTAGCACTATATACCGGTTGTCAAAAATACATTTGAAATTAATGAATTTGCAAAAAATCAATATCATATAGGCAGGGACAACCGAAAAACATGGCAAGTGGTCTACGAGACAAAAAAGTTTGGGGACCTCTGATCTAAATATATAAAAAGAAATCGTGACTGACTGACTGATCTATCAACGCACAGCTCAAACCACTGGACGGATTGGACTGAAATTTGTCACACAGATAGTTATTATGACGTAGGCATTCGCTAAGAACAGATTTTTGAAAATTCAAACCCTACACGGGTGTAACGGGGGTTCAAAATTTGCATGTAGAAATCATAAAAGATAGATGTATCAATTCGAAAATGCGCAGGATTATTCCTATCAACAAATAATTAATAAACAAGTGTATCATGCTTTTTCAAAAACAAGCCCTTCAAATAATCTAAAAATCAACATGGGTGCCAGTTTCAAGGTTTGTCAGGACGTTGATCAAGTGAATATAATCAATTTGAAATTTATTTGAAGAGTATACGTCGAGAAAGGATTAACTATGCCCAATAATAGAAATGCATCCGTGTTTCGTCTAAATCGCGTGCAAAGCCGCGGGGAACGGCTAGTAGAACTATATTATCGAACAAAGTTTGTTATATCCAGAGACCAAAACACTTCAATAACGGACCCCGTTCATATAATCTGGACTCTCTGAAATCATTTGGTTGTGTTAAAAAACTTTTGAAAAAATTTGAACCTCCTACAAGAAAGACAACTAAAAAGTGTAACTTAATAAAGTTTTGAGGTCGGCGCCAATTTATATACTGAAACGATTTATGTCTCTACGTACTTTTCTATTGAATTGGCGAGGACCTAAAAACTTTATTATTTTACTCAAATCCTTGATTAACGTCTGATTAGAACTCTTCAATAAATAAAATTATCTGAAAAATTGGTCGATAATTTTAGTTATTTATTATTTTACGTTTAAGGAAGATCGATTATTTTTTAAAGTGTTAATCTTTACTTTTCAACGACTTTTTCGCACGTGACTAACCGTCTTCTCTCTTAATAATTTAATACTAAACTAGAAAAAACTACTGAACCGATTTAATAAAAGTTTGTGTGAGATTCGTGAAGGTAGGTATGTTCTATTAAACATAAGAAGAATAATAATAATCGGTTCATAAATCTGATGACGTCGGTTAAAAACAGCTGGGCAGATTAAAAAAAAATATATATATGGAACCAATTCGTAAACATTCTGAACAAAATGGAGAAAACATTTTCAAATCGGTTAACCCCTTGAAGAGTTATGGCTGAAACCGAGTGCCGTGACGGGTTATAATACGAGTTGTGGCATTATGTTTAAAAAGGACACCGTGAGTTTTAACAGTCCCACCCATAGAGAAGAACACCAGTCGTAATACCACACAGTTATTATACTTTGGGAATTATATTGTGCTTGACACCTTACTTCGTAAGTATTCTTCAGTGATAAAAACCTAAAAAATATTGATTTTTTGGTTTATACCCCTTCATCTCAGAAAAAAATATCTATGCCCTTGTCAATAACAAGGCTTCTACTAAAAAGTCATTAAAAATAACAGACGTTTCAGCTTCCATAAAAAAATACGAGGAAGTTTAAAACAACACTTAGGAGATGTTAAAATTCACATACCGTGATGACGTCACTACGGTTGAAATATACTTAAAAGGTACAATAAATAATTTGAGTAGTGGGGGGGAGAGTCTAGATGGTTATTACGTCAGCAATATTTATTTATTTACGTTTCTCATTTTCCTGCAAAATTTAATGTCAACCCTGTTTGTCTATGCTTGAAAGCGAAAAGCATTTGCAGGGATTCCCTACAAAAAAAATTATGCTTACGTAATACTTGAATGGCCCCTTAACGTCATTTTATTTAAAGTTGACAATAATTTTACAACCCCCTCCCTTCCGCCGTCAATGACTAAACTTGTAAATTAAAGCTTTTCTTACAGATAAATGATTTTTTCCCGACCAAGGACATTGGGTTGACACGCTTTGATTGTTTCCTTCACCTTGATATTCGATTAAAAATTTTCGACCTTCATATTTAACTTGATGGTGCACTAAAACGGTACAAAAAAAGATAGTACAAAACTTTTCCATTATAAATAACACATCAATATTCAGAACATACTAACCATCATTATCATTTTTAATTTTATCAAGAAATGAAATACCGTCCATATAATCTGGTGTTTCTAGGCCCGCCATTTCCAAAATTGTTGGCGCAATATCAATATTAGTTACTGGGTGGTCAATTATTTGTTTCTTTTTAATGCCAGGTCCACTTATAATTAACGGAACTCTGATATCAGTTTCGTATGGTTGTCTTTTATCCCATGGTTGAGCAAATTGTCCTACGGGTACGTTAAAAATTAGAGTTTAAAAAACAAAACAAAAACACTCTTGTATAGCAATGTGGACTAAAAAGTAAAAATTTTTTTTTAAATATAAATAAATTAGTTTTTACTATTTAGGGTGCGAAATTAGAATCTTGAAATGAAAACCTTTGTTTTTAATTTAGTTTTTTATGGATTTTCTAGTTGAACCAAAAGAGCCTTATAAGATTGTAGCGTTTCAAGCCAAGTTCAACAATGAAAAAAGGAAGCAGCAGCCGTGTGTTATATTACACGAACCATTGGGAGTCACTTTTGACCCCTTAATAACTCAAAATCTATTTAACATAAACACATGAAATTTGGTATATTTATTATGACTCTTCAAGTAAATAAAATTGTCGACCAATTTTTCTCAGACCAAACGATATATTGACAAAAAATGATAAAATTACAAATAAATATAACACAAGATGACGTTTCGATCCGGATTTGGATCTTCTTCAGAAATATCT
This sequence comes from Xanthostigma xanthostigma, assembly GCA_963575645.1. Classification (NCBI taxonomy): domain Eukaryota; kingdom Metazoa; phylum Arthropoda; class Insecta; order Raphidioptera; family Raphidiidae; genus Xanthostigma; species Xanthostigma xanthostigma. The sequence goes on along the minus strand of OY754472.1, from coordinate 16,441,140 downwards.
AAAAAATATAAAAATTAATTAGTATTAAATAATAGATTTTATGCAGGATTGAAACTTTGAATGATTCAAAAATAATGAAAAATTAATAACAAACAAAATTTATAAACCGTAGTCATGGATATCAAAGTACCCATCTTGTGTTATATTGATTTGTAATTTTATCATTTTTTGTCAATATATCGTTTGGTCTGAGAAAAATTGGTCGACAATTTTATTTACTTGAAGAGTTCTATTCAGACGTTAATCAAAGATTTTTATTATAACTCCTTAGATTAACTAGAACCCCAAATTTCATAAACACAGCTGAAACGGTTATTGAGATATTAATGTCTAAAAATCGGCAATTTTATCACTGACTGATTGACTGACTGACTCACTGACATATAGATCAAAAACCTAACCCACTTCCAGATGACTAAGCGCCCAGCTAGGTAATTGCGTGAATACAAAGGAAAAATCTGAAAACAGTGAATTTTTAAGATTTGGAATATTTTCCAAGCAATCGGTTTCTATCAATATGTTTGAAAAATAAAACTATAATACATACAGGAAAAAAGATAAATTTTACACATTACTTTTGAAAACTGGGCACCTTTACAGATCTCAATTCTTTTTGTACTGGATATTGAACTTGGCTTTATGTTTTAAAGGGATTAAAATATTACCTATATGATAACCATTATCAGAAGAAAATATTATGTAAGTATCGTTGAGAACATTCAAATGTTTCAGTTTTTTATAAACACTCCCAACCATTTCATCAACGGCTACCAGCGATTGCCATCTATGTTTTTGTACGTCATCCAAAATTGGATAAGATGATTCGGGTAACGGGTCCGGTGGCATTCGTAATAACCAATGTTTCAACTGAAAATTCAATAAATGCGTGCATTTTGTTATTTTATTTCGAACGACACCGTTTTCTAAAAGATGGATTCTGAATAGCGCAGCGACATATCGGCGGGTGACTTTTTTTTTTCTTTTTTCAATACCAACACCAATGGCTTCAGAGGCATAGCCTCATGTACCAGCACTAATTCCTATTCCCATTGCAAGCTCATACGCTTACACAGACAAATTATTGACAGCACAAAATTCATTTAGCAAATCATAAACGGGTGACTTTAAAACATATATTACATACTTTTACTACGTACCGAGCATAGGAATAAAATCGCAATGGAACCATTAAGGTGCTAACATATAATTCTGTCTTTTTTAAGTCGTAAGAGCTCGTTGGTTCTGACTGGCAAACGCCATGGATAAAAACATAAAACTTTTGATAAAGCTAATATATATAATATATATTGTCGGAATAACCAAGGAATTAAGTACTTCGAAAAAAGAGACGCGGATTTATTTTCGATACGCTTTGTTATCCTTCCCTCACCGCACATTGAGTAAATAGCCAATGCTTCATAGAGTAATATACATATTATATGCTTTAAAAGAGGGATATTGGGATTGGCTGACATTTTAAATTGCGCAGCGTCAAATTGATACGAAATTTTAAACGTCGGATGTTGGTTGATTGTCATTTTTCAAACATTTACGTAGAATGAGTCACACTGATATTTCAAATTTCTCGCTAAAATTGTCACCCGAACTTATCCATCCTTTAAAAGGTTTTTAAGAAAGTCGAGTCGACGATTCGCAATCTATTTAAATACGAATCAATGAATCAATATTAATATATTAATATTAATAAATGTTAATACCTCTTCGGTTACTACATAATTAAACGCTGGAGTTCTTAGAGCTGTCGCATTTGGAAAGCAATGCCTGTGTCTTACAGCTGAAGTAAATGGACTATGCGGAGCTGGCGTAGATAAGACCATTAAAAATGGACCTTTCTTTGCTGTTCGATGTTTCAGAAAACTAATCGCATAATTTCTCTAAAAATTAAATAAATTATTTCACTACAGCAGAACTTTGATTATCCGTATTCGGCTTAACCGGTCGGCTATTTATTCGTACATGTTCATAAATCTAGAACCAATCATACCCATGCGACTGATCATTCGTGCCGAACAGTGCACCCAGCACAGATAAATAGGATACTAGATACTTTATGCATTATAGTAATAAAATCGAATTGGAGCATTGATTTAAAATTTTAAACCAATGCTCCTTCGATTTTATTACTTCAATTTACTTACAATAACATCTGTCAGATAGAAATTTCCAAATTTAGAAGCAGTTCCGTTTATACTTAATGTGTAGTTGTAGTATTTGGAATTTCCTAGAAGCCCTATCCAAGAGTCCCAACCTGGTGGTACATGTTTTGCACCACCTGTACTTTTGTGGCCGTACTAAAATTTAAGTTTCTTCAATTAATTTGATTAATAAAAACAAATATTTTTTAATGTTTTTAACAATTTAAAACAAACTGAAAACGCTCGGATTATCGTTTTTAATAATCGAATATCCATCCATCTTTACTTTCATAACTCTCGACCTCTTTAAACAAAATGCTTATTACGCCTTTGAATGTCTATAGATATGCTTAATAAGTTAATACATGTCTGTTGAGGAAGAAATTCATGAACGTTCACACGAGGTTGGTTTTGCCGTTACAACCACTGCTGGGAGTTACGAGGATGGAAATGACGTCACTGCGGGCTCGCGTGCGATGTCACAAGATGGATTTCTAAATTAGCTATTTTTCGTACTAGTTTGTCTGATTGTTTTAAACAAGAACCAACCAGGATACAGTATCTCGTCACGTGGGCGACATGGACCAACGCCCACAAAGAAACACGTCATAGCGTGTGTTCTGTTCACAGACAACAAACGTCCACTTTTGTTAACATTGGAACTATCACTGCGCTCACACCAAACCCATCTAAAAAGCATACATCGTGTGACGTGAACACATAAAAGCTAGTGCCACAGCACGCTTAAATTATAGCTGCTAAATCTAGCAAAAATAGCCTCGTGTGAAACGGCCCTAATTTAATGGGCGTCTCTTCTCTTTATTTTTTCTGAGTCCAAACTATTATAACGGCGTACAGAAGTGAAGACTTTTTACGAATTACGACTAAAAGAGAGGAAGGGTAGGAAGCGCTTTTTTAACGAGCAAACTGCTTAAGAGAAGATACTGTACCTGATTTAAATATTTTCCAGCATAGAATGTCGTATATCCTTTCTTTTGCAAATGTGCAGCGAACGTATTTATTTCTGAATTTTCTATCCAAGTTTCACTGGCGCACCCTCCAGAAATAGAATTATTTCTGGTGCCATGATTGTGAGCGTACTGTCCCGTTAATATAGAACTTCTGCTTGGACAACAAATAGGCGTTGTGACAAACTAAAAAATAGGTACTTATTAGTGTATTAATTGTGCTTGAGAGGGACTTTGTCCAAATGATCAATTAATAGGTAACAGCAATCTATATTAAAAATTTAAGGGTTATGTTATACAAGCGGAATAGTTATCATGCATGGGGCGGGTATGCTTTACATTGTTTCATTGGATTGCCGCTACATATCTATCTATCTATTACGGGAACCATACAATAATGAAGACTAGCTCCTTAAATTTTAGAACCTTACTATAACAATATGTAAAATTATAGACTTCTTAATTTTTAAAATAATAACGATAAAGTGACATAGATATCACTTTATCGTTTAATATTTTCAATTAATTAATATTATTTTAAAAATTATAAGTCTATATAAAGAGAATAATTAAAAAAAGTTTTTTAAGTTAAACAAATTTGTTGTACAATCGATGATGTATTAAAAACAGGAAAATAATTATGAGTTACCATAGGGAGCTTTAATTAAACTAAAATATAGTTTATTATGGTCGAAGAAGACTGTCGAAAGCTAAAATTTTATGATTTCCAATCTCAAACAAATGAAAATGCGCCCCATGATTTTATCTTAGTTAATTCCAAACTCCTTACTGTGACTCATAATTATTTTCTCGTTTTTTATATCACTTTTTGTACAATAAAACCGTTTAATTCAAAAAGCTTTTTTATTTATTTTTAAGTTTTTAGTGTGCTATATCAAAAGTGCGATTTGCATTCGGATGAAACTGGACCAATCAGTTAGTTATTATTATAATATTATATAGTCATCGAAGCTATATAGGGATGCAAAATTTCAACTCAATTCGATAACGGGTAGTAGTCACAAGATTTGAAACAAAGTATTAATTATTAGTAATAACAAATATACATAGTAAAGCTAAATAAAACCGTTTAAAAATTAACAATCCATGAAACCACTAGACAAGCTATGACCTGTAACTTTGATGTTAGTTTAGTTGCCTGTCCAACTAAAAATTCAGAATGATTGATAATATAGTAAATTATCTTTGTATTAAAACAATTGATAATTCGATTACTTATATTTTGTTAAATATATTGTATACTTTGCACATACTTAGGTTGGTTTGAAAAACATATTCCAAAAAATTAACTTACTGCATTACTGAATGTCGCACCCTCATTTGCGATTAATTTTTTTACATTTTTCATAGGTTTCTGTAAAAGCATTGTATTTATTAATGTATAAAGTATAATTATTCTTAAGGCCGCTGCACACGAGGCTAGAAACTCTGCTAGCCGGTAGGTTGGGTACGAAGCTGGAAATGACGTCACTGCGGGCTGCCTTGCTAGCTCAGAAGATAGGTTTTAAAATTAGAACAGGGGCTATTTCCCTGCTAGATTTGTTGCTAGGTGTGAGCAAGAACCAATCAGGAAGTAGTATCTTCACGTGGTCACTTGAACACCCACATGGCGTCATTCTGTCAGACAACAGACACGTTTTGCTCTGTGTTTATATTCGAACTGTCACTGCGCGCGCACCTGATCTATCCACAAAACACGCTTGAAAAATAATCTCGTGTGAAGCGATCACTTAACACCAATCAAGAAAACCAGCGCGAGAAAACTAGTAGGCAAATCTAGCAGCGTTTCTAGCCTCAAGTGCAGTGGCCTTTACAGTATTTTCATACTTACCAAGCCCCCCAAAACCAAATCTTGGTCGTCAGTTAAAACAAATACTATATTTTTCAAATTTTCAGACTGACTATTTGAAAACATTGAAATCATCAAAACAAAAACAAATACGCTGTTTCGTTCCATGTTAGCATTCTAAAAAGATATGAAAAAGTTATCTTTGTCATATAATATATTCTTTTCCTTATATAAATGTGTAATAATAAAACAACAAATATAATTTACATAATGGCTATATTTTTACAGCTAAAAAAAATAACAAAAAATAATGTATTTGTGAAAAATAATTAATGTCTTATTTTAATATTTTACAATATTTCTATGAAAGGGATTGTAGTGATGAAGAAGCAGGTAAAAGTTCCATTCCGACACATTCTTTAGCGATTCGAACTCCAAGTGCAAACATACCAACACTTTTTACAATAGCCCTGAAAAAGAAAATAATTTGTTAAATAAATAAATGATAAGCATAATGTTAATTTAGCCGCAAGTATTAACTAAAAACGGCATAGCACGGTTGATTATTCTGTAACTATTTTATACATAACCTAAACATGTGATTCTTTAAAGCAAAATGTTTTGTACTTACCATCTGTATTGGTCAGTATATAAACTTTTGATGAATCCAAAAAACCCACCACGTTGTGTCATTATAAAAAATATTGTGTGATTTTATATGATTTTTAAACTTAATTTTCAGATTTGTACTACACACCAATCACTCAAGTTCACAAGCAGCACAAAAAATTTACATTCACTATTGAGCTAACTATGTACTTACTTATTGATTTTAGTTTTTAACCTCCTAGGCTGTATCCGCCTGACAGTAAATGCTCGTTTACAGGATATTACCACTGGAGCGATTTAATTTTTTCATTTCAAAACGAAACCAATTATTATTAATTTGATACAATCATACAATGTTACCGCATAATGGCTTAAAAAGCATTCAGTAAAAACTATATCGCGTTATAAACTATTTGATTTCTGTAGCGTGTGTTAAACTTAAAAGATTTTAACGATGGTACATACCACAAAATAATACGGTGCAGGACACCGTTATAAAACTTACTTCAAAGGATTTTATATAATAAATACCAAGGTCATGTCTAAGAACAATGCATTGAGTTATTTTTAAACATCGAATTATTTTGTTTAGTTGACAAAATGACGCACCATGTGTTGAAATGTTGAATGCGCATTTTTCTTTACAATATCATCTTAATTCTTTCAAAAACTCTTGAAACAATTTTCAAGTAATTTAGCATTTTTTTCAAAACAATTTTGTGCATTAATTAGTAATAAATTTATTAAAAATGAATATAACATAATAAAGAGAATAATATTTGTACGCACCATGTGAAGTCAATCAACTGCACAAAATATGATAATTTGAATTTAAAAAAACCTCAAAAATTTGATTTAAATAAATAGTAATCAATTCTATTACACACTCAAAATTTCATTTTTAAAACAGCAAAGCGTCGTGTTACTTTATCAACGAAATTGTTTAATGGCGAAATATAAATGGCACACATTAATATAAAACGGGGAATCCCTTATTACTTGTCAGTTCAATGAACGACTAACAGCTAATTCACGGTTTGTCTGCAATATTTATCAACCTTAAACCTATTGACCTTTCAAAGATTTTTTTATAAATAAAACAAATCGATAAGCTAATCATTTTATTAGTTCCACAGCCACATTTTCGTATATTTAGTTTCACTGGTATATTTATAGGTAATGCTAGAATTTGGTTCACACGAAAAGTTTATATAAAAATGAACATTTCTTTATAGAGTTTGGTTGAAAAATAATGATAATGCATTGAATCATACATTTACAAAAATTATAATACTAGTATGTTAAATCGGGTGTTAATTAGGAGATTACACACGTAAATTTGACGTCACGTATCATTGTGACTATTTTTCTTAAGGTACCTATATGTTTTTACATTATTACAATATAATATATTCAGAATATTTATTTACAATAAAAACTTTACACTTATTTAAACGGATAAACTTTTTTTATTTATACGTTCCTTCAGTTGATTCTCAATATTTGTAAAATATCTCATTGTATATAATAATTTTTTGGCTTTTTCTATATGTTCACTGCTAAACGATTTTGTTATTTCTAATTCAATTGTTTCCAAAGATTTGATAATGTTATCGTGCTCTTTTTTAAGTTCCTCCAAATTGAGGTTTTGGGAAATCTAGAAAATTTAGATACGATTATAATACATGAATTACATTCCTATTTGAACGAGTCTTTTTTCATACCATTTCATTTTTTTCCATTATTTCTTCAAGTAATTCAGGGTCATCAATTGTGCCATCTGCTATACTGTGACCCTTTAATGATAAAAGGTGTAAGCCTCTTTTTAAGGGATTTTTCAGTGTACTGTATGCAAGATTAATAATTGATGAATACTCGGCTGAAATTATTTTTTCTTCCTCTGTCCTAATAAAGACGAAAATATAGAGTTTGTAAATAATGCATTTAGCAATTTTTAAAGTAGTCAATTTAATACTCAATACGTTATGATTATCTTTTGCTTACCTATTAACAAATTTGTCAGGATGAAGACAACTTTGCAAATATTTAAATCTTTTAGCTAAATCTTCTGTTTCCAGGTTAAAATTTTCAGTTATGTTTAATAATTGGAAATAATTATGCGTACTTAATGGTTTTTGAACAGTATCACATTTCTGGCAAAACAGAATATCGTTAGAATCAAATTGAAATCCGCATTTCCAACATTTCAATGAGTCGCTGTAATTATATCTTAATGATATATTTTTATTGAAATTTGTCGCCGAACGTTTCTTAAAAATAGTGTTTGATTGCTCCGTTTTAATTAATGGCATTGTCATTTTTGCTCTTAACGAAGGATATATTCTTTTTACAGATACTTGAGGCAAAATATTCTTGACAAAAGTAAGGTTAAGTTTTAATGCCATAATATTATACTAAATGTCAGAAATTTGTCTGAAATTAAAATTATCACTTAAAACTTAACTGACTATGTCCTGAAATTCATTACTTAAGTTTTACACTATATTTACCAGAAAGAAAAATAAACCTTACAAGTAAACGTCAAAAAATTATATAGAGGATAGAAACTCTATGTCAAAAAGTCATGCTTGTCTATGGAATATAGACCCTCCATACTATAAAAGCTTGTCTTCTATAGGTACCATTGACAAGAAAAATTATAGAATATTTTCACCGTTCACGCTCGTACAGTGCTTTAACTAATTTGTTGGGGGTTTGATTTCGGGCGGGTTAAAATTTTTTTTTATGTAACTTTTTAACTATTTGTGTTTTTAAAAAATTGGTTTCCCAAATTATTTAATAAAAATTATTACTAAAATGTTATTAGTTTTTACTTTCAGTGTGTTTTTTTAAATATAGTATAAGTATTACCTACCTAGGTATAGATTTTCTGAAAGATAGCAATTATAAAAACAACTTCTAAATTCTGTACTTACTCGAAACCGAAAAGAAAATATTTTATTGTTATCCACATCGAGCATCAATCGATGTGCTAAAAATATGCAATTTTTTACGATGCTATATATATATTTTTTTTATTAAATAAATGTTATGTATATTATATTTTATGTTATTCCTTTTCAAATAAGTAGGTACTGAGAAAATAATTTGAAACGATTACAGTACCTACAGCCTGGCTTAACCAAGTCCGTTTTACCCAAATTCACGATCATAACCAATTAGTCTTCGCGGATAAGAATTCGGGTTATTCCAGCTTCTAATATGTACAAAGCAAGTTTACATTAATTGTTATTCCAATAAATAAATTTTGGTTTCATTATAGACAAAATATGTAGTTTTTTTCAAATTAAAAAAAATCATATTAACCGAGTTTTTTGATTATAGGAGATAGGATTCGCAATAGTTCGTATAATATAAATTACCTATATAATTATATCCACCCTGGACACAACTGTATTCACCGTGGACACAACCGTATTCACCGTGAACATAACTATTGTCACCGTGGACATAACTGTATTCACCGTGAACACAACTGTGTTCATCTAGACATAACCGTGTACCGTGGATATAAGAGAGTAAGATTCCCATCCCGTCATGAATATACTATTTTTTTTTCATACAGAGGGTCAGCGCTAGTTTTTGCCGCCCCGTCATAAAAATTATAGCTTACGGTTGTGAGAGGTGTTAGAACAAAGGCAAAAAACGCATTATTAATTTTACCTCATAATTATATCTATCAAAAAATAAAATCATTCTAGTAAACAAAAAAGATAATATAAGCAATCAGTCTACCGGCCTCGACAGGTTCCGGCCTACCGGAAAAATTCCCAAAATTTATTCTTGTGGGGCCATCCGCCCCTGACATATATAATATGTGTAAACTTGAACGTTAAAATAAGTGTCAATGAATGATTTAAAATTTTTGCAGTTTTGCACAAAAATCATAAAATTTCCTTTTTAATTATGTAGCTACTACAGATATTGCAAAATCATTTTTGCACGGAGCTGACTAGTTTAAAAATAAGTGTTCATCGATTTTATCAAGCTTCATGAAAAACGTTTACCTCTTTCAGTAATTAACGATTATTCACGTGTTTAGTTTTGTTAATTAGAACACAGATATTGTCACGTGATCATTAGACAGTGGAGGACTAACAGAATTTAAGAAATTAGCTTTATGTTTCATGATCATTTCCTTTAATAATATTATTTTTTTTGTTAATGTAGGGAACCTATATATTTCCACAAAATGTTCGGTCTCTAACCTCAGGAAGAAATATTTAAGCCTAAGGTTCTAGAGTCAATTTGTAAACATCACTGAATAATTATCATTTTTAAAAATTCTAAAATATGTTTTATAAAACGTAGAATAACGTCAAACAGTTTTTATTTTTTATACTTCTAAGAAGATCCAAAAGTCGTTAAATATATTTAGTAGAGCACACGAGGCTAGAAACGCTGCTAGATTCCTTGCTAGATTTGCCTACTAGTTTTCTAGCGCTGATTTTCTTGATCGCTGTGAAGTGCTCGCTTCACACGAGACTATTTTTCAAGCGTGATTTGTAGATAGATCTGGTGCGAGCGCAGTGACAGTTCGAATATAAACACAGAGCAAAACGTGTCTGTTGTCTGACTCTGAGCAGAATGAAGCCATGTTGGTTTGTGGGCGTTTGTTCAAGTGTCCACGTGACAAGATACTGCTTCCTGATTAATTCTTGCTCATACCTAGCAGAGAACATAGCCCCTGTTCTAATTTTAAAACCTATCTCGTGAGCTAGCAGGCCAGCCCGCAGTGACGTCATTTACAGCTTCGTACCCATCCTACTGGCTAGCAGAACTCATAGCAGCGTTTCTAGCAGTGTTTCTAGCCTCGTGTGCAGCGGCCTTTACGCTAGTGGCCAACGTTTCGAAAAATGTATTTTCATCTTCAGGGCAACATTAATCAAGTTTATATCTGATCCTCAACCAAACGTTCCTTCATCGTAGATCAATTTACTTATAGTTGCGACAACCAGATGAATTTTGTCAAAAATCACAACACAAAATAATTGTTTGATTGTAGTGATACTTCTATGATCATTGTAAAATATATAGTGCCATTATTTTAAACTATATTCGCATTCATAAACCATAGTTAACAAAAGTTAATTGGGTACTCGTTGATGAAAAAATTCTCTACCTTTTTTATTTAAATAAATATTGATTTATGAATGAAAATATAAATAAAAACTCGACTGTCATCAACAACATTCACAATATGCGGGGGCCTAAAGTTCACAATGCCGTTACTGGAGTGTGGCGGTCATTCTGATGTAAATAAATGGAGGAAGAACGTTAAACAGAAAACTAGTTGATCAACAACACGCTTTCGTATTTAAACAAATGAAAATTAACTATTACTAAACGAATTTTGTTTTTGTTATCATTGTTGGTTATGCTTACAGTTGAGTGCGTATTATATTGTTATTAGATAATGATTCGTTTTTGTTTAAGGTAAATCTTTTTAATTGATTAATTATTAGTTTTATTAATATTTTAATTAATTATTTAAGACTTAAATAAGTTATATTTTAACATAATATTATAAAGTGATAGTTTCGCTTAACGAAGAATTTTTGAAATTCGGTAAACCTGTAAAATATTTTGTTGATATAAATAAATGGTGTGTGGTTTTACTTGAGGTAAATCTTTTTAACTCAATAACGGCTATAATTACTATCAATCTTTTAATTACTTATTTAAGGTATTAATCAAAGCATATTTTAATATATAAACAAGAAATCTATGACATCCCTTGGGGTAAATAGCACGTGAAATGATATAAGTATGGAACAAAAAATGAATTTGAAAAAATATTTTTATTTACGCAGTGAAAATTCTCCTCAAATAACATAACCATAAAAGATTATCGCTAAAATGCAAATTTAAAGTTTATTTCATAGTTAGTACGTAGATATAATTTAAAATGTGTTGCGTATGTTCTCTATATAAATCTAATTTTTGTTTCATATTAAAACTAGTCCTGACTAATTACTAGTCAAAACAAAGGCCATGCTGTAAAAGAAAAATCAAAATATGTTTCATATTATTTATAGTTATTAAAATTCAAAAACATTTTGAATATTTCCTTTATAAGTTTTAACACACGGTTTCTAAATTATAATTCACAATAACCAATTTATTCAGTGGAACTTTTTTGTGTGTTGCTAGTGCCTGCTAGTTTAAACCATGCACAACTTCCATTTCGATCAAATACGTTCTCAGTACAGTAAATTTTTAAATTGACAATATTTGAAATGTAGCTTGTTTCGCGCCATTTATGTAGATGTCCTGGATTAGAGAGCTATATTAAGGTAGCAAAATAGCAGGCCTGAGTCATTGGTTCGCTTAATGAAGCTGCAAAGCAATGTAAAGCACAGCCGCCCCGTGTCGCTTATATTACATTGTAAAGTAAAAGTGTGTCATTTCACTCCTTAAATTTTGAATTTATAGTATAATGCTGGGTTGTAGAAACCATTGTCAAAAAAGATTGTGATCATATATTTAGAGTTTTTACAATTGGGCTTTTGAATGAAATTTTTTTTTGTCATAAATGGAAAGATCGTATATAAGTTTTATAACAAAACTATTTTTCTTTTTTTTATTTTCGTTATAATTCAAAAGTTATATCAAATTAAAAATAAATTTTTGTACCCAGTTCCGAGAGCGCGCCGACATTTCCCGAACATAATGTGACGTCATAATGGTAATTTATATTATAATAATACATGTAGAAGCCATTGATAGTAGGTATACATTTTACCATTATGACGTCACAACTGTCAAAAACAATTTTAGTGCGTTTGCAGTCACGTGATTTTTTTTAATATTTTATCAATTTTAAATTGCTTATAATTAATTTAAAAAAAGTTTTTTGAAAGTTTTTCGCATCGATTATCAATATTATTTATAATAAAGTTTTAAAATACAATAAAAAAATCGATAATTATTTTTTTTTCAAAAGCCTAATTCAGGAGCAGTTCAATGTTTTGAAATTCTGTCATGTAGATCGTTACAATCGTACAGACTCAAAGACAAATTCTACATAGAATAAGATCGCTTTACAAGCTGAATTTTATTCAAATTGCTTGGAAAAAAACTTGTTTGGAAGTGTAAATCGTGCAAGTACCTATATGTTAAATACAGTATTAAAAAAAGATATCGTTTCAATCGATCAATTATTTTTCTAGCAGGATCGATTTATAATTCTACAATGCTTTCTTTATGTGTGGTCACAATCTAAGGTCATTATCAAATCCGATTTTTTGACAAAGCTTTCTGCAATAAAGAGCAAACATGTGCTTCTAACATTCTTCGAAAAGTTCTAAAAAATACGCAGCTTAAAGTTATTGGCATTTTTCTGTAGGTAGGTACGCATAGTTCAGCTCGTAATTTTAAAGCAGCGCTGGACAACCTTGGCTCTTTGAGCTCCTAGGAACTCTCCAGGTAGCTCCCAAGCGAGTGTAAGAGTGAGTGAGAAAGACATATTTTTGTTATACCTACCTGAAAATTTACCTGTGCGTATAACGAATATAGAGACCCTTGTAACAATACAGATTAATGCTGGTCGCTCTTCTGAAGTCATAAGTTGCCCAGCTGATTCACATCTTATTGCGAAATATTTTTCTAGTTTCCTTTTTTTAAACATAATAATTAATATACATATTACATGTATAGTACGGCTAAAATTAAAAAAAGGTCAAGTGCAAGCTATATTTGTACAATTAGTGTTCCGTGCCATCAGCCCCCCCACTTGGTTCTGCAGTTATGACGAAATAATTGTTTATAACAATAATTTGATGCGATAGAATTTTTGTAGTCATGAATCATGATAATTTTCATCAAATCTACATCTATTTGTCAATGATTTTTTTTAGATTTTCCTGAGCGATCCTTTTGATAATAAGGGTGGGGAATAGCATTTTTAAGCGGTTTTCCTGAAAAATGTCTAAAAATGAAAAAAACATCATCAAAGATACTGTTCATTCGTGCTTCACTAAACCTATATAGGCTGTGTGCACGAAGCCACTAGCGCCGCTAGTGGGTAATAGAGAATTATTGAACTCACTTTTTGTGGAAATCGCGACATGTTTCTATGGTGATAAGCTAAAAACTTTAGTTGGCCGGAACACAACAAACATTTCCGGATCGATTAGTTTTCCTATGTTTTCTTTGTATTAAAAAAACTTCATAAAATTATAACTATTTTCACTGTTAATAAACATTGCTCACTGACATACGGAAAATTTGAGCTTTTAGTTTCCACAAACGCTCGCATTGAAAAATTTGTAACTCCGCCTCCCTGCACATAGCTCATACTCTAATTTCTGAACGGCGCCACTTAACCTTCCCCAATAAAAAATGCCATCTTAACATTATGAAGAACTTAACTATATACCGTCAGTATTCTGCGATTCTGCTATTCGAGACAGAATAATTATTTTAGTATTTTTTAAATTTCATTTTTCCACGGGAGCTCATTGGCCAAATGACCTAATGTAGAAGCCGCCTCTAAATAATTTCTTACTTTTCTATGTCCAGTGAAAAACAATGAAATATTGTTATTGTGAGATATAATTTTTTATTAGGAAATTACGATTTTTGCCGTTCCTCGAAGCAGTTGAATTCTACGCTAGGGAAACTATTACGATGTTCGCAACAGTTATTTATCTATACTAATATCATAAAGAGAAAAGATTTGTATTTTTGTTTGTAATGAATAAACTCAAAAACTAGACCGATTTTAAAAATTCTTTCACTAATAGAATGCTACATTATCACTGAGTAACATAGGCTATATTACTAATCGAGTTAAATTAGAGATCCCTACGAAAACTCCAGTAATGTAACCCAAGGTGTAAAAAAAATATAGGTAATATAAAACTCAAAATTTGTCCGTCCGACAAAAACTTTTGAACGGTAACTCCGATCATCATAAAATTTGGACAGAACATTCATCTCGGTAAACTAAGATGAACGCCCGTACTCATGTTCTTCCCCCCCATTGGTTTTTTTTGAAACCGGGACGGACTGCAAGTAATAATATAGTTTTTGAAAAAAGGCAAATAATATCCTTGACGCGGATGTCTGACCCGCACGTGTCCGGTTTTATTTGACATTTATTAACCATTCATTATTCTAAATGATAATTTCAATTATCAGCGAACGCTTTCATGATTATTCTATTTTGTCGTATATGTGTAAAAGATAAAATGACAATTTTTTCATTTGGTGATAATAAAACAATTAAATAGACAAAATAATTTACATTTAATCAGCCATCAATTACGTCCGTTTTTTTGTTGCAGAACAATTTCTATTGATAAGAACAGGTTAGGTAGATATTTACATATATATCTTTTTCAAATAATTGTCGCGCACGGATTGCGTTCGCCAAGTTCTCGTAAAGCAATTGCGAAAAAAGGGCCGCAAAAGACAAGTGGGTTTGCCGGCTTTGCCGAAAAAAAGAAGCGAGATCCAAGAGAGTGCCAAGTTCCACTTGGCAAGTTTTTATGTTTTGTATCATAAATAAACCATAAACTTGCCAAGTAAAAACTTGGCATCTTCTTTTTTCGGAAAAGCCGGCAAATTTACTTGTCCTTTGTATCGAACTTGGCCTTTTTTCACATTTGCTTTTTTGGTGGGATTCTTACTACCTAATTCCGCTTAAAAAGGTTGAGTAGATTGATATTTGGCAATTACTGAGATTTGCAATATTAAAATATGCAAATATAACCTAGATTTACTGGAAGCAATTAAAAAAAATTGTATGTATAATTTTTAATTAATTGTCGGTAATAGTTTTTATGACACAATCAAAGTTTTCCATTGCATTTCCTCAACATTTTAAGTAATTATTAAAGTTATTATAATAAGCTAGATATTATTCCGTCCTAGTAAGTGGTTTGTTTAAGCTTTGAACAATTTACCGTTTAATATTTTATTAATTTTTGATTAAAAATGTTATTCAATACATTTTAATTTGATATTACGTTATTAAGACACTTTTTCCCTAGTTATTGTACTGATACAAATCAAGTTGCAACTTTATTCATGCGTAACATTTACAAATTACAAATTTACAAGTATACACGTTAAGTTATTATATCTACATATTAATTAATTTATAGCATAATATATTTCATTACATCCTTTTAAACGTTTTAATTAATAAGAACATCGACATTGAGTTTTATTTAACTATAGTTAAATAAAACTCAATGTCGATGTTCTTATTAATTAAAACTATGAAGTTTCCATTCAATCGAACATAATATGTTATGTTCGATTGAATGGAAACTTCATAGTTCTGAATATTGTTGAAATATAAGCATTGCATTATTTAGTAACTTTACGGTCCGGCTTCGTCCGGGTATATTTTGGTTTGGCAACGAAATAGTCAAGAACAGCGATTTTGTCATATACTAGCTATAACCCGCAACTAGGGATGTGACATTGAATGAAAAAATCGATTACTTAATAATCGATTTTTTTAGTTTGAATATAAATCGATTTTTAAAAAATCGATTTTAAAAGAAATAATCGATTTTTGTAGAAAAATCGATTTTTTCTGTTTTATAACAAAACTAAGAGAATAATATTAAAAATTTATTAGAATAAAAATCATTTAAAATGGTAAGTATAATAATAATAACCAAAATGACAACCTTATGGTTTTGATACAGATTAGAATTGTTGAAACTAAAATTTGACATTTTATTACAAATTGTAATTTACAATAAAAATAAAACCAAACGATAAGAATGAAAAGTAAAACGACAAGTTTTTGGTATGAAAATTAAAATACAAAACAAATCATGCTTTAAACTTTGAATTTAAAGAATCAAAAAACTAAAAAGAACCGTCTGTCGCACAGATGGTACTATTTAGAAAAATCGATTAAAATGTGTAATTTCTATAATCGATTCATTAAAAATCGATTATTGTCAAAAATAAAATCGATTACAAGAAATCGATTATAAGAAAAAAATAATCGATTAAAATAAAAATCGATTATTTATTCACATCCCTACCCGCAACTTCATCCACGTGGAATTTATATTTTTTGCGCGATATTCTAATTCTTTTTCTAAAATAAAAGTAGCTTAAGTTACTCCTTATAACATCAACTATTTGCCAGTGAAAGTCCCATCAAAATTAGCCGGAATAAGCAGACTGATATTTTATTTATATTTATAGATAGGTGCAAAAACAGAAAAAACAGAAAAATGTGATGAAAACTGAAAATTTGCGCTAGGAATCTTTAAAACTGTTCAATTTATTTATTTGAATTAATTGAGCAACTAACGTCTGTATAATTCATTGAAAAAGCAATTTTTACAGTATGTGGATTTTGTAATACGTTACTATATATACAGACACGGGAGAATACTACTATATTATATGTAATATTATAATATATTATTAGACACTTTAATTTTATTTATATATGTATAGATTCTTTCACTTATACCTGCTATTATAGACGCGCAGCGTATATCAACTTAGCATGGAATTTTTTGATATTTTTCGCTCATTGTGCGCATCCCTCTTTTATCTTAGCGTAATAACTAATAATTATAGGTATAGCCTATAGACATTTAAATAGTGAGAAACATATAAAATTAATTCAGTAGTTCCTGAAATCTACGACAAACAAACAAACATACGTACATACTTTTTCTCTTAGATTTGAAAACCCTAAAAAACTACTTATTTTATTTAGAAAATTACAGAAACTCTGCTACCATTTTATGTATTGACATGATTATCATTGTAAAGAAACAATAATTATTTCTTGCCAACTAAAATATAAGTAACAATTTAGTTTTTGAAGTAAAACTTTTTTTGGCGGGGTAGGGTAAAATCGATTCATTAGATTGAAAGTGAAACGAAACGTTGCAATGCGCGGATACCGGAATACTAGAAAAACTGACCGCACAGAGTTGTGCTATATTGGCTGCCTCGTAACCTAACTACAAACATCCATTTGAGTTACTTAAAATACAAAATGGGAATCTTCATAATATTTGAGCGACCTAATATTTGTTTGAGTGTCAAAGTTACGTCCTGCATTTTTTAAAAAATTTCGCAAATGATTTACTTATTCTGAGCGGCATTTTGTTAATAGTTAATTGTTTGAATGGAACTGCGTTTTCTAAAAAATATATATTTAGTTGACTGTCAATTAAATATACATTTTTTAGCAAACGCAGTTCTATTTAAACAATTAACTATTTAATTCGCATACCCCGTTATCGTTCACCCCGGAATTATTTTTTTGAAAACTCCATCTTTGCCCCATCGCGTTTCACTGCGAGACAATTCGTATACCCCTTTATCGAAAAAAGCGGTGGTTTTCAATCTTCATGAAAATGTGAGTTTTAAGTTGTAGTCTCAAAGTGAAAAAAAAATTAGTAATTAGTAATTTAGTCACCAAACTATTATTTTAATATCTGAAGTTATTAAAACAGTATCTCATCCTCAGTCGTCAAATTTTTTTTTATTCGACCGTTTTATAATTCCCCAAATAAAAATAAACACCGTCTTTTTTTAAATTTTCAGTACCTTAGTGTGGATATCAATTTTACAATTGACAATATGCAAAAATATTATAGTAGATACGAAAACGTTTCTAAAACATTGGGATCCTTCAAGAAAAGTACATTCAAATATATTAGAAATGGTAGATGAAATAATCCAAAAGAGAAGAGCTGGACAATGCGGCTACGAAGATAATGAACAGCACCTATTACCAACAGTATGTAAAATGGAAAGAAGTACATTTCTGCACAACGTTGACGAAAAATTAAAAACTGATTGCGATTTGATTGATAAAACTAGATTGACGAAAAATGACGAACGCTCGGTAAGAACATTGGGTGAAACAAGCAAACTGTATTTCATTTACCCATTTTACTTTTATTAGCCTTATTTCAATGTCGCCAGAATTTTCAATGGATTACAGTAGTATTATTGCAAATCGTATTATAATTGTTATTAACTCTAAAAGTTAATTGAGAGGAAATTGCAATTCGAGAAGATAAGGGCTTGCGGCACATGATCGATTGTTAGTTATAAAATGCCATTTTATTTTAAATCAAGTATATCAAAGTCTTTTCCTCAACTTACTAAAATTATTTTAAAAGGTTTCAAACATTGTCTACATTCTATATTGTGCCTATTTCTAAACCCTAGCAATTTACTATTTAAATTTTTCAACAGTTCCGTACTTTTTTTGAAAGCAATAATGCAGTATAAGACTAGTCTAATTAATATTAAATGCCTGAGACCTACTAAAAGAGCACACTGTAATTTTTCTGCTCATATTCACGCCCGTTGTTTTCGAGATGCGGGTTCAGACAATAATTCCATAGTGTACCTACTAGTTTCTTTAATAATTAAATTTAAAATACTAAAAATACACTAAAATCTACAGAGTGACATAGAACAAACTACATTGCATAGCACCACGCGATAGAAGACCAAAAAATAATTTAAAAAATTCCTATACACTAATGTCCGATCGTTTTTTGTTTTCAAGTTACAGGCTGTTAAGTTTTTTTTAATAATATTAATAAACTGAGAAAGCAGGCTCCCTCAGGGGAAATATTGGGATGTAGTTTGCATTTCAATGTATTATGGGATTAGCGTTCCCAGGGACCCGAGCTGGCACCAGCCGGTCTGTGAAAATGCCGGCTGTTAGATTCTAATACACAACTATAGACGGTAATGATCAAAGCTGCCATGATTTCATTTGGAAATGTGTATCCAAGAACAAGCTCTTCAAATTGAACACCTTCTGTAAAGCTAAATACCTTACATTCTTTAAATGATGTTGAATTTAATAAAAGCCTTCTTAATTTATTAAAATTATTAAAAAAAAACTTAACAGCTTGTAACTTGAAAACAAAAAGCGATTGGACAATAGTGTATAGGAATTTTTTTAATTATTTTTTGGTCCTCTATCGCGTGGTACTATGCAATGTAGTTTGTTCTATGTCACCCTGTATAAAAATGCAGAATATATAAAATATCAAAATTCTTCAAAATCTATATACAGCGTGTCCACGGAAGTTCTTTACAAATGGAATTTTTTTTGTTACTTATTGAAGCAAAATTTTTTTTCTGTGGAAAAGTTCTGCTTCGTCCAAAACCTCTAAAACACCAAAAAAAATTTTCTTCGACCTAAAGTTATACGAGGGAAATCAAAAAGTTTTATTTGACTAAAAATAAAAATTATCTGTGATATTCAAGATTTTCGTAAAATTAGTTACATAATCAAATTTAATTCAAAATAATAACATAACTAACTTCTAAGTAATTATTTATTCAGAATTATAAATCAGAATTAAAAATGTCCTCCATCTCTCTCCATTCAAAGAACTGTTCTCCTTCCAAAATCCGTCACTGAATTTCGAATCATTGTAGAAGGAATTTGATGGATTTTTTCGGTGATAATCCTTCCCAATTGATCAATATCTTGAAAAGGTCGTTCAGAGTATACCATTTTCTTTAGATAGACCCAGAGGAAATAATCTAGGGGTGTCAAATCGGGTGATCTGGCTTTAGTAAAATAAAACTTTGATTTCCTTCGTATAACTTTAGGCCGAAAAAAAATTTTTTTTTGGTGTTTTAGAGGTTTTGGAAAAGCAGAACTTTTCCACAGAAAAAAATTTTTTCTCCAATAATTAAAAAGAAAAAATCCATTTGTAAAGAACTTCTGTGGACACGCTGTATATATAGTCATGGAATTGATGGAAACCCAACTGTAAACTCATGATAACTGATCTAGTATAAATTATTTAATGGTGTCTGACTTTATAAATACACTCAAGAATTAATAGTAGTAGTCACTGGTAGCTTTTATTCTAAATTTAATTAGGAGTTCGTGGTATGGTCTACGACAATACTATGCGAATCCACATGAGATTCCAATTATCTTACCGTTTCCATTTGCAAAAATAGGATGTAATCGTTGGTTTCTTTTTCCATTGAATTAACGGGAGGAGTATTCCGCACAGTCTATTTTTAGACTGCACGTCGACTAACCTTTTGAATGGAAATCATCAAAAAGAAGAAACCAACGAGTAAATGTTTTTTTTGTTAATGGAAACGGTAAAGATGATTTAGTTAAGTCACGAGTGTGTTCGTTGGTTTCTTTCTTTTTTGAAAATTTCCTTTAAAATGATGGGAAATAGACGCGCATAGTCTATTTTTAGACTGCTCGTACGACTCATCATTTAAAGGAAAATCTTCAAAAAGAAACAACTACAGAACAGACACATAGTTTAAATTGTATCATACTAATTTGAAATAACTGGTATTCGTATTAAACTTGTAGGACGAGTTCGATTTCATTGTAGTTGGATCTGGAGCAGCTGGGTCGGTGGTAGCATCCCGTTTGTCAGAAAACAAACGCTGGAAGGTATTGTTAATAGAAGCCGGTGGACCGGCACCGACTTTAAGCGCTGTTCCATCGATGTATACAAAGTTAAACGAAGATCCTGATTTTGATTGGAATTACCCGCTAGCGTGGGAACCTAATGCTTGCAGAGGACGACCTGGAGAAATATGTAGTTATCCAAGAGGTTAGTCAGAAATGGTTTCTAATTTGATGAAAATTGAATATTTGTCATTGGAAATTAAAATATCAAGCAAATGACTTTTTCTTCAGGTAAAGTTATGGGTGGCACAACAATATTGCACGGTATGATGTACATGCGAGGTTTTCCAGATGATTTCGATAAATGGGCTAGACTCGGTTTAACAGACTGGAGCTGGGAAAAAGTTTACCCATATTTTCTGAAATCCGAAAATAACGTTGATATCGGTAAATACGGCATCAATGTAAGTTATCTAATTAAAAAGTATATTAAAAAAACGTAAAGGTATAAATGAAACTAATAAAGCTGAACGATCTATTATTAATTTATTATTAATATTTGTTATAAAAATGGCTAATTATTCTGTTTTTAATGTTTTTTACACGCTTTATATTAACTTCACTTGTAAGTTTGTATGTATGTATGTTTGTTAGTAACATTCGTTTGGACTTAGCAAGTGGTTTATTACTGTAAGAGCAATCGTTGACCGAGCGGTCTGAGGCGCGGGTCTTCGCTGACGTCAACTCTCGGATTCACCGGTCGTGGGTTCTAATCCCGTCCACGCCGAAATAAAAAATTTATCATTTTTAGCCGAAATATCATCAAAAAGGAGGACTATTAACAATTGGTAGATTTAGAGATCAACCGAAGTTAGCTAATGATATTTTACAAGCGGCCAAAGAACTGGGTTTTGATATTAATGTTGATATCAATGCTAATGCCACCGGATTTGCCATAGCCCAGGCCACAACCCGAGACGGTATCAGACTTACAACGTCTAAAGCGTTTATTTATGACGTAGATGAAAAACCAAACTTAATTATTAAAACGCATGCTCAGGTATTGCAAAAAATTTTACGCCAAAATATACATTTACGTTAAAAACAGTAAAAGTAAACTTTTAAAGCTATAGGATTGCTTAAACTCTTGTATGCTACAGTTTCAGGAAAGTGACTTATTTGGCATGAAGTATTTACAGAACTCGCCTGTGATTGTGTTGTTCCCATGAGAATGAGTGTGGATAGTCATTTTCCGCAATTGTAGCATGAATAGCTATTATGATTTGTTTGATATAAATAGCATTTGAGATTTTCATAAATTATTACCTACAATATTAAAATTACTACAGGTTTTGAACGTGCTAATTGATGAAAAGAATACAGCGTATGGAGTTCGTTATCAAAAATGTGGAAAAGTCAAATATGCTTACGCTAAGAAAGAAGTTATTTTATCGGCAGGAGCAATTGAATCGCCGCATCTTTTGATGAATTCTGGAGTTGGTCCAAAAAAACATCTTGAAAGTGTTGGTAAGAAGCACGCGATATGTTTTTGTTTCTGATGAATAAATTTCGATGTAGTTTGTTTTTAAATGCCAAACAAAAGACGAACAATTGAACTGAGCTCTAATTTGTTTTAGGCATAGATGTTAAATTTAATTTGAAAGGAGTTGGTAAGAATTTACAAAATCATGCATCATACAGCGTGGTTTTTCATACAAAAGAACCTATGGCAAATAGAATGTCTGCAAAAGCGGTTGACGAATTTTTGAAAACTCGAACGGGGCCGCTAACTTCAACTGGGCTTTCACAAGTAAAACATTCAAAATATTTTTACATTAAATCTATAGAGTTGAATTTTAAGGTGGCGCATATAAATTACACGAATCTGTTTGAAGCTAAAGCGTGTTTATGTAACGCAAAAACCTGCTTATGAACGAACATACAATTATAACGTTTTAGCTTCAATAATTTTGCATTTTTGGCATGAGCCTACGCTCAGATAGTGTGGTCATACTGATTGCCATCGCTCCCGAAATTTATAATATACATTAAAAAAATATATATGAAACTGAACGAATCATTAACTAATCAATTCTCAGCATCTTGAAAAATCAAGCCTGGAGTTGTAATTCTACATAGACATCGCGAAAACATTTGAAAAGTCGCGAATCAAAACCAGACAAATTAACTATTTTTACGTATAACAACATTTTTTTTAAATAGATTTATTCGTTTTTTTTTATTTGAAATGAAAGTATAAAATATTTCAAAAATAAACACTACGGTTTCCTGCAAAAGAACTAATGCTGGATTTTGAAGTCTGATGCAACTTTCAGCATTAAATCTAGATTTAATACTGCTTAATTTTTAGCTGACGGGATTTGTTCATGCTGGTGAATCAGCTAAAGAAGAACGATTACCGAATATACAAATGTTCTTTGATGGGTTCCGAGCTTCTTGCTCACTGGACGGAGCAGAAGGATTTAAAATCAAAGAAGTTGTTAGGTAAGGTCATCATATTTAATTTTCTTACTACCGTTTTCTGATACACCTAGGTACATTATATTTATACAGATTGATTCATAACAATGAGAATTCCGAAAGCTAAAGATACCACACGTCAAACGGTGGCCATTGACGCAAATATGCCTTGTCCGAAAGTTGATAGTTTGGGAAATACAGGGTGTTGAAAGTTAAAAATTTAATTCGCTTTTTTACCGTTATTCTGCAAATATACGTAACCACTAAGCGTAACTCCGCGACGGTATTCGTGTTGTTAGCATAGTTACCTTAAAATATATGGTAATCGTATCGGTATTTTCGCGAAGTTGTGACGCTCGACACTTTCAGAAGACGACCACGCTCCGAGAAAATATTCATTGATGAGAAGACGGGCCAGAAATGAAATTAAAAAAAAAAAAAATTGGTTGTCTGTAAAGTCGGTTTACGGACGATAGTTTCCGTAATACATAACCTAAACCTCCCAAAATTTGGTTTCAATCCGCTTATCCTTGGTGTCGGAATGATAAGAAATGTCAAAAGTGACGTTTGCAACTTACAAAGTATTATGTTCTAATAATAATTAGTTATTCCAATACTTAACTTAGAAGGCTTTGCATTTCACAATATACTAATGTCAAAAAATTGAATTAAACATTAGAAATGCAGCTGTTTTCATGTTAAGACAAGACACATACGTTTGCTTCTAATTTCCATGTACGGCAAACAAAGACAACCGACCGCGTCGCGCCATGCATTACACAACATTGCATTTATACAGCTATTTTTCTATATAAATTTGTATAAAATATTTTTCTATATAAATTTGTATAAAAAAACTGTTTAGGCAAATTCTGTTATACGAAATCTATGTAAAATGTTCTCCTCTTTCGTTTAAGACTGGTTTCAAACCGATCTGATTTAAATTGAGCGAGAAATTAGCAAAAAGCACGCACAGGGTCAGGCGGAACGTTAGGAACGTTAGGAACGTTACGTTACACTTTTTCGAACATGCAGCCGGTGTTTTATCAATTTATAATATTGGTGGTTCATCAATTTATAAGACGTTATCACGTCAAAAACAAAATGCTATGTCCAGTCGTTAGGGTAAAGTCTATAGATCGATTCAGCCCTAAAAAATGGCAAAAAAAAATAGAACTAGCAAATTTACAGACGTATGCGATTAGTAAAAATAGAAATTAAAATAGCTGAAGAAAAAACCGTTAAAAATATTCCAACAACAATCAAAAAAGGCCTTGTGTTTTAAATATAAAAATAGATTATATTAGAATTTGATATAATATTTTACCGGCGCGGTTCGCCTGTGTTGATTAAATTTTGTTATCTGAAGATTATCTTTAAATACGTTGTTTAATTGCGGGATCTGTATATTTCATTCGTTCAATCGAGTTAATATAATACGCGCCACGAATCTAAAAGGCATGGAAGTTAGATGCGAATGTGGGCTTGCGCTTGTACAGTTTGTTGAAAAACTACAAACTCGCAACTCAACAAAACTGAAATAACAATAACAACTTGACAATAGCGTACTCGACAAAGGCAACGAGCGATCACGGCCAATCACCGACGAGCGCACGTTCCGTGCAGGTCGCTGGGAGATGGTGGGAGTCTTAACGGTTCTAAAATGTGCCTTTGCGACGCTGTTTGTGACTAACTTCCGAACCTTTTAGATCCGTGGCGCGTATTATACCTTAATTTTCACTTGCTTCGCTCGTTCTTTCCAAATTCTAATAAATGATTATGTTGCGCGCTCGCTGAATTTAGAATTAAACTTATTTGAATTTTGCATTAGGAGGAATCCTGATGCTTTTTTCAAGATATAAACTATCGAATGGTAAAAACGGGATTCAAATCTTTTCAGTATAGCGAATTCAATCCGATTTTCGTCCGGACGAAGCCGGGCCGGGCAGTTATTATAGATCTAAACATTCCTCAAGAAAAGACTATTGAACGGTAAAAACCGCATTCAAATCCGTTCAGTAGCTCTTGTATTTTTAGAAAATTAAATTATGATCTCTTATATATTAGTGTTGATATGTACATTGTACAAGATAAAATAAAATGTTTTTAGATTTTCACCGACAGTATTACGCCCAAGATCTAGAGGCTATATACAATTGAGAAATAATTTCCCAAAAACGTATCCAGTTATAAATTCTGGACTCTTGTCGGATAATCGTGATGCGCATGAAATACTTGATGGCATAAGGTACAGAAAAATTATTTGTAATATTTAAATATTTTTGAAAAATTCCAAATTGAGTTTCCCGCTAATTATTTTCTTATTTTGACATTTTTATATTTTATATTATAATATGAAAATTGTTAGAAAATACATTTATTGATGTACAAAGACGTGTCATAATTTTACGAAAATAAGTACATTTTTTTCAAAAACTTTCTATAAATTCACTTCTCAGTTAGTTAGGATCGGCTTGAAACTTGCATGTCTCAGAAAAAACGCTTGATTTGAAAAAAAAAAAACAAACAAAAACTTATTTCAGATTATTTTTTAAGTTATAAGCTTTGACCCATTGATTTTGTTATAAGTGATTTGAAGATTTTTTTTCTTTTTTAGACTGGCTCTAAAATTAGCATCAACAGGGGTTTTGAAAGACAAATTGGAATTAGATAGAACAAAACAACCAGGCTGTGAGGAATTTGAATTTGATACTGACGAATACTGGTTATGTGCTATTAAATATCAAACTAATGCTGAAAATCATCAAATAGGGACTTGCAAAATGGGAACAAATGATGACAGTAAGTAGAAAAACGCATGCATGTTTTGTGTGCATGCTCACGATATTAATACTTCTATTTTTATCAGTAATTGCTAAGTTCGACTAATTACATAGCCAAACATAATATAATACCTACTGTAAAATCACAAATGCAAAATTCTAACATGTTTAACTAATCGTATTATTATTGTAGTTCATTGCAATACATTTAATGTAATGGTAGGGAGTATTATTAAGAAGAAAATGTAATGTCATTATATTCGGGACTCGAACCTGAAACTCCCAGTTTCGTGCTGGTTAAGTTACTAGTTACTCAGCAATGTCCTTAGCTGACATTCATTTATTTTATTAACCTTCACTATATATTTCAGGATGGAATTATAGTTGATGAATGACGATTGCTTTCCACTATGTCTAATATAATAGTACAACATACCGATTTACATAATTTTTTTTATTTATAGATGAATCTGTAACAGATTCTAAACTCAGGGTGCGTGGAATTGAAAACTTAAGGGTCATCGATGCGTCCGTGTTTCCTCATATCACTAGTGGAAACATCATGGCACCGATAATAATGATTGCTGAAAGGGGAGCAGATTTCATCAAAGAATGTTGGAAAGATCGCTCATGATTCGAGTGAAAATTAGAAAAATTTAATCAATTTTTCATATCAAACATCAAACCTGGAAATCTGTCGAAGCAACCAAAGCTAACTTTATACCTAACGCTTAAATCTTAGTCAAATTAATTATTTTTGCATTTATTTATACAAAATTTTAAAGAATAACGTAATATTTATTAAACGTACACTTACCAGTTAATGTTGAAGCTGTATGGACCTGAAACCAAAAGAAAATATAAATTAGTAATTGATAATTGAGTCATGCGCATTTTGAGATCGAAAAAAAATGGCGTCCAATCACAATTCCTCACGAAAACTCGAGTAGTAATTTTATTTTTGTGGTTAGAAACCAGAAAAAACAACAATTTAAACATTTCTGAATATAACAGCTTTATTTATCGAATATGCTAAATTCCCATCGTCAGCAAAAATTAAACTCATTGCTCTCGAAATATTGTGTAACGACGTTAACTAATAAAGAAGTTACCAAATTGTTGTTTTTTCTTTCTAGTTGTAGATAATTAACGAGCGTAATTATAACAAAAGAATACTTACAAGGGATTAGATTTGGTTTCAGATTACCATGTTTTATATAAAGTTTTTAGTAAATTTTGTTAAATTATTTATTTAATTCGTTTATATTAAATTATTATGGAAAAACTGTGGAAAATAAAACAAATGTTCTGATAATTCCTTACTCATCTATGAACTTATCCTTTATTTTTCTCAATCAGATTCACGTGACCTTGCAAACTGGCGGCCATAAAACAAAGAAAAAGTAAGATTTTTAAGGTCTCACTTTTACTCTCGATTTATTCACGTGCATTTTAAAATTAAATGAATATTATTATTAATTCAGATAATTAATCAGCGTAATTGCTTTGCGGTTGGAAGCACGTTTGTGTAATTTACGCCAATAAACAAAAGCAGAAAGAAAACAAAAACAAATGCATAACGCATTTTCAAGGGCGACTAATCAGAGTGCATCGACATTATTTTGAAAACAAAACTACTATTTGTAAACTTGGTCTATTCATACTATTATGTAGCGTCGCGTCATTGGCAAAGTTATTCTATTATTAGAGCAATGCAAAAAACATATTGTCTATCTATCATCTAATACATGTAATATTGTGAGGTCTGTGGTTGTCTGTAGCGGTTAATCTCAAGAACAATTCGAAAGTTTGGCGTAGGTTTGAAGACTATACCTGTACGGACTTGGAACCTCCACGATTCCGCACATTGTATCTGCACGGACGGGCTATTTTTATTTTAGTAGAGGTTCCTTGTGTAGCAGACATGTTGCAGTTTTCAGGTAGTGCAACATGGACGTGTGTAGGTCGA
Source organism: Xanthostigma xanthostigma (assembly GCA_963575645.1). Taxonomy (NCBI): domain Eukaryota; kingdom Metazoa; phylum Arthropoda; class Insecta; order Raphidioptera; family Raphidiidae; genus Xanthostigma; species Xanthostigma xanthostigma. Next base: position 16,412,976 of record OY754472.1, on the reverse strand, counting down.
CGGAAGATGCTTTTATTTTGACAATGTATATTGAAGACGAAGAAACCAAAAAAAGAAGATTTTGTGTGTATCCTAATTTCATGATTTATTTCTTGAATTATGGAGTGAGATCAACAAACACTTACTTTATGAGATCTTACAATAACTAATTTACAATACCAAAACATAAGAGTCGGTCCAGCACGTCTAGAGACATAGCAGGTTTGAATTGTACCCCGACCGACACGATTTAATGGCATCCCCGGATATAGGCTCGAGCGAGCGAAGCAAGAACACCCTGAAAAAGCCAAACGGGACCATTTAACTTTGAACAAAAACGGATTAACACAGTTTTGAGATCGGCACTTATAATATAAGCTCATTACGCCCTAACTTTTCAAAATTTATGTAGTACCAATGTGTGCTTTGTGTTTTTAGAGGGTGAAAACCACTGATTGCAACGTTACACATATATATTTAAGTTTGATACACATTTACCTATTCTTTAAAACATTACGTAAAAGTTTAAACAATATTGCCTTTTATAAAAGCAAATCCTAACAGGTAAAACTCCGTTATGCAGCATAAATAATTATTGTTTTGAAATTTCCAATTGCTCATTAGTGTATTTGCCATAAGGCACTTACACTATTGGCGTCGGTCGGATGGCGGGACCTAGGGGTCGGACCAAAATTTCTCGACGTTTCATAACCTTCTAAGAAGTTTGGCACCATTTTTGGAAAAGTATGTTTATATATGTATATATATATATATTTATATATATATATATGTGTTAGCACGATAACTCTCGACAGACTTAATCGATTTAAACGAAATTTGGGCCACATGTTGGAATCTATCACCGCACGAAGCCTATTTAAAATGGGCCCAATCGGGCCACGTTAAGGGTGGTATTTAGGGGTTGAAAAAATTTTTCAGGCCCAAAAATACCGAAAAAATTTTCAGAATCGTTTCAAATTTGAAATTTAACCCTTTAGTAATTATTAAAATATGCTGCTAAAATTTTAAAAACATCGTCCCGACAGGACCGGACTTACAAATTTTATGAAAACACAAGTTTACTGATATAGGTAGATTTACATACTGAAGGGTGTATATAATTTGGTACAGATGTTGAATTGATATGTAGTATTGAAATTTAGTAAAAATTGTTGTTTTAAGGGGTGTATTAAGGGGTAATTTTTTTATTTTGTCCAAAAATAAGTTCATACAATAGAGCCACACTGCCTATAAAAGCAAATACACTATATTGTCGGCAGGGTTTGGCACTGCGACCCGAGTTTTTTATATTTAAACAGTATTCAGCAATTGTTACTATTACTGTCAGTTACACCCCTTAAAACCACCCCTTATAGCCACAACCCTGTACGAAAAAAAGAGTAGAGGGTTGAAATAATCAAACGGCATTACCAGTGGCGGATCCACGGGGGGGGTTTCGGGTCCAAACCCCCCCCTTCCAGAGAATCAAAAATCCCAAATTAAAATCTTACTGCGTGATAAAAAAAAGCTTTTCATGTTTTTCATGAAATCTCCGCAAAAGGAGTAAAAATTTTTCAAGACCCCCCCCTTGCCGTAATCCTGGATCCGCCACTGGGCATTACTTATATATATAGTTTCACACAATATTTTACTTATATGTAAAATTTAAAGATTTGTAGAAAATTCATCGCCGCTGCCAAGCTCTTCCTCCCCCTCGTGCTCAATAATGGGTAGACAATTGTCACAATTCGATCCGCAGAACACCCCACATGCCATATTATAAAAAATATAGAAAATTTGAGGATTTGAGGATACCTACATTCGTGTTGGTGACTAGGTATGTATGAGTTTAGATGTATTTACGGGGTCGCTAAACGCGCCGAGAGTAATGCCATATTGTGCGTGCTCCGAAAATGTTCCTAAGAATGGCAAGTAGTATTTTGACGATAACTCTGTCAACTTTTAAATATCTTAATTTTGTAGTTACGTTCCGGGGCTACAGAACCTGTAGAGATGAACTTTTTAAGGCTTTCGTTTTTAAGATGTTTGAGTTTAAAGGACTCCAAAAAGGTGTCTTTTGCGCTGTAAGACGAAGCTCTTACTATATCTCAACAAATGAAAGTCCTAAAAGAAAAACAAAAAGTTCTAACATTTTCTAACGACAAAGGCCTTCATTTTTTGTATCTTGCATATTTCGCATATGTCACTTTATTTAAGCGTAATCTGCAGCAGAAAGATATTTTTTTCCAGTGTTCGGAAAAAAGTTCAATGTTAAAACGATTTTTTTTCCAAAACTAAGCATCCAAATTGGAGCAAACTCCCGATACATGTTGCTAGTACCCAAATGAAGTAGATCGTAAGTGGGTTTCGTTTAAGGACGTAGTCCTATGTTCAGGCTCGTTTTCAACCGTTATTTCAGAATTTTTTTTTAATATCAAAATAATGTACGATGTTTTCAATTTTGTTACATGTTTTTACTGACATCGTAAACTAAGAAAAAAATTTGTTTTGCTTAATTTTACGCCATTTTATAATTGTTTTTTTAACCTAAAGTAGACAACTTTAAATGGAGGTAGGTAGGTAGCGCGGGTGATAACGTCACTTGGAGTCAATTGAATTATAAAAATTAAATTGGTTATTGTTTCGTAGGCTTGTGGCTCTATCGCGTACTAGAAATATCATTTTTATTGATAAATAACAAAATGGCGGGTTTTAGAAAAAAAAACAACGAGAAAATCGTGATTTTTTCGTTGAAAATCGGTTAAAAAAAATAGAAATAATTTTTATAATTAAGTAATTCTAGTACCGGACGGAGCTATTGTTGTGTAGAATACCCTGTGCAAAACTGAAAGCAATCGGTTGTATACTTACAATTGTTTCAATCACCCGTGCCGCTTAGAAAAACGTAGCTTTGAGAAAAACGCGTTTAAAGTTTTAATTTCAGATTTCTTACAAAAAAATAAAAATGAATATTTAGTATTTACACTAATCAGCTGGTGTAGGTATAGTAAACCTTCCGTTTCTTCAAAGGCATCGTTTTCTGCTAATTTGTTTGCTCTACTCTGCGAGAGTATAAGGGTAACGTGATAACAATTGAGAGGTAAGAGCAGGTAAGAATCTTACCGTAAGACCGTTGCTGCTCTCGACTATATGCTATAGCTTTGTAAATATTTAATATTTCGGTCTAAAATTTTTACAGTATTTTCTCAATATATTATACTTACTAAAAATGTAAAAAAATAAATTCGATTTTTCAAAACCCGAACACCAGACTACGTCCTTAAATTAGATTTTTGCAATTAATCCATCGATTTTATTATCAATCTTGGCTTCAAAAAACCTGTATGACCATCTCATTTTCGCCGTAACTCGGTCAATTTAAATTGATGATAACATTTAGCAAAGCTCATTTTCAAGGGTTTTTCAAGGTGTATAAAAAAGCTATTCAACATTTTTTTACCAAAATGTTGTTGTCTCTCTGTAAATGACGTTTAAAGGAATAAATATATTTGTTAGCGAACAAACTTTCATGTTTAAACGGTCATAACTTTGCTTCTATTGTACGTACAAAAATAGAAAAAAGTGGAATAGATTCTTATTTGATAGGCTTTTTTTTGTTATTTTCAGTATTTTGATAGAGTGCATAGTTTTGGAATTATTCGTGAAATACCGCTTGAAAATGTCCATATTTCAATGAAAACTCGAGATTTTCAATCGCAAATAACTCGATAAATATCGATTCAAATACATAACTTCATAGGACATTTTTTGCTTAGAATTCAATAATGTATCGATTCCTGAGGTTACTTTTTCCAAAAAAATCTCAACCCTTGAGAAGGGGTGGCATTCACCCCCAGGGTGAAAGCACACATTGGCACCATGTAACTTTTGTTCCTTGAGCTATCCCCTACTAGGGATTGCAATCCCGCAGCTAATTCAATCTCGCGGGATTGATATGCGGGATCACGTGGGATCCCGCATCTTTGAAATAAATTATATTGTTATAGAATCAAATTGAAACTACAGATTTTTGTGTTAAAATCAACTTTTATTAAACATTTCTTACATTAAGCAACATAAATTATTTCTTTTCTATTAATTAAGTATAAGTAATTAGTAATCTGTTTTCTTAGATTCATCTTTAATTAATGTTTGGCATAGTTTGATAGTTTTGTTTAATTTTACCCTTACTCCTAACATTTATTGTATCATCTCCGAGCCTGCTTCTGAGTGAACAGCAAAAAATACATCCAGATGCTGGAAACGCTCTCTCGGCTTTTACGCAAGTAGGCTGAACCGTCAGGATATATTATAGGCGAGCGTCAGGTACTCTCCTCTGATACCATCGGACTCAAAGAATGTCATTTCTTTCTTCAAATTACCTCAAAGTCCTTTTGCTTGTTGTATGGCTTTTTCTTAAATATTTCTTTTTCTTGTTGAAGCTGTTAAATTTGCGGGATCCACGGATCCGCGCTTTGAAGGTGCGGGATCCAGCAGATTAATAAAAGCAGCGGGATCCCGCGGGAATGCGCGATCCCGTTTTGCTGGGTTGTATAATCCCTATCGCCTACTTACTGCTAAAGTTTTATTAAAATCGGTGCTGTTTCTTAGAATTCGTGGGTGAAAACCGCTGGAGACTGGACTATTAGTAAATACCTACATAAGTACTATAAAACGTTATAGTTATTAAATTGGAACTGACCTTAACAATTTGTTGTTTTACACTTTTTAGTGGTCTTTTTTGAAAGGCCGTTCAAATTTTTATATTTAGGATGGCGCTTATTACGCTCGGGAAGTCACCATTAAAACGTAGTTTTTATTATCTCAATTGCAAGGTTAGGAAAATATAGAATTAATCAATATACCTACAAAGTATTAATTTTTTGTCCAAGGATGATAATATGTACATAAATAAATTCCACGACTAAAGTTAAATGTAAATAAGTAAATATAGGTATTATTATTTAAAATCAATAAAATAAATGAAATATGTTTATAAAATAAACAGAAGTATTAGGCAGTAATTCATTCATTTTATAAAATTTTATATAAAATTTATTCCAAAAAAAAATTCTTTGTATGTTATGCCGGAATGCTAAAAAAATGACACTTCCGGTGTCTTTTACCATTCCAAACCACAAGTGGGGAATGGTACTATAGTTTAGGTAAAAAATCACTTTTCAAAAATTTGACAATATCTTTCCGTTTTGAGGTCCCCCGAATCCAAAAAACATATTTTTAAAAAAACTCTGTGCGTCTGTTAGTCTGTTTGTCTATGAACACGATACAGGTCAAACGGATGAGCGGATTGAAACCAAATTTCGGGAGGATGTTTGGTATGCAAATATGAAGAGCCCTATTGTTTTTGGGGAAAATCGGCACATGCGCAGAAGAGATATATTATGCTATAACGGTGTTTTTATATAATAATGGTATATACTTTTTATAACGGCTTATTATTCTACTTATTTTTTCAAGAAAGTTTCGTTGAAAATTTTTTTTCTAAGCTTTATAGTTTAGGAAATATTTTGAAAATAAAAAAAAATCCGCCGGTCTTTTGTTTTATGGATCTGTCAGAAATAAACTAGTTTGGCATGCTTTGATTAATTTTTACATGACGTGGGGTGGAACATATTATGTAGGTAACCATGGCAACCAATAGCAAATATCATATTGAATACTAGCCATTACCCGCGTCACCTCACACGATATTAGAAATTTTATTTTCTTTATTATAATCAAAACCAACATTTTTGAAGTTGGAATGGTCCCGTCGTCCAATTGGCTGGAATTTTTTTCAATAAACCAATATTTATGTCAAACGCCTTGGAATATGAGGCGTTTCGTTCTTGTTGAAAATTCGCCTTTGCCGACTTTATAACACCCGGAAATGGCGGCAAAGATGAATTAATTGATCCGATTTTTCGTAAGTTTCTGTCACAACAAAGCTGTTTTCAATTTTGCAAGCATACAAAACATTAAAATTAAAATAAATTCTTATAAAAAATATCGAAGTAGTAGAAAATATTTAAAATGAGAGAAAACTGCCATAAATGTTAAAGAACACTTAAATATTTTCACATTTATTTTTGAACTTATTGTGGAACTAGCTACCGTTTTTTCGTCGACTTACGTTGCAAAATTGGTGTCCACAAAAAGCGCTTTCATTTTAACGCGATAATAGATAGCCTATGTCCAATGTCGATCCTGAAGGTTCATTCTAAATATTGGTGAAAACATTTTTGAAAATGGATGAGTAATTTCGGAAATTACAAACTTACAAACTTTACCTCTTTATAATATTAGTATAGATATAAATAAAGCGATTTAGGTATCGTTTTTTCCAGAATTGACCATTCAATTATAACACAAACATTCTATACAATTACCCAATTGTCGATATAAAAATATTCTAAAGCCTTGTTAGTTTTTAACCGTTTTCTTTTGCTGAGAAATAATATTGATGCAAGTATTTTTATACATAACTTTTGACTTTAATGTTATTAAGAATAGTTATTTTGCTTCGCTATGATGGTAGTAAATCTGTTTAACAATAAAGAACAAGAAAACAATAGGCATGAATAAGTTAAGGTTACGAAGTTTCCGTGTGTAACTTATTTAAAGATTGCATATTACTGCGAATAGTAAAACTATTTACTTAATTGAACAACAAAAAATTAACAAACTTTGAACACCTAAATACACATGTCTAAATATTAAAATATCTATATTAACAGATGTCAATTAAATTTATAAAAAAATACTTCTTAAAAATTAAAGATACATTTAAAATAATTCGTAAAGTTAATATTTTATTCCGTAGGAAAATTAATGGTGCCATTCTGTACGGTCGGTGTAATAATTTATTTAGTACTGATAATTTTTTGCTACTTTCTAATTAAGACATTGCATAAATTAAAGTGAGACAGAAATTTAGCCGAGTTGAACGTATAACAGAGTTTACAGAATCGTTCCATAAGGCCTAGCACACATGAAGAGCGTTCAACGCGCGTTGGCCCAACGTGCGTTTACAATTTCTATACAATTGTATATAACTGTTTATATGATAATGCGCGTTGGCGCCGCGTTGAACGCGCGTTATCATATAAACAGTTATATACAATTGTATAGAAATTGTAAACGCGCGTTGGGCCAACGCGCGTTGAACGCTCTTCATGTGTGCTAGGCCTAAGTATAAAGCCGGGACCGCACATTGGGGCCAATGTTGGTGCCAACAACGCTCAGCCAATGTGTGGATCGAGATTATAGCGTTGGTGTCAATGTTTGCTCCAACGTTGGACGTTGGCCGTCTTGTGTCGGTTTTTTGACGAAACATCAAAGGGAATTTGTCCCAACGTTCGTGTAATCGGCCACACATTGGCGTGTAAAACGCCAACCAGTCTTCAGTATCTGATGAAGCGAGTGACAACGTCGTAATATTATTTAAAATTATAAATGATGTCATGAAAGGAGGCATGGTCAAATGAAAATGTTTTTGGAGCTTTATCAAGCAGAATCAGTTTTATGAAATCTATTAAAGACCACAAAAATAAAAACGGACTTTTTTTTGGTTTTGTAGAAAAATAATATTATGTTAAGCAGCGCTTAGCACAGCAACCGCACCCACAGCCACTTCTCGGTCCGACATGTTGATGTTGGCTCTGCTTGGAACTAACTGAGGTTGGCTCCAATAAATCCCAATGTGTGGAAGTTTTTCAAAACTAATACCGCAAACATGCGCCAACGTTGGCGCCAACACTGGCCCCAATGTGCGGTCCCGGGGTATTGGAAATATTGTAGTGTAAATTTATACATGCTTAACAACTAAACTTCTAAGAGGAAAGTCGAAATTCACTTTATGTCGAACAAATGAGCCATTCTCTTCCTCTAAAATCCAAAAGATTATGTAACTGAATTTATAAAAACGTTATAATTCACTCTAAATATGATTTCCCTACGAGATACTGTGAATCTAGACACGTTCTAGTTCAACAAAGAAAAAAAAGCAACAGCCGTGTGTTATATTGCACGAACCATTAGGAGCCACTTTTGACCCTTTAACAACTAAAAATCTATTTAACATAAACAATATGAAATTTGGTTTATTTATTAAAACCTCTTAGAATTAGATTAACTAGAACCCCATATTTCATAAATACAGCTCAAACGGTTATTGAGATATTAACGTCTAAATAAATCGGCATTTTTATCACTGACTGACTCACTGACATAAAAAATCTAACCCATTTTCAGATGACCTAGAAAGTTGAACTTTGGCGTCCAGCTACGTAATTGTGTGTATATAAAGGAAAAAACAATGAATTTTTAAGGTTTGAAATATTTTCCAAGTACCTAGCGCCTTTCGAAAAAGAAAACGTAATTGTGTGTATATAAAGGAAAAAACAATGAATTTTTAAGATTTGAAATATTTTCCAAGTACCTAGCGCCTTTCGAAAAAGAAAACTATAGGTACAAGAAAAAAAATAATTTTACAAATCACTTTTGAATAGTAAATAATAATGTTTTCTTTACAAAAAGTAATGGTATCCCATCAAAAACATAAATGTGAAGAAGGGAGCCAAGTTCAATATTCAATACAAAAAGAATTGAGATCTAAAAAGGTGCCAAGTTTTCACACATATTTAAACATGAAGTTTAGGTATAAATCTTTATATATAAAAATTACGTGTCACATGTTTGTCCGCGATGAACTCCTAAACTACTGAACCGATTTTAAATTTGATTTGCACACCGTGTGCAATTCGACCCAACTTGAAAGATAGGATAGCTTACATTTCAATTTATAGTCGCAATATTATTTTATTGCAAATTATTTGTCTATTCCTTGACAGTCATAATACAACCATATAAGATGGCGATCCTGTTGACTGGATTGAGTGAATATTCAATAGATGGCGCAACGAACTTAACAACCATATAATATAGCGATACCTGTTGACTGGATTGAGTGAATATTCAATAGATGGCGCAAGGAACTTAACAACCATATATCTAGATCGAGGATGTAAAAAAACTGAATATCGTTTAAAACTGCTCGGCACGACGGCGCAGCCGGAGTGCTCGAAATAGAGTAAGTGTTTTAAAGACCAGTTATCCACGAATACTTTACGCTATTTTTTTTCGAGCACGACGGCGCAGCCGGAGTGCTCGACATACACACATATACGCCCATGTATATTTTAAAATAGCTAGCAATTAATAAAATAGATAGATAGATAGATAGATGTTCCAATTAAATTGTTTTATTATTTCACTTTATACGTAGCGAAGCACGTACAGGGCCGCTAGTTATAATATAAAACACGAAAACTTACCAAGTAAAAACTTGGCACCTTTTGAGATCTCAATTTTTTTGTATTGAATGTTGAACTTGGCTCCCCTTTTCACATTTATGTTTTTGGTGGGATACATATTAAACTCTATAACTCGAAGTATCAGTTATTTGTGAACTCTATATTTCGAAATAAGATTCTGTTAGTCACAGTTTATTGTTTTTTGGATTCCTTAAGCCGAAGTTACAAAATCATAAATCGTTTATCTAAAACGTTTATATTCAAAAGTAGTGTGAAACATTTTTCTACAGTGTCGTATCTCTTCTTCAGATATAATATTTTATATTTAATTGCTGTTTAGTTTTTTCAAAATGAACTCTTCTTCAAATCTCACTATGAAAACTGCCTGAAAAATATGGCGGAAATGGATGACAGAAAAAAGACGATAGTTTTCAATGTTTATTTATCGATACGAAGAAACAATCGAAGTTATCTTGAATCTACTCAAGTAAACTTTGCAACTACTCAAGTTTGTTCTCCTTAGCTCTAGTCTCCTTGGTTTTAACATAAATATTTTTAATCGGTCATATAATTTAGTATACATATGTTTTTCATATCTGGAGTGCTTTTCTGTTGATAAAACTATTTTTCCGATTTTTCCTGTATACTATTAAGAAATTTGGATTGTCGGATACGAAAATGATTCTTTAAAAAGATATTAATCAAAAATGCGCGTGAAACAATGGTCATAAATTTTTATCAAAAAAATTCTTTCGCAAGGCTTTGTCAACGCTAAAGCATGACCAACTTTTTTATATATATTTTCAATTGCTTGTATACAAATCCATTCATTCATAAGATTAACATTTTATGTACGACTACTTTCTTTGTAATATTCTGAATTATATTTTTAACTGACATCAAAAAAAAGAAAAAAATCAATTCAGGCGTCTTAATTCACTGGCGAAGGTAATTGAAATTTTTATTTTGTTTAATAATTTATTTATCAGTTCCTCAGAGCTCAACTGTATTAACTCCATTAAAAAAAAAAAAACGTTTTATTTGAACAATCTACTAGTTTAGTACTACTCTTTCACGTGGAAAACAGTATTAACTCCAAACTAAGATAGTAGCAAAGAAACAAAAATATATTACACGATGTTTTTTACATTATTTTAAAATTACTAAATCTTATTAGCGGATCAAAGAATTCCGCAAATAAAAATTTGTTTATTTTCACTAGACCTAGTGGCGTAACTATACCACCTAAGGTCCGAGGCAAATTCATCGGATGGGGCCCTCCCTTAATATAAAAAAGCTTCACGTTGTAGTTTCATCTTTATAAATGTTAGGTTCCTCCTGTCCTAACGGCCTTTCGGGCCGGGGGCCCGTGGCATTTTGCCGGTCTGCTACCGTATAGTTACGCCACTGACCAGACCTAAAGAGGAAAGGCATCAATTATGCTCTGGTCTTTCAGGTGTTTTTAAAAACGATGCTTATTCCTGTTTTTTTTTATTACTTATTAATTCTAAAATAACGTTACGACTTTAGGTACGAGACGGATTGTAAGCTTTGCATTAGTTTGAAGAAAATGAATATTTGATCTGTATTTACTGTTAACAATAAATTATTAAATAACATTTTTTGTGTGTAATTGAAGAATTATTTTTTTTATAAAAGGCAACAAAATTGATACTTTGCAACAGTTAACAAATTGGTACTGGAAAAGAACGTTTGCTAATATGGCTTTCAATAATATATTTTTGTAAGTATTTTTTTAAAATAATTTTGAAATTATAAATTTAAATAATTTTTTTACTGGCGAATTCCAAAAATAAACTGAATAACAGTTCTAAAATCTATCTAGAATCATTTTATGATAATTAGAGGTTTAAAAAAATAAGTTCATAAACTAAAACCCGACTACTGAAAATATTCTCATCTGAGGATAGCCGTGGTCATATGCCACCTACCCTAACAAAACATTACATTTTAACAGTAGTAAACGATCATAAGCTCTAGGGCAAAGTGCATCAAGCTATACATCTAGAGGGGTCTCATATATATATATATGAGATGGCATATACGACCACGGCTATCCTCGGATAAAAATATTTTCTTGTTTCATACTTTTTAGTAGTTGAGTTTTCGTTTTTGAACTTTTATTTTTTTTATTTTTTTTAACTTATTTTTTATTTGTTTTTAATTTGCTCCCCTTTGGGACCAAAATTCAAAAATAAATGTAGCCTGTGTTGCCCGGGCCACAAAAACGAATCTATTGACACCAAAATTATCAAAATCGGATGAATAGTTTGAGCGCTGCGGTGGAACATCCGTAAATACAAACATATACATACTGCTAAACTCATAACCCTTCCTTTTGGCTTCGCCGCAGTCGGGTAAAAAATTACGATCTCATAATGTTAAAAATTTTTATAGGTATTTTCCCTCTAGTTCTCAACAATGATTTTTGATAGACAAAAAACTTTTTCGGACCTTTTGTTTTCGTTCATCAATTCATCATTACAGAAAAACTATATTAAAACCATTTAAAATTTGTAATTAAGTTATCTGATAAGAGTATTATTAACGATATCATGAAACGAGAATTTATTTTAAGATGTACGTGCACTTTCCAGATAAGAATGGTAATAATACGTATATAACCAGTGCGTAATTAAATATATTATGACGATGTGTGACATTATGATGAAACGAGTGCCAGCGAGTTCTAACAGTAATACGAGTTATAATATGTAAAACTGTTCTGAGTGGTTTATATTAAAATTAACAGCGTTACTTAATTTTTTTCCCTCTTTAACGTATGTGATGTTAAATTTGTTAGAAAGTGACAAAAAAATTAATAGCGCTTAAATTCTTCATTGACCATACAGAATAGCTTCAATATTTTCGATAGTTCATTATTGTGTTGAGTGTGTGTAAAAAATTCATTTCTATTTGGTTGTTTATGAAAAGTACATCGACTTTAGTTTGTCATATTATATTTATAATGGTAACTGACAGGCCATTTATGGAGGCTAATGTTGAATTGGTTAGATTGCATTTTTTGTTTTCCTTTACGCACTAGTATTAAATTAGTCGTTTTATGACCGCCATTTCTACAGTATACAGCTATTTCATAGAGGGGTGTGCAAAAAAAAAATAGATATTGTCGGTACACAGTCGAAAGGGGCTTTTATTCATGACTAAAACTTATTTACAAATTGCACATACCGCTAAACTAGCGGTATGTGCTTTATTATCGCTTTGTGCGTCAGAGCTGACTTTCGTTCATATAAGAAGTTATATCTAAGTTAATTTCACACGAAATCCATTCAAATTGAAGCTTTTTGAAAAGAGGAGATTCTAATCTATAAAATAGAACCATTTTCAAATCAATTCGAGTTCATAAATACTATTAAAATTGTAATTGAAAATCACAAACAGCAGTTGTCGGTTGGTCTGTACGTATGTACGTACGTACGTACGTCACGACTCTACAGATCGCAATTTTGGTCGGATTGCCTTGGGTTATATTTTATTCACTTTGTTTACTATCAGACCAGAACCCTATTTAAATTCACTAAAATGTGTTCAGTAGTTTAATTTTTATAAACAGTTTTATTTTGTTATTTTTGACAGCTAATAGTTTAAAAAAAACAAAATATAATAATTGTTGTGTAAATATAATGTAATCCATAAAACAAGTGCTACACTTCTATACCGTGATAACACCACTACACGTATTAGGCCGCCGTGGCGTAATGGTTATGCCGTTGGATCCCCAAGGGCAAGGTCCTGGGTTCGATTCCTTACGAAATCATTGATTTTTTTCTTTTTTTTTTCTTTTTATTTTGTTTTATTTTATTCCACTTGATATTAATTATATATTATATTATGTATAGTTCTTAATTTTTTTTATTTTTGCAAACTTAAAAAAAATATTTTTTCAATTTTTAATTATTTATTACTTTAAATTTTTAAATCTTTTTAAATTTATTAAAAATATTTTTTAATTGTTATTTTTTTATCATACAGTGGAAAACTTGCGGGATGTGCACTTTTGGTTTTGCCAACTATATTGTTTTTATAGTTAGCATTTCTAAATCATTAAATATTAATTTTAGCCGTCGCGGATTTTTTGTAAGAAACCTTACTCTGTGTTTACTGGTATGAAATTTTGTCGTACATGGTTCTCACAACATTGTGAGCAAGAGTTAGAAAAACATCTATTTAGCGATTTTTTTACCATAAGAACCGCCAAAAATTTTCAATATTTGTGGTCCACAGTATTCTGAACTAATATAGTTTCGATAATTTTCTGAAATAGTGAGTTAAATCGCGGTTGTATTTGAGTTTGCGACCTATGTAGTTTTTGAAAAAGAGATTAATGTTCATACTTTTTTTTGAGATAGTTTTTTGATGTCCTTCCACTTGCGGTCGGAACAATTTTCGTCTTACTTGCGGTCAATCAATATATGTAATAAAATGCAAATAATGTCAGGAAAATAACTTTTTAAAACGACAATTCCAAATTTCCTACAGAAAAAATAAGTCATTAAGTCATCTAAACAATTTCGAATTACGGAAAAGCAAAGAGGGTAAAGGGGATGCTGTTGATTCGACGGTGTTTAGAAATTATCAAATTTTCTTTGACCACACTCCTAACATTATTTTATTTTAATAATATCGGTTGACCGCAAGTGTGACGATAATTGTTCTGACCGCAAGTGGCACTATTTTGTTTGTTTTTTTTTTTTTGTATAAATTAAAAGATTTTTAACAAACACAATAATTATTATTTCTGGAAACAATGATAATTTCAACATCTAAAATTGAAAACACGATTTGTAATGCTAGTACCTAATAATTAAAAATCATCTTCTGCAAAACTTTTTTTAGGTTATTGTTAGTCGCGGGTGCCACAATTGAGGTGAAGGGATCTCATTATGGGTCTGTGGGAAAAGTACTTAACAATATCTGCTCTGCGGTAGTATCTCCAAAATCTTGTGTTTGCGACGAAAGACAAGAAATGCCTTCTTTGGCATACACGTGTGGTGGCGGAAAATATACGGAATTCATGAACCTCGTCGAAAAACAGTTGGAGATTGAATGCGACATGGTTGACCCTCGAAGATGTGCCGAAGAAAATGACGAAGATGTAAGTTTAAATATTTGTCTACTTTCACAGATAAAACGGTTTTTATTTCGACAGATAAAGCGTCAATAACGAAAAATTATCATAATTTAAATTGAAAGAACTTATGAAATAATAAAATTGCCTGATTACACTAAAATCTCCTTGCGGGCTTTTAGAGGTTGTTATAGGCCCCACTCACGATCACACTTCATGCAACAGTTCAGTGTTCAAACTTATAGTTCAGTGAAACATGATAGTGTGTGGGACAAATAAACACTGAAACCAACACTGAAGTCAAGCATGAACTCATCAAATGCATCTTGATTTTTGAACGACTTCAGTGTTCAGTGTTCAAGTAAACTGTTTTGTGTGTGGGTGTTTTTCAGTTCAGTTTTTGGAGTTCTGTGTTTTGTACAACCAGAAGCCAAAAATCTCAATGTTGCTGCCTTTCTTGTGCAGAAATAGATTTTCACATATTTGTGTCCTGGTTCTTAATAAATAGGGTAACTAATTCCAGTAAATAATTGTAAGTTAATTCATTCATTCGTAAATAATTATTGCAATCAAGCGGCTCAAGATGTAATTCATTAATCAAATAAACATGACTTCTTGAATCACGCATTTCTAACCAATTTTTCACCCATATTCTTTTTTTTTTCTTATTTCTCTGTTTTAAATACAATCCCATAGCTCTAAACAGCCAATCCTCACCATTTAAATTACTCATTTAGTTCTTATTAATGAACTATACTTTATAGTATAATATTATAGTGTGTATATAATATAATATATCTTATGTATCTATACTCGACGAGTGTATGCCAACAACTGAACCAAACTGAACACAAAAAATTTAAAAAACTGAGCAGTTTGCATGAACTGTGTGTGGTGCCAGTCAGTCTTTCGATTAATCTGTCCAACTTCACTGAACACTGAACTGTGGCATGAAGTTTGATCGTGAGTGGGGCCTATAGACACTTTATATGATAGCTACACGAAATAAAATGCAAGTAACATTTTTTTTATCTTAAGGATGAATTCGATTTCATCGTTGTGGGATCCGGAGCTGCTGGAGCAGTGGTAGCATCCAGATTGACAGAAAATAGAAACTGGAAGGTGTTGCTTTTGGAAGCTGGTGGACCGGCACCGACTGCCACATCTGTCCTTGGCACATATTTCAGTTATATAAAGCATCCGCTATACGATTACGACTATCCTCTTGAACCTGAACCAGATGCGTGCTTGGGAAGACCCGGCGGTATCTGTTATTGGCCAAGAGGTGTGTATTTATTTATTTATACAAAACTTGTAGTATTTACCCAAGATTTCGTGGTAATGAAATTCTTCCGTTATCATTGCGTATAGCTTTCTTTCCATGCATATTTGGTAGATTATATTGATTATTTGATAACGAAGAATAAATACCTTATTATATCTAATTATTTGATTTGAACTAAAAATGTACTAATGTGCTAATTTTAATTTATTTTGATAAAACAATTCTTCTTTTATTTAATGAATCATGAAAGGGCGGTACCCTTTTTGAAACTTGGAGTGATCAAAATCAGAAAATTCATTCTTATAAATAAATGTAACAAATTTACTGAAAATTAACGTAACTACAACCTTAAATTCACCTATATAGAAAGGATTTAAAATATGGTTTTTCAAATTCAGGTAAAGCAATGGGTGGCACAACTATTCTTCATGGGTGCATGTACCATAGAGGCGTTCCAGAAGATTATAACAAATATGAGGCACTTGGAAATGAAGGTTGGGGCTGGGAAGACGTGTTGCCATATTTCTTGAAATCAGAAGACAATACTGAGATTGGAACTGTTGCTGATGTATGTCAAGGAAATAATTTAAATTAATCCTCAGAAATATGGTTTAGTTATCTAAAAAAATTACTTAAATGACTAAAATGGAAGTCGTAATTATTGTTTAACTGGTCGAATTAAAAAATACATATTTATTTAAAAAATAGTTTGATAAAAGAAACAAAACAAAATTGGGTAAAGTTTACGTCAACACGATAGAAATAGATTCGTTTTAATGTAAATATTGGTCCGTTTATATTAAAAATTATTTTTTTATTTTATTAGCTTTTGAAATATTAATCACATTTTAAGATCTGCATTACATTTTGATGAACATTATAGGAAGGTTACCATCAAACTGGAGGACTTCTTAGAGTAGAACGTTTCCATGGTCAACCTCCGCTTGCTTGGGATATTTTGAAAGGCGCAGCAGAGCTTGGTTATAAAAGTCCAGTCGATTTGACTGGTAAAGAACGTATTGGATTCAATGTAATGCAAGCGACGACAAAGCATGGACTCAGAGCTTCTTCAACCAAAGCTTTCATTTACGGCATCGAAGATCGACCAAATCTTGTGATAAGAACATTCGCTCAAGTAAATAATAAAATATTAATTGTTTTCTTCTCTTAGATACCCATTAGTTTTAGATTAATTTAGATTAACGGGAATTGAAAGTGGAGTGATTTAAATATAATAGGTGTGAATTGTGAACCAGAGAAAGCCACAAAACGTTAATTAAAATGAGCAGATCGTTGGCGCAAAATAGGCTTCGATTTGATCAATACTGGATTTTACATAAAGCAGGTAGCCTATGAATTCGAGAACAAAACTGACTGACATGTAATGTAGAGCGTCTCTTAGTTATTCATAAAAATAGCCTGATGTTGAATATTGAAGGGTAATAAGAGAATTTAAACAATATATTGTTTTATTTTAGGTTTTAAAGGTACTTGTCAATGAACAAGGAGAAGCTTATGGTGTAAATTATTTGAAGAACGGAGCTTCTTTTAATGCTATAGCTAAGAAAGAAGTAATCCTTTCGGCTGGAACAGTAGGATCACCGCAAATCTTACTGAACAGTGGAATTGGTAATAAAGAAGAATTGGAAGCAGTTGGTAAGAAACGTTGTCTTATAACACTCTTTTATTAACTTCACTTGTATGTATTTTTGCATGTATGTATCTATCTAATGCAGTCTTGTAATTTTTCACCCACTTCCAAACGTCGGAATAATTTGAAATTTCATGAAATTGAAAACTGTGAGACCATTAATTTCAAAACTATCAAATTTCAGGCGTAAAAGTTATTAAACATCTACCAGGAGTTGGACTGAATCTTCAAAATCATGCATCTTACAGCATTACGTTCCACGTTAAAGAAAAGCCTTATGAAACACTTACTGTAGATACTATAGCTGAATTCTTCGCTAATCGTACAGGACCTTTAACATCTACTGGCTTATCACAGGTAAATCAAGTTGTAAATATAGTAATTATTTAGTCCTGGCAGAAGCATCAATCAGTTATAATACCTGGTAAATCCAATACTAAATATGAATTCTGCATTGCACTTGATTTATTTAGAAGTAAATAAAACTGTATTGTTTAAATAACTGTAAATAACAACTTTTTTAAATAACAGATATCCGGATTTGTTAAATCAAGATATGCTGATCCAAATGACAATGTCCCGGATATACAAATGTTCTTTGCTGGATACTTGTCCAATTGCTCTTTGACAGGCAAAGTCGACGAATTACAAAGTGGAGTTGAAGATCGCTTGATATCGTAAGACACAATCCTTTTTTTTAGTTTAATATCATTTATTTTTTGCATTAGACTTAATAAAAATATAATTATTTCGTCAATTATTTGGTTACTTATATTAGTAATTATATTAGTAAAGAATACGTCAACAATATTAGTGATAAAAGTGTAATTGATTATTTTTCCTTTACAGAATGACTCCAACTTTGCTTCGACCAAACTCAGTTGGTAAATTGTCGCTCAAGAGTCCATATCCTGAAGAATACCCAAGAATTAAGTCGAATGTTCTATCAGATTTGCATGATGCAAATATAATTCTTGATGGAATTAGGTATAATCTATATTTTAGTAATTATTAATTTATTAATTAGTGAACCAATATCAATTACAGACAAAATGTACTACTGATTAGTTATTTATTCGTTTCAAAATTATAACTTGCAAAAAAATGTTACGAAGGAACGTAATATGATCTTCGTTTGTTAATCGGTTGATTAGGTCGAGTTTAGATTATTATAAAGAAAAGTTAATATTTTGTAACAACTTCCATTTTTCCAACCGTAGCAAAGACAATTTTGTTACAACAAAATGTTTTGTTTTCACAGAATTGCACAAAAATTGGCTAATACGAGTGCCTTGAGAGATAAACTTGAAATAGATCGTACACCAGCACCTGGTTGCCAGGATCTTACCTTCGACACGGACGATTTTTGGCTTTGTATGATCCGTCATATGACAAATCCGGAGAACCATCAAACGGGAACATGCAAAATGGGACCAAATACTGACCGTAAGTATAAAGAAAAACCATTCAGAGTTCAAGCTAAATCATGACCATTTTGATTTAATATTGGTCCAATGAAAAAACTTGCTGAAAAATAGTGTACCTGCCTTTTACTAAAATGTTTTTTATTTCAGCATTGGCTGTTGTCGATAATCGTCTAAGAGTATACGGCCTTAAAAATCTACGTGTCATTGATGCTTCCATCCTCCCTAATGTACCGAGCGGAAATTTGAACGCACCAACTATCATGGTTGGCGAAAAAGGAACTCAACATTTAATTGACGACTGGAATAGAAAGGCGTGTGCCGAACTATAATTTCTCAAACTATACCTTATTCAAATGTTGTGTTATATATTTTTTAAACAGTTTTGATAAAATGTTGCCATTTATGTAGTTTATATAATATATATGTTTAAAATGTAGATAAAAACGTTATTCTAAATTCTTAAATACAGTTTCAATTGTTGTGTTAAATTGTTATTTTATTTCTAAACAACTTTATCCGCAGATTCGTAAGAATGAACGTCAGTTTTGACCACAATTTCACACGGGTTTTGACGCAGTAATATCTTTTTTATTAACACGCTTTTATTAGCTTGACATGTATGTATGTATTGATGTATATGAAGGAATGTTTCAGCGTGATTTTCACCAATTTTAAGAAGTCTGATTAACTTGAAAATTTGCACACGTGTCAATCGCCGATGACAATACAATTATTTCATAAAAATAATTTTAAATTTAAAAATTTTGAAAAAAAAAACAAATTTTTATGTCGTTTTAAAACTATAAATTAAGAAAATAAGTTATATTTTTAAAAAACTAAAAAACACGCTTGAATAGCAAACCGAACTAAAAAGTAGAAAATAAAATATGAAGACTGTGTTACAGAAATGAAAATCCAACAATCAATTATGACTAATTAATTTGTAATAAGATTAAAATAAGAAATAAGTTACTAACAAACTAATTCAATTATAGTAAAAAAGCGTGGGGTACCTGATATTAAATGTTATAATTATTTCATTGGTTATTAGTGTTATAGTGAAAATATAGTAATTGGCACACCACGCTTTTTCACTATAATTGAATTATTTTGTTAATAACTTAATTTTTATTTTTCTAGTCATAATTTATTGTGGGACTTTCTATTGCTGTAACACAAACTCTTCATACTTAAAAAATGTTTTATATTTTTTATTTCGGATGAGCTTCCGTGCGATGTTCGGGAGCGATCGGCGTAGTGGAGCAGCGGCGCCTGGGGGAGCCTGCTTCTTAATTTATTAAAATTATTAAAAAAAAAACTTAACAGCCTGTAACTTGAAAACAAAAAGCAATCGGACATTAGTGTATAGGAATTTTTAAAATTATTTTTTGATCCTCTATCGCGTGGTGCTATGCAATGTAGTTTATTCTGTCACCCTGTATATCTTGGAATATTTATAAAAAAAAGTTCTTTCCATTATTTTTAAAATTATGTAGGTTGGGGCGATTAATGTTCATTTTTGTCGGCAAGTTCAAATTAATTTTTAATCTGTTAAACCATAAAAATATGCCAAGGGTTCCAAATTTGTAGTTACGCTACAGATATAGATTATTATAGACGCTCAACAGCTAGGGTCATCAATGTAGTTTAAAACAAAATACAATATGGTAAAATTACTTTCAACGTTTCAGTGAGTTTGACACAATTTTGTATGATTAATTTATTGTCATTATTTAAAGTCACGGATACCTACTTCAACTGATTTTGAAATTGCAATAGGTATATTATTTAAGGCACGTATTTTATGATAATTTTAGTTTAAATAAAATTAGTTCTCGAATGCATTTAAATGATTTAAATTTTATTTGTGTTTTTTGCCACTTTGTTGACAGCATCGGTTGGGTGTACTTCAGCAATACATTTTATATTTAAAAAACAATAATTCATTACATTGCTTTTTAACCAGTAAAGCAATTTAGGTTATTGAATTATTTTTTTATTCCTATACTTATGATTATAGTATATTTTTTCGGTTTATATGCAAGTGATTAACAAATAATTGATTTATTTAACTGTTATTATTGAAATATTAAAAATATTTTTCGTTTAAATTTGGAGACTATTTATTTACAAAAGGCAAGAAAATTGTAAATGTGCAACAGTTCACAAGGCGGTGTGCTTGAAAAGAGCGTTTTGTGATATGGCTTTCAATAATATAATTCTGTAAGTATTTTTTTTTTATAATTTTTATCTTAAAATATAATATTTAAGAGCATTGTGGTTGATATAATATAAAATAATAATAATAAATTTAGTCACTTCTTATACCACAATAATTTTATTAATGGATGTACAGTGTACATTTTGATTGCCGAAAGCATTAGTAATACTTAAAGTGATAGTGATGTGTCCACATGACTCTTTATTGGGAGCTGACTCCGTGCACTCCGCTCACTAAAAAAAGTCGCTCAGAGCGAGTCGTTCAAAGGAGCGAGACTAGACAGTACGCACTACACAAGAGTACAGACTGCAGAGGTGTGAAACTGTCATCATACATGCTCAGGAGTCGTAACATTGCACAATGCACAGCACAATACACACACTCAACTCTGAGCTCATTTTAATATTATTCTGATTTTATATTATTCGCATTTCGGATAAACTATAAAGTATAATAAAAGCTTAACAATAATAATGTTTATTGTTACAATATTATATCTTTGTCAACGACGTCAATGTGAATGGTTTAAGCCACTGTAAGCTTAGTACTATTACACTTACAGTGTGTCATTCAACATTAAATGACTCAGCAAAGATAAGTTCATACGTGCAAAATTCACTAGTGCCTCTGTGCTGTGTACGCTCTGTAAATGTGCGAATACAACAGTATAGGCGAGAAGCCAGCAATCTTGAAAGCTCCGTGATTAAGGATAAAACAACTTTTAATGAAAATTGAAAGTTTACACTCAGACGAATAAAATGCGCTTGGTCGGCGTGGATTTTATTATCCGAAAATGTTTTAAATAAATTATAAATATTGTTAAATGTCTTTAATGTTTCCCTGTCATCGTGGCTTTTGATCTTTTCTAGGTAATTTTGTGCAAAATTTAGTACTTATTCAGAAAAATCCGGCCGACCAATGTTTTTTGGCCGGAAAGGTTCCGCAAACCTATTTAAATGATGACGTGATAGGGGGTACAATTTCTCCATTATCACGGAATCCTTTTTTTTTATTTTACGTGTTTTAATGTCAATTTCAAAAATATCTTGGTATGCGTGCTTAGAAACAGCCGGAAGTATCGCGCATACCAGTAAAAATATAACTTCTTTAATTCATATTTTTGTCCAACAAAGCCAATATTTTGCTATTATCTGCAATATAAGATGAAATTTACTTCAAACTATTTTTATCATTACTAGTGGTCGCCGAGTGATCGAAAGTCGACCATAATTCATTAAATTTTAAGTTGAGGTTCTTTTGTCATTATATGGATTTCTCCTGCATCGATTTTTACCTGTTTAATTCGTACACACCGTGATGAAACATATATTGCGCACTTCCCCTCATTAAAACAAAAAGAGCGATGTATGTTTTAGCAGAATGTGTGCGAATAAACACACTCAAATCGGTGCCACAACTTCTTTCCTTCCCGTATTTATGTAGGATATGATTTTCTGCGGTGAATCTATTAATAGACTGCCAACAAATTTTCTAAACCGACCAGACATGTTTTGTTTTCGTATCTATTTGTCACCGCAGAGAAATTATAATAGAAACATTTTAAATATTTGTAATTTAATTATTGTTATCGACACTGAAGCTATGACTCTACGAGTTAACGATATCTTGGAATGTTGCAAAGTATAAATTTCAAAAATGTAGATACGTGACATGTTAAAAAACAGTCTTTTGTTCGTAGTGAAAACTTATTTCAAGTCGATTTAGTATCTGATTTTCTGTTACTGACTGTATAATACGTGGTACGCACATGCAAATTTTAATTAAAATAAGCCGCGAGGTGGGTCATTTATTGAGACTCTACAAGTGTGACCCTTGAGGTTCACGCGACCAACTTCCTATAGTATGATCAATATTGAATATTATTAAATATGTAGAAATTTTTTAAACTAATTTCGAGAAATATTTTTTTAAAATTACGAAAATACGCCTTTTTAACTGTCGTTTAGGTAAACAAAAAAGTGGCTGAACCGATTTTTATAAAATTCCGTTCGGATTATACTGACGCTGACAGGCTTCGATTGGCACCTTAACAGTCGTTATCATTAGATATTCGCATGAAATCCATATTTTTTGCTGTATTTTTATTTAATCAAAAACGGCTACACCGATTTTTATAAAATTGCTTCACATTGATGTTAATATGCTTTGATTGGCATAATACCGAAAAGTCGATGATTTTTTTATTCACGACATTTCTTGTAAAATATACTTTTTTGCAGTTTTTTTTGATAAAACAAAAAAAAAATGACTGGGCCGATTTCGATAACATTTATTTTGGATCAAAATTACGTACGCTTTAATAATAACATAACGAGGTCGATATAATTTTTTGCTCGCGAGATATTATGTAAAATCTACTTTTTTTGGAATTTTTGCGTTAAAAAAAAGAACAGCTGGATCAATTATGAAAAAATCATATTTACGTTAATACGCGTCGATTGGCACCCTAATGTATTCGTTATCAGTTGTTTTCTCGAGATTTCATACTTACATTACACACACACACACACCAAGTCATACAATTTTCTAATGTAGGTGTGAGTTGTGACTATATCTTTCCATGTCCTCTAGAAGAGTCCCCTTTAACCTAGGAAGCTGAAACTTTGCACATTTATAGTTTAGGACACAGGGCACAATCCTAATGGAGCTTAATTTTCGATTTTCTACCCGGGGACAAATAGGGGGTTATTTAAAAAAAAACATGCTAACTTCTATATTACATGTAAGAGTTCAGACACAATTGATTTATTTGATGTAATTATTGATATAAGCACAAATACCTGGTGAAGTCAGGTTTATCACTGTTTAACTGACAATATTATTTCATAAAAGTTTTCTTTAGATTATTGTTGATCGTGGGTGTCAGAATTGGCGTAAGAGGATCTCGATATGAATTTGCACCAAGTTCGAGTGCCAACATTTTCCCTATTGGACCTCACAGATCTTGTATTTGCGCAGGACGACAAGAAATTCCTTCTTTGGCACAAACATGTGGAGGCGGAAAATATACGGATTTTATGAACTTGGTCGAGGAAGAGTTTCAGATAGAATGTGATATGGTAGACCCTCTAAGATGTGCGGAAGAAAACAATGAAGATGTAGGTTTAGATATTTAATTACCACCATATGGATCAACAGATTTTTGTTTCGATAAATAAAAAGTCAATAAAACTAAATTATCACAATTTTAATATTATTAATACGTATTTAAGCAAAGATAATGACAATTTGAAAAAAATTTCTATTCGAATCGAAAAGTTTCTAGCCCAGTGTTCGAGTTTGTCGGACATTTTTATACGAAAACGGAAGGACATGTACTATTTTTTTTTTTTAAGATTGATTTCGATTTCATTGTTGTGGGATCTGGATCGGCTGGAGCAGTAGTAGCATCCAGGCTAACAGAAAACAGAAACTGGAAGGTTTTGCTTTTGGAAGCTGGTGGACCGGCGCCCACTGGCTCATCCGTTCCTGGAACATATTTCAGTTATATAAATCATCCGTTATACGACTACTATTACCCTCTTGAACCTGAACCAAACGCGTGCGTGGGAAGACCTGGTGGTATCTGTCATTGGCCTAGAGGTGTGTACTTATTCTTCGTCTCCTGTTGTTATTGCGTAATAAGATAAACATCATTAAATATATTTTCTACTTTTTAATGAAAACTGTATAGTCCAGTCACCTTAGGGTTTCACCTCGGAATGAAACGGAATAAGCTGAATATTTGTATAAACCTTTATTTTGGCATTCCAAATGTTTCCTCAAAGGTCTCATAAGGTCACGTGTAAGCGTCCTTCGATATTCAAGGTCAAAAGTTACGAAAATCAATTATTGGCAAATATCTCGCTTCTTTTGCCTCAAATCGTATTTGTATTTATTATAAAAGGTTGAGAATATAAAATTTTCTACCTACCTGTTTCAGAATGTTTGTTGAAACCCATTCTGGTTGATATATGCTACTCTTTATTAATTACTAATTACGTCAATGTTTGTGAGCAAAAGTATGGAATGAAAAGGCGGTGACTTCTTTAGGGATGGAGGGAGACTAAAATGCAAACTAAGCTCTAAAGAAAAAACCCTATGAAACGTACGAGTTAAGATGATCAAAATCACGAATTCTTTTCTGATGAAGAGTCTTTCATTTTGTTTTTTTCAAATTCAGGCAAAGCAATGGGTGGCTCAACTATTCTTCATGGGTGCATGTATCATAGAGGCGTGCCAGAAGATTATGACAAATATGAAGAACTTGGAAATGAAGGTTGGAGCTGGGAAGACGTGTTTCCATATTTCTTAAAATCAGAAGACAATCGTCAAATTGGAACTGTTGCTGAGGTAAGTAATTACATTTAATCTGTTAAAATGAGTGTTGTAATCTGATCCAAAAATATTAAATGACGTTTAAATCGAAACGCTGTGCATATTGTGAATTGTTTTTTAAATAAACATTTGTTTAAAATAAGTTAAATATTAAGCAAAATTCAATAGCTTTTGAGTAAGTTAACGAGAAAATTTTTTGTAGAATTATAAAAATGATTTTTATTATACAATGCGGTAGGAACGGACTTGACTTGTAAATATTGATCCGTGATATTAAAGTTGATTTCTTATTTTTATTAGCTTATAAAATATTAATCTACTTTTATGACATGTATTACATTTTAATGAGCATTATAGTATGGTTACCATCAAAGTGGAGGACTTCTCACAGTAGAACGTTTCCGTGGTCAACCACCGCTTGTTTGGGATATTTTGGAAGCCGCCGCCGAGCTTGGTTACAAAAGTCCGGTAGATTTGACTGGTAAAGAACGTATTGGATTCAATGTAATGCAAGCGACGACAAAGAATGGACTCAGGGTGTCTTCGACTAAAGCTTTCATTTACGACATCGGAGATAGACCAAATCTTGTCATAAGGCCGTTCGCTCAAGTAAGTAATAAAAGGTTCACGATATCATTTACCCTTAATGAGTCAGATGAGTCTGACTGATGAGTCTGATTACCCATTGATGAGTCAGTCTTGATGAGTACCCTTGAAGAGACAGAAACAAGCAAGTCTATTTTCCGTTCATTTTCCGTCTGCTCTTAAACATAGAAAAAATTAGTAAATTTTTCAGTCTTATATTTTCATCCAGGGTGTAAAGTAAGGGTAAAAAATAACAGGAACCAGGGATTCTAATTTTTTAGTAACTAAGAAATTGATAAGAATGTTCCAACGTTGTATACTAATAAAATAATTAAATCAAAACTTTTTTATTTTAGGTTTTAAAAGTACTCGTCAATGAACAAGGCGAAGCTTATGGCGTAAATTATTTAAAGAATGGAGTCTCCGTTAATGCTATAGCTAAGAAAGAAGTTATTCTTTCTGCCGGAACAATTGGATCACCACATATTTTATTGAACAGTGGAATTGGTAATAAAGATGAATTGGAAAAAGTTGGTAAGTGTTTTACATTGAAGTTAAAGGATAATTTCATTATGATGATAGACAAAATTGTGCCCATATTTAAATTAAAACTATTAAATTTCAGGCGTGAAGGTTATCAACAATCTACCTGGAGTTGGACTGAATCTTCAAAATCATGCATCTTACAGCGTAACGTTTCACGTTAAAGAAAAGCCTTATGTAACACTCAACGTAGATACTATAAATCAGTTCTTTGCGAATCGTACCGGACTTGTAACATCTACCGGGTTAGCGCAGGTTAAAGTTCACTCGACAATATAGTTTCTTTTTTTAATCATAATTCATAGGTTTAAAGCAATAAATATTTAATTGAATGCCAAATATGAATTTCGAATAACCTTTTATTAATATGTAAGTATATAACTTTAAAAAATTTTGAAGATTTTTAAAGCACAACTCTTTTTAAATAACAGGTAAACGGATTTGTGCAAACAAAATATGCAAAGGACGATATTCCAGATATACAAATGTTCTTTGGTGGATACTTATCT
Organism: Xanthostigma xanthostigma; assembly: GCA_963575645.1. Taxonomy (NCBI): domain Eukaryota; kingdom Metazoa; phylum Arthropoda; class Insecta; order Raphidioptera; family Raphidiidae; genus Xanthostigma; species Xanthostigma xanthostigma. Next base: position 16,386,011 of record OY754472.1, on the reverse strand, counting down.
AATTGTTCTTCGACAGGAGAGGTTGGAGAATTACAAAGCGGAGTTAAAGATCGTTTGATATCGTAAGATATACTCGCATTTTTAGTTAAAGTTATTATTTCTCTGTACTAAATAAAGAAAGAATTATATTTTGTTCATTTTACAACGTCGACAATATGTTTTGTGGTAAATGTAACCCGTTCTTTTTTCTATATAGAATCACGCCTACTTTGCTTCATCCAAGTTCAATCGGTAAATTATCGCTCAAGAGTATATATCCGGAGGATTACCCGAAAATTGAGTCGAAAGTACTATCAAATTTGCACGATGCTTATGTAATTCTGGATGGAATTAGGTACGTGAGATAATAAGTATCGCTTTTTGAGTCGAAAGTACTGTCAGATTTGCACGATGCTTATGTAACTCGGGATGGAATTAGGTACGTGAGATATTAAGTATCGCTTTTTGAGTCGAAAGTACTATCTTTGCACTATGCTTATGTCATTCTGGATGGAATTAGGTCTGATCTTTTAATGTTTTTGTTTAAAAATTGCAAAGATATCAAAAGCGGTAAATAAATTTTAATCAATTTTTTTAATACCAATATGGTTTGCTACGGTTGGAAGAACGGATGTTGTTATCTCATTCTTCTAATTGTTGCAGAGAAAAGTGTGACAATGTTACTTCAGGGAAATTGTAGACTGCTACTAGAATACAATATTTTGTTTTTATAGAATTGCACAAAAATTGGCTAACACGAGTGTTTTGAGAGATAAACTTGAAATAGATCGTACACCAGCACCTGGTTGTAAGAATCTTATCTTCGATACGGACGAATTTTGGCTTTGCATGATCCGTCATATGACCAATCCGGAGAACCATCAAACAGGAACATGCAAAATGGGACCAAAAACTGACCGTAAGTAAAGATTTCAAAAATTATTCATTTAGTGCAACATCCAATTACACTTTGATGTATTATTAACAAGGGCTGTTCCTCTATGAGCGCTGCAGAACAACAAAAATTTTATGTACTATATATGAGAAATATATTCCATATTCAGCCAATATTTAATATTAGTAAATAGTTTAATAGTTAATAGACAAACAACAGCCAACTGGCAGTCCAGAAAACATATGTATTGAGTGCTTGCGCGCTATTCTGCACTCCAAGCAGAACATGAAACGTCATCATCAGATATCCTCAGTGTCCACCGTGCAACTCCTGACCAACAAGTTATAGCGTATCATTTAGATCGGCTCTGTACTGCATTTTCCGTCAGCACGTTAGTAGAAACAAAAGCATCTATCACTGTCATATGTTAGAAGTGTTCACTGAATTTTTCTCATTCAGTCAATACCTTTGACTCGGTGGTACGTTTGTATAATACGAAAGTACTAGCGTATTACACACGACAATATATAGGTACCTACTTTTATTCTATACCGAGCATAAGAATAAAATCGCAATCAAACCAGTAGGGTGCAAAGATATAGCTGTCTTTTTTAAGTCGTAAAAACTCGTTGGCTCTGATTGGCTTAACGTCATAGAAAAAGACATAGTTTTTGAAACAGAGATACTACTGACTGCTCTGTTTTGACATGTCTATGATGACATAAAGATATATGTCATGGCTACCGATCAATCCAATCATCGGAGAAATCAGGGAATTCTATCGAAGAAAGAAACGCAGATATATTTTTGATACGCTTGGTTGCCTTCTCGCACCGCACATTGAGTAGATAGACAATGATTCATATAGTTAATTATTAGATATATGCACACGACAAACGGCTTATTGCAGTAGTGTTTCCTATATATTTCCCCGCCGTTGAATAATTTCCCCTTTAACGTTACAGAATATTTCAAATAGATTTTCACTTGAAAAACTTGCTAATACAGTTTGTTTTAAGTGCAAGAGCTGGTTGCTAATTGACTTTAGTTGTAGTACAATAAAAATAACTAAGTCGGTTTTTTTTAGCACTGGCAGTTGTCGATAATCGTCTAAGAGTATACAGCATTAAAAATCTACGTGTCATTGACGCATCCATCTTCCCCCATGTACCGAGGGGTAATTTGAACGCACCGACTGTCATGGTTGGCGAAAAAGGAGTTCAACATATTATTGACGACTGGAATAGAAAAGCGAGTACCGCGCTATAGTTTCGGAAGATATGGCTTCATGGAAATGTTTTGTTATACATTTTAAAAATAGATTTGATAAAATGTTACGTTTTACGTAACTTATAATATGTTTAACTGTAGAGAAAAATGCAATTACAAAGTTTTAAAAACATATTCGTATTGTGTGTTAAACTGTTATTTTATTTCTAGCTAGCTTTTTCCACAGTTTTTCTTGAATCCTGATTAGAGTAAAATTAGCTTTTAAACGTTTCTTTCGTTTCACCGTATTTATTTTGTTTGGCTACATATGTTTTTGTTCTATAATTAATAATTTTTCGTGTATTTATATCAGTGATGCCACGAATATTCGGCTACTATTCGATATTCTCTATTTGGTTACTTTTTTAATATTCGATATTAGGCGGAATGTTGCGTACTATAATTCGGCCGAATACCGAATATTAAATCATGAAGAAAAAAACGCACATATTACTCAAAATCGGCGATTTTTTATTAAATGGTACCATTTTGTAAACCTTTTTGTGCACAAACAGTGATCTTTTATAGTATTCACCATATTATATTATAAAACAAAGTCCATCCCCCGCCGCTTCTGTTTGAGTATCTGTCTGGACGCGATAAACTCAAAAACTACCGAACGGATTTTCATACGGCTTTCACCAATGGACGGAGTGATTCAAAAGAAAGGTTTATGTGTATAATTCATTAATGTTTTGTGTAAATTGGTTAAAATATGGCGATGCTTGTTGAAGATCAAGCCGTCTGGGAGCTTTATATTAACAGAATGAAAGTCAACTTGTCCGAATTGAAAAAGGTCAGTACACGTGTCAAAGTTGGCGGCAAGGTATTGTGTACTGTTCTGGTAAAGAGTTTAGATCACATTGAACTGAATATGTTGATGATGTCGCTAGTGCAGTGTGCATCTGTCAAATCTGGTCACGCAATATTTGCTAAGTGCGTGACGGCAACACCGCCTACCGTCCGCAATTTTTCATGCTCCACTATAACAAATGCCCATTTTTCAAATATCTGTAGTCATATTTTAACGCAATATCCATCCGGAAGGTCCATTCTAAATATTGGTGGAAAACTTTTTGAAATCGGATGAGTAGTTATTACCACAACCCGAGGGATGAGTAATTTTAGTTGCTGGCTCGCGGCAGCTTCGGCGGTGAGAAGGGCGCAGGTCTAAAACTCAACGGTAGCGAATTCGGATCTAACAGCTAAATTTTATAACGCACTTACTTGGTCTATAGTTAAGGCAATGGTGCGTATTTCAATCGGTGGAAAGCAACCGGATGACTCTTGGTATTTGAGTTCCTGAAGCAATTTGGAAACTTTTTTGTTCAGTACCTCATAACCCCAAAATGGAAGAAATCGGAGAAAAGGGGGGGGGTCAAAACGTAAAAAAAATTGTTTAGAAACCAAATGGAAAGGCGGTAGCATTAAAGTACATGTACTCACTATTGTTTAAAAAAATTGTCATCCGAAACGTGCGGACGGTTTGCGCGAACCGATTTTTTGAAAATCGGAAAAAAAAATTGTGTCGCAACCGGTTGCGATTTTGAGGAAAATTCTTGTTTTTGTTCAGAGATGCTGTAAAAAAATTGTCATCCGTTTCTGCTGGACGGATTTTGAGGAATTAAAGGTTTGAGTGGCTAAAATTCTCGATTTTTCACTAGCTTTTTTCAAACATCATAAAAAAATTGCTAAAATTGTTAAAAACGGATGACGTTTCTTATACATGTTCTCAGAGGGTCCAACTATAATATGTATCAATGTCATCCGTTTTTATAACATTTAACCCCATTTTTCAACCCCTAAAGGGGTTGTGTACGTTATCTGTATGCCATCAGAAACGAGTCTAACCTCAATATTCTGATTAATATCGCACAAAAGTAAGGGGTTGAAAAATGGGGTTAAATGTTATAAAAACGGATGACATTGATACATATTATAGTTGGACCTTCTGAGAACATGTATAAGAAACGTCATCCGTTTTTAACAATTTTAGCAATTTTTTTATGATGTTTGAAAAAAGCTAGTGAAAAATCGAGAATTTTAGCCACTCAAACCTTTAATTCCTCAAAATCCGTCCAGCAGAAACGGATGACAATTTTTTTACAGCATCTCTGAACAAAAACAAGAATTTTCCTCAAAATCGCAACCGGTTGCGACACAATTTTTTTTTTCCGATTTTCAAAAAATCGGTTCGCGCAAACCGTCCGCACGTTTCGGATGACAATTTTTTTAAACAATAGTGAGTACATGTACTTTAATGCTACCGCCTTTCCATTTGGTTTCTAAACAATTTTTTTTTACGTTTTGACCCCCCCCCCCTTTTCTCCGATTCCTTCCATTTTGGGGTTATGAGGTACTGAACAAAAAAGTTTCCAAATTGCTTCAGGAACTCAAATACCAAAAGTCATCCGGTTGCTTTCCACCGATTGAAATACGCACCATTGCCTTAACTACTAGTAAAGGAAGCAAGCTACCCTATAAGGGGATGTTAAGCTTGAGTAAGATGTTTTATTGAGCGCCATGTCCGACTTTCAAACTTTACCTCTTTATACATTAATAGATAATCGGGGTACTATTGGCCTATACAATATCAAAAATCTTGATTTAATTTCGCTCTAGTAATCATTAATTAGTCGCGATATATTTTTTTAAGTTCAGTGACGTAATGGACCGATGTTAACCGTTGAGCTGGTATTTGTTAGGTCATATAATATTAGTTCAATAGTAACTGCACACAAAAGCCGAATGGATGGGTCAATTCAAAGGTTGCTACGAGTTTTCCTTAGGTTGCTTCATGATGCATGTACAGCCTATATAAACCCTTAGAAAACTCTATTGAAAATAAATAGACCATCGTAATAAATACACTGCAGATGTCAAAAAGGGAAAGTGTAGAAGAAAATCCGGATTACGTTATATGTGGACAGATTTTCCGTTCGGAAAGAAAAATTATTTTCGCTAGATTGATTTGTCAAAATTATACATCAATTTTATATTTAATCTGCATAATATAAATAAATTATATTATTATTGAAAATCAAATGATATTGGGATTCCAGAAGGGATAATTTCGGTATAACACCGATCTCTAATAAATAAAGCATCTCATCTCATCATTTCTTAAACTTTGATTACCTAAAAAAGCGGTTAGCGGTACCGTATTATAATATAGCGGACGTTATATGACTGTAAACGACGTCACAGAAAACTTGAAAAGATGAAAGATGTGCCTAGGCGAGAAAGTTTGAAAATCTCTTTCAGTAGAGCTGCTGTAAAACCATTTAATTTTCAAAATCGCATTGTGTGGATCGAAACTGTTTAAAATTTGAACTGCATCGCATTAGAAGGGAACAAACGCTTCAATCTAAACCAAAAAAACTACCCTTAATAAAAAATACGATCGTGAAAGTCTAACAAAGTTTTAATGCTGGGCTGCAGAAAACAGTCAAGAAATCTGATTTGACAATGAGTTAGATTGTGACCACACATACCTATTTCTCAAAAAAAAAAATGATTGCAGAATAATAAATCGATTCTGCTTAAAAAATAATCGATTGAATTAAACATTTTTTTTTAAACTGTGTACCTATATGATCTAAAATCTAAATTATCTTTTATTGTAATGTATTTTATATTTTTTGACGATTTGTATCCAATTTGGCCACACAAATATAATTAATACTAATACTATACACATTTGCACATAATTATGTATTTTGCAATCACAATATTGTTCTATAGTGTAGATGCATATCTTAATGTCTAATGAATATTTTTTATCTGCGTATTTTCTTTGTATTTTGACTTGTCATATTCAACTTGTATTGACAACATGACCAATAAAATATTATTATTATTATTTTTATTATTATTATTATAGATGTATTTATTAAACATTGTTTTTGTACAATTTTTATTTCGAAACAACATTTCTCTACACATATTGATTTGAGCTTGAGATGTGATCTTCTTCTATGCAGATCAATCATTTGTATTTGTGTGAGTACAATCTAATGTTCTACATGACAGGGAGTTTCACAACTACATTAGACTACTCCTGAATGCATAAAAGCTGTAAATATATTGCAGCAAGTTTTGTTACATTTATAAATAAAATTATCGACCAATATTTCAGACGTTAATCAAAGATTTGAATTTGTTACATTAACTTTCTCTCTCTCTCTCTCTTTAATATAAAATTATCTAAATTACTTTTCCTTAGCTACGCAGGAAAATTGAAGGTTGTTACCAATTCTGAAAAAAAGCGAGTACATCCAGACAGTGCCGTATTAATTATTTATAAGCAAAGTAAGCAACTGCTTAGGAGATTACGTCTCAGGGGTCATCAAAAAATACAACTCAGAAATGACACTTCACCAGACCGTGTCAACAAAAACTTTTTTCTTTATGTCTTGTTCCTAAAAAAATTATCTACTGATATAAAACTGTCTTTAGAAGTATAGAAGTTAAAACTAAATAATAAATTATTGTTCAAAAAATAAACACGATTTTTTTTAACTATAAAGTTTGGTAACTTTTCAGTTAGCTGTATTTAAATGCCTAAGGACCGATTTTATATAGACAGTCAAATTTTCAATGAAAGCATTGGTTGTAAAATTCAATTTTTTTATTAACATTGTATGCTTTTTAACTTTTTTCTATCAATTTGAAACTTATGACATTCACAATCTGAAAAAAAAATATAAACTTAACATGACAGAATTTTTTTAAACTGCTGTTAGAGATGAGGGCGCATGGGCAAGAATTAATGTTTAGGGCATCAAGAAGTCTTAATCCGGAACTGCATCCAGAGAAAACAATTTATTACGAACTGTTTATAATTCAATTTTAAAGCGTTTTATTTAATTATTTTAGGAGCTTATTTTAGGTACTTACAATATCTACACAAACTAAGGTCGTTATATCAAAATTTTTGGCAATGCTTTCTAGTTTCTGCAGCCCAGCATGGATGGAGTCTTAACTGACATAATAACTCAAGTGAAGTTCCCGATAAAGCGGTAACTTAAATTAAATAATTATTATTAGTTTATTTTTACAGTACTATCGGCTCGTCCCAGTTTCAACAGGATGCAACCCTGTTCTCAGTTCTCATTTACAATTATTGACACCGGATCGATAGCGATAATCGACAATATCGACTCTTTCAATATCGATATATTTTTTTAATTAACCTTTCACCAACACACAAAAAAATAACCGCGAAATTTGAAATTCTTAAGTCACATTAATTACTCTCCGATATTTTGATGCCACAAGATCGATAATATCAAATCGGGAATGTAAATATATCGATATAAATATCGATATTTCCGTTTTGAAATTATCGATAATATCGGTTAACCGATATATCGTTGCAACCCTATCAAAGTACACTGTTTTCAAGTGACTCTAAAGATTTGGTCAGCGTTAGCCATTTAAGCGTACGAAAACAGTTTTTTTTTGACAAAACACCACCATAGTTCAGCCATTTTTTACAAAATATTTACAAATTATATACAGAAACTTTCCTGGATCATCGCTTTTTCCATTAGGAAAAAACCGCATAGAAAATCCGTTCGGTAGTTTTTGAGTTTATTGCGTTCAGACAGACGCGGCCGAGGGACTTTATAGATGACAAGGCCGTTTTAATGATGCAAAAGTTTCATCATGTAATTCGAACCACAGTTATAATATTTCGTTACACTAATGGACGTTTCGCTTTTCAGACATACACATAACATTCGCAGTTGTGGAAAATTACTGATACATATAACTGTCTACATTTTACACTGCGGAAAACCGATGATTTGTGGAAAATGACGTTCCAAATCCCCTCTCGCTTTGAACTACTCAATGTTAATGCACATAACATAATAAGTGACGGTCTAAACTATGATGCATGCACTGAATGGAATCACAGGACCCTACTAACGTGTGCTTACAGAAAAATATGATTAATCTAGCTAATTTCAATTAACATTTTATTTTCAGGCAGCGTTCTTTCAGTTAGAACTGAAAGACTGATGCTCAGTTGCAGAAAGCGTTGTCAGAAAATCTGATTTGACAATGACCTTAGGTTGTGAACATACATTTTTCTTCATACGAAAAGAATTGTAGAGTTTTAAATCGATCCTGCTCGAAAAAAAATTGATCGATCGAAACCATACTTTTCTTAAACTGTGTATATATGTATTTAGCATAGTTTTTTATACAGTTTCTACTTCGAGACAACATTTTGATTCACATTTTGATCAGGACCGAATTAACCCTGTCCGGGTCCCTAGGCAATCCAATCATGTCTTTTCAAGTCGATGAAGGGATGTGAGTAACTTCCAGATGACCGGCTCCAGGCATCATGTTACTTCAATGTCTTATGTGTAACAACATGATTACTTTGACTAGATGCTGCAGCATCGCCTTAACCTGGATATGCCTATTGTCCCTTTAAAAGGACAGTGTGTAGACCTCTATGATTTTAATTATTTAGTGTGTTCAAAGAATAATTCAGAGATGGCACCAATGAACCTTCTTTCCTAAATAGTTGTCAGCTGTGTGAGTTTAACAAATTTATTATCGTTTTTTTTCTGTTCAATCTCGTGTTGATCGTGCGGATCAAAACGTAAGCTTATATCGCAGGAATATTCGTGGCAAGAAATGGTACTTTTGCATTATTTCTCACTGTTTGGACTTGATGGTTCAAAACGCGTGGCAGGTCCATAGATTACAAAATGGCAAGTTGGACCATATGACATTCAGAAGACGATTATCCTTAGCGATCTTAGAAACTAACTCTGAAACAAGAAAAAGAGTGCGGCCATCCAATTTTGAAAATATTGATTCGCGTTATGATAGAACTGACCATTTCGCAACCTTTTGTTTAATATTAGTACTTTGGAATCAGCCAGAGATAGAGCAGACATATTATTTGCCTTTAAGATCTTTTCTGGTTTGATTGATTGTTCAGAATTATTGTATAGATTTAGTTTATATATTCCTCCTAGAAGTCTCAGGTCGAATAATTATTATTTTCTGATTCCAACATTGCGTGATGGTCAAAAAAAGAGTGTAGTGCATAGATTATCTGAACTGTGCAATGTTAATGCTATCTGGTTGGATTTATATTGTTCATCCATTTTTAAAGTTAAAAGCAAATCAAAGAATTTACTAAAATATGAATAAACTTTTGTATTATTTTTTTTAGTATTTTTGTAATACTCCTTATTTAATTACTTATATTTTAATTTTTTTATTATATTTTTTAAGCTACACAAATATTTCAAATTTATATTTTTGTATGGGGCTTGCCCTGTTGAAACAACAATAAACAATAAACCTCGCAAGAGAAACAAACGCGATGCAGAGTATGCCACAAGAAAGTGAAGACAAAATGCGTCAAATGTGACGTGGCATTACACGTTGATTGCTTTATTCCGTATCACAGAACATAAATTATTATTATGAAATCAGAATAAAATTATTTGAAATTTATATTATGTCTTTTATTGTTAACAGATATGCCTATTGTCTTTTTAAAAGGACACGGAGTTTCATGCTGTTTCAGTTTTTTTTTTAAAACAGAAATATAAATTGTAGGTATGTGATTATATGACCTATTTTTAAATATTATTCAGAAAAAACAGAAAAACAAAAAAAAAATGATTCAGGCATATTCGGGTTAACAGACTCGATAGCTTTATTGAAATTGCCTTAATGAATAGGTTATAGATAATTGATGATCCAGGTTTTTTGATGGGTCAGGAAAGAGAAATGAGACGTGATGTAGTTATTTTAAATTTTATCTTGTTAAATGCAATAAATTACAATAAACAACGATATAAAATAATATTGTTGTTGGGAAATTTCATACAAATTTTTAAATAAAATTTTAGTTTAATGAAAAGTCGATGCGGGGCCCCTAGGCAGTTGCCTACTCTGCCTAATCTAATGTTCAACTTAACAGGAAGTTTGAATATGACATTTTAGACTGGTCCAACAGTACGAAAACTGAAATTAATGATCACAATCTAAGGTCATTGTTAAATCAAGTTTTTTGACAATGCTTTGTACAACCCAGCATGAAACTAAAATAGGCGACACGTTATTTAGTCCGAATTTCCAGTTTTTGCCTCCAGTTAAGGACTGACAGATTTCAACCTGCAGGATGTCTGATGAAGCTTTCCCATTTCTCAATAAAACTTTCTCCCCCAAAAAAGGAAAAAATGAAATATCCATAATAATTCGACTTCTGACTTCATACGATGTGCCGTGTGCAATTCTCCTAGTCGGAGATTTTTTTGACTTCCACGAATACCAAGATAAAATATGTGGGGTAGTTTTAGACTATATCTTATTATGCTCTAATTACAGGGGCTGTTATTCCCCGGCAAATCTGGGTAAATACTGATATATTCCATTGAAAATAACCTAATGTGTCTGTTTGGTAAAAAGCAAAAATGATTTATGTGAATCTACCTAATTGAATTTGTATATGATAAATTATGTAACTTATTATAATACTTTATGTAACCTTTTTTGTACATTAATTTTTGTTAAAATGTTAAATAAAATCAGTTAAAAACGAATATTGAAACTGATCAGAATATAATTATCAATCGTAAAATTATCTTTATCTACAAAAAATCCACAAGTATTTATTTCCTAATTACAAATATACATTTTTTGGTCCTTCGAACCGGGTACCTGTGGATTTTGTGCATCAAAACGTTGAAAATCATCAATTAATTATCATTATGTCTAATTACCGAACTTTATCTGAACACCAAGAAGAATTATATGGATTGATTCATCGCGCCGTCACAAATCTTATGAAGATCGGAAGGCAGAAAATAACCACTAGTCGAATACAATCACGTCTAGAGTGCCTGAAATCCAACTGGGACAAATTTCAACAAAATCACTTACTCATTCGCGAAATCTACGGAACTGCCAAGGATGAAACACGCGAACAATTGAAATTGGATCCATATTTCAAGGACAATTGGTATTCGCAATGTGAAGAGGCCTTCCTTGATGCTCAAGAAGAAATGGGAATTCTTTACGAAGAGCTGCATTCATCTGAAGCAACAGATGATGGATCAGCACTTGCGAATCAATCCGCGACAGCTCCGCATCATCCAGATCGAACGTCTCATTCTGGCCGCCTTCCTCGATTGGATTTACCAAAATTCAACGGCGATTACAATGAATGGGCCGCATACAAGGACTTGTTCTTATCACTAGTAGGACATAACACATCTCTGACGTGCGTTGAGAAACTTCAATATCTCAAACTAAGCCTCATGGGTCCGGCGGCAATGAGACTCAAGAACATTGCGGTCACGTCTGAAAATTTCGAACGGGCTTGGGATTCTTTAGTCAACCACTACGAGAATCAACGAATCCTTGTTCACACGTATCTTAATGTTCTCTTCTCCACGAAAGCAGTTACGCACGGATCAGCTACTGAAATCGAACGGCTTCTCAATGACTCACAACAAGCGCTCGATGCCCTTGAAGCTTTACATCGACCTGTCAAAGAGTGGAGCGACTTGTTGGTGTATATGACAATCAGCAAACTCGATCCAACAACTATCATGGAATGGGAAAAGGAAATCGGTGCCAGTACAGATCCACCGACCTTCAAGCAATTAGAAATCTTTCTCATTGGTCGAGCCAGAGCACTACAAGCCTTTGAACGAAACACCAGCTCAGCTCAGTCGTCAAGCTCAAAGACGAAGAATGTATCATCAGGAAGCAAATCACATCATACCACTGAAGGCCAGTCATCATCCGCAAAAGGGTGTGCCGCTTGTGAGTCAACGGAACACTACATCGCTGCGTGTCCTGATTACAAATCGAAAACCGTGACTCAACGAAGGGACATCATTCAGAAGAAGAAGTTGTGCTTCAACTGTCTTGGGTATCATCTACTGCGACGATGTAAATCAAAGAAAACATGCCTAACATGCGGAGCACAACACCATACGTCAATTCATCGAGAAACATCGTCATCCTCGACAACACAAATAACAGCTTCTCAAAACCAACCTAGTGCATCACCAGCTGCTGTTAACATCGTGGCGAACTGTTCACCAAACACTGAATCGGTGGTATTGGCAACGGCCCTGGTTCATGTGGTCTCTCGAACTGGTGAGCATGTGAAGGCGCGGGCTTTACTTGACCAAGGCTCAGAAGTATCCTTAGTAACTGAAGAACTCGTCCAGAGACTTCGTCTACCCCGTTCTCGATCATCAATCCCAATCGTTGGTATGGGAAATGAAGCATCTCGGGCAACCAACGGAGAAGTTGTCATGACGGTTAAATCGCGAGTAACTCCTTCATTCTCGTGTGAAGTAAAGACTCTCGTGCTACCACGACTCACGGGACATCTTCCCTCTGTAGAAGCATCATCTCAAACCTGGCCTCATCTTCATGGTCTTCAACTGGCTGACCCAGGCTACGCGAAGCCTGGAAAAATCGACATCATTTTTGGTGCCAAGGTCTACAAACGCGTGCTTCAAGGAGGAGTACGCAATGGCCCTGACACAGCTCCAATTGCTCAAAGAACACGCTTAGGGTGGATCTTGTCCGGTAACACCCTCGGAGCGCATCAACAACTCAATGTAGGTCATAGCTATCATTGCTCTCCTGACCGTGAATTACTCAAATCGTTGGAACGCTTCTGGCTGCAGGAAGAAGCATTTCCCTCATCGCATGAAGAACTATCCCAAGATGAAGTCGAATGTGAAAAGCACTTTGTTTCGACACATTCACGCGACGCCACAGGGCGTTATATCGTTAAGCTTCCACTCAAACAATCGATAGAAGATCTCGGCGACTCAAAAGCATGTGCATTTCGCATGCTTGCACGCATGGAGACACGGTTCCTGCGTGAACCCAGCTTTCACGTTGCTTATGAAAATTTCCTGAAGGAGTATGAAGACCTTGGACACATGAATCGTGGCCCTGACGAACCTAAAGACCCAAGAAAGGTATTTTATCTACCTCATCATGGCGTGATGAAGGAGACAAGCGCGACGACCAAGCTACGCGTTGTCTTCAACGGATCACAGGGTACACGCAGTGGCTTATCGCTCAATGACTGTTTGCACATCGGTCCGAAAATACTCGAAGATCTGTCCGACGTGATTACACGATGGAGATTCTATCCATACGTCTTCTCAGCTGACATCGAGAAGATGTATCGTCAAGTTCGTGTGCATCCTGATGACTGGGATCTCCAACGCATCCTCTGGCGACATACTCTTGATGTTCCTGTCTCATCATACCAACTATGTACCGTAACATATGGATTGGCTTGTGCACCTTATCTTGCCATACGCACTCTACACCAACTCGCGCAGGATGAAGGTTATCGATTCCCGGAAGCAGTCGACGCAATTCTCAAGGAAACGTATGTGGACAATGTACATTCTGGAGCATACTCTATTCAAGAAGGTCGTGAGAAGATTAACCAGATTGACAATCTGCTCTTAGCGGCTGGATTCACGTTACAACAATGGGTCGCCAATAATAATGAGTTGCTAACCGACATATCGGAATCCCGGCGTGCCGAAGTATCATCAGTGTCGTTCGAAGAAGAGCCAGTATTTCGCGCTCTGGGACTATCATGGCAATTGCAAACAGATACGTTTGTGTTTGACGAAACGCTCTGTGCTCTCTCGCATCGCTCAATGCTTCGATCCTCTCGGTTGGCTATCACCCGTGATTATTCGCGCCAAGATTTTTATGCAAGAATTGTGGTGGATTAGACTTGAATGGGATGAACCACTTCCAGAACCATTAGCGAATCGTTGGATAAAATTTATCGCAGAACTATCATACGTGTCAACATTCTCTATACCGCGATGGGTTGGTCTATCGTTATCAATTTCGACAGTGGAACTACATGGTTTCTCGGACGCATCGCATGTCGCCCTTAGTGCGGTCGTCTATCTACGAGTCATGAGCAACCTCGGTAAAGTTCGTGTCGCACTCATCTCGGCAAAAACGAAAGTTGCCCCCCGAAAAGGTACATCTACGGTAAAGAAACGTGTTCGTATTGCTCGTGTTACAACTCCGAGACTCGAACTTACAGCAGCAGTATTACTTACGCGTCTTTCTTCTCGCCTACAACAAACGATCAATAGAAACGATATCGCAATTCATCTGTGGACCGACTCAACGGTGACCTTGTATTGGATCAAGGGGCAACCCTCACAGTGGAAGGATTTTGTAAAAAATCGTGTCACAATGATTCAGAACATTCTTCCTAATGCGCACTGGCATCACGTATCAGGTGATGACAATCCAGCTGATTGTGCTTCACGTGGACTGTCTCCACAACAACTGACCCCAGATCACATCTGGTGGCAAGGCCCGACCTGGTTGAAAAAACACTTAAATTTCTGGCCATCGAACATCCCTCATCATGATGAAGATGTAGACCTTGAAGAAAGGAAGATGGTCGTCGCAACTGTTCAACGCGGTGGACCTCCTCTGTGGTGTCTCATTTATCGTTATTCAAATCTGACTCGTCTGCTTCGTATCACAACCATCTGTCAACGAGCAATCACACGATTAAAGACACGCAGTGTGGAAACAATCTCAGGGCCGCTCACTCCCTTCGAACTTGAGTCAGCCCGACTCTTCTGGATCAAAGCCACACAACAGGCCTACCTTGACCAGGACATTCGATACCTGAAAAACGGCTGGGCTTTACCGCGCTCGAGTTCACTTCTCAGATTGGTGCCATTTCTTGACAACTGCGGATTGCTCCGACTTGGCGGGCGGCTTCATAATTCACTCCTCGATCCTGACACAAAGCATCCACTCATCTTGCCTCGTGAATCACCTCTCACAACGCTCATTATCAGAGATGCTCATTTATCGACGCTTCATGGTGGAACGCAAGTGACACTTGCAACACTTCGACGATCATACTGGATACTGGGTGGACGTGCTCCAGTTCGATCATATATCCTGCGATGTGTTAAATGTGCTCGTCAACGAGCTGTGATGGCTCAACAGCTGATGGGACAATTGCCCCCTTCTCGTACAACTCCGTCTCGCCCATTCTCGCACTCTGGCGTGGATTACGCGGGACCTATCAACCTAAAAACTTGGAAAGGACGAGCTACAAGGACGTACAAAGGATACATCGTTCTCTTTGTATGTTTCGCAACATCAGCTGTACATCTGGAGCTGGTGACGGATTACTCAACAGAAGGCTTCATCGCGGCTTACAAAAGATTCACGGGACGCCGAGGAATCTGCACAACCATCACAAGCGACTGCGGAACAAACCTCGTCGGCGCAGATGCCGAGCTTCGCAAACTCTTTCATGCGTCATCAAAAGAACTTGGACAATTAGCCAATCTCCTAGCAAACGACGGGACTGAATGGAAGTTCAACCCTCCATCAGCTCCACACTTTGGAGGAAAATGGGAGGCTGGCGTCAAGTCAGTGAAGTTCCACCTAAAACGCGTTATCGGAGACGCGACATTGACATATGAAGAATACTCTACTCTACTCATTCAAATAGAAGCAGTACTCAATTCGCGACCACTTTGCCCACTATCCGATGATCCGACAGATGTCGACGCGCTGACTCCAGGCCACTTCCTTACAGGAACAGCTCTCAATTCCATACCTGAACCATCTCTCCTCGACATCAAGCCGGCACGACTATCAAGATGGCAACTGCAAAGACAATTGCTCGAATCATTCTGGAAACGTTGGTCGTCTGAATACCTCCAACGTTTGCAGGGCATCTCCAAGTGGCACAACAAAGTCGAAAACATTAAGGTAGGTGCTCTTGTATTGGTTACAGACGAGCGTTACCCTCCATCTAAGTGGCCACTTGCCCGAATTATCAATGTGACACCAGGAGTTGACGGTCTGGTACGTGTAGTGACCGTTAAAACACAAACATCAACGTTCACTCGTCCAATCGTCAAGCTTTGTCTACTCCCTATACCATCATCTGTGGATTCATCAACTTCGAAATCTTAAGTTTTCGCCAACTTCTGAAAGTTGTCTTGGCGGGCGGAATGTTTGGTAAAAAGCAAAAATGATTTATGTGAATCTACCTAATTGAATTTGTATATGATAAATTATGTAACTTATTATAATACTTTATGTAACCTTTTTTGTACATTAATTTTTGTTAAAATGTTAAATAAAATCAGTTAAAAACGAATATTGAAACTGATCAGAATATAATTATCAATCGTAAAATTATCTTTATCTACAAAAAATCCACAAGTATTTATTTCCTAATTACAAATATACAGTGTCTATCTTTCATAGGCAATTTACCAATCCGGGCGAAGCCGGACCGGGCTGCTATTGTAAATATATAAAATTTGGTGCAGTGTTACTTCTACTGCATACGACAGACAGTCACCGATAAAAAGACCATTTGTCGGTAAAAATATTCAGCACTTAAACCAATAGAGCGACAAAAAGATGGAGCGTGTTCTATTTGCTCGCATCTTTTTTGTCGCTCTAACTGTTTAGTCGCTCGTGTGCTGTGCACCATAGGACTTGATTATTAAATATTCTGATCGGAGACTGTTAGGGAATGCAATCCCGTAAGATAATTTCAATCCAGGTATTTGCGTAACTGAACCATCTTAGTCCCGCTGGATCCCGGTATTTGCGGGATCCAGCAGGGTGGACTTAGACTTCTCAATTCAATCGTTATAAAGACCTAATAGACCTCGTTTTCATGGTTTTAACTTTAACCTATATTAAACAAGTTTTTGACGTGATAACGTCTTATAAATTGATGAATCACCAATATTATGATGAATCACCAATATTATAAATTGATAAAACACCGGCTGCATGTACGAAAAAGTGTAACGTAACGTTCCTAACGTTCGTAACGCGTAACGCATAACGCATAACGCATAACGCGTAACGTTCCGCCTGACCCTGTGCGTGCTTTTTGCTAATTTCTCGCTCAATTTAAATCAGATCGGTTTGAAACCAGTCTTAAACGAAAGAGGAGAACATTTTACATAGATTTCGTATAACAGAATTTCCTTAACAGTTTTTGATACAAATTTATATAGAAAAATATTTTATACAAATTTATATAGAAAAATAGCTGTATAAATGCATTGTTGTCTATTGCATGGCGCGCGCGCGACGCGGTCGGTCGTCTTTGTTTGCCGTACATGGAAATTAGAAAATAACGTATGTCTTGTCTTAACATGAAAACGGCTGCATTTCTAATGTTTATTTTTTGACATTAGTATTTTGTGATTTGCAAAGCCTTCTAAGTTAACTATTGGAATAACTAATTATTATTAGAACATAATACTTTGTAAGTTGCAAACGTCACTTTTGACATTTCTTATCATTCCGACACCAAGGATAAGCGGATTGAAACCAAATTTTGGGAGGTTTAGGTTATGTATTACGGAATACGTTATCACGTAAAACTATCGTCCGTAAACCGACTTTACAGACAACCAATTTTTTGATACATATTATTAAATGGTTTATTAATAGTTTTAGACATAAAGACTAAGACATAAATTGACATAAAATTGACCAAAAAATGTTGCTGTATACGCTGCCATCGGGACAGCCGGTTTTCTTTGATTTCTGCAAAAGTCAGAGAGATTGTTGGATACTGGAGTTATGGGTCGCGAATATAAACAAGCTTAAATTTTATTTAGGAGTGTATACATTTCTTCAAACGTATACAACGCATTTTTTTTACTCTACGTAAATGATACTTATACAACTCTTTACATCCGCCTCCCACAAACCACGAAAGTGGGGTGCGCGAGGCGGAATAAAATGCCAGGAAATTGAACTATCAGATATAAAGTTTGAAATTTTTGAATTGTGACTTATTATATGTTTGAAAAACTGTTTTTTTAATTTTGTAAGCTCACGATTAGCGCCAATAAAATATCGCTCACTTGCCAAATGCCAGTTCACGCGTCGCCATGGGTCGAGTAACACGTATGAAACACGCTTCTCTGTAGTCCCGCCAGTACAGCGGGACCCGCAAAATTTTCGACCGAGATTAGTCCCGCAAAATGTATGCGGGATCCCGGTATTTCGGGATATCCCGGTATTGCATTTCCTAGCGACTACAGGTCGTAGGCCAAAGATTAGTTATTGGCGTAACTAGTAGTCTAAGTCATTCATCGCGCTGACAGGTCATGACTTAGCCTACAAGTTACGCCCATAATTTTATTCAACAATTGCGCGTTATTTATGTTTTATTTAATGTTATTAATGAGATGTTGTAAATATCTATTTATTTCTTTATAAAAAAAAACTGTCAATACTAACAGCACCAAACAGCACGATTCAATGTTTTGGTTTGAGGTTAGCCGGTTATGAATAAACTCCATGTCGAAAACATTCGGCCTCTCAGTTTTAGCCTCAATGGGTAACAACGGAGTTGTTGTTACCGACTATTTCGTTACGACTCAGAAAATAGTTACGTTTATTTTCATTACTCCACAATGGCTGAGCTAATAGGAATCTTCATTGAGTGGCTATTTAGGGTTCGGTTTTTAGGCATGATAAAACATGAATAACGCGCATGAGTTGAATAAAATAATATTTGCAATTGTCTAAACAAATCCGACTCTGGAAACTGAAATATAGAGTCGAGTTGTACATAATGTTTCGTGTGACATTTTGGTTTTACCTACTGTGTAATCAGACGCCATTATTTCTGTTATTCTGTTGAATCATATTTTGGAAAATTATGGTTTGAGGTATTGATTAGCATTTGAATGTTACAGTTCACAAAGTTTCAGATTAATTCATTTATTTTTTTAAAATATTTGCTGTTATTATTTACTAGACTAAATGAACGATCGTATTTATTTAGTCATGGCGATAACTACACTACAAATATCGTTATAAGTACCGCCTTTTTGAGTAATGTAGATAAAAGTTTTGGTAAAATTTGTTCCATCAAGATATCATACAATATATTTATAAAAAAACTGCAAAAAAATAACTTCCACAGAGGGGTATAATTAGTTCTTTATAATTATAATATTGATAACCCTCAAAAATGGATTAAAAATATTTTTGTGTTTCTAACTCTTGGAATAAGCATTCAAGCTCCATAATTATTCCAAATTTCAAGTCGATAGCATATGCAACAGACTCGATAAGGACCTGTAACGAAATTTCATTAAAATATAAAGCATAGTGATGACGAACCTATGACAGACATTGATCCACGCAGGTTTTTTAAATGACCCACGTGTTTATTTCTATAAACACATTTTTTATATCATAAAAGAGAGAACAGTCAATAATACTAAAAAAAGACGGACAAGTGCGAGTAAAACTCGCGCCCTGAGTGTTCCTTACCGTTATTTCATAAAAATAAAATTTGTCATGAAATAATTTTATAAACAAAATCAGAAATTTACGGATTTTTTTCTTTACTGGTGCTTCTTTCGCGCCAAACAAGATTCTACGTTAACGGAAAATATTAAGTTTTTATAAGTGTCAGTATAAAAAAATTAATCAAGTCATTTGCAGTTCTAAAAATAAAAAATATAAATAAATCAAGTCAATTACAATTCTAAAAACAAAAAAAATAATTGCATTGGCCAGTAATCGATCAAAGGGCGCCCGCGTGGCAGACGAGCATACTACCACTGAACCACCGTCGCTCTTAAGGCCCCCATACACCTCGTTCTTTTTTGGAAGTTTTAACCGCACGGGTAAAACGGTCGGTGTGTGGCCAAAAACCGTCCTTCTTACCGGCGTTCAAAAATATCTGCTGCTGCTTGATTTAAACCGTCCGTTTTAAACGTGGCGTTCAAGTCGTGTGTGCGACGACACAGTTAAAAAGGACGGGTTTTGTTCGACTCTGTAACGTTGTAGGATCCATCAAAGCAGATCAGATGATGCAACGACTTCAGAAAAACTGAACGAAACAACGCCTAGTGTATGGATTTGGTCGTTGTTCGTGTTTACCCGTACAGTTTTACCCGTGCGGTTAAAACTGCCAAAAAAGAACGAGGTGTATGGGGGCCTTTAGACTTGCTGCTTACACTGCATTACTAACAGCTGTTACTGTTTTTCTGAAAGATTTCTAAACAACAAAAGTCTGTAAGTCTTTTGGCTTAGAAGTTATTAGCGTTTACAGTTTTCAGAAAATCATATAAAACCTCCGAATGGTCGAAGTTTCCAAACTAAAAGAGACACAGACGTTTGCTTACGCTCATTGAATTCAGCGTATTTTTTTCTGTAAGTATTCTCAATTTCAAGAGTATATTGAAGAATTCGATTTTTGCAATTTTTTCAAGGCATATTCCTTTAAAAAATGCGATTTTGAACAGAAACCGAAATCTTTCGGAGCTTAGGCAAAATCGTCATGCTTATAGAAAAAAACACGCTGGTTGTAGAACGTCGTGTGTCATCCAAAAAGTTTCGAACTAAAAAAAATAGTATTTAACCATCCCCTCTCTCCCTTTACAAGTACCGTCACTGACTTAGTGGTGTACGAGTTAGTTTAAAAAAAAATAATTAACAAAATTTGACCCACTTTTCAAAAAGGTTAGCCATCACTGATATAAAGATTCTTTTTGTATCGCTTTTGACAGTGGCGGACTAGCATTAACTGAGGTCTCTTTAAAAAAATGTCCCTAGAGGTCTTTGCACTACATATTATGTCAACAGTGTTATCAGTCATATTTCATCTAAATTTTCAGTAATTTGTTGAATGTTTATTTTTTTGAGATTAAATTGACATGGCAATATAAATAATGTGCTATGAAGAAAGCCCTAGGCGGCCCGCTCTTCTCGGCTAGTCCGCCTAAAAATTGATTACATTCTCAATTATGTTTCACCTTAATGTGTTTAAAATGTTTACTGGCAGATAAGAAAACAAAACATTGCTACTTATTTTTGAAGTATTACTGTAATAAAAAGACGTTATTTCTTCCACGATATGAAAGAGTTTTGCTGTTCTTGCAGATAGATCAGACAACTTTTTAAGGCAGCAGATACAATCCGAACACCTTTCAACTATTTTTCCTTTAATTTTCTTATCGAGAGATAAGTTTAAAATTATACCAAAGACTACTGAAATTTGATAGATTGGTCATAAATACCTGAAATGACGTATGCCCAGAGCATAATACTATATAGGTCAGCGGTTTCCAAAGTTGGGGGGCGCGCAAGATTCACCAGAGGGGCGCAGATTAATTGCAAAACAGAAAAAATATTTTTTTAAATAAATTATTGTCAAAATAATGATTATTATTTCTATTTTAACACTCATAACAAGCTTTCAGTAAAGAAATTATTTACAAATTGTTTATACATTTTTTAAAGAGGTGGAGGGCGTTAGAGGTAAGATTTTTTATGAGGGGGGAGTTAGTGCACAAAGTTTGCAAACCGCTGCTATAGGTATTAGTGAATAATATTCGCGTCTTTTCGACATTGTTTATAATAATCTGAAAAACCAACTAATATATTTGTTCTCAGGTTAGAGCCATATACACAATGGTATGCTTAGCACAATCTAGTTTTTACACATGGATTATTTTATTATTTTTCCTTTTGCCCTCTCAAATGTTTCTATTTAATGTAAAAAAAATCCTCACCAAAGATGGGCGCTCTAGCTCAACTCTAAGAGGTCGCTATTTTAATTTTAGTTTCCCATTTAATTAACAGAGGAAATTTAAATTTTTTTTTTAAATTGAGATTATCTATCGGTAATTAACTCATTTTTTTACAAATAACCATTATATATTCTTGAAGTTGACTCTTTAAGCTTTCAAAAATTCTATAAAAAACTGCCAAAAAATCATGTCGGTACATAAAAAATTGTTATAGGTATACAATTCAGAAATTTAGTAATTTTCAGATGGCAGTAACTGGTCATCTAACTTTGATAATTATACGTTATTATAGAGTTTTTGAAAGCTTAAAGAGTCAGCTTCAAGAATATATAATGGCTATTTGTAAAAAATTATAATTATATAGGTACAGGAAATTTATTTAAAAAAAAAAAAATTCCATGTTAATTAAATGGGAAACAAATTAAAATAGCGACCTCTTAGAGTTGAGCTACAGCGTCCATCTTAGGTGAGGATTTTTTTACATTAAATAGAAACATTTGAAAGAATAAGAGCAAAAAGAAGATAAAATATATTTTTTAATCACTACTTCCCATGTATAAAAGCTGCCCTGTATATATTATATTGTGAAGACTATCTTATAACTGTGGCGTCACTGCCACTGATTTTGAAACCGTACATATAATTTTATTGATACATAATTTAATTGGTATGTAAAACCTTATAGCAAAGCAATAACTCAGCACGTTAATCTATGGGTAGTAAAATGTCGTTGAACTATAAAACGTATTTTTGATTCAGCTAACGCTCACAGAGCTGGCGTTAAGCCAAGCACTTCAGTACAGTTGGTAAGATAAAAAATGTTCTTCAATTGTGCGAGTTTTTACATTAATGATTATATCAATCGTTGATAAGAATTAGAATTAAAGATAGGGGTCAAACGGTTAACAATGCGACCTATATTTAACAACGCAAATAAGGCCTAGTTTATATGAGAGGCGTTCAACGCGCGTTGGCCCAACGCGCGTTGGCCCAACGCGCGTTGGCCCAACGCGCGTTTACAGTTTCTATACAATTGTATAGAACTGTTTACATGATAACGCGCGTTATCATGTAAACAGTTATATACAAATTATTGTATAGAAGTTGTAAGCGCGCGTTGGGCCAACGCGCGTTGAACGCTCTTCATGTGTGCTAGGCCTAACAGTCAGGCCTCCGTATTTGCGTCGATACGTGTTCACACTTGTCACGAAATCACGAGTTTTCGCGATTGAAAATATATACTCTGTTCTAAATAGGCCCAAATATTTTTGTTTTACAAAATTGTTTAAACACATAAAGGTAGTTTGATACGCTAAATTATATATTTTAAACACTGTAACGCAGGTGCTGTACATTTTTTTTTAATTAGTGAAAGCCTAAAAATGAAACGGTTGCGTTGAATGAAATGAAATTTATTTGCAGAACACACGTTGACACTCAGTTCATTTGTAAACACTGCACAAAGTCTCAATTATAACACAAATAATCATATTAATAAACAACGCTGGTAAAAAATTTCTGTGGAACACTTTGCAACATTTAATCTGGAATTGGAATACTTTAGAGAAAAAATCGAAGTTTTTTTCTGAATTTCTTTGAACAATTTTTAAAGTTAAAATTAGGGTTTCTTTAAAGAAAATTAGGGAAATCGCCTGATATTTTCGAAAAAACTCTGGAAAAAGTGTTTTAAACGGAAAAGAATTTTCAGAGAAATATTGTTACAAAAAAATTATACCAAGGAATTTTACAAATTTAATAATTTTTTTACCGGGAATAACGGAACAAATTACCATAATCTTACATTTCATGTACTCATTTACAAACGTTTTGTTCTATAATTGAATTTCTATAGGGTTTTATTTTTTTGATACTGTATTGCAGAAAGCATTTGACTTGACAGTGATAGTTCAGTTAACGAAGACCCGAAATTGGCAAATAAATGCAAACAATTGTGTAGTCTGGATTAATATTTTTTATAATAGAGTTGACCCCCAGGTATAACATACCAAAAGTCCCCAGCCAGGGGCCGGTTGCTTTAGGCGGGGTGGGGGGGATATGTCCCATATTTTAGTTTTTCCTAAATATTTCCAAAACTAAGCGTCGTAGGAAAAAAAAACCTTAAAACGTAATGAAGCTTATTAAATTTCTTACAAAATGATATATTAATTGTATATTTATGACAAATACAAGGAATGCAAGGGATATAAATGTGATACAAACTGAAAACAAAGTAGTATTGCCTTAGAAAATTAATGTTTATTATTTCATTGAGCTATAATTATAGATGAAGATTCTTCCTTACATTCAATCCAATATGCCATTAGTTATCTTTTGGTTCATGTTGAAATTAGGGATGTTACGGAGGTGGTTTTATCGGAACCGAAGTCGGGGTCGGAGTTTTTAAATTTGGTTTTTCGGAGTTGGAACCGGAATCGGAGTCGGAGATGGTGGCAGAAGAAAGATGTGTTAAGGGCAGGCAAAATACTATAGTACAAACACTACAAACATTAAGCAGTCAGCCTCTAATTTCAATTAAAAAATAATAAATATAGGTGTCACAAATAAAAATAATCACATTTTTATAACAGTTAGCAAATTAAATCAAATTAATTGACTCCAGAAGTAGCAAATTATATTTAATAAACAATATAGCTTTGCAACTTTGTCTCCGTCCAATCTATTTCTTAACGGGTCCCGTATCTCCCTTATTAATAAATCTAAAAAAAAATTATACGGCATTTTGTAGAAAATTTAATCAGCTTTATTTTTTATAAAAGGTTCACTTTTCTAAAACGCATGGTTTTTTAGAGAATCACGAATAACCAAAAAATGGGACCTATTTTCTCCCCTCCCGCCCAAAGCAAGTGCCCCCCCGCTGGGGACTTTTAATATGTTATACCTGGGTATCATCCCTATCATTTGAAATAATAACCCAGACTACACAATTTATTGTTTTTATTTTTCCTTCGTTGACTGGATTATGATCTTAGATTGTGATCATATTATACAGTAGGTATATAAACATTGGGAAAAAATACTTGGATCAGAGTTAACCCTGACTGCATTAATTGTTATTTCTATTGAATTATCGTGGTAATCTTGAGGATTTCTATTCTATTTTGATTTATTTTTATTTTACTTGGCTTTTTTACTAATAAAAAGTTCTTATAAATCATTATTTTAATTTTTTTGTAGAAAAATAAAACAAAAAAACAACTCCATCTGTTTAGAAACATTTCATTCAAAAATTGTCTTGGTATGACGTATGCGCTTTGGTAAATCAGTGACCCAATGTCTTTAGGTTCAACACGAATAGGCGGAGATATTTGATCTCTCACCATATTTAAGTAATTTTGGGAATTTAATGTCCCATTAATAAAAAAAAGTCTGATTATGTTGTAATCATTTGAATATTTTCTTCGGTAGTATACACATTCATTTTGCAAAAGAATATTATCTGTCAAATTGAAAAACAAGATTTCAAGACTCACTCTGATCCAGTCATTTTTTCTCAATGTTAATTTCCCTATGTGCACCTTACGTGTTTACATACTGTCGTATTCAAACTCCCTGTCATGCAGAACATTAGAAACACATAGAAACAAATGATTGATTTACATAGAAAAAAATTTTGATCAAAATGCCTAGAGATATTAGTGGAAATTATTTAAAAAACAGTTAAATAAATATCGTGTCAATCGATCGATTATTTTTACAGCTGAACTGATTTAAAATTCTACGATGCTTTTCGTATTAATAAATATGTGGTCACAATATTCTGTCATTGTCAAACTAGATTTTCTGACAATGCTTTATGCAACACAGCATAATTATGTCATATCTACGTAAGCTTTAAAATTTTTATTATGAGCAACCTGCAATATCGAGATAACTACATCTAGATTGTTTTTAAAAAAGGAAATTTTTTAGTGAGTGTGGAACAGTTTTTCTTCGATAAGATGGCGTACACATATAAGATTCGATCTCTCATAGCATTCTTTCTCTTGTCACTGCCAGCCAAGCCAACCAGCTTGAGCCAGAGAGAATTGACAAGAGCTACCACCTCCAGGAGTCCCCCAGACCGCAAAACCAGTTTTACCAACTTGCATACATAGTACCATTCCGACCCCTATGTAACTGTTTTCAAACCAAATAATATAGAAACATTATTTTACAGACGTACCATTCGTAAAGACGTTATCGGAAACAAACAAAATCATTAGTTTAATGTTCTAGGGACTAGACAATGCCTATTAGAAAATTTTAAAGATTTCTCGGTTGATATGTTTTCTGGAACTGTTTTTGAGTAGTCGCATGATCTGTGTCAATATAAACGTACTATGTTACTACCTCGGCTAGTAGGTATAATACGCGCCACGTATCTAAAAGATTCAGAAGTTAGTCACAAACAGGGTCGCAAAGGCACATTTTAGGCCGTTAAGACTCCCACCAACTCCCAGATACCTGCACGGATCGTGCGCTCGTCGGTGATTGGCCGTGATCGCTCGTTACCTTTGTCACTTGTCGATTTCCTGTTTTAAAGTACAGTCGAGTACGCTATTGTCAAGTTGTTATTGCTATGTTAGTTTTGTTGAGTTGAGAGTTTGTAGTTTTTCAACAGACTGTACAAGCGCAAGCCTGCATTCGCATCTAACTTCCGAGCCTTTTAGATTCGTGGCGCGTACTATAGATACCTACCTTACGAATTACTAATTGTTATCAAACTGTATCTATATCTCAGAGTACGACAGACAGCAAACTAGTATAAATTGTATATACGCATATAAAATATTTAATTAATAACCACAAAACACATTTGGAGCCAGTCGTTATTTTTCTTCAAAATAGCTGCCAATATTTATAAATTTATTTCAGTCAATACTCAATTGTGATTTTCTCAAAAATGATTGATTTTAGACAAAAAGTTTTTGTTATAAAAAAAAATTCATACAAAATTTTAAGCAAATTTTTCAATAACAGCACATCAATTATTTTTTACTGCGCGACAGCAAAGGCGGGGTTATGTTTTTGGCGGGTATCTATGGGTGTTTGTATTGCATGTGGGATTCTTCATTCCATCCCGGCATCCAAACGGCTGAATGAATTTTAATAAATAAGGTGTCGTTTGATTCATATTAGGCAGAGAAGCAAAATAGCTTTGTCTTCGTAAGCAATTTAAATTTCTAATATAGTTATATAAACACATATTATGTAGGTAGTTATTATGAAGTGCAAATCAGTTACTTCATAGCACGTGTAAAAATTGCAATATATATCTTATTTGTAATGACATAATCACTGGCGTTCGTGTTAACACTGTCACATCTGGTAATAATACCATTCATTACCAACGAGATACATTTAACTACTATTTATACAGACTGGAACATAATTTGCAACATCTAATTTGATTTATAACAGGGGGATGTAATTTTCGTGTAATGCCGGGTAAGAAGTGAAAGAATGTTTCTATATTGTTGTTAAAGATAGTGAATACTGAATATACGTTACACGTCTGTCTTCCTTGAGAAAGCTTCACCGATCGCATTAAAGAGTTCCTTTATTTTTATAAGCTTTAGAATTTTCACCGTTCTGAAGTTAATTCATATCTAAAGGTATTAACATAAATTTTAGACGTCATTATTTTAAAGTGGATGAGAAGAAAAAATTACCGTAAAAATGTCGTTTAACAGACGAAGTAACTATCTTAGTTTTTGTACAGAAAATATTTACAGTGTTTTTTTATATAATTTGTTCATCCATACCAACGGTCTTCCAGCTTTTAAAGCAAAGGACATTTTACGAAAGGGTGCGGCACAAAATAGTTGACAAGTATTATATATTTTTTAAGAATATTTCTTAAAAAGAAATTTAATACCTTTTGTAAACTAAAACGACTACGCGTTTATTAAATTAACATCAATAATAAAAGTTTTAAGATTCTTACTTTTTAGCATTTGTTAAATTTAGTTATTTAACGGCAGATTACTCTTAACACTCTCGAGAAAGATGGTCGCTGAGCAAGTATAGAACTGATATCGACGCGGATAAAAATATTTTGAGGGTACGAGGAAAAATGACAACAATAATAGTAAATTGTAAAAATACGGCAATATAATAATCATTTATAAAAAAAATCACTTACCATTTTGAAGTTCAGCATTCATTGATTAGTTTGCCCCCTGCAAATCAACTTTTTGCAATTGGACACCCTTCTCACTAATCACAAGCAAAGTCAAATATGACACGATTTATATTAAAACCATTAATAACTATTTTTAATTAGGTAATAATAGCAACGTTAATATTCCCAGAACTGAATAGAGCGTGTAATACAAGAAATATTTGTAAAAATTATTCGGAAATTAAATCAAAGAAAAAAAAAATGGTTGTCTGTAAAGCCGGTTTACGGACGATAGTTTTACGTGATAACGTATTCCGCTTGAATATCATATTTAATAATCACACACAGGGTCAGGCGGTGTTTCATCTTTTTATATTGACGTGATTCATCAATTTATAAGACGTTATCACGTCAAAAGTCCATTAAATGCAGTGTTTCCACCTTAGGGTATTTTTCCCTCATATTAGGAGAATTTTTTCTAATCAGGGAAATTTTTAGGGCATATATTTTTTAGGGTAAAATATTTTTACATTGCCCTAATTAAAATGTTTAAAAAATACCAATTTAAAAATACTGCACAAGCGCTCCTACGTCAGTTGATCTAAATACTAACCTTGTATTAACGACAGTAGGAGTTTAAGAATTTAATTTTGGTTAATGAAGTCACATTTTAAAAATAATTTATTATTATTTATAACAAACATTCAATTTAAAAATTTAGGCGAAAATATTTTGAAAACCATGCTTATAGGGGATTTTCATTTTAGGTTTAGGAGAAAATCAGTTCTCAAAGTGTCAACACTGATTAAATGTCGTACAAATATTCGTTAAACGTATAATTGATATAATATTAGTGCTAAGCACTTCGCGAGTTTCGCTTTTATGCGCTCAAACTTGATTTTAGATCAATAAATTTTGAAAATATATTTAACTGTCATTCTAAGGAAAACAACGTTTAGGTCACTGATATACACTAGCGGCACATTACGCGAGATTTAATTGCTCTCAGACTAAGGTTTAAATATCACTAAATTTTAAAGATCGATTTACACTGTCGTGTCAAGGGAGATATTACAAACACTGTTTACTGTATTTGCATAGGACTGAATATACTGCTTTAGGCTCTTAGACTACAATTACGCTAAACAACTGTTAAGGCAGGCTTTATAGACCAAGATCCCAGACCCGCCAGATCTACGTCATTTCAGTACTGCTAAGATTTTATCAGTAAATGTACAATATTTAGTTAAAAGCGTATGCCAATTTGCTAGCTTGTAAGCGGGGGCCTTTTAGAGATAACAGGTTCTAAAGGTACATAAAATACGTGCATATGAGTGCGAGTGAGAGGACTAGATGATTTTTTGACAGCTTAATAAAATTTAGGTTTTTTATTTGTTTACGCATTCCCAGAGTAGTACATGAGCTTAAGAGAGAAAAACTCCATAGAAACAAATAAAAAACGTAAATTTCATGAAGCTGTCAAAAAAATTATCTAATGCTCTCACTCGCACTCATATGCATGCACAATACCATTGCGTTTGTAGGTAAGCACGTGCTTTATATACCTTTAGAACCTGTTAACTCTAAAAAGCCCTCGCTTTCAAGCTAGCAAATTGGCATACGTTTTTAACGAAATATTGTACATTTACTGATAAAATCTCAGCAGTACTGAAATAACGTAGGTCTGGTATATTATGGATTCAGTTGCCAAAAAAATGGCGAGACTTTTTACAAACTGATATTTACTTGAGGTGGATTTATTATTATAAGACTTTACGGGAATTGCTTTCAAAACACTTCTTTTATTAAAAAAAACACTCGTTTCGTGTATATGTTATGGTTAATACAAGAAAGTAGTTTATTCGCGAATTAACCGGCTAATACCCGAATTAACCAACGTCAAGGATTGGTTAATTCGGGTAATTAGCCGATTAATTCGAGAATTAAATACTTTCTTGTATTAACCGTAACATATATAATAAACAAATAAATTATATAACATCTTCAAGTGTTAATGCTGGGCAAGATTTTTGAATTCGAAAAAGAAATGAACAAATGATAGCGTATAGCTCTGTATTGACTATGCCGATCGGCAAAGCTGCACTAGCGTGGACGTGACTGTCGGCTTCGTTATCAGGCAAATTCGTTGCCGATCGGTATAGGCCATAGGGTATATGCACAATTTTTGAAAATATTTAAAATCTATTATTTTCATATTAAAAGTTATCAAACACATGAAAATAATAATAATAATATTCTTATTGAATTAAAAAAATATATTCTTTTTGGGCAAGCTATTTTGATAATTTAAACGCGCCATTTTTGCGCGGAAGATCTATGATGTCATATAACATGTCAACAATAGTTTTGTTTAAATAAATTTGTATTGAAAAAGAGGCAATAATTCTATGGCAATCATATGTTTACGTGTTTTTTGACGTCACACTACGGTCTAATCAATAGCATTGCGTTTCGATATTTTATATTTCGCGCATATTTATTGCATTTTTGTTTAATTAATATTTGTTATATAGCAAAAATCTATAAAGAAAAAACTATTTTGAGTTTAATCAATTGCAATAAAGATCAGAAAAAATAACATTTAAACTAAATATAAGTTACATGCTATTGCCAGTCGGCATAGTCAGGACTGGTCAGGGCACAGCTTTAACTTAACGCGGTCTACGTAATTAAAAATAAAATAAATTTGATTGAATTATTATGCAACTCTTTTGTAGTTTTAGCAATAATTATTTTTTTCAAAAAGTATCCAGAACAGATTTTTTTTAATTAAATATTTATACTCCAATTATTATTTGCATGAAAAAAGTCGCGACAATTATTATTATCATTAATATCTTTCTTGCAAGTAAAGGATATTTTTTGTGGTTGAAATAAGGTTATGCAACTTTGGTACCCGCGTGTTCTTTCAAAAAGTAATTTAGATAATTAATATAAAACTAAAATGAAAAATAATTACTTTCACGAATAAGTTTGTAAGTAAATAATCGCACAATTTGATTTTTAAATTAAAGTAAAACGATCACATAATGTTTAAATCACTATTTTACAGATCAGTTCTTTGAAACACATCGTCAGGCACTGAAAAGCAAACTGAATAAAGTAGAATGACTCGATTTCTTTGACCTTTTGAAGGTTATATAAACGATGCACTAAATGATAACTACAGTAAATTCTTGCTAATTGAAATTAAAACTGTAGAATTCGGATTATTTAGCATATTTTTTAAAACAAATTTTGTTATAGTGCAAATATTGTAATTAAAATTTCACAGTCATGAAACTTTAAAGTACTTACGTCGTTGGTTCTGTAATACCTCTTATGTGCAAAAAGTAAAGTTTGCAGGAAAAGCCAAAAAGTGGTTATTTCAGCAATGGAT
This sequence comes from Xanthostigma xanthostigma, assembly GCA_963575645.1. Classification (NCBI taxonomy): domain Eukaryota; kingdom Metazoa; phylum Arthropoda; class Insecta; order Raphidioptera; family Raphidiidae; genus Xanthostigma; species Xanthostigma xanthostigma. Next base: position 16,354,710 of record OY754472.1, on the reverse strand, counting down.
GGTAAGAGCTAGCAATTTCAGAGGTATATTACAAATTCATAATTATCTTTACTATACGTGTTTAAAAAAAATATTTAACGTTAATTTTGGATTTATTGGCACATGGGAGGAGGAATTATTTGATACAACTTTTCACATAAGAGTTACTTACTCTTGTTGGTTACTGTAAAATTAATTTAAAGGTATTACTAGTGTATAGACCTCCGTTTTCTGAATGTTTTCATTTAAAAAACGTAAAATCTGCCAATTATGCACATAAGAGCTATTACAGAACCAACGACGTTATATTAAAGTACTGATATTTCTCAAATAGCGCAGAAACTGAAAAAAGACGAATTGTAGATTATTTCAGACGTTCGACAACTAAGGTCATTAGTGACTAGCTGAGCTTTATGAATACCTATACACAAATAAAGCAAAAGACAATTATTTGACTTTTTAGAAAAACATTTAAGATCTTTTTGAAATTCAGAATGTTTTTAGAAAATGGCAATTTTAATCTAAAAACTGCACTATGGTAAGGATTTAGACACGGTTTTAATTATATTTCAGCCTGATATTACTCCGTATTACGTAAAAATTATAATCTGCAAAAAAAGAATTAAAATTTCTTTAAAGTAAAGCTTAAGGATGTTGGGTAAAAAATTCAAAATGATAAAAATCTCAAAGATATGTTCTTCTTAGTTAATATACATCATATCTTAAATTTTGAACATTATGAGCAGCCACCATTGTTGATAAAATTAAATTCAAAATATACATGCAATAAAATGGCAGTCAATGAAATAGTGACATAAAATAAAAGGAAAGTCATAAAGTCAAATAAAATTCATGATAGGATTAATTTCAAAAATAACTATGCTATGAAATAAACATTTTTATAGTTATAATAATAATAAAAAAAAGACTAGAACTTCTCCCTGTACTAGTAATGAGAAAAGTAATTAAGTAAAATACAAAGATCTCAATTTAGTGAGTTTTACATAAATTCTCAATAAGTAAATGGCAACCATAATAATTATATAAAATTAGGAGGCTTGTGTATTAGCACAAAGTTTTTCCCGCACCATGTCTCTCGCAAAAGTGCATACCTAACTAGTGGTGGGTCGTTGAAGCTTTTTTCGTTAACAAAACGAGACCGTTAACGTTCGTTCATCAACTAGTCGATTAACTAGTTAAATTCTTCAACTAGTTGACGCATCAACTTCTTAGTTTTAGTTTGATTACTTTGTTTATTTAACTAGAGTAAACGACGTTGCGATTAGTTAAATAAACAGGTTAATACCACTCGGCCGCCAGCCAGTCCCACGCAGTTTTCTCTTTCTCGCTTGCGAAATTATCCTTTCGGCATCCTTGTTTACATTTTATTCGGGTTGAATAGGCTTATACCGTAACGCGATCATGGCAATAACAATGCAATCAAGTTGTATTTAGAGTTCACTTTAGTAAAACCGTCGAAGTGTTTAACGAAATCGCGAGGATAAACGAAGTTTTGTATAATACGTCTACGTTAAAGCGTTGACGTTGCATTGTGCGTTGATACTAAAAACCGAGACTTACTTTTAGTCGTTTACGAATTTAACTAGTTGATCAGATAATGAAAAACCGTTGAAGCGTTGATTGCACGTCAACGGTTGATTCAACTAGTTCGTTGATTTAACGCCCATCACTATACCTAACCATAACTAAACTTATCTCATGCGCTTAAAAAATAAGCATCAGATATAATTAAAATTGAAAAATCAGTGTAAAATTAACGTACTTGAAAATATGCTTTAAGCACCTGGTCTACTTTATTATGTTTCTTAATTCTTAACCACCGTTCGCTTTATTTAATGGTTCTGATGGATCCTGAAAATAAAATGTGAATAAAAATATCGCAATTTTCTTTTTGTAAAACAGTTATTTTATTTATAATAAAGTTGATTTACTATTTAAATTTAAATGTCCAGAATGATTTTATATTTTTGGAACAGTTCTTACAAAGTATTTCTGTGGACAATATAAAAAGAAAATAATATTTTTTAGTTTTCCATACGTCTTTAAAAATCAATATAAATTGTTTACCTTTTCATGAAATGTACAAACAATAAAGAATAGACGCTCAAAGCACTGTTGTTTATAAAATAAATTTATAAAATGTTCTTAAAATTATAAAAGACGGCTCTGTTGTTTTGTGATCAACTTGAAAACCATTACGTAATATTACAAATATTGTAGATACTATAATAGAAGATATTTCCCTTTTAATGATTTGATGAAAACAATATATCTACTATCTACTATTCTCTTTTTATATTTCCCAGTAATTAATTGAAAACAAAAACTTTGTTGATATAAAAAGAAATCATAAAATACATCTATTCATATAGAAAAACATTATCTTCATGTCATTTATTACGACAGGGTATTCATTTAATTATTATTATATTTATTATTATTTTTACATTACACGATACAATGTGAAAATGATGTGAAAAATAAATAAAATATTTATTATTTTTAAATACATATTTCCATTTTTTTTTGTAATAGTCGTCAAAACGTGATTACTCATTAGAATCAGAAATAATAATATACACCTGATATTCAAGTTTGAGAATAGTTCAGCACGAAGAGAAACCATTTTTTATATGACGTTTTCGTTGGATCATCTTGAGAACTGGTAAAAGAATCAACTGAGCTTTCAATTATTAAAAATAAACTGAAAATATGAGCTGCTAATAAACCCAGATAGACCTGGCAGATTGTTATGACTATTGTTCCAAAAGTATTACACAATATACGATATTGTGTACGGCAAATTCGATAAACAAATATAGAAAAAAATGAGAAATTGATATTTTCGATTTCTTATTTTCTGAAACTAATGTACCTTTTCCAAAACATAAATGTTCTAGATTCGTTATTGATAATATTTTTTTCCTTAATTTTAATGCATAATATTTTGAATCTATTTTTTTCCAATGCAATATTTACAATTGTTATCCATATGAAATAATGAATTATTTGCCAAATGAATATAACAACAATAAATTGTTTATTTATTATAACAATGGAATTATTTTCTTTATATTCAGAAAACATTTATGCTCAAAATGTTGCAAATCATTCCTGACTCAATGTGCAGGTTCTAAACAAAAGTTTTCATTTAATATAAAAATACGAATTGGTACTAGCCCCAAAACGCATAGAAAAAAAAGTTACATAATTCGTCTATTTACAAAGTGAATAATATTTAAATTGATTTATTTACATAAATATTTTTAGAATATAAAGAAGACCGAAACGTGAAAAATTCAGTTAATACAAAATATAAATCTAATATATATATATATATACATTTTTTTTTGTAATCTTTCAAACTTTTGTCTTTTTTTTTTTTACTTATTCACAAAATTTCTTTACATAGTTGCTTTAAGTTTCTACAAGTTTTCACCTTGATTTAGACAGTTTTGATATATAATATTCATTTTTCATTAATTTTTCTTTTATACTTGACAATAATATTTTTTTTGTAAACATATCAACAATAAAATTTAATTGAAACAAAATTTAAACATTGCCGATACATTGAGCAAAAACATTTTTTTATAATAAAAAAAATTGTATTTGATACAATAATTAACTTATTAACGATTTTTTATCACAATAAATGATATTTTAATATTTTCAGCAATTGGAAGAATCATATTTTAAAAATAATTTTATTTTTAACAAAACTTTGGTTCAGTCGACTCCTAATTGTCCAAGTCTTTATTATACTGGAGAGCACCACTTTAAGCACATATTCATAATATTAATATAGGTATATTTTATTCGACTGGAAATAAAATATCACCTGGCATCTGTCATAGTGACTATTTTACATTTTCGATCTATTTCTTGATGAAACCAAAATATTTAACGAAATGTCCAAGGCGTAACTTCATCCTGTTAATTTTGATCAGTGTGCGCTCGCCGTAAAACTCACTTTCATAAATTTTCATAACGTGTCATAAGAAGCAGAACTTCAAAAAGATACTCTGTTAACTTGATGTCAAAATTCCCTCTAAGCTACCAATTTTTCGAAAGTTGCACAGCCGTTTTTGTATTCTACGCACAATGGGATTGTTCACCATTTTTTTTTATTTCATTTTATAAATGAATTGCGTCTAAAAATGGCAAAAATCCTGTCTCGTTTGTGAGTTATTAAAATGCTTTAAAATGTAATTTTCAAAAGTATTTATGAATAAAGCTTCTGACACAGGCACAGGATATCCCACTGGCACACTTTTACATACGTTTTGAACATTTTTGCTCCCATATACTTTTGTACCGCGTAGTCAGAAAAAAAATTAGAGGTAACATTGCTTGTGTCCACACTTATGTCCACGGTGGATACAGTCATGCTCACGGTAGATACAGTCGTGTCCCCAGTGGGTACAGTTATATTAACGGTGGACACAGTTATGTTCACGGTGAACACTCTTTTACATACATTTAGAACATTTTTCCTCCCATATATTTTTGTACCGCGCAGTCGATGAAAAAAATAGGGGGAAGATTGCTGGATATCACAAATTCTTTATAATTTTAGAAACGGTTTAGCGCCATTATGTGTCCGATAGACTGTGGCGCATGTATTAAAGCCACAGTTGAAGGACTTCATAGTGAATGGGAAATGTTTGACGATGTATTAGGATGTCATGATGGCTGTGTTAATCCTTGCCAGGGGCTTGTCCAGACAGCTATATGATGTATAGCATAGGACGATATTTAATCCTTATGTATTAGGTCCGTATATGTCTTTTCAGTCTCTCGTCTAAATATACATAATTTCAAAAACTGTCGGCACATTACGCATGCGATCGTTTAAATATAGCATGAGATCTCATAATTAAAAGGGGCCCAATCAAACCATTTTAGGGTGTTTTTAGAGGTTGAAAAAATGTTATGGGGGTAAAAATACCGAGGAAATTCATTGATTTCTTATCTTTTTTGTATAGAAGACCATTGAAATATATTTCAATCTTGTAGAATCCCTACCTAACTGTGACATACAAAGTTCGGCCTGGACCACTTACAAAATCCACTTGGCGAGCAGAAGGACTAATTAAATTGAAAATAATACATCTTTGACGTCCCCCAAATCTGACTGACCCCATCAGATATATCATAAAGTTCGGCCTGCACCACTTACAAAATCCACTTGTAGAGCAGACGGACTAATTAAATTGAAAATAATACAACTTTGACGTCCCCCAAATCTGACTGACCCCATCAGATATATCAGTTAAATAATTGAGATTACATCTCGATAAACGACTTACTTGAAGCTATCATATAAATAAAAAAAATTAACGAATCCTTTCCTACGCTAGATTAACAGAAAATCACCTCTTCAAAAAGAATGTTCATTGCTCATCTACCAGTTTGTTAACATACGGATGTGTCGTCTGAGAATAGTTTCCAATTTCAACCTAAAAAAAATTTAAACCTTCCAAAACCTGCGTATCGTTATAAACGCTTTTTGATTCCTCGGTAACCTACACATCCACGAAGAACTGGGCATTACAACTATCGAACAGTACATTAAAAATTGCACCCATAAACTTCAATCAACAGTTACTTGGCCGCAGGCTCAAACGTAGGCTTCTACTGGACCTAATTGATAGCTGACTATTTGCACCCTTATAAACAATTTCTGGATCCACTCTAGTTATAGTGTCAATGTGTTCTTAGCAATCAGTTGTGACAGGGTAGCCTTTTGACCAATCCATAACGTTACTCTACCATGAGTTTACATTGTTTATCTCAGCTGTGAATAGACCTCGTGTGCCGAACCGGCTCCACTGTTTAAAAAAAAAAAAATTCCAGATAATTGGGCGGCAGGACCATACCAACTTCAAAAATGTTAACATTTGATTATAATAAAGAAAATAAAATTTCTGATATCGCGTGAGCTGACGCGGTTAATGGCAAGTATTCGATATGATATTAACTATATTCATTGCCATGGTTACCTACATAATAATGTTCCACGTCATGTAAAAATTAATCAAAGAATGCCTAACTAGTTTATTTCTGACAGATCCATAAAAAAGAGCGGCTGATTTTTTTTTTATTTTCAAAATATTTCCGAAACTATAAAGTGTAGAAAAAAATTTTTTTAAAAAAACTTTCTTGAAAAAATAAATAGAATAATAAGCCGTTATGAAAAGTATACCATTATTATATAAAAAATACCGTTTTAGCATATATCTCTTCTGCGCATGCGCCGATTTTCCCCAAAAACAATAGGGCTCTTCATATTTGCATACTAAACATACTCCCAAAATTTGGTTTCAATCCACTCATCCGTTTGACCTGTATCGTGTTCACAGACAAACAGACTAACAGACGCACAGTGTTTTTCCAAAAATATGTTTTTTGGATTCGGGGGACCCCAAAACGGAAAAATTTTTGAAAAGTGATTTTTGACCTAAACTAGTAGATACCATTCCCCACTAGTGGGTTGGAATGGTATAAGGAAAATGATACCAAAAGAATAACTATGAAAGGTGCAATGTATACTTTCTGACACAAGCTTTCTTGAAATCTCCCAGATGCCAGAACACAGGCTCGCGGATTCCAAGATACGGATTTACGGAACCCTAGTTGAGAATCACTGGTCTAACATATCAAAATGGCAGAAAGCTAAACAATTATTTTTTTCTATTTTAATCTCCACAACTATGAATTTTAAATGACCATACTCATACATTCATATAATATGTAACATACCTTGAAACAAAAATAAATGCCAGGATAGAATGAGTGCTTGTGCACACAAAATGGTGGACAGGATGACACGAGTGTGACATGCGGTCATGTATAAAATGATGTCCCCACATATATGTGGAACACTAAAGGATTTAAGACGCTTTTATGCATAGCCTGGATTTCATGTCCTGACGGTAAAAAGCTGTGTCAGGAGCTTTACATATTATACATAACCTATACGTCGTATAGGTTATCCTGTCGTATAGTATACGACAGGATAACCGTACTGACGTCATCGAGTCCACAAACACCTATTATGCTTGTATGTGTATCAAGATTAAATGCGTCATGTGAACCGAATATACAATGTGTTCAAAAATAAATAAACATCTAGAGTAGTCTTCCCACACAAGTCGATGTATTTTTCTAGTCCGCTATTTTTGACCAACCTCATTCTTTTAGTCCTTTTAGTTACGCAAACCTGCTTATGACGTAAAGGCCGCTGCACATGAGGGTGGTTTTGCTGCTAGATTGCCTGCTAGTTTTCCAGCACTGGTTTTCTTAATTGCTTTTATGTACGAGACGTCTTTTCAAGCTTGTTTTGTGGATAGATCTGGTGCACGCGCAGTGACAGTTCAAATATAAACACAGACCAAAACGTGTCTGTTGTCTGACTCTGCGCTGAATGACGCCATGTTGGTTTGTGGGAGTTTGTTCATGTCGTCCACGTGACAAGATACTGTTTCCTGATTGGTTCTTTCTCAGAGCAAGCAGAGGACCTATTAAGAAATAGCCCCTGTTGTAATTTTAAAATCTATCTTGTCAGCTAGCAAGGCGAGCCTGCAGTGACGTCATTTCAAGTATCTGCCGACCAGCAGAAGTACAAGCTGTGTTTCCAGCCTCGTGTGCAGCGGCCTTAAGACTGAAAAGATTGTTTTCAGGTTTTCTTCTGGAAGCTAGATGATATAACGTCACGGTTGCTAGCAGGTTTGATTATAAGGGAGTGCAAAATGCCAAATGCTTGTATCGCGAAATGTAATTATGCTATTTTCCCTCTTGGGTTTAGTAATTAGTAAAAGAGAGTCTCGTTAAATCAGCGTTTTATTTTCCACTGGCTTCCTATCAACGTATTTTTACCCTCCCTCCGTCGATCATGAGCGAGCTAATTTCGCGCATTTTTTTAACCGCTGATCATACGTCTATATTTTTTTTTACTATTCGACTCCACGAGTATCGTGAATAACGTAACAATTTAATTTTAATCAGTTTATTTAATTTCACTTTGAAAAAAAACATTACGGTCTGTAAGTTCATTCAGATTTAAAAATTATAAGTGGGTAAATATATATTTCTTTGCACAAGTCAATCGTGTTTTAATGCTGAAGGAAAAAAACTACACATTGTTGTATCTGTTACGGTCTATACCCGAATTCGGTCAATAAATGCGTAAAACTAGTTTTGACCAACGAATATTTACCAAACCCGAAATCTTACTGTTATAAATCTTACTGTTATAAAATGAGCAAAACTTGTTTTGCACATTTTTTATTTAGTTCTGTCCATTTTTGAACGGACAGTACTAGGTATAGCATCGGAATCTTCTTTGAGTTTTTTAATTAACTTTTACACATCAATGATACTTATTATATCAAAGCAATTGATTCTTTTGTATTGTTTAGCAGACAGAGGTTTTAATTCAGCTTTCAATAAATTTGCTTTCTTAACCTCACTTAGTGTAGTAAGGCAATTATGTTTCGCCATAAAATTATGTTTCAGAAGCCTCCAATAAGCGAACTGGTTGAGACTCGAATTCATCTTGTATTTTTACTTAATTATTACACTGAACATCCCACAATTATATTAATTATAAGATTCAGGAGAACAATTCAAGAGATAGGTACATAAACAAGAACATAACCCTACTTTTGTTCGGGTTCGGACGTTGATTGAATGAAACAAGCAGAACTAGTACTGTCCGTTCAAAAATGGACAGAACTATAGTTTTGACCAATTGAAAATGCGCAAAACTAGTATTGCCCATTTTATAACACTTAACACCCGTTTAAATGTAAGATTTCGGGTTTGGGCAATATTCATTGATCAAAATTAGTTTTCCGCATTTATTTCGGTCATTGACCGAATTCGGGTATAGACCGTAATATATCGATTGAAGAGTTAAACGTTTTCTCTCAATTAATTGCTATATATTAATTTTCTTTAATCAATTATATTTTCTTTTTGAAGTATATAGAAAATATCAAATAACATTGATTTTAGTTAAAAAATGGAAATGCAAAAACATTAAATAGTTGTTTAAAATTTTCTGTAACAACTTTTCCGGTTCAGTCGCTTGAATTGAAACGGTAAACTTTTAATCTTATTATAAATGCTAGAACAAAATTTTAGTACATAAAGGGAAAAATACATCAGTGATTCATTAAAGGATATTCTAAAAGGCATAGGATTATCTGATTATATAGGATACCTCGGTTTTTAAAGAAAAACTGTAAGCAAATGAATGTTAAAAATAAAATATCTAACGTTCATTTTTTTCTTTTTACGATTATTATTAACTATATTATACTAGCTGCTACCCGCGGCTCCTCACGAGATTGAGAACAACGGCTTCCCCGTATTGTAGTATCTTATTTAAAAAACAATGTTTATATTTTTGACATTTTTGCCAGCAGTCCTTGTGTGCTGTATCTATATATATACCTGGAATTTTGAAATAATCCCCAACTTTACCTTCTTGAGGGAAAATTTTGCAAAAACGCTGGAACACGTAATTCTTTATTTCTTACCAAAATCCTAAATATGAATTTTCATATTCCTAACTTGAGAAATGATCGGTTCTCCATACATCTCCTATTTCACCCTTTCAGAGTTGTTTTTTGAGACAAACAGTAGCCTATGCCCTTCCTTAGGATGTAATCTATCTCCTTGCCAAATTTTACTGAAATCTGTTTAGTGGTTTACGCGTGAAAGCGTGACAAAGAAACAAACTCACATTCGCATTTATAATATTAGTTAGGATTATATAAATAATAAATATGTATGTATTATATATTATATATATACATATTAATTATTGCCCACTAAACTTTTTGTAAAACTACTGGTTTTCGAGCATTTGTTTTGTATACTGGCGTCCAATAGAAGTTGTCTGATTATAGACTGGTGTTTTTTAAATGTTTGAATTTTTTTACGAAACAGATCAAAACATAATGCAGACGATTATTGGAGAAGAATAATCCAAATCATACATATTTATTGATTTTAACACCTGTTAACAACCTTTAAAACAAACAGTAATTTCTTTCTCTGTCCGATTATAAGGAGCCTCTAAGTTTGGGAGCCTTGAACTGCGCGTCATGATGTCCTCGGTTTGCCTCGGGCATCATGACGCGCAGTGCAAGAATCTCAAACTTTCTGCCCTTGCGGTGTTACTTGAGTAATCTCAATCGCGATACAGTTGCTAATACAGTTACTCAATTACAATCACTTGTTGGGTCCGCTATTTCTTAGAATAAATTAACAATATCTCCCAAGAGTCCCGAGAGCAGGAAGATGGGTTAAGGTGGTATAACTGGTAAGAACTGTGCTCTGGGACAAACGGAAAGGAAATAAGAAGTAGAAACGGGTTTTTGTTCATTCATGTAATAAACAAGTTTGTTAAGTAACAGAGAATATTACATGGCTATTTTAAAAGTACTTTTTCGAGCCGTTGTTTCGTGTCCCAGAGAGAGTATTACATTTGTACAGCGGTGGTGAAAATTATATTACCCTAATGTTTAATTATAAGGATTCGCAATGGACCGAACGACAGGCCAATGTTATTTACTTTCAAGTATAGGTACAGTAACGGTCAAATTATTTATTCGTACTTATTCTGCATAAGACGTTTACGTGTTTATATAAATTACGATTTAAAGATTTGTTGAAAATTTAGTATTTTCTTGATTTTCCTTCGTCGTCATTGTACAAGGTGTAAAACAAAATGACTAAAATAGAATAGCTAGGTATATAAAATTAAGTTTACTGTCACGGTCTTTGAGCAGGAAAAGAGGGCAAAGCAAATACAATTTTTTATTGATTTTACTACAGGGTTTACCCTATGTAGAAAACTATAAAACTATTTTTTCTTTGTATTCGTTCAAAAAACTGGTTAAAATATAATTTTTGTGTTAGAGTTTATTATTAAAAAATAATTTAAAAAATGAATCGGTACCAGATCCAAATAACTCTGACTGATGGTCAAGTTCAGAAAGTAATAAAACTATATATATTATGGAACTACGTGAAAGTATTCTATTTTTGTCAACGACTTCAATGTGAATGGTTTAAGTCACTGTAAGCTTAGTACTATTACACTTACAGTGTGTCATTCAACATTAAATGACTCCAGCAAAGATAACTCCGTACGTGCAAAATTCACTAGTGCCTCTGTGGCCTGTGCTGTGTGCGCTCTGTAAATGTGCGAATGCAACAGTACAGAACAGCTCAGCACAGAGCAATGGCGCTCGGAGTGAGTCATTCACAAAAAAAGAGCGACTCGCTCAGGAACGACACATCACTACTCCCTACTATAAGTGTGTTTTCCAACACTGTAATAAAAAATAAGTATATGTGACAATGCGCATAGCCTGTTCATTCCGTCTCATTTTTGTTTCCTGAAAGCAAGTTGAAATCGTCTTTTAAGTGGATGTACACATATTGTTTCATAACCATTCTACTTGTTGTTTCACAATTCCCACAGCGGAGATTACGAAAATTTTTATACTCGTTTCTTTATATTATAAATTATCTCTCTACAAAACACGTTCAAAAATGAAAATATTATTTTTTATTTAGCTACTTTTCATGCCTGTATAGCAGTAGTAAAATAAACCATTTCGTACTAGTGCGTAAAGTAAAACAAATGAAATGCGATCAACAGTAGTATCCAAGTGTATGGGCTTTCACGGTCGGTGTTGCTCCAAATCATCTTGGTTTTTGTCTACAACTGCTGTGAGCCGCGTAACTTTGCCCGTGCCACATCGCCTTTGATAATGTCTTCCGCAGTTGCAGACGAATTACGAAACGTCAGGTAGAAATGAACCACGGCCTATAAGCTCGGAAACCAAGAAGATTTGGAATCCGATAGTACCTACTTTCTCTGTCAGTTACAGTTTAAAACCATAGAATAGAATAGAATAGATTTTATTTCTTCGCGAAGCCATAAACGGATGCGAACGTCAATACACATAAAAGTACAGTATTAATTATAAAAAACAAAACCATATTTTAAAATAGTAATATTAAAAAGAGCAGTCATATGGGCAGGCTTTTATTAAAAATCGTTTTAATCGAGCTTTAAAGATGCTCAGGCTAGGGCTATCTTTGATAGTATCTGGTAGCTTATTATAAAAATAACTTCCTTTATTGGTTGAGCTATTATATTTGGAAGTTCTGCAGCGTTCCAAATGTATGTCATTTTGTGTACGAGTATTATAGCCATGTATATTGGAGTTTAAGTTTAAACTGTTTAATTTGGTCTTCACATTATTTATTAGTTGGTACATGTAAATAGCATAAAAAGTTAAAACATCCTTTTCAATAAAAACTTGCCTACATGACTGTCGACCTTTAAGCTTAAAAATAAGTCTTATTAATCTTTTCTGCGCCCTGAATACTCTGATGCAGTCTGTTGAATGACCCCAAAGAACCACACAATAAGACATAGCACTGTATGCAAAGGAATAGTAAACTGACAAGAGAGTTTCGCTTGTGTGAATTTTGCTTAGTGTCCTTATGTAATAATAAGTCAAATTAAGTTTTTTTGCACACTGCATTTACCTGGCTAAACCATTTCAGATCTCTACTGACTGCAAAGTTAACCAATACCTACTGTATTTAAAAATAATATATTCAGTTATTATTGATTTATATCACATGCGTAATGTGACGCCAGTGTTTGCGTAAGTCCTTTTTTGCAGAACAACTTCAGTTGCTTCGCCGTCGCATTAGCGTTTCAGCTTGTTGCTCCCAGTAAAAATATTTTGAACGAAAGAGACTTAAGTGCCTGTTCACAACTTCACACTAGCCGAATGCCGGAACGATTTTTTATCGGGCGCCCTTGTGGCCTTCTTAGTTTATATGGAAGACGAATTTTAATCGTGTCTGATAAATGTGAACTAGGTATAACCATATAAACTAATGAACTCCGATAAAAAATCGTTCCGGCATTCGGCTAGTGCAGGAGTCGGCAACATTTTCGTTTCAGTATTATAGTATTTGCTTATATAGGTATAATATATATATCCGAGGACGACACCTTGCGACGGGGGCGATGCGGGTGAGACGCGAGTGGAAATGGCTGAGAGATAGACATGGTGCTCAATCATGTATCGATTGGACGATATAATAAAATAAATATTTTTTTGCGTATGGAGCTGGAGAGCCGCAACTTTACATCAAAAGAGCCGCACACGACTCACGATCTGCAGGTTGCCGACCCCTAGGCTAGTGTGAACAGCATATACTTAATACTCCTATAGTATTGCTAGTTCCCGTAAGTGGAAGTGCTGCCCATCAAGAGAGACAGCGACTGCATACTTCTATCTCATTTATTTATACTCGATCCGTTATACCCACAGAATACCAGTTCTGTGGTTATACCCAAGCGTTGCGACTGTAGTGGGGAAGTGGGCAAGTGCATACTCCATTCTCGGACATGCGCATAATATTTAAGGTCTAAATGACGGAGACAGATGTATGTATGTCTGTACCGTTGGATCGTCATCTTTTTCCGGACTCCTACTAGCAATACGGGAGTATTTAAGTATATGGTGAACAGGCATTAAAACGCAATCTACGCGTTCATTCCAAAGCACAGTACAGTGGTCAGAAGTTTATACCCAAGCGTTGCGACTGTAGTGGGGAAGTGGGCAAGTGCATACTCCATTCTCGGACATGCGCATAATATTTAAGGTCTAAATGACGGAGACAGATGTATGTATGTCTGTACCGTTGGATCGTCATCTTTTTCCGGACTCCTACTAGCAATACGGGAGTATTTAAGTATATGGTGAACAGGCATTAAAACGCAATCTACGCGTTCATTCCAAAGCACAGTACAGTGGTCAGAAGTTTATACCCAAGCGTTGCGACTGTAGTGGGGAAGTGGGCAAGTGCATACTCCATTCTCGGACATGCGCATAATATTTAAGGTCTAAATGACGGAGACAGATGTATGTATGTCTGTACCGTTGGATCGTCATCTTTTTCCGGACTCCTACTAGCAATACGGGAGTATTTAAGTATATGGTGAACAGGCATTAAAACGCAATCTACGCGTTCATTCCAAAGCACAGTACAGTGGTCAGAAGTTTGAAATTGTTATCTTTAAGGCCACTGCCATTCAAGGTTACTAGAGGCTGCTTATCAATTATTTATTTAATTATACATTTCGAATCCAAATTATGCTTTTACCAGTTCTAGAATTATAACTGAGGGTTTGTATTGAAATGGTAATGGAAACGCCCTAAAAACAAACTTAGTTTTTAGACCAAATAATTTGTAATTATTTCAATTATGTTTGGTCTGGTATAACATGCCGTTGATTTTTTATTTTTTAAGATGTTTTTAACAACGTTGTCTGTCAAAATTTATCAGCTGTTTTAATTCGAAACTTGATACAAGCATAACAGAAGCAACTATAACCGGAGGCTTTCCTCACGCACAAACACACACACACACACGCGCAACATCGACATCACATGTTCCGTTTTTCCCATTACAATCGTAATTGGATGTCTGATGTGTTGTCAAAAAGAAACCAATTTCATGTTGTAGATTATTATATGCAGTCATATTTTCTTTTATACGATATACCACATTTAGGTAATCTTATATCTATGGCCACAAAACAAAAAATCTCATTTCACTTGACAAAAGTACCACTGGTGATGATGTTACATCGTAATAATAAGGATAATTTTAAAAATGCTAAAAGAACTATTAATCGATATTTTTAAATTCAACGAAGATATTCAATTTTTTTACGACTGTCGTATACTAGTTCAATCAATTTAAGTCATTAATAAAGTGTTTCATAGATGACGTTTCGGTACGATGGTTTTGATTAAAATCCAGCACAAATTACTTTTCTTTCTGATATAACTTTCGTACTTGTTTCATTTTTAAACAAGCCAATACCTACTCACACTCTAACTGCAATTCAAGAATAGAACTTAACCCGAGCGCAGCCGGGTTCGTAAATTGTTCATTTTATTTTATTAAAAACTCACTATAAGCACTTTTGTTTTGTTGTTAATAATAATAGAGTACTTGCTGAGATATAAAAGCATCAAAGGGTAAAAGCTCTGTATTGCATATCGTGGACTTTATGTTCTTTATAGGCTATTCAGTTTTTCTCTGCTAAAGGGAACGCCATGATCTTATCAAACGCAGCTGTCAGTTCTCACTTTAACTGTCGTATCAGTCAGTGGCGTGATTACATTACTGTCAAAAAGCTAGGGGGTCCGGTTTCAGGAGACCTCCGGACACGATTTAACTATAAGTGAATGTACAGCGCACCACTCTACAGAAGTATTATTCACCAAATTCAGTTTTGTTTCAATTTAGTAGTTTTTAAATTTGTTCCTTGCTTTCTGTTCCAAAAATTGCGGAATGCTGATAAAAAAAAATTCCATTATTAACGAAGATACGGGGGAGAGATCGACTTTCCTTTTTGACGGCGAGTTTAATATCATTTTCAATTTATTAGAAGACAAACCATAAAGTGTGCCAGGGGCTCCAGGCTTGTGGTTACGACACTGGTATCAGTCGCTGCACACGAGGATGGTTCCTAGCTAGATATGGCTGCTAGATTTCAAGCATGGTCTGGCGCTGTGTTTTGTGATGACTTTTATTTGTTCGTTTCACATGAGGCGTGTATTGAAGTTTGCTTTGTAGATGGGTTTGATATGCGCGCAGCAATAATTAGAATATTAACAAAAGTGAACGTTTATTGTCTCTGAACAACACACGCCCATTTTGTGTCTAATGAAATAAAGACAATTATGTGAAACGTCAGGTAGAAATACCAATGGACCACGGCATCCAATCCCGGAAACCAAGAAGATTTGCATCAACACCGGCTGTGAAAACCTACACATTTGGGT
This sequence comes from Xanthostigma xanthostigma, assembly GCA_963575645.1. Taxonomy (NCBI): domain Eukaryota; kingdom Metazoa; phylum Arthropoda; class Insecta; order Raphidioptera; family Raphidiidae; genus Xanthostigma; species Xanthostigma xanthostigma. Next base: position 16,338,799 of record OY754472.1, on the reverse strand, counting down.
AAAACAAGGCGTCATAATAATATTAATTATAATAATAATAATTGCCAGATTTGAATAATAATTATTATTCAAATCTGGCAATTATTATTATTCCTACCTGACGTTTCGTCTACAACTGCGGTAGACATTATCAAAGGCGATGTGGTAGCGGGCGCCACTTCGCCCGCTACAACATGGCCTTTGATACAATGTATCAAAGCCCGGAAACCAAGAAGATTTGGACGCCTTGTTTGTTCGTGAGCGTTTGTCCATGTCGCCCAAGTGACAAAATACTGTTTCCTGACTGGTTCTCGCTCAAAACAAAGAGACAAACTAGCACGAAAAATAACCCCGGTTCTAATTTTGAAAATCATTTTGTGATCTCGCACGCGATTCCGCCGTGACGTCATTTCCATTCCCGTAGATAGAGCGCCAGCCAGCGCAAATCCCAGCTGTGATTCTAGCGGCAAAATCATCCTTGTTTGCAGCGGCCATTAGGGTTAACGCGCGGTTAGCTATATTCAAGGTTTCTAAAATTGGTTGACTGAATCGTCAATGTACTGATATTTTTATGAGAGTAGTTGAGTGAAACAACGGATTGGACATTACTTAAGTCAAACTATTGGTTCATTTCAATACTGTACTACACTCCCGTTTCAGTAATGTTTTAAAGGTGGCACTTCACATGGCTATTTGTGTTCGATATTGGGTGTTTGTTGTATTTGGCAAAATATATGACGTTCAAGACAAACATGCAAATAAAGGCAAATACGACCATCCACACATGGCAGTCAAATAGCAAACACACAAACATTTGGCAGCAGAACGCAAGGTTCAAAATTCCAGGAATTTTAGCACTGTTTCATTGTCCCAATTCATTTTCAATAGTAATTGTTTCAGTTCTCGCTCACAGCACAGACACAAAAATACTGCACGTGCGTACAGGTTGGCGCGTGCGCTTCTGAATATGGCCATTGTGTGGACGGTTTATTTGCCGTATTTGCCTATTTGACTCCTTTGATGTGCCTCGAAAAACCGACAAGCGCACGGCAACGCGTATTTGGTATTGGCCTTATTTGTCAAATAGGCAAATAAGGCCAATACTTTGTCAAATAAACCCTCCACACTTGGTAATTGTTTGCCAAATATGCCAAATACACAAATTCAAATAGCCATGTGAAGTGCCGGCATGACAATCGACTAAACCAATCATAAATAGTTTTACAAATAACACTAAGGCGTTCTTTGCTATAATCAAGGTCATTGCACGTCCACCATTGATGACAGCAACACAAGCACATGATCAAATTGCAGCTGCAACCTGATTGGTGAATTAATTATTGATAAGTAAAGAATTCAGAAAATCTATATCAGACAAAAAGTGTATTTCGTTTTGAAATTTACGTTATTTATAAAACTGTCACACAACTTGTGAGTTGTGTGACTTTTTATCAGATATGCAAGTAGCAATTTCCAAGTTAATTTTTGTAATGGCATGTCATGCCCTGGAAAAATAAAGAACGTCTTTTTACAACAAAATACGTAAACAGTAAAATTATTAAGTTAACATGTACAAAAGATATGAAATTGAAAAATGTAATACCGCACGCAACTTTCTCAAATAATGCTCGAATGCTTAAATTAAAAAAAAGTATGGAGGCACTGCCCTTTGGAAAGAATGGACTTATCTATAAAAATGTAATCATATACAGTCAAGTTCAAACATATTTTTACTATTTTGATAAAATTAACTTCTTTTTCTTACGAAGTGATCCAGAACAAAGGTCAATAGTTCTCCATATACAAAAATAAGTGAAATAATAATATTAGATCTGTAAAGATATAAAATTATTTTTATATAGCATCAGATGTCTGCTATATATTTGATAGAAGATTAATTTTCTATACTCATATTTAAAATTCACAAACTGATTTATTTGCATGTTTGCCATATTACTGTTTTTTAAATCATGTAAGTACTTAAATCAGAATTGAATAAAACATAAAAAAAATATCAAACAGTTCATCTTAAAAAAAAAACAATATCCTAGAATTTTCATTACGCAATTCAAAATTCTTTCTACGCTTTTGCTTTTGGTAGTCTATAAAGGTTAAAGTTTATTATTATCTTATTTAAAGTCTGTCGATTTTTATATATCTACATTTTGACATTTCCAAATTTAGGAATCTGTAAAACAGACTATAGTTTTCTTGGTACAAAAATATTTAGTACGCAGACAAGATCACAGAACAAAACGTGATCTACAAGGCCCGATTCACACTTTAGTGTCGGTCACGGTTCGCTCTCGGTCCAGTCTCGGTTCGATAAACGATTCTTAAAATATAAGAAACAATGAGCGTATTTATACTATCAGCACCGCTCAAGTTCGGATCCAATCACGCTCCGGCACCGATCCGTTTAGAAGAATATTTTGCTAGAGCGTGATCGGACTTTGCTTGACTTTATTCATAGTGTGAATAGGTTTTTGTTTCAAATGCAGTCACTCGTCGATGAAACGTCGAACGAGCGCGTGCATCGAACACAGTGCGTTGTGGCAACCGACAGATCATGGAACTCTGAAAAAGGTAATAAGCTTGGATGCACCCACATTCTTCTCTTCGTTGTCTTGCGTTTCACTATTTTCTTATTTGCCGTATCTTCATCAAGAAGAATAGTTATAACAGCCAATTCTTCAATTGACAAATCGAACGACATTGTCAGACAACTAGAAAAATTGTACTTTAATAAATGAAATAAAGTAAAATTGTATTGCAAAGGAAATACATCCGACTTCTCGCAAATCGAGATTGAACCGTGATCGAACCTAGATGATAGTGTGGATACAGTAAGATTTTACCAAACCGAGACTGGACCGAGAGCGAACCGTAACCCGCACTATGGTGTGAATCGGGCCTAATTATTTAGTTTTTTGCCTGTACGTGTATTTCTTTGAACTGAAAACTGTTTGTTTCGTATCATACATAATATTTATTTTCGAAATTTAATTAGACCTAAGAGCGAACGTGTATAAAGAAAAAAACATATTTCTTATATTTTAAAGCACGAATACGTAAAACATAAAAATGTAACGAGCTTTTATTATAGACTTATTAGTCTTTAAAAATATTCCGTTCATTTAAATTTTTTTCGCACTAAACTCACTAAAATGTTGATTCACATTACAAAATTGAATTAGCATATTTACTACAATTTTTTACACTTTACACAGTTTTTTGATATATCACAACATACTAAACTTTAAAAATTCATATTTATTTTACGCATATCGCCACCAGTGTTTGGCATAATTTTTTTTATGTAACAAGTTTCTTTTTTGTACAAAAAAGAATTAAAAATTTGTGTCTCAATCTAAATGTTTCAATTAGTAATTTTTAAAACCCATTCACATTCCTTGCATTTAATGTCACAAATATGTGCATCTTTGTCTGAAGAATGTGGAACAACTTCGAATTTTTCAGTTTGATTGATAACTTCAAACTGTTCGGATGGATTAGCAACAGCTTCAAGAACCTCAGTGGAAGCAACAACTTCAATCACTTCCGATGTTGACGGACCAGAATTTTCACAGTCCTCATCGTTATTAGAAGAAGGTTCTTTCTCCACCGTAACCACCACATCTTCAGATTGGTCCAAACCCTGGTGGCATTCATTATTATTTAGACCCCTTATTACGTCACATGAACACGTCTTCAAGAGCGATACTTTTGCGAGCCGAAACTCCTAAAGCTTCATCCTCAAACGTCACCATTTTCTGGGACGATCTCTGAGCCGACTGCACAAGTCCTTGAGCAGATTCGGGACGTTGTTTTCGTTGACAAGTGTTCGCTCGCAGCGCACTAGCGGGAGGCGGAGGAACCAGTGCAACGTCGCCAACAACGCCGGCCAAATTGAATTCACTCACACTTCTGGGAACGAAGTACTCCACCAACGTTTCGTTGCCGCTCGATCTTCTCATCGGAGCATTCCTTTGAAAATTGCCTATTCGACCGCACGGATCCGACTTCTTGCGAGGTAAACTATTGTGTTGCAATGGCGTTCCCATGAACGGAGGCGGCGGACGCTTATGTAGAGGAGGTGGAGTCTTAATAATGTTTCCACCGTCGGCAGAAGGCCGATGTCAGGACGTCGAAGAACTCACAACGCTCATAGCAATGTCTTCTCCGTGATGATAATGATGGCAGTAATACGGATCACCGGTCATTGTTCGACATGGTGAATAATATCTCTCGCCGGTTCCGCCACACAATTTTCCCATCGTGCGGATCACGGAAGCCACTTCCTCTTGAACCAAGTTAAAACACATTGCTATCAGTGCCATTCCAGTCAATATATAAACAGAACAAACGCAATGTGATATTTCTTCAGCTTTATGATTCTTTTGATGACTTCCCGGTATTAAATCACCAAAACCAATCGTGCCTAAGCTTGTAAAACAAAAATAAGAACCTTCTAGAATCGTCCAATTTTCAAGTCGATTGAATAATAACGCACCGCCGACGATATATAAAATTATTAAAATCAGACACAAAGTGACCGGAACTCTGACTGAATCGTGAGTGGAGCATAAACAAGATCTTCGTGGATTGTGTTTGGTGTCCACTGCAGGATTTGATGCAGTTAAGGCATCCGTGCCACAGTCTAAGATAACGCCTGTTGTTCTTGCGGCGAGATCATCGTCTTTTTGATAATAGTGAGGTGGTTTAGATTGCGTCGTTGTATCGGAGATGTGATTGTGGTGTGGCTTGCAGGACGATGAAGAATTTGTAACTCCGGTGCAGTTAGCTGGAGACTTCTTGTTCGAGGACGTTGCGACGCCGCATAGTCGAGCGTAAAGACGTCGGAAGTTGCGAGCCAGGACGTCTCCCATCGTTGATAAATAAACCAGCATTAATGGTATGCCGATTAAAGCGTACACTATGGTAATTATTTTACCCCAAGCGGTTCGAGGCGAGACGCTTCCGTAACCTGAAACAAGAAAGACAACTTGGATTAACTTTAATTAATTCTCATTAATTATTTTTTTATATTAAGTGTGCAAGTGAAGAAAACTAAAACTTTTTTAGCAAAATGCAGTATAATCCAAGAAAACTGTTTAAAAGATAGCGTCAATTAGTTTTGATAATTAATAGTAATTATTTTTTTTATTAAGGATGCAAGTGAAGAAGACTAAAACTCAAGTTTGTTTTTAGCAACAGCTAAATGCAGTTTAATCCTAGAAAGCTATTTGATAGACAGCTTCAATTACTTTTTATGGCTCGTAATTTTTTTATGGGAAGATTTAAAACTTAAATTAAGTTTGTTATTTAAAAGACATTTTCAATTAATTTTTATGATTCTATATCCGCGATAACATTTATAATTTAAAAACTAAGTTCATGATTATCGTATTTATTTTATGTAGTTGTGAATAGAAACTAATTTATAGTTTTCAATTAAATCTATTTAATTACTAAAGATATCATGAATATTTTGATAAATTTGAATTAAGAGTACCTATTAATTTGTTAATATTGTTTACTGATGATGAAAGTATAATACATTAAAAGCCGATTAAAGTAGTGTCATTTACCTATATTCTGTTCAAATTATATATTGACATTATAACAACGTATCACTTAGTCAAGTTGACATAATGTTGACTTTTTGAAGTGACATCAAAACGAAAATGTTCACAGATAGACAAATGAAAGTGATAGAGCACAATCAACAATTGACGCACTATTCATTATTTTTATATGTAAGCCATCAGAATTTACGAGCAGAATTGAAACCGCGTGTTGTAAATAAAATAAAATCAATGAAATTAAATTTTAAAAAATGCTACACCGTGCATCAAAACGTCGCACGGCGACAGTTTGAATATTAAATAAGTGTCAGGTTACAGTTTTTAAAGCTTTGTAAGGAAAGTGAAGAGGAAAACAATAACACTTCAGCAATATTTATTTCAACGCCATAAAAACGAATGTAAATTTATGTAAATTGTGTTGATTTATTGTGAGCTCCATAGATTATATTACAGCAATTTTCCTTATTTACTGATATTTAAAGAGAGAACAAACGCGAGAAAATGTATTCATATTTTTAAGTTGTTTCTCTTGTAGAGAAGGGGTGTTAGTAACCCGCTTGCTACCCATGATCGATTTTTAACGATTCGTGTCGTCTCCATGATAAAAAACCGGTCAAGCGCGAGTCGGACTCGCGCACCGAGGGTTCCGTAGTACAAACTTGTAGGTATGTATACAGTTCGTCCAGCACGAGAATAGAGTCTCGGAGATTTTTCTCGCTTACCCGGTGGAAAGCTGTTGTCCCCATACATCGACAAATGTCGCGGTCAGTTTGTCAACCAAGCGTGTAATTGCAATGAGTTAAGACGGACTACCGAACCATATTGTACCTCGCGGCTATATCTGATAGCTTAGTTGTCGTACCGTGTTGTATGCGAGTGGTCTCATATTGTGCTGTTTTGTATCAGAACTGTTATTTTGTACGTGCGTAGCTGTGGCCGTATTATAGAATCTGAATGTTTACACACTTGAGAGTGCCTGGAAATCACTGCTTCTTTATTTTTCTCAATCAAAAAACGCCCCTTTTTAGCATAATGTAATTAAAACATTTACGCTATAACTTAGTAGTGTTGTTTTGATTGTCTTCAAATTTTCTTTTCAATTAATCTAATGGAAATGTAATTTACAAAATTGCTGCTTTCTTCAAAATAAACTTTCACCCAACTTTATAAAAATCGGCAGGCTTTCTTAAATTCAATATTTATAGGAAAATTAGTCACGCGAACGTAATTCTTTGCTCTTAAGGATAACGTCGCTTAAAAAGCTATTTTATTGCTTTTATAATTTAAATTGTGTTGGAGTATAGGCCAATATTAAATTTAATGTCATTGTAGTACAAGATCCCGATTAGGCTCGATCTTCACATATAGAGTTTTCTAATGAAATTGGGAATTTGATAATATAACGTATTAATAAAGAAAAATTATTTGGTTGCAATTTCTTGGCACAGCTATTTTTAATAAAAACTTCAAATTTCAATTTTATTTCTGATATGTAGTTATCGAGTTTCCAGATAAATTTATTACGAATCGGAAGTAAAATATGTGTATAAAATGCCAAAGTTTGGTCAACATTTTGATTCCTGGCATAAAACCAGGTAGACTATACTAAATTTTATTACGAACACGTACAATAAAATTAATAACTTTAATTTTTATTATAAATGTGCCAAGAAATTCAATGGTATTATAAAATTCCAAATTTCATTAGAAAACTCGATGGGTGTAGACCGAGCCTAATCGGGATCTTAGACCATTAATACAATTGGTAATACTAGTTAATACACTATTTGTACATTTCAAAATTTAGTTAGTCAAGTAAATACATTTTTGCAAAGTAATATTGTAATTTTTGACGCAGTAATAAAGCGCTTTAAGACATGGTCAATTTAGAAAATACGATGAAGTTCTGTCCATCAAACTAGATCGAGAGTGGCTTAAAACTAACGAGCTAATTCTATATGTATTCTTTACACTCACTAAGCTTATATGTCTATAAAAATATAACGGTCATATTCTTGAGCGTCTATAATCTACAATCTAATCTATAAAGTCATATTATATTTATTGATGTAAAATAATTCTACACGCTTCCATCGCGATTTAATCTACAAATCATTAAATCTGAGTTAACTTCGGGTCAGTGAAATCTACTTAAATGTTTCCGTCGCAACATTTTCGTTAACAATTTATTTATGTTCAAAAGAATAAAGTTATGGGTTAAACATAAAATAAATAAGAAAATAAACAAAAATTCCAGCTGAGCAAAAATAATGCTAACTAAAAGAAAGAAAAGAAAAGTGGAGGTAAGTATAAAATAAATTTTCTTTATACCTCGGTCGAAAGTACGTACTAGACTTTCTGCCTTAAAAATGATGGCGGAAGTGTGTATACTTTCGACTGGCTATAAAGAAAAATAGTTATCATGTACACCGCTTCATGAATAAAATAATAAAATAATAAGAATAATGAAATAATAGGAACAAATTTGAGATAGATAAAGGGAGATATGAAAACGTTTGATCGTATTGAACTTAGTGATATTATGGAGCAAATTAACTTGCAACGTACTATTGTTATGCAAAATTATTGCATGTGTATTTTAACTGTCGTTCCGTTATTCCGCCTTAACATCCTTCTGACATACTATCGCATATGCATAAATCAAACCAGGGCATTAATAAATCTCCATGTAACGTCAACTTCATTCGGATGCCAGGGAATATTGCGTTTGATAAACAACCAAACTAACAGACTATTTAGATTTATCTATTTATTGAAATATTATAATAATATATAATTACAAGACGAAATATACAGTCAACAGTAGTCTGCTGAGATCATAATTCTTCCTTTTAACTTTGCCGTAGTCCTGAATTTTGGTCAATGACCGAAATTAATGCACAAAACTAGTTTTGATCAACGAATATTGGCCAAACCCGAAATCTTACATTTAAACGAGTATTGAGTGTTATAAAATGAGCAAAATTAGTTTTGTGCATTTTCAATTGGACAAAACTAGTTCTGTCCATTTCTGAACGGACAGTACTAGTATGGCATCGGAATCTTCTTTGCTTTTTTTGATTAACTTTACCACATTAACGATACTTATTATATAAAAGTGATTTATTCTTCTGTATTGTTTAGCAGACAGAGGTTTTAATTCAGCTTTCAACAAATTTGCTTTCTTAACCTCACTTAGTGTAGTAAGGTAATTATGTTTCGTCATAAAATTATGTTTCAGAAGCCTCCAATAGCCGAACTTGTTGAGACTCGAATTCAACTTGCATTTTTAGTTAATTATTACACTGAATATCCCACAATGATATTAATTATAACATTCAGGAGAACAATTCAATAGATAGGTACAAAACAAGAACATAATCCTACATTTATTCGGCTTCGAACGTTGATTGAATGAAACAAGCAGAACTAGTATTGTCCGTTCAGAAATAGAAAGAACTAGTTTTGTCCAACTGAAAATGCGCCAAACTAGTATTGATCATTTTATAACACTCAATACCCGTTTAAATGTAAGATTTCGGGTTTGGGCAATATTCGTTGGTCAAAACTAGTTTTGCGCATTTATTTCCGCCATTGAACGAATTCGGGTATAGACCGTAACATATATCGAATACGCAGACCTGTGTGTGCGTTAGTATTAGAGCAGACAAATAGAGCGTAACTTAATTATTATTATTTTTTTATTTTGCCGTAATTTTGTTTATGTAGTAGATTACATAAGATGACATAAAAATAACCGGAAGTGACGTTAGTATCCCACGATTTGACAGAATAAAAATGATTATTATTATAATAATAATTGTGGCTTCCTATTTTCCAGCACCGATAAATTTGTCTAAGTGCTCGATACATACTAAATTTAATTCACCGTTTATTTGAAAATTTTTCTGTAATTTCGTAGCTACGGTCTCTAATATTCGCTATTTTTGAATTGGTTTGGATATTTGATTTCCAATTCCAAAATTCCGGATCCAATATTGAGAAAGATCTACAAAAATATACTGCTTGTCTGTTTTAAAGTCGAAATATAGTGGACTTCATTTATAACGACCTCGTTTGTAACGACTTTTTGGTTATAGCGACGTGACACTTAAGTCCCTTGAATTTAAAGTATACTTTTTCTTTCTATATAGCGACCTTTGGATATAGCGACGGAATTATGTGGTCTCGTCCTTGTCGCTATAACCGAAATTCACCGTATGATTATTGACACAAAAACATTGAATGAAACGTTGAGTTAGAAATTTGGGAACAAACAAAAAAAATCAACATTAACGACCAGTAAGTAATCGAGAACACTTCTAATGTTAAAAACGTCAGACAATAAAATGCAATAAAAAAACCTTCAGTATTTGCAAAGTTCATTGATCCTATGCCACCAGGTTTCATCCTTTAATCTTCTAATATTTAAACAGGATCATCATAACTCTGAGTTATTAGAGTTATTTTTCACAATCTAATATTAAACTTATAAGTGCTTTATATAGGGTGACCGGTAATTGCTCGTATTTCTCTCGGGAGAAGAATCTATGACTAATTTGGGATGCTTTAACCTTATCACTTGAGGATCGGAAATACCTCATTTTTTATGATATTAACACTTCTGTGGAGAGTGTTTATTTTATTTTATTTATTGCAAGTTTTAACACACATCAAATCAAACAGTAAATTTCGTGGTTTTTAGCGTTTGGAAGGTTGCCCAAATTAGCAAGCTATCAGATCATGGAAAAATTCAGACCAAAAGTAAGAATTTTTTTAAAAGTTTTTTAACTCCCAAAATTCGGATTTTTTTAAAAAGAAAACCGAAGTAGATTTCCTCAAAAATGACGCATTTCCTACTTCCAAGTGATAGAGGTTAAATCATTTTAAATGTTCTTCTCTCGAGAGGAATTACCGGTTACCCTGGAGTCATTAGTCATTAGAAAAAAATGTATATAAGGATCACTTTCTGGTCGGAAAATTGAGCAAAAATTAATTTAATTTTAATCTTTTCATTATTTCCGGAATTCTAATAGGTATCACTTTTGTTCAGTTCTGCAACTGACATGTTTGCGAAATCTCTAAATTCCGATATGGAAGTTCTACTTGTAGCTATTAATTATAATTAAATAAAATAAATAAAACAATTAAGTTAAAAAAGATTTTTTTTTTTACTTAATTGTTTTATTTATTTTATTTTATAATGTATTTTCATCAAGTAAAGGCAGAAACTATTAGATTTATTAATTATTATTATGTATGTTGAAGAATTAATTCAAATCGTTACGTTGAATTGAATTGATACACATCTGGCTGCCTTTTGCTTTTACACTGTCAACACAGCCAACGTCTTGCTACTAGATTTTGTATGTGAAATATTTAAAATCCCCTTAAAAACCTATAGACTATGCAATAACTCACCAGTCCGCTTTGAAATACAGCTGGGAATTGTTATTATTATGCTCCAGACGAGTTATGAACCTACGCATTCAGCAAAGAAAAGTTATACGTCGCTAAAATTATCAAAAGTATTAAGATCGATTCACATTAATATCAAATTATTTTTTAAATAATATCAACTTTACGTTACGTCCCGATAAATTCTATTCTAGTGTGTAAAAGAATGTTTTTTTGCCATTTTTTTATTCATGTATTATATTTTCAATATACGCTTTTCCATACCTCCTATATTGCAAGCCCCCAGTACAGTCAAACTCATGTATTTTCAGCACCATCTATTTTCAACTGATATTACTCACGTACCTATTTTCAAGTTTTTAATCCTTACTTCTCATGCAAAGTGTCTTCTCTTACGCTGTTCAGCTATTGAAAAAAGTTGTAAAAAATACAAAAATAGTTTTGAATGATCTACGATTGCCACGAAACGGGAATAAGTTGAAAATACATTATACAGGTTGAAAATACATAAGTTTTATTATAAGTTTTAAGTCCTGGATCGTTCTTCAATGATCCAAATATAAAATTTCTAGTCTAGGCATCACCAAGGCTACTCGATTGCAGAGGTTGCCCCGTTTCTTCTGAGCAATCAGCGTAAGTGCAGGAATTATGTCAGCAGGCGGATCGTTCATATTTTTATCAACTTAAATGTCATTTACATTTAACTGGGACTATGTAAATATGTCACCTAAAAATCAATTTATTGCAAAGAATATCAATATTCTGTCTTTTGGTTTCTTTGACATTTGTTAAATACTGCCATTGAAGTTTATAAACAATAGCCGTTGCCATACAATCAAATGACAAATCCGCCGGATGACGTCATCCCCCACTACTATCCAATGAAACGAGGAAACCTTTGTAATCTAGTAACCTTAGGCATCACCCAAATTACAGAGATTCAGATATTTTTTTTATATAATAGTACTGATCATAGGTAGTTGGCGGATTCCGCAATAATTTGAGACAAAATAGTCATGTGGAAGATAATCCTGATCTGGTTTATTTGCAGTGGCCATACCACGCACCAAATCAAATAAAATAAAAATCTCAGGAGATCTTCAAGGAAAAAGTCGGCGCTTGAAATAAAAAAGCTGTTACTACCACATAAATAAATCGCTTCTTTTTCTTCCTAAAGGCACTTTTAGAGCTACAAGACCCTTTAAGAATGTTTCAGTTTGTAACGATTGTCACAAAACCAATTTTAATATTGAAAAAAGATCAAATCAGTTTAACCAACAGTTTAGTATTGCAGATAAATAGAAGTATCTAGCGTAGATATAAAATAGTTGGCAAAACCAAAAGTGCACATCCCGCAAGTTTTCCACTGTATGATAAAAAAATAACAATTAAAAAATATTTTTAATAAATTTAAAAAGATTTAAAAATTTAAAGAAATAAATAATTAAAAATTGAAAAAATATGTTTTTTAAGTTTGCAAAAATAAAAAAAATTAAGAACTATACATAATATTAATATATAATTAATATCAAGTGGAATAAAATAAAACAAAATAAAAAGAAAAAAAAAGAAAAAAATCAATTATTTCGTAAGGAATCGAACCCAGGACCTTGCCCTTGGGGATCCAACGGCATAACCATTACGCCACGAAGCCTACTACGTGAAGTGGTGTTATCACGGTATAAAAGTGTAGCACTTGTTTTATGGATTACACTGTATTTACACAGCAATTATTATATTGTTTCTTTAAACTATTAGCTGTCAAAAATAATAAAATAAAACTGTTTATAAAAATTAAACTACTGCACACATTTCAGTGAATTTAAATAGGGTTCTGATCTGATAGTAAACAAAGTGAATAAAATATAACCCAAGGCAATCCGACCAAAATTGCGATCTGTAGAGTCGTGACGTACGTACTTACGTACGTACTTACGTACGTACGTACGTACATACGTACAGACCAACCGACAACTGCTGTTTGTGATTTTCAATTACAATTTTAATAGTATTTATGAACTCGAATTGATTTAAAAAGGTTCTGTTTTATAGATTAGAATCTCCTCTTTTCAAAAAGCTTCAATTTGAATGGATTTCGTGTGAAATTAACTTAGATATAACTTCTTATATGAACGAAAGTCAGCTCTGACGCACAAAGCGATAATAAAGCACATACCGCTAGTTTAGCGGTATGTGCAATAAGATAGAGAGAGATTATAGACGATCGATATTAAATCGATATTAAAAACTGCGCATAAACCTTTACAACCAGCTCAGACAAATCTGCAACCTCCACGATGTCGTATACTAGACCAGAACAAACAAGCGTTTTAACGCAGGTTTCGTAATTTATGGTAGACATTTTGCAGTTTTCAAGCAGGTTTCATCAATGCAAATTAATTAATCGGTATATTTCAAACAGCCAGAAAACGGACACGAAACTGTCACCGTCATGCGCAGTAGCTAAACCGAAACTGTTTCAAGTATTGATTTTGGAACGCGCGTTCAACGCGCCGTCAACGCGCGTTATCATATAAACAGTTATATACAATTGTATAGAAATTGTAAACGCGCGTTGGGCCAACGCGCGTTGAACGCTCTTCATGTGTGCTAGGCCTTATGTAGGTAAAGGCTGCTGCACACGAGGCTGGTTTTTCCGTTAGATTCCTTGCTAGATTTGACTGCGCTGGTTTTCTTGATGGCTTTTATGTGTTCGCTTCACACGATGCGTCTTTTCAAGCTTGTTTTTTTTAGATGGGTTCGGTGTGCGCGCAGTGCCAGTTCAAATGACCAGAGAGCAGAGCGTGTCTTTTGTCTGAGCAAATGCAGATACCATGTCGCTATGTTGGTTTGTAGGCGTTTGTTCTGTCGCCCACGTAATAAGAAACTCTTTCCTGATTGGTTCTTGCTCAAAACAAGCAAAGAAACAAGCAAGAAAAATAGTCCCGGTTCTAATTTTAAAATCTATATTGTAATCTCGCACGTGAGCAAGCAGTGACGTCAATTCCAGTCTCGTAGCCGGCAGTGTTTCTAGCGGAAAAACCAGCCTTGTATGCAGCGGCCTTAAGACTTTTTTAATAATATATAATAACGAGTAATAATTTGGAATACATAAAATATCATTGCATGCCAAACTTATCCTTGTTATTATTTTTTATGATAATAATTAGAAAAACTAAATTGCTGATATTTTCAGGGTCGTCGTGTTTTAAACACGTCACAAGAAATAAAAATATCCTGTCTAAAAAAATTAAGGAAATTAAAAGCGCGACATATCTTTCAGAGTGATTGACAGCTTCGCAATTTTCCAATATAACATGGCGCGGCGTCACGTACGCTTGTACAAAAAGTCAAAAAAGGATTATTGAATAATTTTACCTACACATGTTATAAAACACGTTTTGGAGATGTTTTTCGCCATTACTGATTTTTTTTAAATACATTTTTCCATCCATCAATAGCGTCTCCTTCAAATATATCTCATACTAGAATTAGGTACCGGAAACCAAAAAAGTAATTTAAAACTGACATATTAATTTTCTTCCTTGTAGAAATTGTTTCTTAGAGTTTAATCTATGAAACTAAAGGCCGCTGCACACGAGGCTAGAAACACTGCTAGTTCTCTTGCTAGATTTGCCTACTAGTTTTCTAGCGCTGGTTTTCTTAATTGCTGTTATGTGCTCGCTTCACACGAGACATCTTTTGAAGCTAGTTTTGTGAATAAATCTGGTGCATGCGCAGTGACAGTTCAAATATAAACACAGAGCAAAATGTGTCTGTTGTCTGACTGAGCAGAATGACGCTATGTTGGTTTGTGGGCGTTTGTTCAAATCGCCCACGTGACAAGATACTGCTTCCTGATTGGTTCTTGCTCATACCTAGCAGCGGGCCTAGTAAAGTAAATAGTTCTAATATTAAGAGCTATCTTGTGAGCTAGCAGGCGAACCCGCAGTGACGTCATTTCCAGCTTCATATCCAGCCTACCGGTCAGCAGAACAGCGTCTCTAGCCTCGTGTGCAGCGGGCTTTAAACTCAATAAAAAATGTCACAGTTTCCAAATAATAAAATTCTTAGAATGTATAAGGGAATGAAATTTTAATATCAGATATTTGTCGTGTATGAGTTTTTGACGTGCAAACACATTCCCTCTCAATTTCTGAAAAAGTGACTCGGTGAAATTACACAGAAGTGGTATTTGCGAAAGTGCGTAGAGCTCCACTGTCAGTTATATTCTAGCTTTGTTGGTGGTCCGTCAAAATTTTGAGATTATTTTTTGTATTTATTCTAAATAAAGTACAAACTTGTAGGTATGTAAATAGTTCGTTCATCATGGGAACCGAGTGACGATAGTCTCAAAATTTTTTCCCGCTTAGCCGTTGTAAGACAAAGGTCCCGGCTAGTTTGCCAACTAAGCGCGTATCGACCTACAGCAGACGCCATTTTTTTCGTTTTTTTATCTACTTTTATGTGACAAGTGAAAAAATATTCTCTCAAACTCAACTGATGATGGGCGAAATAAAATATTGTTACATAAACTGTCTCTCTCTTAGGTATGTTATATCGTCAAAATTACTTTTTCTTAGCTACGCAGCAACATTCAATTGAATTTTGCTGCGTAGCTATAAAGGAAAAGTATTGAATTTTGCTGCGTAGCTAAGAAAAAGTAATTTTGGTGACATAACATAAGAGAGAGAGAGACAGTTTATATAACAATCGTTTAGGATATATTCAGTCGAGAGAGAAAATATTTTGTAGAATTTTCAATTTTTTTTATTATTTGTTATTAATCATGTTCTACCAAGTGCCGAGTGAAAAATCAGTGCAAATTATAAAATAAGATCATAACTTCATGTTAAAACCACATGTTTCAGATACGGTGGAACACACTGTAAATATATTATACGAACGCTGATAAACTAATGCTTCAAGATACTTAAAATGAATCTTCAATAATAATATTTTTAAGTAGATACTTCAACAATTTTTGTTCGGAAAACATTTTATTGCACATACCGCTAAACTAGCGGTATGTGCTTTATTATCGCTTTGTGCGTCAGAGCTGACTTTCGTTCATATAAGAAGTTATATTTAAGTTAATTTCACACGAAATCCATTCAAATTGAAGCTTTTTGAAAAGAGGAGATTCTAATCTATAAAATAGAACCATTTTTAAATCAATTTGAGTTCATAAATACTATTAAAATTGTAATTGAAAATCACAAACAGCAGTTGTCGGTTGGTCTGTACGTATGTACGTACGTATGTACGTACGTATGTACGTACGTCACGACTCTACAGATCGCAATTTTGGTCGGATTGCTTTGGGTTATATTTTATTCACTTTGTTTACTATCAGACCAGAACCCTATTTAAATTCACTAAAATGTGTTCAGTAGTTTAATTTTTATAAACAGTTTTATTTTTTATTATTTTTGACAGCTAATATAGTTTAAAAACAATATAATAATTGCTATGAAAATATAGTGTAATCCATAAAACAAGTGCTACACTTGTATACCGTGATAACACCACTGCCCTATTAGGCAGCCGTGGCGTAATGGTTATGCCGTTGGATTCCCAAGGGCAAGGTCCTGGGTTCGATTCCTTACGGTATCATTGACTTTTTTCTTTTTTTTTTCTTTTTATTTTGTTTTATTTTATTCCACTTGATATTAATTATATATTATATTATGTATAGTTCTTAATTTTTTTTATTTTTGCAAACTTAAAAAAAAATATTTTTTCAATTTTTAATTATTTATTTCTTTAAATTTTTAAATCTTTTTAAATTTATTAAAAATATTTTTTAATTGTTATTTTTTTATCATACAGTGGAAAACTTGCGGGATGTGCACTTTTGGTTTTGCCAACTATTTTCAAGTATATAAAAACTTAACTAAGATTGGGTTATTTTTCGTAGTTCACGCTTCTGCTTTTTATTTTCGATAAATAAAAAAAAACGGGTCGCAGCGTAGAACAAAATAGCATCGATGAAAGGCTATATTTTAAGGACCACACATGCTACTTTTTGTATTAAAAACGCGCGATATAGAAACTTGTTGCGATTTGGCAACGTTCGATCGCGCAATTTGGCAACTGCATGAAGACTCAGTCGCATACGTGATATGATAAGTGTGCTATGTGTTTTCGATAATCGCGCGTTCACGATACATCAGTTGTGTATTTCAGCGAATAGTGTGCTATTGGTACCTGCATCTGACGATTTACAAGCAACTTAATCACACAATCGTGACACAAACAGTCCCACGTGAACAAACAAAAAGAAAACAGATGACTTATTTATTTTCAAAATATTATAAGACCTAAAATAGTAGTTCATGTATCTCGTTCGTAAATGAAGGTATTATATTATGAGAACTGACGTAATGTTAAAATGATTTTAACAGTCACCCGAGTCCATAATATCATTATACAAACAAGATAGTACTTACCATATTTTTGAAATTACCTATCTCCTATAAAATTGTTGAGTTTATCTATATTTAAACATAATAAGTATTTGTATATTTTTATATCTGACAGTTAAGTTTTCGGCCATATCGGAATCTATGTGAATTGTTAACGAAAACTACGACTACTTTGTTGTCTCTGTTGCTCATACAGTTTTAAGTGGCAACTGATAGACTGCTTTTCAAAATTACTATTTTATAGAGGAATGTGCAAATAGTACCTATATTACATCACAAGGGCCGAAAATTGAATTTTCGGCCCTGCGCGTCATGATGCCCTCGGCTTCGCCTCGGGCTCATGACGCGCAGGGCCGAGATTTCAACTTTTAAGGCCCGTGTGGTGTATACGATTTTTCTTCATATCCGCTCGAAAGTACGTACTTTCGTCAGCAGGGACGAAAGAGTAATATTTACTCCCAGTGAGAACGGCGGGAGGAAAAAATTTCTTATGCGTATTTATACTCGTAACTAGGGTTACCGCTATCATTTAATATAATAATAACAGGGAGTAAATGTCAAACTTTCGATCGAGGTATGAAGAAAAAATACTTTTTTTAACAGAATTTTCGTTTAAAAATAAGTTGAATAATAAATCGTTATGAAAAACTACAGCATATTTCCCAAAAACAAAAAAGCAAATTTTAATTACAAGCCAAATATCCTACCGATATTTTGTTTCGATCCAATTAAAGACCGCGCACACCGCATAGTACAGATCAGAAAAGTCTGTTCGTACAGGTACTCATTTTATTTAACGAACTAGCGCACATTTTAACCAATACCTACAACCAGCAACCAGCAACGATCGTCAGTCGGTTACCTGCAATTTCTGTCTAGCTGTGCTGATCTAGTGTGTTGTTTTTGATAAAAAATTTTCATTAATAGAGTAAATCCAAAAACTTTCTTTTTTCCTGGTTTCTTCCTCTTCCCCCTCTTCACACAACACCGTAAAAATAAAACAAGAGCTTACAGAAAAAAACGATAAAAAAATGTACCAGAGAATGCTTATATTCCATCAGTGAATTCTTTAATATTAATTTTAAGTTACACACAAACTGGGCTTGTCCATCTATGATAATAAATCATATTCTATTCTAACCCTTCTTCAACCGAATGTTGCACATTTACAATTTATTTGAAAGTTGCAAAATGTCTGCCGCACACGGAAGCTGCACTAAAAATTGCTGGCCCGTGCTGGTTTGCGCTAGTCTAATGTGTAGATTGCAGGTTTGGGCCTTATAAGTGTGCACAAACAAACAGACGAACAGATTTTTATCACTTCGGGGATCCAGAGAATCATTATCAATTTACAATTCAATCCAGAGTGTTTTTTATATCAATTTCAATTCTGTTTCCACTTTTCAGTTTCAAGTTCCTGATGATTAATATTTCAAGATTGTACCGTACTCAAATGTCACTTAGATGCTTTGAAATTGTAATTTATTTACGCTGATTCTCGATTTTCAACTTAATTCAGGTAAAAAATGTTTCAAGCAATAAATTTCTTTTACAAAAAAAAAATACTTTTATACAAAAAATTAATATTTAATATGTTTTATTTTTTTAATTTAGGCCAGATAAACATTATTTTTGTACAGTATGTCGCTAAGTACTGTTTCCAACGGTATTCATACAGTTCGATCATCCTCAACTAAACTGTTTACTTTTATCCATTCACTTGCATTTAGGCATGTCGATGATGTCCAGATGACTCTTTATTGGGAGTTGGATCAGTGCGCTCCGCTCACTAAAAAGAGTCACTCAGAAGGAGTCGTTCACTAGATAGTACGCACTACACAAGAGTGCAGACTGCAAAGGTGTGAACCGTCATCATGCATGCTCAGACGTCACGAAACATTGCACAGCACAATACACACTCAGCTCTGAGTTCATTTTTTTAATATGATTCTGATCTTATATTACTCGCATTTCGGATAAACTATAAAGTATAATAAAGGCTTAACAATAATAATGTTCATTGTTACAATATTATATCTTTGTCAACGACGTCAATGTGAATGATTTAAGTCACTGTAAGCTTAGTACTATTACACTAAGTTACAGTTACAAATTAAATGACTCAGCAAAGAATACTCCGTACGTGCCTCCGTGGCCTACGCTGTGTGCGCTCTGTAAATGTGCGAATGCAACAGTACAGAACAGCTCAGCACAGAGCAATGGCGCTCAGAGTGTCATTCACAAAAAAAGAGCGACTCGCTCCGCTCCGAGAAAGGAGTTGTTTATTATGAACGACTCGCTCAGGAGCGACACATCACTAGTGGGGATCGATTAATCGTCAAAGAGTCAATTTTTTAGATTGGAAAAAAACACAATAATATGGCTCATTTATATTTTGTACGTCAGGTACTCAAATAATAGCAGAACACGTTTATTGTTAAAATTACTAAGTACAAAACATAACATCATTTTTATGACTTTTTAAAAGTCGATAACGTGCACTGAAAATAAAAGGAATTGCTCCACAAATCTTTCTTTATGATCTTTGTAGAGGACAATATTTTTGTATTACCTATACTAATATTATAAAGAGGTAAAGTTTTTGGATGTAGGAGGTAATCTCCGAAACAACACAAAAACATTTTCACCAATATTTAGAATGAATATACTTACTATATTATCGCATTAAAATAAAAGCGTTTTTCGTGGAGTCCAATTTTTCAACATAAATCGATAAAAAAACGGTGGCAATCTACAAATTCTGGTGAAGCCGGACCGGGCCGCTAATAGTTGATATTTTTGTTACCGGACAAGTTTGATCTATTGCTATCTAATTACTTGTATCTACACTAATTCGACATCAAAAATGTTCGTTGTCTTTATTAAGTATGTTTAAAAAAAATCGATTAACGATTCGATTAATCGCAAAATCGAATTTTTAATGCTTGTTTTAATCGAGAATCGATTCCAGTGCGTTCGATTCGAACCGATTTAGAAATCCACTTTTTAGAATGAATCGACATACCTACTTGCATTTCAATTGTGGAAATATCGCCGCCTAGGATCACTATTTGCTGGATAGCGTCGCCTGGTCGAACTGTATCAAAGAAGAGAGACTGTATAGAAGTTCAATCTTGTGTTATATTTGGCGATCACTCCAAAGCGCCATTTCCACCACAATTGTTATGGCGATGCGGCGCACTCAAGTGGCGTTAATTAATAATTTCACATTCACACCTTAATTATTATATTTTTCATAATTTAAAAAAATCGACAGAAATTTATGAATTTCTATTTATTTTCTACGGTGTTTAGATAAACGCTCAAAACTTCTGGAGATGAGTGATGGAAATATACGTCTCCCACCTCTGTACACCGACACCAAACCTCAATCGTTCTGTCATCTACCAGAAACAAGACAAACTAAAATTACGGCCACGCTGTTCCATTAGAAATAAACTTCTATACAGTATCTCTTCTCTGACTGTACACTGGTGTGCATGGAAATACACGTTCGGGGTTTCATTGTTCATTGCTGGTTCGGCTCAAAGTGACTCCACTATTTTTTGTACAAAATTATACCAAAACATCTCTGTTTAAATACTTTTTGCTAGTATATAGTTCATAATGCAAATATCGTGAAATATTCAAAAATAAAATTGATGAAAAAAAAAAAAAAATTGATGAAAATATTCCCTGAATTTAAGATAAACGTGCTCAGCGATTTGAATATTTTAAACTACGTATTTCAAAGTAATGTTTATTTAATTTTTTTATCATATTTTGTAGTGAACTTGTATTACATAATTTTGAATTTTTAAAACATGTATTTCAAAACAATGTTTATTTAATGTTATACCTATTTCGTTTTTAATATATCTGTACTTTAAAAATGCTAATACTATGCTATAAAATAAAAAGTATTTCCAAAGTAAATATTTCGTGTACTTTTGATTTCAATTTAAAATTTAAATTCAAACATTACTGCACTAAAGCTTTGTGCGGCATATGTGCCGAGTATGTTAAACGATTTATTTTAAAATCAGACATATAAACACGAGAATGGAAAATTCTCTAGATGATTTTTTATTCATATCATTTCGAATATAAGCTACAAAATCAGTTCAGAGGTTCATTGATTTCTTTGATTTACGTGGGTCAGTTCATTCGTGGAAACTATTTAATTTCGCGAAAAATAGAGGAAATATTATAAGCTAGTATCTAAGAACAGACGACTGTCTTCCCGGGTAATACCAGAGAAACAAGGCCAGTTTTTTATTACAACCATAGATATATTACAATAGAGTACGCGAGAGAGCACTGAAAGTGTCTGCAATTAAGAGAGAGAACATTCCTTATCTCTATGGTAACTAATGATGCAAAACAATGCTGATTTGAGGAAACAAATTTCCGGTTTTCTGCAGCATTCTCTCTCGTAAATGAGGACGCTTTCACTTATGGCAAGCATAGTCTAGTTATTTATATCTCTATGATTACAACACACCAACGATAAAAGATAATATACCATCGGCAGTTTGCAAGCACAAACATACAACATACAAAAAAATAAATAAAAAAAAGCATTCGATATTCAATATTCTTGTAATATAAAACCATTCTAACGGAAAATTATTTCCTAGGAACACCTAACAATCGACAATTTCACTTAAAATATATCAACAGCATATTTTAAATTGATTTATAATATTTTATATATGAAAATAATACACTTGAAATGTTTTTTTTATGACTACCATTTATCGAAATCCGAGAATTTTATTTTAAAGAGGCTTTTTAACATTTGAATATTTATATTCCATTCAAGATTTTATCAAATATATGACGTGTAATTTTAAAACTTATATAGCTTTGTGATAGTATGACGCCGGCAAAAAAAAAATACAGTCAAAAAGCCCCCATTAGTATTTTATAAGTCTAATGGTAGGTACTGATTTAATTCTATCAAACTATCAAAACTATCAAACAATTCTGGTCCGGCATTGATCGGGTAGATTTTAGTTTGACAACAAAGTAATCACAAGTAACACATATCATAATAATCTCACCTACTAAGGGTCCAGTTCGATAACTCGATAACTTTTTTTTTTAAGTCATAGAAAACGCTAAAATTTGATGTTTAAAAAAAAAACTTTGAGGATTTTTCACAAATTTCATCCAAAAAAAAAAACGTAAAAACTTTTCGTCCTTCACTGTCATTTTTTAAATCTATAACCAATCAGAAATCACATATACACGTCATAGCAACTGGTGGGAGAATTACTGTATTACTATCTCGTGCACTTTGTATACACGATCCGGTAATTGTTTTTTAAAGAAGTCCCCCCAGACGCCTTCCCCCTTTCACTGCGCAAAAAAACCGCCATCGCATCCACATGACCCCGTAATTCCCCCCAAACGCCTTCCCATTTTTACTGCGCCCAAAAAAAATAATAAAAAAAAAATTCTGCACTTAAAACGGATAATAACAACTGTTACATGTTATATAAAATAATAATTGTGTATTTCCAATGGACATTTTGCACATCGAGTTATCGTGTTCTAACCACCTACTGATATTGCAGAGGTAAAGTTTGTAAGTTTAGATGTAGAAGGTAATTTCCAAAGCTACTCATCCGATTTCAAAAAAAAATTTTTCGACAATATTTAGAATGGACCTTCAGAAGGGACATGGACTATATAGTATTATCGCGTTAAAATAAAAATGCCCTTCATGGAGACCAATTTTGCAATGTAAGTCGATGAAAAAACGGTGGAAATCTAAAAATTCGGGTGAAGCTAGTATTTTATATTACTTTCCTGTATCTCTTATAGTTTAGCTAGCGTACATCAGTAATTAAGTTCAGAAATCGCGTACGGGTTCCCCAGTTTGATTTACGTTTACGCTAACTGATCATCCCTCTTTAACCTTAACCTAATAATATATTATAATGTATGCTACTCAGGAAGAATTTGGTTTTAAATTCAAGATTTAGTCTTTCTTTGAAAATATAAATAAGATGTGATGGATTTGGTTGCTAGGGTGTTAACGATCAGTACGTGCGATATGAAGAAGGCATCCGAAAATATGACGGTAAATCCGTACTTCGAATCCGCCCCTGTATACAAATATCATAAACTATAGATAAAATAATAAAATGTGCTATTTTGTTATATTGGCAACACGTTATAAAAGTATGAACATAAAAATGAAATAGACAAATCCGTGATTGGATTTATTGGCAGAAAATATTGTAGCACAACTATCTATACAATTTATCATACAGTAGCGTACAGCACTCTAAATAAAATAAAATTGTAATTTTGTACGACTCCTTAAAAAAATCTTGTCTGTATAGCGATAGTAAAATGACGCTCTTGCGCGCTATAGTAATGCGATTTTATCAATCCAATGGTTACATTTGTGTTAGTTGCCATTTAAATCCATATGATCGACAGAATAGCAAAGTAGGCGCTGAACAATCCACAAAGATATCAATATGACCGAACGTGAACTGTCAAAACTATTACAAATATGATGTGAAAATTACTTTAATTATCTCCATTTTAATTCTTTATTGATTCGTGTTAAAACTCGCTTATCAGTCATTATTAACACAATGTCACAACTCGTCGTAAAATAATGCATTACAAACTTGATACAACACTACTATTGTGAATAAAAAACCTTAGTGACTTCTAGCGCTCTAAAGTACTACTTAGTTGTGTTTTTTAATCTGTTTCTTTGATAAATTACGTGTCTATAAAATTTTCTTTAAAAAATTACTTTTTTATGAAACTCGCAAAACTTAGCTTTGTGTATCGTTTTCTCCTTTTTGAAAAATATTTAAGATATTTCTCAATTTCAGTACGCTTCTTGGAAACGCTCTGTTGATACCTATATGTACGCAATATAGGTACGTAAAACGATAATATCAGAATTTTTAGCTTTTTTTTTAAATACCTATCTCATATCTTTTTAAATTTAGTATATCGTCGTTGGTACTGTAATACCTCTTTTGTGCAAAAAGTAAAATTTGCAGGAAAGGCCAAAAAGTGGTTATTTCAGCAATGGATGGTAAGAACTAGCAATTTCAGAGGTACCTATATTACTAATTCATCCTTATCTTCACTATACATGTTTAATTAAGACGAAGTATTTTCTTAAAAAATATTTAACGTTAATTTCGGATTTATTGGCACATGGGAGGAACTATTTGATACAACTTTTCACATAAGAGTTACTTCCCCTTGTTGGTTACTGTAAAATTAATTTGGAATTATTACTAGTGTATAGAGCTCCGTTTCCTGAATCTTTTCATCTAATAAACGTAAAATCTGCCAACTATGCAGATAAGAGCTATTACAGAATCAACGACGATATTTACAAAAAAACGTCAGCTAAATTCAACTTACACGCAAAATATTTCATCTTGAATCGTTTTTACATACGTCTGAAAAACAAAGGGTAAAAACCAAATAATGTGTAGCTTAGTCACTTAATAACTATTTGGTTGTAATATAGTAATACTTATTGATATTGTAGCTATGTAAATCATTAATTCATTACGGAAGATCGATCCACATGAAATGAATAATGAAGGTGGGTTCGCTTGCATTTTAGTCTAGTTCACATGTCCCTCTCTGATGAATTCCAGACCTTCTTCACCAAAAACTATGATCATAATGTCATTCGATTTGGAATGACATCTAGAAAAAATTGAAGTGGGGGACGAAAAAGTTGTAAACATTTTAGTAAAAATTGGTTGTCTGTAAAGTCGGTTTACGGACGATAGTTTTACGTGATAACGTCATAAAGAAACATTGAACCATACTCGTAAAGTGTTGAAAAATAACTTTTTTTATTTTTCACATTATACGTATACGTTTCCAAACATTTATTTTTACATATTTAAATAGTAAAATTAGAGTTCTAACCAACTGTACAAACGGTTTTTAAATATAATGAACCGTTTTCAAAATACACGCAGTTTTAATAAACGGACGGTCGGGTGGTGTGGATTTTTCACTCCCTGTAAGTATATATACGAGCGAACTGTGGCAGTCTATTGGAAATTTGTGTCTTGTGATCTTTAATAAATAGATTTTTGTAGCTGTCAAACTTGGGCCGATCGTGCTTCTCTATCGCTTATACTGCGCTCTCGCTTGCACGCACAGGGTCAGGCGGAACGTGACACTTTTTCGTACATGCAGCCGGTGTTTCATCAATTTATAAGATTGGTGTTTCATCAATTTATAAGACGTTATCACGTCCAAAAAAGAAGGCATTGTTTTTTTGCGAATATCTCAAAAATTATTGCAGACATCTGAAATAACGTTTGAAGTATTCAGTGTAAACTCTTATAGGTACACAAATAATCAAATTTTTTATTAACGTCTGATTAGAACTCTTCAATAAATAAAATTATCGACCTATTTTTCAGACAAATATATTAACAAAAAATATATAAATTCAATACATTAACGTTTCGGTCCGGATTTGAACCTCTTTCAGAACTGATCTAAAAAAATATAAAAATAAATTAATAATTAGTTTCTTGATAAAAAGTTTTTAAATATCGAAATATTGAAAAAATAATAACAAACAATTTTTAATAAGTAGAGATGGATTGTAAGTATTAAACGTTAATGTATTGAATTTATATATTTTTTGTTAATATATTTGTCTGAAAAATTGGTCGATAATTTTATTTATTGAAGGTATACAAACAAAATACCAGTAATTTACGTGGCATTTTTAATACAAATACTTCAAAGTTGTTTTCGTGTGAATACATTATTTGGTCGTTTTTTTGCAGCGTTTCAATAAAGACAAAAGTTCACTACAACTTTAAGTCTCTAAAATATGTTTTTGTAAACGTCAATTGATTTCGTAAAGAATGCGTGAAATGTTAGAAATTTTACAGACGAGACAAGAAAATGTTTAACATTTTTTTTATTTCTGACATTTTGCCACAAATAAATAATTTTCAGTTAAATTATATCTAAACTAATTATTCTGGTAATTGCTTTTCTATAGACTTCAATACATCAAATATGGTCATTTATTCTATTTTTAAAGTCAGACTTTAAGGCTTTCCAATTGGAATTTTTTTTATATAAATCTGACATTAATTCCACACTGGTTCATATAACAGGATTAGCATTTTAGAGGCTTTGCAGAAAATTATTTTCTATACGCCTACTCATAAATATTTTTATAAAATAGTTGTATCGTTTTTTACAAATTTGTACAAAGAAATAAAACTATGTTTCTTTACATAGTTGGAATTTAACACCATATTGCTGAAATTAATGGTTTTTCAAGAATAAAATATTATTTCAAATCGGAATTGCAGTTCTCAAGATATAGCGCACATACATATAACTGGTAACTATAGACATTTAAAAGCATACAAAAATGATGACTTCTTTTTTGAACAATGGTTCGAAATAAATAGACGAGCCACGGAAGTTCTCTAGGTTCTAACACATTTAACAAATTCATTAATCTATAAGTGCACTTATTATCAATATACACTGGTGTTTTTTTTTTCTTTTAATTAAATTTCAATTTCAAAATCAATTAAATATAAAATTTTGTATATTATAAATTTAATAGACGGCTAAAATTACACAATATGGAACATCTATTATTATAGACTAGCTGTGGGTTGTATATGTCGCCGGGATATTGTCAAATCCGTGATATTGTAATTTCACTAGTGAAATTACAATATAACGATTGACAAAGAGTCGTGATATTATAATTTCACTAAGTGAAATTATAATATCACGGGTTTGACCGTTTGACAATATCCCGGCGACATATACAAATAAAAAGCTCATTAATAATATGTAATAAGATACTAGTAAAAGTATCAATTAGATTTTCGATTTATTATCAAGAATAATATTTGATTTGGAATATGAATTCACACCCAGTTCCGATAACCCTAGAGTATGTCTGTGCAATCGTCTAACCTTTGTTTTTTATTTGTTTTTGTTAAGCTTGTCATTCGTAAAAAGTGCCACTGAATATTCTCAAGAGTATTATTTGTTGACAAGCGTCTAAAAACCACAATACCTATCTATGCCATGTGTATTTTCATATTGAGTTCTTGACTATTCCTGCGAGAATCTTACAAATACGTATAACAAAAATTTTATTATTATGTTCTCATCTTCAGCAAAAATCAAAGAAACTTAAGGACAGAAGAAAGATTGAATCTGGTTCAATTGCTTCAGCAATAAATTATTCTTATTATTTAGTTTTCTGATAATGATTTGCAAAGTTCAGTTCGAATTGACATAAATATTAGAAATTTAATGTTTCCCACAATCCATTGAGTCTACTAGGAACCAACAAAATACCAGTAAAAGATACTGACTGGGTGCAAGATAAAACTTTAAAGTTTAAAAATATTTGTACTTTTAGAAAATAAGATTTAAATGTCCAATCCGGTTCTGGACGGAGCTAGAAATGGGCGTAAATAAAATAACGAAACACAAACTCCGCTGCAGTAGTTCCTTGCAATCCAATTTAAACCATGCGTCTCGTCTGTATCACTGCTGCAGTGGCCATCACATCGTATTTGACGTGTTTTCTTTTACGGATAAACCTATCTATCAAATAGTCTGTTACACTAGTCAAGTCAAACACATTATACTATTTTTCATTCTGTCAATTTAAGAGTGGCCAGGCTGCTAAAGGTTGGACCCGTTATCAACAACTCTTTGACTGGAGCTCGATTTCAGGAAGTGTACGAGATGATTACGGACCTCTTAAATAGGATTATGGAGGACTTCAGTAGACCAAAACTCAAGAAAGTGGTTGAACTTTTGAATGGTCAAGCATCCTTGAGGAAATGCCCATACCTACACGATGGGGATATATCAGGAATCGATACTGTCTAGATTTTGTGAAATGGGGGACGAAACAGCCACTCATTTCTTGTCCAAATGCGAGACTTCAGTCTACAGGAATTAAACCATCTTTGAAGACGAGGACGCAGTAACGCCAATCTTCTGGAGTTCATAAGATCCAGATTATTAGAAGACTAGATTCAGCAAAAAAGAAAGCACACATATCGTCATACAATGACGGGCAGCATTGGGCTGTTCTAAGCATCGTGGTTCCTTTTTTACAGCAAATGGTCATTAACTATTTCCACAATAGATAACAGAAGCGCATCAACGAATAACAAACATTTCAGCCAATTGGGCGACGGTACCATCCCAACTTAAAAAATATTGACATTTGATAGAGTATAATAAAGAAAATAAAATTTCTGATATCGCGTGAGGTGATGCGGGTAGTGGCTAGTATTCAATATAATATTTGCTATTCGTTGCCATTGTTAGCTATATAATATGTTTCACGTCATATAAAAATTAATCAAAGCATGCTTAAATAGTTTATTTCTGACAGATCTACAAAACAAAAGAACAGCTGATTTTTTCTTATTTTCAAAATATTTCCAAAACTATAAATTTTGGAAAAAAAAATTTAACGAAACTCTCTTGAAAAAATAAATAGTATAATGAGCCGTTATAAAAAGTGTACCATATTGCATTAAAAAAACACCGTTCTAGCATAGGTATATCTCTTCTGCGCATGCGCCGATTTTCCCCAAAAACAATCGTTTCTGGCGACGTTTGCTACTACATCTTTAGCTGTAATCTGTCCCGACAATAGAAAATTTCCAACCGCTAAGAGGTAGCTGCACTAGCATCGACACCTCCGACGCGAACGTCAATTTGGTTCAATATCTATATTGATCACATCGGTCCTCCAATTAATAGAACAACAGGTATTGTTTAGTTGTCTTCAACGCTTTCTCTGAGTGTCCAGAGAGATTCAGAAACAGTCACTGTCAACAATCTTTGGCCGCAATTTGGTTCACGGAACCCTACAGTCTCTGGTTTGTACTACTGGAGAATATACTGTTGCGTGCCCCTTGTTGGGACGACTATGAATTCTGTAGGAATCTTCTAGTAACGACAACAATAACAATCGAAGGCAGGTAAAGGACCCGACCTTTCTTGCAATCGCTTGGAGAAACCAATACATGTAAAGGAGGGAATCTCGGAACTACGAGAACATTCTAGAAACGTGGGACGAAGCTATAAAATGCGAGCAGAGTGGTTGAGTCAGTCAGTTAGTTATTCGTGTTGTTCATGTGTTGACAGATGCTCTGGCATTACGACATAAATTATACTGTGAAAATAAATAAACTTTAGTGAGTGCAATTATATATAAATCTGGTTTTACATAAATGACTTATAGCTGTTAATAGACAAGTGTGCTAATAAACTTTGCGTTGTGTTCCTGTGTTGTAAATATTTTGTGTACATAATTTAGTGACTCTATATTCTCTGTTACTTAGTCTTTTATTTTTATTATTTAGAACTATTAATTTTGTTTCTGTTAACGCTATTATTTCTGTTAAGTTAATTAAGTACGCTTTCGTTTGTGTGTTTAACTGCTTTGTTAAACATTTATTATTGTAAATAAATAATTTCCGCCACGGACTACAACAGTTTTGTTACAATACCGTAACGGTGTCGTCGAATGAGCCGATCAGTTTGATCGGTTTGGTTTAGATATTCACAAAGCGAGTTGAAATAAAGAAACTTTCTAGTTCTGATTTTAGAAAGGTTTGTTCTACTAGAGAAAATACTGCAATTGTGTTCTCGGGAGACTCATCAGTTTGACAGGCCTGCCGCAAAGCTGCAGGGCGAAGTATCTCGTCGTTCAGCCACCCCATTGTGTGTGCTATGCTTTTGTACTGTGAAGCTTACGTGCGAACTTGCCTTTTTTATCTCACACAATGTAATGGTCACGTACCAGGAACTAATTCAACTAAAAAATCTGTTTTTGGAAAATTTATCATTGTACTCGGCCCCTCACATAGCTGTGATATATTTTCACTAGATTTAATAGATTAATATAGAGGAAGAATGGACCGTTCAATGTTTCTATGGATTTACGCTACATACATAGCTTTTGGAAGCATTTTTTATGAACTTTAATAACGCACTTTCAGAGTCGTATTTAAGAATTATTAAACGTTCTGTAATAAGCTATCATTATAGTAAACCAAAATTTAAGAAGTTAGTTATCATTATAGTACGGTTCGCTTAATGAAGCAGTAAAACAAGAGCCTTTGCTAATTTAAGATCCTGATACAGAAATCTTGATCAATAAAGTAAACAAATAAAAACTGTTTTATTTTTGGCCTCAAATCTTGTATTTGAATTAATTGAAGATGCGAGGTGACACTATAATTCAAACAAGTTATGTACAGCATATCCGTCCCATGCATAAAAGCTATGTCACTTATGTTACATCGTGTACGACTCACTCCTTAATTTTTGATGTTTAATAATATAAAATTGAAAACGATCTCTTTCCGTAATTTCGGTTTCTAGCGGTTTTTTTTTTTAGTTCTAGAGTATTCTGCATGCCACGAAGACAAAAAAGCAGTCTCGAGATCTTTTTGTATGTTTGTCTGTACCAGCATTTCTAAAACATGGCTGGATTCAATTTGTACAAACTTGGTATACCTACCTACTATCTACTGGTTGTGATTCAAGAGAGGGTTTTAGTCAAAATTAACGATATTGAAATAGTATATTGTGCAACTAGTGCGACAATGCCGCACGAGTTGCACATACTATTTTTTTATTACGAATAAATTAAAATTCCCAGAACAAATGTTCAATTTTAAAAAACACATTTTTTGCTGTCACATTCAGTATTGGTAACTATGGTGACTCTGAATTTGCGTGCGGCAAACAATAATTTCAGTGCGACAAATAAAGTTTGCGCACGCAAATGAAAATAGCCACTTTTCAACCGTAACAACATGCGTAAAGATACCACTTTTCCCGCATGAGAAATAAAAAATATTAAATCAAATAGCCCGCCAAGAAAGTCACTCATCAATATGGCTGCACAGTTTGGCATCGCACAATGACAGTCATTAGAGACCAGTAGATTAGTGAAGGCTATATAGTTTAATAATAAAAAAAACAGCGAATACAAAATGAATACAAAAGAAAAATGTGTTTTTCGGTCGGTAACACTGAAACTTGTTGTGTTGCCAACCGTGAAAAACCCTTTTTGATCATCCGTATGCGTGAAAGTGTAAATGTGGAAGGTTGCATAACAGTAAGGATAGTGGTAACCTCACAACATTTCACCCGTTTGGCTAAAACGTCCCCCGAGGGTGTTCACATATCATACACGAGTCGAGAGAGGGAAGACAGCTTGCCAAACCTGATATCTATCCCTAACTTGAACCGCAGCTGATATCCTCGTATTGCATGCACTCACCGTACTCTATAACGTGTTCGATATTGACGGACCATGCTCAATGTGAACGACACGAATCATTTGGAAATCGGTTCTTTTCGTTTGAATTCTGAATTTTTTCAAATCGCCATCTTTAATAAATCGATGATCGACACGAAAAGAGTTACAGTAAAGTGATACATTTTTGTTGTTCTTGATTCTTTCTTTGTAAACCAAAATCTCTCCGATCGAAGTCGAGCCAGAAATCTAGTTGTCTCTAAAATTGCCATTTTGCAATATGATTGTAATAGAACTAAAAATGTTGTAGTGGCGCCAATTTAATTACTATAACTATTTTTATATATATTTTTATTAAATTGGCGTCGACCTCAAAATTTTATTATTCTCTTTTTAGTGACTTGTTTTGATGAAGCCTCAATTTTTTGTATAAAACGTCTTATTTTTTACGTTAAGTGGTCTTGCAGTACCTATAACTTAGTCTTGATGTATTTGATTACTAAACGTCTAAACCAGTGATTCCCAAAGTGGTCTGTATCGACCCCCAGGGGTCGACGACAACTTGCAAGGAGTCCATGTCAGCGGGAAAAAATTGGGGGCCCATGAAATGAAAATGGGGGTTAACGATAGTGAATCTTCTAACAAAAAAAGAAACAAACTGGACATCGTTAACCGAAAAGATTTAAGATTAAATCTAACACTAAATTGATGCTAAATGTTGAAAATTTATTATTAATGCATCAGGTTCATCCCTCACATTAAAAGGATTTATTTTTTGCTTAGTTATTTTATGTAACGAAAGTAAATTTTAATTTGATTCGTTTAATTTGAATCTAATTTATAAATGTATAAAACTAAATATTTCACACTACATTTCACTACCGTTATAAATTTAAATCGTTCAAAGTGAGTAGCACTATACCGGTTGTCAAAAATACATTTGAAATTAATGAATTTGCAAAAAATCAATATCAGATAAGCAGGGGGTCTACCCAAAACCGAAAAACATGGCAAGTGGTCTACGAGACAAAAAAGTTTGGGAACATCTGGTCTAAACCTAAAAAAACTACTGAACCGATTTAAGTAAAAATTATATAGGATCACTTTCGACATCTTTCTAAACATAACGGCGTCAAATTATCCAAAGCGGTTAACCCCTCGAGAAGTTAAGACTGAATTAATACAGAAAATTATTTGAAACTACTTTTGCCACTTAGAATATTCAACGAGTTCAAGCAACACTAACTCAATGAAAATTTTATTACATTTTAACTTGCAACTATGATTTTCACAATACGATATGTACTTAAAAGGTGACAAAAAAGATTGTCGAAACGTTAGCACACAAACGTCTGCTCACGCGTTGAAAATCAACAGGGCTCTTCATATTTTTACATTACAAACATCTTACCAAAATTTGGTATCCATCGTACTCACCAACAAACTAACAAACACAGAAATAGACGAACAGACTTTTTCCAAAAATATATTTTTTTGACTCGGGGAACCTCGAAACGGAACAATATTGTAGATTCTATTTTCTACTTGTGGAATAGTAAAATAATATAGTTGGCAAAACCAAAAGTGCACATCCCGCAAGTTTTCCACTGTATGATAAAAAAATAACAATTAAAAAATATTTTTAATAAATTTAAAAAGATTTAAAAATTTAAAGAAATAAATAATTAAAAATTGAAAAAATGTTTTTTTTTAAGTTTGCAAAAATAAAAAAAATTAAGAACTATACATAATATAATATATAATTAATATCAAGTGGAATAAAATAAAACAAAAAAAAAAAGAAAAAAAAAAGAAAAAAGTCAATGATACCGTAAGGAATCGAACCCAGGACCTTGCCCTTGGGAATCCAACGGCATAACCATTACGCCACGGCTGCCTAATACGTGTAGTGGTGTTATCACGGTATACAAGTGTAGCACTTGTTTTATGGATTAAACTATATTTTCACAGCAATTATTATATTGTTTTTAAACTATATTAGCTGTCAAAAATAATAAAAAATAAAACTGTTTATAAAAATTAAACTACTGAACACATTTTAGTGAATTTAAATAGGGTTCTGGTCTGATAGTAAACAAAGTGAATAAAATATAACCCAAGGCAATCCGACCAAAATTGCGATCTGTAGAGTCGCGACGTACGTACGTACATACGTACAGACCAACCGACAACTGCTGTTTGTGATTTTCAATTACAATTTTAATAGTATTTATGAACTCAAATTGATTTAAAAATGGTTCTATTTTATAGATTAGAATCTCCTCTTTTCAAAAAGCTTCAATTTGAATGGATTTCGTGTGAAATTAACTTAAATATAACTTCTTATATGAACGAAAGTCAGCTCTGACGCACAAAGCGATAATAAAGCACATACCGCTAGTTTAGCGGTATGTGCAATTGAAAAAAAAAACATATAATTAAAATATATAGAATGGTGAATTGAAAAATACATAAATAAAATATAGGTAGGTGGAATATGGAATAACTGTAAAAAAAAACAAAAAGATGCCGAACGACGAATTCAATCCAACGATCTTTAGCGTACGAGGAGGTCTCTCTACCTCGCAGTCACCTAAGTTAAATGCTAAACAGCCGATTTTTATAGTACACAGTATACGTACACTGCGACACGTTTCGTTACACTTTCAATCTCATTAGTCTATTTTACTCTGCCGTGTCAAAAGAAGGTTTACTACATATAGAGATATTACGTAATAAATTCAATTTTTTTTCAAACGCGTTTACAAAAAAAAATCGACCTTGATCTTTTATCTTCTTTGGTCTTCGTATAAGATTCCGTTCGAACTGGAACTAAATCGAATAGCGACAACAGATGGCATTCTATTTTCCTGCATTATTCCCAATACACCGTTTAGACGCACTGTGGCTATATAGGTATACCTATACAGCATATCTCCAGTATTGACGCGATCTCTCTGAGACGTTACGCAGAGATGTGACATGATAACACGATATCTGTTTTGTTTGTGATACTGAACGATATGGAATATTTTCTCGCACGCTATGATGCTTCCCTTTTACACCGAAAACATATAAATGCTCTGTATATTTTATTATAAAGAAACCCAATATCTGTTCACTTGATATCGCTACTTCCATATAAATAAACTAAAATAAATAATAAAATAAAAATAATACGTTTAGGGCTTGAAAGTAGCCGAGCGTGTAGCGATGCCGCTTTCATGACAATTGCATGGGTTCTCTGTTACAAGCCCCCAGGTCCTAACCCGAGAGCTGGCAAAAGTATCAGTTCGATTTTTCATTTATTATTAAAAAAAAAATTAAAAATTAACATATGTGTTTAACGAGTGTTTCTCGTAGGGACTTGACATATTGGTAGAGTTTAGTTCAAGTCAAATCAAATATAATATTATAATGATACTAATAGCATGTAAAACGCAATGTGCCTTTGGTTTGAATTTTTGGCGCTAGATGTCGTAAGGCTTTATGTCAAATCCTAATAGTGTTTGCTATTCATCAGGGAATAGAATGAGTTCTATATCATTGCGGTTCTATTAAAAAGGGCTGAGCAGTCGTAAAAAATGACATTGACGCGAGATTATCTATACTCAGTGGTTTCAACACCATCTATTTTTAACTATTTCTACACACATATTTTCAAATTTTTAGTTCTCACTTCTTACTCAAAGTGTCTCCGTTATACTTAATTACTATATTATCAAGTATTGTCTACTTACTCAATGTGCGGTAAGCGAAGTTTGTTTCGCAAAAAATATGTCCGTCTCTTTTTTTGAAGTAAATTCCTGGTTATTCAGACAATATAATATTCGCATGGAGTATATACGTCTTATCAAAAGTTTTTTGTCTTTATATATGACAGTAACCAATCAGAACCAACGAACTCTTAGCACAAACAAAAAGACAGATATGTATAATTTTTAGAATAGAAAATACAGAAGAAAAAAAATACAATATATAAACAAAAAAGAAAGAAGAAAAACAAGAGAATAAAAAAAAGACTAGTGCATCAACGTAGAGTTATTAGCACTAATGTAAGGTAAGTATAATTGTTGATATGGATTAAAGGATATGGAAGTAGGTAAGTATATGACAGTTAAGGTAAGTGATTATATTTTATTAGTAAGGTTTGTTAGGTGGAGGAATTCTAATAATATTTTAACATTTTTTTCAGAGTTGTTAAGAATTTCGTCAAGATTTTGAGCCAGGTTGGTGGACAGCCTTTCGGGTTCATTAATTTATGTTTGTACCCTAATCGTGCTAACGTAATTTTCGTACTATATAATTGATTTGTACATGGTTTCCTTCTACGATGGAAAAATACATTTGATAATGTTTAACCTCAAAATAAAAATTGTTCCTGATTCTTCTATGACTGTCACAAAGAAAAAATAAACAAGAAGTTGAAAATACGTAAGTCGATCAGTTCCGACATATTGAAAATACATATACGTTCTACTGTTACATGAATAAAATGCCTGATACCGGATGGACATTTAGACAGTAGAGAGATTCATACTTTTTCCTTTATCATATTTATGAATCCGTGTCTGGTTGTAAAAAAAAAAAAAACAAACTATGATCTCTGTTAGTTTATAGAAGCTGTTCAAAGACTGTTTTCATATGTTTTAAACAGCCATAACTTCAATATTAATAGAAGGTATCAAATTGTAAGTCTTAAATTGAAAATCCAAAATAGAAAAGGGTACAGTACAATTCTTGTCCGTAGCTGTATTCATTCATGTACATTAACTTTGTAATATATAAATATGATTTTTTGATGTTCGTTTTATCAAAGTACACAGTAAAACGGAATGTTTATAAAAAGTTTTCTGTCGTAAAATATTTTATTGCAGGTTACGTTTGATTAAGGATTTGTTTTTTTCTATAAAAGTTAGGAAATATGTGACTTGTCAAATATGTGAATAATGTTTCTGAGAATGATAATAAGTCAACAATAAAAAAAAAAACTTTTTTTATTATTCTTTTCTTTTTTGCAGTTTAGAAGAAGGTAGCGAAAACACGCGTTGAATTTGGTATAACACGTATTTATTTTTATTTCTAAAAAAAAGTGGAAACCGGTCGATTTGTCGGCCAACCCTAAAAGTACCTGCTAAGTAATGTATCTACGTGTAAAATACATCACAATAAATTGATATTATTGTGTTCATCTATATGTTATGGTTAATACAAGAAAATAGTTAATTCGCGAATTAATCGGCTAATTACCCGAATTAACCAATCCTTGACGTTGGTTAATTCGGGTATTAGCCAGTTAATTCGCGAATAAACTACTTTCTTGTATTAACCGTAACATATAAATTAATAGGCCAGTAGTTAACCGTTGGACCGATTTCTAGGAACGAAGTGTCTTTTGAAAGGGCTCGACGTACAGATGTGACAAAATTGCGAAAAGTGAAATTGCAGACACTTTCACGACTTATTCGCGTACTCTAGTCTAAATATCTCTATGGTCACGACAGATGTTAAATATTGCAACATGAAATTCAAGAATAATTGTGACAGAAAGCTTACATAACAATTCACGACACATATAAGACTAGACTTTAGACGTTACGACGAAATAATAAATTGTCAGTGTTAGTTAACTGACAGCCGTCTGCTCTTCACTTTTTTTTACCAAATGCACCGTTCTTCGAATAACTGTCGATAATAGCGTTATTTTTGTTCAGATTTATTGGTTGTACTAAAGAAAATAAAAAAGAATGTCACAAATATTTCTGAATCACAACTTAAAATCAATGGCATTTAATAGCCGGAACTACTTTTGTATATTATTTAGGAGGAAGCTTGGGTTCATTTGAAATAATAAAATAATCGAAAAAAAATATTTTAATTTTGGAAAACTTCAGGTGTATTTTTTTCAGTAAATTAAAAGGATAAGAGAGATTTTTAATTTTTTTTACAAAGGACCTCACAAAAACCTTATGGGATTTGGTTCCCGGTTAAATTGATCGAAAATGGTTTTATTTTATAGTTTAAATGTCACTAAGAAGAAGTGTCCATGGGCGCATAGCCTAAAAACCAATAGATTTTTAGCTACAGATACAATCTTAAAAAAATTTAAGCTTTTTCTTAGTGATCTTTAAACTATAACATAAAACCATTTTCGATCAATTTAACCAAGAATAAAACAGAATATTTATATGTTCAATTAGATTTGCATTAGGACGAAATTAAAGGTCGCGGTTATTATAAATTAATTTATGGTCTAATGTTTAACAATTTATCTGTTAAACTCCAAACTGTCAACTTATTTTAAATATTGTTTTGCTTTGGTACTTGTTACAAATAAATAATAAAAAATATTAATAGAAGCCTTACTGTAGAGGGTAGGGGAGGGAGGGGGAATGGCGCTCACTGGGTAATGGCGCTCACCTCTGTAACTCTGTCAAAAAGGAAAGTAGCAACACGTCACGTCGCGTGAAGCGCGAGGGGAGGGGGCCTCTAATAGACAGAGATGCATACGGACAGTTAGCTCGCGCCATGCGACCGTGAAGAGCGTTTCTTTGTTTGCGGCCGCGCTGATCTAATTTTTAATTAGGTGCTGAACAAGTTAAGTTGCTGGGCTCGCTATACTATGGACTCAGTGTTGCAGAATTGCGTAAATTTGTTTATAAATTTGCTGAGCGCAACAATATCAAAAACAATTATGATCAAAGCAGTAAAACAGCCGGATTGGATTGGGGACACTACTTTATGAGATCCTGAGCGGCATTACCCAAAGTTAGGGGCAATGCCGCTCAAACATGTTTTTTTAATAATGTTTTCCTACTACTAGTAGGTGAAAGATATATGCTTTTGTTGTTAAATTGTTGATTACTCGATAATTAAAGACTTTGTTACTCTTCTTAATTTTGATTTATAATAAATAATTTAAAAAATACACCATGTTTTCCTTAAGTGAACGCCATTCCCCCGTCCTACCCTACATATTATACAGACTGAAATACTGGCACTTCTGACCAAACACAATTTATATATTATTATCTAAGAGAGCTCTTTGGATACCAACAATTTTTATAATAAACCAAATTTATTATAAAAATTGTTGGTATCCAAAGAGCTCTCTTAGATAATATTATATAAATTGTGCTACTAAGCGGGTAGAACATTACTGCCATTATTATCGTAACTTTTGTGCATTTTTGGCAACAACTGAAATTTTAAAAGTTGAAACATTTAAGATAATGTAGCTATTTAAGAAAATAATTTTATAATAGTTTTCAAAACTAAACTTCAATAATTGTGGAGCATACAAGTAATTCAAGAAATACAAGACGCGAAATTCGTATAATAGGTATCTATAATTATTTTTGTTTGTGACTTCATTGTACAATTTATTTTATTATAGAATTACGTTGTTTCAATACACAGCTTCAGTCTTGAAATCGTATATGAATACCATCTAATATACAGAATGATTTTTTGAAAACTTTGGACGTTTTTCTTTAAGAAACAACGAATTGAATAAAATAAAGTTGTTAGGTTTCGAGGGAGAAATCGTTTGGACACAATAACCACCACCACTCCTCACCCCATAGAAGGGAGAGAGAGTGACTTTTGTTTTTTAAATGGGAACTCCCATTTTTTATCAACGAATTTTTTTTTTGTATGTGAAAATAAACAATTTTTTCGGAAATTTTTTAATAATGACTGATTACACAATTACAGGCTTTCGAGAAAACTCTCCATGGTAACGAATTCGGCTCGTAGTTTTTTACCAAAACGTTAAAAAAAATCCAGCCAATTGGGCGACGGGACCATTCCAACTTCAAAAATGTTGACAATTGATTATAATCTAATATATAAAATTCTCGTGTCACAGTTTTCGAAGTCATACTCCTCCGAAACGGCTTGACGGATTTTGATGAAATTTTTTGTGCTTATCCGGTATCTATGAGAATCGGCCAACATCTATTTTTCATCCCCCTAAATGTTAGGGGTAGTCCACCCTTAAATTTTTTTTCTTCCTTTGATTATAATTATTATTAAAGACACGATTTTTTTTTTAAATTCGTATCCATGGTTTTAAAATATAAACAGCCTTATGTATGATTTGAAAAAATTCTGTCAAAAATTAAAAAAACATTGATTTATATACTTTTAACATTTTTCATCATTAAATAATTTTCAAGTGATTTTATAACCTCAAAAGTACTCAACACGTGACACGAGCTTCCAATAACAACGGATTTTGTGTTGTAAGTATACTTTTTTTTATTCATATCGAAAATGTTGTTGATCTTATAAAAATTGGTCGATAATTTATTTATTGAAGAGTACTAATCAGACGTTAATCAAATATTCAAATATCCCCATTCGTTCTTTTGCACCGGGCACGACGACGCAGCCGGAGTGTTCGACATACACACATATACGTCCATGTATATTTTAAAATAAATAAAATAGATAGATAGATGTTCCAATTATATAGATATATATATATAATACTGTTAGGCGGTACGAAGTTCGCCGGGTCCGCTAGTAGAAAATAAAATTTCTGATATCGTGTGAGGTGACGCGGGTAATTGCTAGTATTCAATATGATATTTCCTATTCGTTGTCATGGTTACCTACATAATATGTTCCACGTCATGTAAACATTAATCAAAGCATGCCTAGCTAGTTTATTACTGACAGATCCATAAAACAAAAGAGCGGATGATTTTTCAAAATATTTCCAAAACTATAAAGTTTAGAAAAAAAATTTTAACGAAACTTTCTTGAAAAAATAATTAATAAAATAATAAGCCGTTATGAAAAGTATACCATTATTATATAAAAAACACCGTTATAGCAAATATCTCTTCTGCGCATGCGCCGATTTTCCCCAAAAACAATAGGGCTCTTCATATTTTCATACTAAACATCCTCCTAAAATTTGGTTTCGATCCGCTCATCCGTTTGACCTGTATCGTGTTCACAGACAAACAGACGCACATAGAGTTTTTCCAAAAATATGCTTTATGGATTCAGGGGACGTCAAAACGAAAAAAATATTGTAAAATTTTGAAAAGTGACCTAAACTAGTACCATTCCCCACTTGTGTGTTGGAATGGTAAAATAAATGTACGCGTCGAATAGATAACCATCTTTTTTTCTGTAAGTCGGTTTAATGTCTCGAAAATGATTCTGATATTTTTCTTGTGATTAAAAAAAAAACATTACGCCACTGATTTTAGCACATTGCCATGTGCTATATCTTTAACATAACATAATGCCGCCAGAGGTCATGCAAGATAGGGTATTTGTATACAACTTAATATACCCAAACGTAAAACCCATGTCAAGAAATAACCAGATAATAATGTGATAGGTTGGACAACCCTTTTCAAAAGATAACGTCTTATGTGCGTCCTGCCATACATCCTTATGTGTAAATGATAAAGCAAGGACTACTTCCTTAAACGTCTGCTCGAAAAAGAATATGATTTGTTAAAATGTCGAATTTTTGAAATATCTGAAAAGAAGATAATATCGGCATGAAGGCACGTCATGGTATCTCTTCCATGTTCTGAAATCATTTTTCAAACCTGATTTTACTATGAAAAATTTCAGTAGAAAACTCTTATACGATTCTTAGACCCTAGACGATATCGTTATAGCCATAAAGAATGAGTGTATTTCCAAAATCATTGATTCAATTGGCATTAAAATATTATTATAAATTGATGAAACACCGGCTGCACGCACGAAAAAGTGTTACGTTCCGCCTGAGCCTGAGCGTGCAAGCGAGAGCGCGGTATAAGCGATAGAGAGGCACGATCGGCCCAAGCGTCGGCTTGTACGCATTTCTCTCTCTTCTAGCGTGACGTCAGAGAGTTCATCAATGTTTCTTTATGACGTTATCACGTAAAACTATCGTCCGTAAACCGACTTTACAGACAACCAATTTTTTTTTGTAGAGTTTATTGTGAGTGAAAATTTCACAGAAAAAACCAGGTTCAGCCACTTTGGAGAAAATAATTGTCTTTATGTTATAAAGGTTTTATTTATAGTCTGAATTATATCAACTTAGCTGGAACAAGATTTTTAGATCCTTTTATTTTATTACAAAACATGGAAGTAAAATTGTTGTTTTCAACAGTTATTTGTGGCCAGATATTTTCAAATCACAAACTAACGATTTCGCATATCAGAAAAAAAGTTATCTTAAAGGATGTATAAGAAATTAATGTCTTTTACAAAATATTTTTTTTTCAAAACTCGACCGAAGTACATACTTCGACATCAACTGTAACGCATTGGTGGGATTACACGCACTGATGCGGGAAGTACGTACGTTCGGGTGGCAGTAAAGAAAAAATAGCCTATCAACTGTTGTTTAGATGTCGTTTTCATAGCAACCCTATTACATTTTAGCTAATAGTCGTGAACAGCTGTTAATTCGCGTTTTTACGTATAACCTCAAAGTTGCTTGCTTGGAATTTTTCTGTTTATTTATGTAATTAATAAGTAATTAATTAATTAATGGATTTAATAAGCGTACTTACGACCGAGGTAAGAAGAAAAACAGTATACACCACACAGGCCGAAAATTTGATATTCTTGCACTGCGCAGTGCAAGATATCAAACTTTCGGACCTTGTGATGTAATATACTATAGAAGAGGCTAAGCAAATCTCATTTAGATGTGATATACATACGATGGGTCCAAAACGATAACTGGATGTGCCCAAATTTTGATTCACAGAAAACACTAAATTTTGACGTTCCAAAAATTCCACAGAAATTTAACAAATTTCCTCAAAAATACGTTAAAAAATTTAGTCTTTCACTGTCATTTTTTTTAATCTAACCAATCAGAAATCACTTATACAGTATGTATGTGATTTCTGATTGTAATACAGTAATTCTCACCACTTGCTATGACGTGTGTAATATACACGTCATGGCATACTGTATTACTATCTCACTTTGTATACACGACCCTGTAATTGTTTTTTAAAGAACTCCCTCCAAACGCCTCCCTTTTTTAATCCTCAAAAAAAAATAATTTTTAAAAATCACTTTTCCGCACTTAAAATGGCTAATAATACTGTTATATGTAATTTAAATTAATAATTATGTATTTCCATTGGATATTCTGCACCAGTTATCGACTCTAACCATATACGATCAATATAATATATAAATTAATGTTAATTAAATAAAATTATCGACCAATTTTTCAGACAATATATTAACAAAAAATATATAATTAATACATTTACGTTTAGAGCAGTTCTGAAGAAGATCCTAATCCGGATCGAAACGTTAATGTATTAATTATATATTTTTTTGTTAATATATTGTCTGAAAAATTGGTCGATAATATTATTTATTGAAGAGTTCTAATCAGACGTTAATAAAAGATTTGTGTATAAATTAATGTCATCGAAAATGAAATTAATTTGGAAATTTTACAGTATCGGGACTCGGAAGCTTAATGTCTTCACACCGAAGGTTCCAAACCTCGACTAGAGATTAGTTGATAGTTGATAATATTATAACTTTACCATTGTTTCGTATGAATAAATGCGCGTATTGTTGCAAAGTGGAATTAACAAAGATGGCGGTCGACAGACATAGTTAAAGTAAGCATTACGACAGGCACGTGTAAGTATTAGTTCAAGCTAGCCACAGTCTTACTGTAGACTTATAGTGAAGCTGCGGCAGTACCTTAATTATAATTCGCATCGGTTCACAAGAGACTAATAGTCGGAGAGTTCAAAACGAATTTTCCGCGGATGTTTGATTTTTTTTGAAATTTTGCGCAGCAGTGTTTTATGACAAGCAAGTCGTGAGGTGGGTCGTTTATTGGAACTCTACAGTATGATCCAAATAAAATATGTAGGTATATTTATCAAATAACACAAGAGAAATATGTTTCAAAAAATAGCCGGACCGATTTTGATAAAATTCTTTTTGGACCATTTTTTCGTTCATAAATTTTCATTGGCACCCTAATAAAGTCGATACAGATACAGAATACACCAAAATTGTTTTTCGAAAAAAAATGTAAAAGCCATATTTAAATTACACGGCGAAATTCAAATGTATTCAAATTAGGCTTTTGAAAAAAAAATAATTATCGATTTTTTTATTGTATTTTAAAACTTTATTATAAATAATATTGATAATCGATGCGAAAAACTTTCAAAAAACTTTTTTTAAGTTAATTATAAGCAATTTAAAATTGATAAAATATAAAAAAAAATCACGTGACTGCAAACGCACAAAAATTGATTTTGACAGTTGTGACGTCATAATGTTAAAATGTATATACGCAGTATACTATCAATGGCTTCCACATGTATTATTATAATAATATAAATTACCATTATGACGTCACATTATGTTCGTAAATGGCGCGTTCTCGGGTACAAAAATTTATTTTTAATTTGATATAACTTTTGAATTACAACGAAAATAAAAAAAAGAAAAATAGTTTTGTTATAAAACTTATACCTATACGATCTTTCCATTTATGACAAAAAAAATTTCATTCAAAAGCCCAATTAAAATAGTTTTAAACGGCTATGCCTATGAAATTAAACGAGATATAGCACTGCGGATGGTTGAAATCGATTCAGCGTGATTTTTGTATTAACAAACTTAATATAAAACGAAATGGTGTGAATTTATTTTTCAAAAATTTCGCGTTTTTTTTTATTTTAGGAAATCTCAAAAATCTTTTAGTTATTGTCTAAATATAATTTAC
Organism: Xanthostigma xanthostigma; assembly: GCA_963575645.1. Taxonomy (NCBI): domain Eukaryota; kingdom Metazoa; phylum Arthropoda; class Insecta; order Raphidioptera; family Raphidiidae; genus Xanthostigma; species Xanthostigma xanthostigma. The sequence continues at coordinate 16,294,324 of OY754472.1, read as the reverse complement.
AAGTCAGGTTATTTTTATATCAAAAATGACCCTGAATCGGTTCCGACCACTCCCACCTCTGTATCTTTCTTAAAACGTGTGTTAAACTATTTTTCGTAGTTTTAAGTATAAATTAATGTGTCAAATTATTATCATTGTGTTAAAAAAGAAAGAATAGTTACTTCTTACCACAACAGTTTTATTAGCGGATGTACATTTCGGGAGCTATGCTCTCATCTTCAGCAAACACTAAACTTTCAACTTTAGCTTTCAGTTTAGTGTTTGCTGAAGATGAGAGCATAGCTCCCGAAATGTACATAGTGGTAAGAAGTAACGATTCTTTATTTTTGTTTCAACCACAGTGCTCTTAATATTTGTATCATTGTGTTCATTGCCGAGTTATTTTTTTCATACATAATCTTTAGGAGTATATGTATATTTTTTCCCAAGGGGTTCGCTGTAGAGTTATCGCTACAAACCGACCACAGGAAATGGATATTACGCAGGCCTGATGACACACATAAAACACCTCACAGATCCCCTTAATTAATTCAACAAACGGCCTGAAAATAACATCATTATTCACTCGCTGAAAACAAAACACTTCAAGATAGTATACGCACATTTCGTACGTAATACGTTAATATATCTCCTGAAGTACAGTTGGAGACGTTTAACTATGTATTTTAAGATGGAACTGTGGGCCAAATTAAAGCAAGTAGCTTATAAGCTACAATAACAGGAAGTAGTTGAAATTCGATTTGCATGTAAACGAAAGCTGGATCGATCAATTAGTTATTATAATATTGTATTGTCATCGGAATTACATACGTATCCAAAATTTTAGCTCAAACGGAAACCGGGAAGTGGGTCAAATTTATCTTTAGATTTGATTTCAGTCAGACAGACACCGGGACAGGTGAAAATAAATAAAAACTTGTAAAAAAAGACGCAATTGCAATAGAGGCACATCTAAAAAATATTCAAAATTATACGCTACAGGTGGTTTAAGAGGGGTATTTAGATCTTAAAACCAGTTAAATACGTCGTTAGACTTAGTTTAAACTCGTGCCAAGTTTTGTTAAAATTGGTCTATGAATTTCAGCGTAGGTAATAGTAGAACTAACAGACATAAAAAAAAAGAAATGGCAGAAGTAAAATCGGAGAAATTTGGAACGAGCAACCAAACATACATGTATGAATCGGGTTTCATCTAACCGCTCAGTGAAGCATAAAGAAAGCAACTTTAAAAAAGAAGCGTGCAAAATTATTTCTTTAAACAATGTGAACAATTAGAATTATTTCTAATCTTTGATTAACGTCTGATTAGAACTCTTCAATAAATAAAATTATCGACCAATTTTTCAGACAATATATTAACAAAAAATATCAATAATACATTTAACGTTTCGATCCGGATTTGGATCTTCTTCAGATCGAAACGTTAAATGTATTATTGATATTTTTTGTTAATATATTGTCTGAAAAATTGGTCGATAATTTTATTTATTGTAGAATTATTTCTGTTATTTCTAAGATACTTTTACAAATATCAGCTCACTCAGTCGGATTTCGACTGGCTAATATGCTGGATTAGAGAAAGCATTGCCAAAAAATTTGATTTGACAATAACCTTAGATTATGATAGTATATTTACAGTCTTTATACATGCAGAAGCAGTCATATTGTTGTGAAAGTTCCTGTTATGTAAGGTTATGTTTCTAGTGCGTGATGACATATTATATTATGGCGAATGTGACATTATGTTAAATACGAAGAATAGCCAGTTTTAACGGTCACTTGAGATAATATCATCATGCACGAGATACGTATAGTATTTTGTGCACATGTGCCGATTAAAAAAATAAAAAAATGTAATTATTCAGTTTAATTCTAAGCAAGTTCACTTTCAATTGTGGGTTGCGTTTCGCATTTCTTTTGTTTTACTTTATGCACTAGTGCGAAAATAGTAATTTTACTACCGCTATACAGGCATAGAGAGCAACTATTTTATATGGCGCGTGCAAAAAAGTTGTGTCGATGTAGAAATTGTGCAAAAAAATATGTTAAATACATGTTTAAAGAAAATCTCGTTTCAATCGATCAATTATTTTACCATTTCAACGCCATAAGTGGGAAACGGTACTAATTTAGATCAAAATTTACTTTTCAAAATTTTTTTCAACAAAATCGATTCAAAATTTCACAATATTTTGCTTTTGAAGAAATACGTGTATTCTGTGATCACAATCTAAGGTCGTTAAATCAGATTTTCTAAAAACTTTTTTCTTTTTTTTTTTAAACCCAGCATAAAGTTTAGTAGCTGACTGACTGTAGATTACCTACAGACGCTCGATAACTTAGGTCAAGTATTTATAAATAAAATTAACGATAATTTTATTTATTGAAGAGTTCTAATTAGACGTTAATCACAAATTCAAGTATTTATATTTCATAGTGTTATATTTTCTACTTCGAGCGGGGTGGCTTATTGGTGAGAACACTAGACTCGCATTCAAGAGGTACCGGGTTTGAATTCCGGCGGGGGCAGATGTGGCTGGGACTTTTTCCTGCTTCCTCTCGGCGAGAAACGGTAATTTCTGTACCGGTCATCTTGTTGAGGTTTTCAATGGTTTCCCTCAATAATTCCAGATAATAATCGAGATGGTTCCTTATTCATGGTCAAGGCCGATTACCTGTAAAAATTTGCCTACCTTAACCTAATGTCTTAAAATTCCTTCATTCGCCCAATGCTGTTAATTATGTGGACGTTTAGAAATGTAGAAAATAACGGGAAGTGTGATAGATAGAAAAAATAGTAATGGTGCGAATAGCATTTGTTATGACAGTCAAGAAATGGACGTTAAACGCATTAGGGCTCTTGTTAACGACCGTTTTAGTCAACGGGTAACGGGCCGACGCGAAACGGTTACTTTTGTACACGATCCGCATATACGTGAGCGCGTCCATTGTTATCGATGTCAGTTCTATACTTGAAGGGCGAAGAAGTGCAAGTACATTATGCGTTGCTTGTTTATTTTTGTAATTTTCTAAAGTCTTGTCCCAACACTGGCCAATTATAAACAAGGCTAATTAATAAATCCTTATCAATATCAATTTTAAACTTCATATTCACAATGGGCAGCATAAGGTAGGTAGGTAGGTATACGTAAAAACGTGCGGGCACATCTGTCGTCGTCAACAGACTTCTATGAAATGACGTGGTCAACTGCATCGAACCGACCGCCGTCGCGCCGAGCGGCGACGTGCGGGTATACGTTGAGTTTTGTTGCAGCTTACATTCCCGTCGCGTTAACAAACGCCCACACTAACTTACTGAACACTGCGCGTCGGCCCGTCGCCCGTCATAAAAATCGGGCCGTTATCCGTTGTCGTTAACAAGAGGCCTTATTATTATTATCTTCTAGTCAAAGAGATTAATATGGCACACGATAATAATGTGTAAACATTTTTGCACGGCAGTACGTACGTATGTACGTGTCGTACACGAAACGAGTTTTATAAAAGCTGAATGACCTACATTTGGAAGTATGTCAACAGTAATTAAAACCTGACCTTGTTAAAGTTAAGTTAATACGCACAGTCATTGTTTGGTCAGGAGATGAAATGTTGAACAACACGATATGACAGCTGACATGACGACAGAGTCTGAATTCTGGGAATTATATTATATAATAGAAGATATAATATGGGACCGCTAAAAAGGGTCGTGACGTCTTTATTATTGACTGTATACTAGGGCTGTCAAACTTCTCGGCAGACCGGCACGTGTCCCGGTTTATAGTTTCGAGTTCTGGCGCAGCGTGCCGCTTGGCGAATCAAGTGTCCCGATTTCAAAATCAAATATTTTTTTTTATTATTGAAACAGTTTATGTACGGCGTATACGTCAGCGAGTTTTAACAGTCACACGAGTCGAAACATCATTGTGCCCGAGATGGTTTTCAGAACATTTTCAGTATATGTTAAAAAATTTTGAGGTTTCAGTTGTCAGCAAATAGGTAGGTAGTTCAAGGAATATCACAAGCACACGCACCACCCACTTTTTTGACATTTCACACTAGTGCCGAATGCGTCATTTCACGACCGCTCTACTAGTATACGCGCATGAAAAGCAACATAAGAGGTAGTGCAAAAATAGTTTGGACAGATCTTTAAAAATGCAATAACAGTTCTTTAGTGAGCTTTTTTATTAGGTGAATATTTCCCGAGATAAAAGCTCCTAAAGTCGTTAATAAAGTCTCCCCCCTCTAATTTTGCAACCACGTGATTAAAAAATCTGAAAAACCAAGAGAGTAGCACTTTATAAATATTTTCAACGAAAAGTATTTTGAACAAGATATTCGTAGGAATTCAGCTGATCTTTCCTTATACAGTATTTATATTGCGGAAGCAAAAACCAAGACTAAATTAACTTAAAAAAGACGTCCGATGTATTTCTGTGCATGTGAATATTTATTAAGACTACTTGGTTTTTGAAAGGCCACAAAATGATTTGCAAAGAATAACTCGTGGATATACTCAACTTTTTTTTGATTAATAATCTACAAAGCAGTATCAACATATTGCAATGTCACATTTCTGGGTTAGGGTATGATATTTGTCAACCACCTAATGTGACCAATAATTATAGCTCATAAATACGTCATACGAACACTACGGAACCCTATTATGTAGGTATATACACTAGTAACAAAAATTAAAGGATATAAAAAAAAATCTAAATTTTTGGGTAATATTCAACGAGCTGTAACTCCGAGGGAAATGATTGTACAGAAAACAAAAAAAAAGCAAATTATAGCTCCAAGTATCTAGTTTTCAGGTATGACCATGAATTTTTTTTTTTATGTTTTAGTCTGGAGAAATTTTAAAGAAACTACCAAACAAAAAATTTTCCAAATTTTTTCTTGTCTAAAAAAAGGTATACGGACTTCAAAAAATTTTTTTCCATCATTCCACTCGAAAACTCTCGTAGAAAATTTAATGCCCTTTAATTTGATGTACTCATTAAGCCTGTACGATGATTTGCCGCAGAGTTATCGTCAATCAAAGCCAAAAGCATCTTTTTAACTTTAATAATCAATAACTCTGGAAATAATGATCGTATAGAAAATCGATGGGGGGTTTTGAAAACTTCACAATATTCCCTATAAGATACTGTGAATGGCTATTGACGAAAAAATTTTTTTCGAAGCAAAAATCTTGATTGAAAAAAGGATAAAAATTTGCGTAATTAAGGATATTTGGATAAATTGGTATAACTTTGGATAAAATGGATGAACGAAGGATATCGTCAGTAATTTTTCAACCTTAAAGTGTCCTGAAAAATCCCTGAAAAATTCAAAACGATGCGATTTTTTTTTCTTAGTGCCCCGAAGCTTCAAATTTATTGTTTTTGCAAAAATCACCATTATGGGCAATTTTTCAATTGTTATTCATTTTTTCAATGAAAAAAAATTTTTTTTATCGATAATCTGTATTTTTTCGATCGAAAAAATCGTGTTTGTTAAAAATTAAAAAAAAAAAAATTTTAATTTTTTTCAAAAATTTTTTTTTCGAAAATTTTTTTTTCGAAAATTTTTTTTTCAAAATTTTTTTTTGTTAACGTCTTCAGAATGCTCCATTATTGTCAAAAAAAATTAACTGGATTTTTTTTACCACTGCAACTGCCTTAGTTTTAAATGTCAACTTAAAAAATCAATAAAAAAAATCGATATACCCCCCAGTGGATGTCGGCTTTTCTTCACACTAAACGTGAATTTAAAGCTTCGGGGCACTAAGAAAAAAAAATCGCATCGTTTTGAATTTTTCAGGGATTTTTCAGGACACTTTAAGGTTGAAAAATTACTGACGATATCCTTCGTTCATCCATTTTATCCAAAGTTATACCAATTTATCCAAATATCCTTAATTACGCAAATTTTTATCCTTTTTTCAATCAAGATTTTTGCTTCGAAAAAATTTTTTTCGTCAATAGCCATTCACAGTATCTTATAGGGAATATTGTGAAGTTTTCAAAACCCCCCATCGATTTTCTATACGATCATTATTTCCAGAGTTATTGATTATTAAAGTTAAAAAGATGCTTTTGGCTTTGATTGACGATAACTCTGCGGCAAATCATCGTACAGGCTTAATGAGTACATCAAATTAAACGGCATTAAATTTTCTACGAGAGTTTTCGAGTGGAATGATGGAAAAAAATTTTTTGAAGTCCGTATACCTTTTTTTAGACAAGAAAAAATTTGGAAAATTTTTTGTTTGGTAGTTTCTTTAAAATTTCTCCAGACTAAAACATAAAAAAAAAAATTCATGGTCATACCTGAAAACTAGATACTTGGAGCTATAATTTGCTTTTTTTTTATTTTCTGTACAATCATTTCCCTCGGAGTTACAGCTCGTTGAATATTACCCAAAAATTTAGATTTTTTTTTATATCCTTTAATTTTTGTTACTAGTGTATTATATTATGTGATCAACACACGTTTGGGTGATTTTTTACCTGACAGTATAAAAGAATCAATAAATGGTTTATATGTTGAAAGGATTCTAAAAAATGACCCAGTGTTAATATAAACATTGAGATTAATAAGATTTTTAATAAAATAAGAATAAAATAAAATATTTTTAACAAAAAAATTGAACCGACTTCACACTAAAAAGTAAAAAATAATTGCGTATTGAAATGTTTTGGAGTCGGTGTCAGCCAAAATGAAATCTATTCCGAGAACTACACCGACTCCAAAACATTTCAATACGCAATTATTTTTTACTTTTTAGTGTGAAGTCGGTTCAATTTTTTTGTTAAAAATATTTTATTTTTCTCTTTTTAGTGTTAATCTAACACTAAAAATCGGCGAACATACATAAAAAACATTATGCGTTTCTTTGAAATTTGAGAGTTTCCCTCGATTTCTCCGGATTCCACCATCAGATCCTGACTTGGTTCCGATGGGACCACCTCTGAGGTGCACTCTTTCGAATAAAAAAAAAAATAGTTGAAAATCGGTCCATAATTGACGGAGAAATCGGTGAACATACAAAAAAAAAAAATGTACAGACGAACACAGAACGTCCTCCTTTTTGTTGAAGTCGGTTAAAAATACTGCAAACGGCGATTTTTACTGAAACACCGAATGACGTCACGCCTAAGTAAATAAAATAGAATAGAATATAAACTCTTGAAGTAAATAATCACCGTGTCGCTTGAATTTTTCGGTTTTGTGATATTTTATAACACTTATGTCATAGGTTATTTTTGAGGTTAGTTAACTTGCAACTAAAGAAAACCGTACTATTTTTACTACTAAGTGCCTACTTTTAAGAAAATATTTAATATAAATCATATAAGTAAATAAGTAATATAAATAAAACAGTAAATTTACATACCTATCTACGAAATACCTCTGCACCACAGCTCTACAGTCATAAATACATCTTAGGCGTGACGTCACAAACGGACGCCATGACACCGACGAGCGAGATAAAAATGCAATAATTTGCGTTAAAATTTAATTTATTGCTGAAATAATGTTTTTTTATATTTATACGCTTTATATTAGTTTGGGTTGTAACTAAGTATGTATGTCCGTAACGGAATCTTTGAGCATAATTTTCACCAATTTCCCGAAGTCTGATTAATTTGAAACTTTGCATACGTATCAAGGACCGATGACAATGCAATAATTTGATAACAGTTTCCCATTATCCTTATTAGGACCCCCAGGATTAATAAATTCTTTTATAGATCCTCAAACTAAAAAGTGAAAAATAAAATATAGTTTAAAAAAAACTAAAAAACACGCTTTATATCGGACTAAAAAGTAAAAAATAATTGTTTTAAAATAAGCTTAAAAAGCGTGGGGCGCTTTGTTCCACATTTTCGTACATCGAGCGCCCAACGCTTTTTAAGCTTATTTTAAAACAATTATTTTTTACTTTTTAGTCCGATATAAAGCGTGTTTTTTAGTTTTTTTTAAACTATATTTTTTTTCAGAAATACTAGACGTGCACCTACATTATAGAACGGAATTTCAAAATCTGTTATCGTGCCTATTATACCATTTATTTTTGTAACCTCCAGTTTATGTTTAATTTTGTTAACGCTTTCCCCATATTTTCAGTTTGCTTTCATGCGTTTCAAGACTGTTTTGTTTATTATACCGAATCACGAAAGAATTTAAAGATGGCTAATTGGCTACGAACATTCATCCGGATGTGAAGAATTTTAGCACTTGCTTCACGATCCAATGATAAGTATGGCTTGTGAATGGACACGTCGAAAAGCTGCCTATAAGATGTACAAACAAACTGCGTTAAAGAGCTGATAAGTGCAGCGACGCGACGGCTGTTCCGTCTCAGGCTTATAAAAATGAACCGACTTAAAGCAGCTTCAATCAAATCTAGTATATTTCTGAAATCTTATGCTAATTCGAGTTGCTTAAATTTTGGGTTTAATATTTAACCCTAACCATAAAATCATGCCAACGAATTTAATATACCACGTTTTTAAAGCGACCTAAAAAGTATACATTAATTCCTTTACAGACATATTTTTAACTTGTAGGACTTGAAACAAAAAACGTGGGGCGCTGCATTATTCGTTTAATATCATAAATAAATTTTTTCATTGATAGCTACTCTACACTTTTTATAAAACTGTCGCATGTGCCCCAAATTTGTCAATTCAAATCCTACAAATCTGTAAAAAAATTATTTTATACTTTTTAGTTCGCGGTATAATAAAAAAAATATTTCTTTTATTATTTTTATATTTAGATGAGTTTAGTTACAGTTAGTAATTATTATAATATATTGTTTATAGAGTAGCTACTGTTTGCTACAATTGTTAAGAAACACCCATTGTTACAATGCTATCGCTGATGTGAAAAAATCGTTTACCAATGCTATAAATATTTAGAATGATAGTTTGATAGTTGTGTCACTTTGGTGTAATGTAACACAGTCCGCCGCGAGGTGGAAAGATTCGGGGTTCGTATCCCGACGGTGACATTGTTTGAAAAAAATGAACTATTTTTTCTATGTTGATAGCATTGTAACAATGGGTGTTTCTTAACAATTGTAGCAAACAGTAGCTACTCTATAAACAATATATTGTTTTTATACTTTTTAGTAAAAAAAAAAAAACAAAAATACATGGAAAAATATAAAAATATTTATATGTCCCATGAGGGATTGAACCTGCGACCTTCGCGTTATTAGCATGACACTCTAACCAACTGAGCCATAGACCAGTGACTGCTATGTGGCTTACACCGGTAAACAAGTAAAGGTGGCACTTCACATGGCTATTTGTGTTCGCTATTGGGTGTTTGTTGTATTTGGCAAAATATATGACGTTCAAGACAAACATGCAAATAGAGGCAAATACGACCATCCACACATAGTAGTCAAATAGCAAACACACAAACATTTGGCAGCAGAACGCAAGGTTCAAAATTCCAGGAATTTTAGCACTGTTTCATTGTCCCAATTCATTTTCAATAGTAATTGTTCCAGTTCTCGCTCACAGCACAGACACAAAAATACTGCCCGTCCGTACGGGTTCACGACGCGTGCGCTTCTGAATATAGCCATTGTGAGGACGGTTTATTTGTCTATTTGACTCCTTTGATGTGCCTCGAAAAACAGACAAGCGCACGGTAACGCGTATTTGGTATTGGCCTTATTTGTCAAACAGGTAAATAAGGCCAACACTTTATCAAATAGACCCTCCACACTTGGTAATTGTTTGCCAAATATGCCAAATACACAAATACAAATAGCCATGTGAAGTTCCGGCATAAGAATGAATTATATGTATTTGTCCACCCAGCAGACACACAAGAAAGCGAGTTATATAAAACGAAATAGTTGTTTATTTTTATAGACGCTCTTTGAAGCAGCGCCGTAACAACTGAGGCCCGCGTTAGGGGCGCCAACCCTAGAGGGCGCAATCAGCCATGTGATTATGACTGTTTTCTTTGAATACATCAACCGACAACATTTTGAGGGCGCGAAATCAGAATCTTGCCATGGGCTGCGATGAATCTAGCTACGGTAAATATTTGCAATCGAGTTATTTTAAAATCTTCGGTAAGACCGAAGGCTTCACGAGCTTAAAAACGTGCGAGAATTCTGAGTGGTGTGCGTGTGAGTGGGTAGTGGCCTGCGCTCTTGTTCTAGAGAAGTTATGTGTCGATGTGTGGGTATGCGCGTGTGTATTAGTATTGATGTAAAATGCACGCAGCCAAAACTAGTTAACGTAAGAATTTATTCTAAATCGATTAATATACTTAGAGGCCTACCGCACACGACAGATAGTGATAGACAATTAAAATTTTGCCGGTTAGACTGCTAGCATCACAACAATTCACAAAAGTGACTGGCAATTGAAATGGGCCTAAGACTTCTGACAGATGTGAAAAGTAACCGGGTAACAGTAGTTTATATGTATCTAGATTGTAATACATTATTTTATTTACCTACACGAGGTGACAATATGTTAAAATGAACGACCAGCGAGTTATTAAAGTGTTGCAATCAAGACGTACATAATATTATATTTTTGCACGCACCTCCTATATAAAATAGCTGATTTTCGCTTTATAATAAGTACCTATATATTTATATATCTCACTGTTCGGTCATACTGGAATATATTTGGATTGTTTACAAAAACAACGCCTACTTTGCTGTCTCTGATGCTCACATGGATTTAAATGTCAACTGACAGATAAGTTAATATTATTATCGCATTTCTTTTGTTTTACTTTACACGATAGTGCGAAATTTTACAACCACTATACAGGCATTTATTTAATATAAATACAGTAGAACCTCTTTAAGTCGAACCTCGATAAGTCGAACACCTCCAAAACTCGAAAAAATGTTTTTGTTGCCTTCCTTTCAAGCCTCAAAACCTCCATTACTTGAAATCTCAACCCTCTATGAGTCGAAATAATCAGTGAGTCCTTCAAGCCATTTCGGTACATATTTTTCCTCCATAACTCGAAAAAATAAATTGGAGCTCTGTATCTTGAACATAGCAACACAAAATTAGTTAGAATGAATCTTAACATCTATACAAGTCGAATATTTTCTTATAAAATCCGCTGAAGTCGAAAACTTTATAACTCGAATTTTTTGGCATCTCCACTGAAGTTCGACGTACAGAGGTTTGGGTTCTACTGTATTATTGTTATTTATTTTCAGTATGTATTTGAAAAAGGCTAAATATATAGACGAAACCTTGTACAATAAATAAATCTATCGAACATATTTTTGTCCACATACCTGCGATTTTTTCTTATAATTATTATCATGATATCTAATACAAAAAAAAAACTCTTCCATAATCATAAAATTTTAAGCGTTGACATTTTTTTTTCAGAATATGTAACTAATTTTTTATTTGTGTTTCCCTAGTGACGAATGGCCCGTCAAGAAAAATTAACAAAAAGGTTTTTTTGTTATTCATTTATATACGATAATATTATGTCAACATAATATGTATACAGACGATTTTATATAAGTCGTAGATTATATGTCACTACCTCGATCTTTCTTTTATGATAACTTAAACTAAATGTCGAGCTGATCCCATACATTTTAAATTTTCTCCAGATTTAAGCGTCTTACGCATCGGACAGCCATTCGTCCGAATACAAAAAGTATTGAAATTCCACCAAAAACATGAATGTGCTATAATATGTTCGATATGTTAAGGTCTATACCCGAATTCGGTAAATGGGTTCCCAAACCCGAAATTTTACATTTAAACGGGTATTGAGTGTTATAAAATGAGCAAAACTAGTTTTGCGCATTTTCAGTTGGTCAAAACTAGTTCTGTCCATTTTTGAACGGACAGTACTAGTCCTGCTTGTTTCATTCAATCAACGTCCGAACCCGAACAAAAGTAGGGTTATGTTCTTGTTTATGTATACCTATCTATTGAATTGTTCTCTTGAATGTTATAATTAATATAATTGTGAGATATTCAGTGTAATAATTAAGTAAAAATGCAAGATGAATTCGAGGGTCAACTAGTTTTAATTTAATTTAATTTTATGACGAAACATCTTACTACGCTAAGTGAGGTTAAGAAAGCAAATTTATTGAAAGCTGAATTAAAACCTCCGTATGCTAAACAACACAGAAGAATAAATCGCTTTGAAATAATAAGTATCATTGATGTGGAAAAGTTAATTAAAAAACGCAAAGAAGATTCCGATGCCATACTAGTACTGTCCGTTCAAAAATGAACAGAACTACCTAGTTTTGTCCAATTGAAAATGCGCAAAACTAGTTTTCCTCATTTTATAATCTATCTAACGAAATCCCTAAAAAAACATATTGACACAGACATGATATTAAATATCTATTATGCTCACTTTTACTCCGTTGTAAATTATGGACTACAATTTTGGGGAAACTCATGTAATATAAATAAAGTATTTATTGCACAGAAGTTGTGCATTCGAATCATGGCAGGTGTAGCTCCTCGTACGCATTGTCGGCCATTATTTAAAAAATTTAAAATTCTAACAGTCACAGATATGTATATCTTAAAATGTGCGATGTTTATATAAAAAATCCGGATCTGTTTAAAACCAAATTACATATACATTACACTAGAAATAAACACGTTTTAAAAACCGAACAAAGTAATCTAGAAGTGACACGTCAAGGAGTACACAATGCCATGATTCGAGTGCACAACAATCTACCAATAAAAATAAGAGAAATAAAAGATGAAAGAATTTTCAAAAAACACGTTAAAAATGTTTTGCTTGAAAATAATTATTACAGTTTAAAAGAATATTTTTAAAACTAACATACTAGACGCAGTTTTTGTATTGGTACTTATGTAGTAATAATACACTTAATAAAGGCTTTTTATTTATTTATTTATTTAACAGTCAATACCCGTTTAAATGTAAGATTTGGGGTTTGGTAAATATTCGTTGGTCAAAACTAGTTTTCGCATTTATTTCGGTCATTGACCGATTTCGGGTATTGACCGTAACAGATATAAAGAACAAGTGAATTAGCCGACTTGGCGAAAAAAAGAAATGAAATCTAAGAAGGTTCCAAGTTTTAACTAAGTTTTTATTTTTTATATTATAAAATGTATGTAAACTTGCCAAGTGAAAACTTCTTAGATTATTATTTTCGGCAAAGTCGGCAAACCCACTTGTTCTTTGTATTGAACGCCTTTTTTTACATTAGTGTTTTTGGTGGAATATATATATATATAACATTAAATTAAATATTCGAAAATGCGTTTTGGTTCCCGGTATGTGTTGCAACATTTCAAGGCTGACTTTTTTGAACGCAAGTCACGATTCCGGTGGCACTTCCTGTACACAACAGCGACCGTTATGGCTCCGGGTTGACGTCATTGGCAATGCTCAAAACGGCGGACATACGCAGCCATTGCGATACACAAACAGAAGCCAGTGTTCCTGGGTACGCACTATCATCATATAACACGGTATACAACACATGCAGAACAGAGCCGAGTTAGACAGATTGATTTCCCGTGGGATAGAGAGTGAGCGGTTCCCATACCTCATTCGAACTACTCCCCGGGAGTGCCACACAACACCTACGCACTCACTCTACACTTGTGCGCACTTGGTAGACCGTTATTTGTTACCAGAGAACGGCGGCGACTGCTTATCAAAAAATCAATCTGTTCTAGAATATATTTTTACGCACATTTCATACTTGTTTAATTGTTTAGATTTTAGCAACCCAAAAGTTATTTTTCTGTCAGTTGTCATTTAAAAACATATGCGCAACAGAGACATCAAAGTAGGCGTTGTTTTCGTAAACAAACCAAATAGATTATAATAGAGCACATCCGCTGTAACGGTGTGTGCAATATGGCCGGACGTGAACTGTCAAATATAAAAATATATACTTATTATGAAGTGAAAATCAGCTATTTTATAGGAGGTAGCATGTATTTCGATTTTAACGGTTTTATGTCCCGTGTGACTGTTAAAACGCGTTAATCGCCCGTTTTAACATAATGTCACACCTTGCACATAAAATAATGCGTTGCAATCTATATTCATAAACTATTATATTTCAAACTAGAGCTGTAACAAACCGTATGTATTCGTTACTGAGTAACGGGTACATCGTCTGACTCGAAGTAACAAATTCATTTCGTTACTCGAATTTGCCATATCCATGTCAGTTCGACTCGTTTGATGCGGTTATCCGTTATATGAAAAAAGTCATACCGTATCGCGTATACGACGCGCCTCGATGCGATGGTACATGCTTGATGCTGTTAGTACACGATTGTATGTCGTATGAAACGTAACGAGTAACGTAACGATACGAAAGTAACGGATACTGGTTCTTTAAGTAACGAATACATACGGGTACACAATTTCTCGTTACTTTTACAGCTCCACTGCACACTCCTTATAAAATAGCTGCTTTTCATGCCTGTAAAGCGGTCGTGAAATTGTAATGGTATAAAATGCGTAAAGTAAAAGAAACCTAGCCCCTGTTGTTCTACCCTTTTCATAGTAAATTAGTCATTAAGTATGCGAATACAATACCGCCTTCAATTAGAAGTGAATTTGCTCATAATTAAACGATCAGAAATTTTGAAAATTATGTGAAAATAAACTATTTCATAGAGGGTACGCGCAAATGTTATATACCTATACCTCGTGCTTCATGATATTATGATTCATTTGACTATTAAAACTCGAAAGCTTTCGTTTTTAACATATTTTTATACTCGTCAAAATATAAGTCATACATTGTAGGTAGGTGACCTACTATTTAACTTTGGTTTGTATGAGAAATTGAGACATGTCCACAGAATAAACGATATTGTCGTTTATTCTGTGGACATGTCTCAATTTCTCATTTGACGTAATTCCGACTTTTTCCATATAGTTTCTTTAAATTCGTTTCATTTTAAAAAAATGAAAACAATAACTGTACTTACTAATTTCAAGAAAAAACTATATAAGACCACCTCCAAACAAACAAAATGGCGTCAAACATTATCAAATATATTAACTCATCGAGAAGTTAGTTGAACAAACATTAAAAAGAAATATAATTAATAAATATTTTATATCATACTGGGTGTTTTTTAAAAACTTTGGACGTTTTTCTTTAAAAAATAACGGGTTGAATAAAAAAAAGTTTGAATGAAAGTTGTTGGGTTTAGAGGGGGAAATCTTTTGGACACAATACCCACCTCAATCCTTAGCAGGAGGAGGGAGTGATCAATGGTTTTTTTTAAATATAGGAACCCCCATTTTTTATGGTCGGATTTTTTGTGAAAAAAAATTTTTTTGTCTGAACTTTTCTTTCGGCTCGTAGTTTTTTACCAAAACGCTCATTAAAAAAATCATTATAAGCGATTTGCAAAAAAAAAACTACAAACTAAATTTAAAAAAATATAGACAAAAGATGTTCATTTTCACATAAGATGATAAAAAACGTCCAAAGTTTTTAAAAAAAACCCGCTAAAAAACTTTGAAGGTTATCAATTCGCGGCATGTATATTATACCTACATGTCGAATTGTTTTTGAAGCTGGTTAAAAATAGAATCGAACTGAACGAAATACCTGAATAAATTTGTGTCGAACCGTTCCGGAAAAATCCGAGTAAAAGTATACCATTATTATTAGAGTCTTAACATGCAAGGTGCGTGTTTTATTTCCATATAAACGTGTTGTACGCGCCTTGCGCGTGAATATTGCGCGTGAGTATTATCGCCGGTTCACAATTAATGAGTGTCAGGATAAAAGATTACAAATTGTGACAAATGAATGTGTGTTTATTTTGTGCCAACGGCCTTATCGCTTAACAAACAGAAACTCGTGTTTCATTATATCTGAATTATTGTTTATTGCCTCCACCTCATTTTTATATATATATTTTTTTATTTAACGTATCAAGCAATGTTGGAATGATTGATGCAGTTAAACGTGGAATTATTGCTTTAGATATGTTGGTTTATTGAACTGACTGATGCTGGGTTGCAGAAAGCATTGTCAAAAACATTGATTTGACAACAACCTTGGATTTTATTCATAGATATATTCACAGTTTTTATACATGCAGGTAGGGTTGCCAGGTCGCCAAACCAAATAGCCGGACAGACCAGTTAGTTTAGCCGGACATTTGGGTAAAAAGGCCGGACACTCAACATTATTGAGGATTTTGTCTCAGTAATAATAGCTACGACAAAAAAATTGTATGTAAAATCAAGCTTTTTTGATTATTACTATGAGTCTTGTTAAATTCTAATGAAATATAAATAACATCGAATGCCAAATCAGTTCAAATACTTTATTACTAATCAGCCAAGGTCATCAGTCAAAATTAAATTCTAGATAAACATTTATCAACATTTTAAATTCTTCTTAAATTCTAATGAAAGGCAATTGCACAAATAAATCTTATGTATTATTACTTCCCAAAACAAAATAAAAAACAATCTAAACTAAAACAAAACTTTTTTTCTTTAAGTTAATAAAAATCATTATTCATATTCGCCTGCGCTCGGCCACGCTCGACGCTCGCTCGTTTACGAAATGTAAAAAGCCGGACACCGTTTATTTTGGCCAGACACGCAATCAAACAGCTTAACTATGTCCGGCTTTATCCGGACGCCTAGCAACACTCCATGCAGGAGTAGTATATTGTCGTTGTGAAACTCCCTGTCATGCCGAACAATAGATTGGACGCACACAAAAACAAATGATTGATCTACATAGACAGAGATCGCTTTTAAAGTATACATTTTGATCAAAATGTGTAGAAAAATGTTGTTTCGAAGTGTTAAATGCATGTATACATAATTTAAAAGAAATCGTATCAATCGATCAAATATTTTAAAAGCAGGATCTATATAAAATTCTACAGTGCTTTGTGTGGTCACATCCATTGTCAAATCAAATTTGCTGAC
This sequence comes from Xanthostigma xanthostigma, assembly GCA_963575645.1. Lineage (NCBI taxonomy): Eukaryota > Metazoa > Arthropoda > Insecta > Raphidioptera > Raphidiidae > Xanthostigma > Xanthostigma xanthostigma. The sequence continues at coordinate 16,277,368 of OY754472.1, read as the reverse complement.
AATACTTTCTGCAGCCTAGTATGACACTTGAGAAAATGGTCTGGTTTAGAAAATTTATTTTAAATTAATGCTTGTATTTATAATGACTTCAACTGTTTAAAATTCTTAGAGATTGTTAAAGTTGTCATTGAAAATCAAAGAGCGTTTTGTTTCGAGAACATTTTGTAATTGGATATTTTGTTTCTAATATATTGCACTTATAAAAACATCATTTTATAATTGTTCTATTGCTATCGCGGCCTGAATTATGCCGCCCTAGGCCTTGACCTACTGATAAATATGTCACTGCAAAGAACACTGATTCGAAATTTCGTGTTTGTAACTAAAGCGCTTTCGAAAAAAGCTCATTGTTCTAGCTCTATTATTTGTTCCTTTAGAAGCTAACTTTTCAAACTTTCAAAACCATATTTGTTATTTTTTAACGTATTTTTACCAGCGGACGTTAATCTATTTGAGTAAAGCCAAAACTAAATTTGCATTGTAAAGGAAGCATCTTAACTTTTATTTAAAAAATCCGGTCTTAAAATTTTTCCAACATTTTCAAATACTATCAAAAACAATCACACCTTGCTGTCACAAAAATCGTTTGATTTTTATGAAAGATATCAAAATTTATATAATATTTTCGTAGGTATATACGTAAAAGTTCTTGAACAAAAATATTTTTTTACATGTCCAATCCGAAAAGAATCATAAAAAATTTATATCATTTATCTCACAGACATTTTCATATCACACAAAAAGAAGCGCGCGATCATTTTCCAGTATTGAGGAAAGTCAATTTTTCCTTTATCACTTTTTATCCCACTCACACATGCTTACATTACATGAGCGTATGCGTGTTACTTTTTAAGATGAAAATTCTTTTAACACGAGCTATTTCTGGTATCTGTACAATAGATACAGAGTGTTACCTAAAAAACGCCAACGAAACTATAACACCGTTATTTTTCAAAAAAAAAATAAAAGAATTCACACTAAGGCTGGGCAAACACGGTTGGTTGAGGAGTTAATGGTGGAATAACATACACTAACCGCTCGAGCAGTCACTGTCAACTGCTCCAACTGGCCGCTCAAATCGGGTTGCAACATGGATTTTGAGAAAAAATGCAGTTGTTACTTTAGTTCAGGCGCAGAGGAAATTATTTTAGAATAATAATCTATATTGTCGTTTGATGAACTGTGCAATAAATTGAAAAATACAAGGGACATTTCTTTAAACCTGTATCGCATTTTTTAGATAACCATCATGATCACGAATTACGTCATGCAGTTGCCTGAGCTGTTGATTCGAGCAACTGCATGACGTAATTTTGGCGTGTCGTTGATAGTTTGATTCGATCGCGACTGCTCGGGCGGTCAGTGGATTAGTTTCTATGGAGGTATGTAGTTCGTCATGCAGTCGCTGCTTGAATACTACAAAAAGGCCCTTATTTTAATTTTTTCTGCATCAACTTTTATGTTAAACGATACTACTCAACTTTTATTATTTTAAATTACGTCAATTAAGAAAAAGAAGTAGGGGAGAATGTGGAGGAATGGGACACAGGAGGAATGGGACAGTAAGGTTTTTTTAAAATTTGGCGGGTGTTTAAATGTTTCAATTCGTCACAACAGATGACATATGCTGCTCAAAAGTATATGATAAATTTTAATACATGTTGAAGTATGTATGTTTGAGCTATTAAAAAAAGTGTGATTTTGTGGAAAAAAGTAAGTATATGTGCCAAACTATTTTTTGTACTGTGTAGACTATTATTACTTAAGCAAATATCTATGATAAAATAATAAATAATGAAAGATTGTAGAAGAGAATCGTGATAAATGTGATGCTATATTCTTAATTTAGAAATTACAATAAACTCTTTTATTAATAGTTGGCAATGCAGTAGGTTTGGGACTTACTGCTGCAGGATGTATGGGACATGTTCCATACCACCTACATATTCCGTTTTGCATGTTTTCTTGTAAAATGTGTTCTTATGAATTCTTGCATTACAGATATTCACCAGTATGCCACCGAAAGAGTTCGTACTTTTTATAAATTTGAAATAGACTTAAAGCGTCGGTTTCCTGGTTTACGTTAACTTTATACTTTAATTACAATTGATAAAATGAGAATATATTTTTTTAATTATAAAATGAATTGTGATTTTTTTTGTTATGATAATAAAATTCAAATTTAAGTTAAATAAATAGTTTTCTTTTGAAAAAAATAAAGTGTCCCATCCTTTCTGTGATCTGTCCCAATCCACCTGCATGCAGGAGGAACGAGACGTAAGCACACTTGTTTTTATTTTTACTAAAATATCTTTCCATTTTAAGTATTTAATTAGTATGATTACAGATAACTCAAGCAGAATAGTTGTATTTCGTTATCAGCTAAAATAGATTTGAGTTATTAGCATGCAAATAAAAATAACAATAAAAAATTAAAAAATGTCCCATTCCTTCACATTCTCCCCTTCCTATATATAAAACAAATATTTTTACAAGATTTTTGTATTCTACTTTCTCATTTTAATGCAAGCCATAGTTACTAAATTACTAAAATTTTCAATACGCATACTGACAGCCACCTTTGCGAAATCCCAAAACTGCTACTTAAAATACGCGAGAAATGGGGCGGGATCCTACTTAACTGAGAAAGCTCGCTTTGAGAGATTTTAAAAACAAATTAACATTAAGTATGAAAAATCTTTTCCAAAGATACTAATGTAATGTTATATTTCATATCTTCTAAACAATAATAAATAGAATGTTATTTTAAAACACTTTGTATATAAGCTGTAAAAATAAGTACTAATCCTAATAAAATTTTTCATATCTTGTAACCCTGATTTTTAACGCCTTGAACCCTTTCATGTCTTTTTTAGTGTTTAACATATCTATGTCGACATATTAATATATCTCAAAAGTATTTTTATTCAATATTATGACTGAAGAATAATTTAAAAGGATCATATATTTTCTTTATTAAACAAGCTAATAGCCTGGCCACATTTCAGCCCCCAAACTCCCTTTAAATAAGTCGTTTAACTGCACGATAATCTCGTTCATTTCGTTCGTTCAAACGAGTTAATATCTTACCCGAATTATTGGTTTTCAAACATAAGTAATCAATAAATAACAGGCCATTTTTATTTTAATTTACAGGCACTTTGCACGCTAGTATTAACAACATCGGATTTTAGCTCCCCATTACCTTTTTATAATGCCACATATAAGAATATAATTGTAACAGAATAAATCCCACTTTCGAATAATTGATATACTATCTTCAATTCTGATAATTATTACAGATTAATTATTATATACCCACTTCTGATTAATTGTGCTATATCTATCCCTAATTTATTTCTCTTGACGTATTATTTACAAATATTTACAATTCCAAACTTTAACGCCCAACCTCCAACTTACATTTCCAACTTTCCACTTTCAACCCTTATTGTCAAATAACTATATCTTAAAAAATCATCTTCACTCATTCAATCGTTTTTCGCATACAACAACGATGACCAATCACATTCAAAAACGTTTCAACTGTCAATCATACCAAAACACGCTGCAATTGTCACCCATTCATATATATTTCTTAGAACCCATTATTAATTGCTTTAGCATGACAAATTTAAAGCAGTTAATCATTTAAAAAATTACCAATTCTTTGAATTTTGTAACATGAGGCACGACCTTATCTAGCCTATTCTTCTAAATTCTGTAAGCAATAACCAGCAATAAAGTATTTTGTGTGACTAGTGAGAGAAGGAGAAGATTCCATGAGTGTGAAATTTGCCGCACTCGCTACGCTCGTGCGGCAACACGCGAGTGGAATATTCTCCTTCGATCAATGGTCGCACATAATACTTTATTCAACTAGCACGAGTAATATGTAATCGGGGCCCTGATAAAAGAGGGAAAAATAATAAATCACTTCATTGATTGACGTACCCACCGCCCTCGATGCACACAAGATGGCCCTGACTTTCGCTGAATTGCGATGCTGTTTTCATATTGGTCCAGAAACTATGCAGTAATAATTCATTACCGTACAGTTTCGGCTCGCTACCGCGTTTCTATTGGTCCAGAAACTATGCAGTAATACATTATCGTATAGTTTCGGCTCATTATTAGCACTCTACGCGTCAACATGAAGTAATTTATTATTTCTCCCGAATTAAGCAGGACATCAGAATTATATATTACTCACGCGTGTTGAATAAACACATTTTTTATAACATAACGTAATACACAATTTCAGTGTGGCAATTATAATCATAAATAAATAGAAAGTCGCTGTTAAAACGTAGAAATGTATGAGTTGTGACATTATTGAAAAACACTAAAAAAAGATCTAGTCGGTTAAAAAGTGCCTACTATATACTTTTAGCTGGTAAAGTATCGGTAGATAGTCTATCCTTTTACCATTCCAACCCACAAGTGGGGTACTTATATTTCAGGTCAAAATTCACTTTTCAAAATTTTAGAATATTCTGTCTTTTCGAGGTCACTTGAATCCATAAAACATATTTTTTTAAAACTCGTGCGTCTGTTTGTTTGTTAGTCTGTGACACCGGTCAAAAGGATGAGCGGATTAAAACCGAATTTTGAGAGGATGTTTGGTATTAAGATATGAAGAGCCCTATTGTTTTTGGGGAAAATCTGCGCATGCGCAGAAGAGATATATGCTATAACGTTGTTTTTTATATAATAATAGTATACATTTCATAACGGATTATTATTCTATTTATTTTTTCAAGAAAATTTCGTTAAAATTTTTTTTCTAAACTTTATAGTTTCGGAAATTTTTTGAAAATAAAAAAAATTGACTGTTCTTTTGTTTTGTGAATGTGTCAGAAATAAACTAGTTAAGCACGCTTTGATTAAATTTTGCATGACGTGGAACATATTATGTAGGCAACAATGGCAACGAATAGCAAATGAACACTAGCCATTACCCGCGTCACCTCATGCGATATCAGAAATTTTATTTTCTTTATTATACTAGGTGTATCAAATGTCAACATTTTAAAGCTGGAATGGTCCGTCGCAACAATTGGCTAGATTTTTTTTAAATTAGTCAAGTCGTTTTCGAATAATGCTGACTCTCAGTTAAAAATCATTTATAGTCACATCTAGATATCTTACGAAATATCCTAGAAGACAGAACTTCCGTTAGTATTTCTTGTACTAATAATTAGTACTGTTTGTATAAATATAGGTATCTTGCATTCCTGACACACATAAATACCATACGTCATGTAAGTACTTCGGTATATATGGAGCCATGTCTAAAAACAACAGACTAACGCTATTATATAATGTTGTGTTAACACAGCTAAAACAACCAATTGTCGTAAGCAGAGAGTATATTATTATTACAATAATAATCACAGAATGACAAATGACAGTCGAGATCATCATCATTACTATATTATTATTTTAACAAACATCATAATGTAACAATTGCGAAGCGTTTTGATGGGTAGTTTTTTGTTTGTTTGTACGCCATGTGTAGATATGTGTTGTTTTGTTTATTGTAATCATGAATGACAAACGTTGAATAATAATAAAACATTGTTCTGTATTTGGATACCAGATGAGGTGGTTGTTATCTTTATTAATAATTTCATTACTAACAGGTAGATATTAAAATGATAAAACAGCTGAACATGAAATAAAATTGAAACTAAATAACTGTTGTTAATCAAAGGGAGACATTACCGTTGTTAGCAAACTAATGCACTCAAGTCAGCTGTCTGTGTTTGTGTATTTCAAAATTATTTTTTATTACTCATGCGGGAAAAGTAGTATCTTTACGCATGCTGTTACGGTTGAAAAGTAGATATTTTCATTTGCGTGCGGAAACTTTATTTGTCGCACTGAAATTATTGTTTGCCGCACGCAAATTCAGAGAAAAAAAACAAAATAATAACGGTGTTAATGTCAACGAAACAAACTGTCATTTGAAGCAGATTTGAGGTTAAAATTTTCGACTATGGACTTTTATTCTTGACAATTTTAACAATTTTAACTGAATTTTCAACTTTTTAATGATTTAATTTTAATTTTTATTACTTCTAATTTCTTTTTTTAATTCGTAATAAAATTTTAATTTTAATTTAATTTAATTCGTAATAAAAAATAGTATGTGCAACTCGTGCGGCATTGTCGATTGCCCCCTTAACTTCACTTTCGTGGGCAATCGACAACTTGCCGCACTAGTTGCACAATATACTATTAACTCACTGGAAAAATTAACAAATAATGTGTTATAATTTTTAAAATGCATTTGCACCAAGGGTAGTTATTTCTTGGAAACTACAAGAACACACGACGTGGGGCGGTCATATGTTAAAAGTTCGAATGTTTGAGTTGATCCTTCAAGTGATAAACTGCTTTAAATTTATTACTCTAAAGCAATTAAGAATAGGTTCGAAGGAATATCTATGAACGACTGACCTTGCAACGCTGTTTAGCATGATTGGCTAAGAAAAAATGACGGTTGGAAAGTTTTTGAATGTTATTGGTCATTGTGGGTGTATACGAACATGGTTTGAATTGAATGAGTATGGATTATTTTTTAAAATCTAGTTAAAAAGTGTGCGTAGTAAGCTGGAAGTTGTAGGTTGAGCGTTGAAGTTTGGCATTTAAGTTGGACTTGTAAATAATTGTAAATAAAGTTTGTAAAAAGTCGAAATTGTTTATTTCGGAGTTATTTCCATCCATTTTTAAATATATCGCAGTAGTGGAGATTCAGAAAAATCGAACGTGTAGCGATGCTATGTTTTATAGGGCGTTTCCAGGAAGTCTCTATTACAAGCCCCCCCCCGTTCTTAAGTTCTAATCTGAGAATAAATAAAATTGTCGACCAATTTTTCTCAGACCATATATTATATATATATATACCGGGTGAGTTAAAAGTCCCGGAACGGTTGAATATCTCGCATACTACGCATCATATCAAAAAAAAAAAAATTACGTGTCAAATATTTTTCGCAAAACTATTTTTTGATACCACACATGACTCCCCACCCCCCACCCAGTTGGTGGTGGGAGGGGCAACTTTAAAATTTTAAATAGGAACCCCTATTTTTTATTTCAGATTCGGATTCTACGGGAAAAATTACATCAATTTTACTTCGATCGTTTTTTTCGATTCGCGACCGATGTCGCGGTAATCGCGAAAAACTTAAAAAAATCCAATTTCGCAATAATGGATGACATTCCATTCACAATTTCGAAGTTTCCCCTCCCTCCACACACTGGTTGGGGGGTGGGGGGTCATGTGTGGTATCAAAAAAAGTTTTGCGAAAAATATTTGATACGTATTTTTTTTGTTTTTCGATTTTATGCGTAATATGCAAAATATCCTTTTCCGGAAATTATTGATTTTTTAAGTTTTTCGCGATTACCGCGACATCGGTCGCGAATCGAAAAAAAGTAAAATTGATGTAATTTTTCCCGTAGAATCCGAATCTGCAATAAAAAATAGGGGTTCCTATTTAAAATTTTAAAGTTGCCCCTCCCCCCACCAACTGGTTGGGGGGTGGGGAGTCATGTGTGGTATCAAAAAATAGTTTTGCGAAAAATATTTGACACGTATTTTTTTTTTTTATATGATGCGTAGTATGCGAGATATTCAACCGTTCCGGGACTTTTAACTCACCTGGTATATCTGAAAAAAATCCAAATCCGCATCGAAACGTCATCTTGTGTTATATTGATTTGTATTTTTATTATTTTTTGTCAATATATAGTCCGAGAAAAATTGGTCGACAATTTTTTTTATTTGAAGAGTTCTATTCAGGCATTAATCAAAGATTCTAATCTGAGAACTTGTAACTGAGTTTTCTACAACAAATTGAAAACATGAATTAATGCTAGGTCCAAGTGACCGGAAAAAATTAATTAGTGTCAGTAGATGCTAATAGCAATAGATGTTGAGTATTTATAAATCTATAATTTATCTATCTAAAATTGGATGGGAAGTAAGAAAATGATATTTTGGAGAATAGCATAAAAACTACATAAATTTCCGTAAAAAGAAAAACCATTTTCGCTGATAAAACGGCTCATGGAACAAAGAGACAAGGCAAGTTTGTTTTGAAGGAAAACTCGAGGCGGATGTTGGAAGACGAAATGTAACATTCGTGTTCCGGTATGCAAAAATATAATACATATAGCAGTAATAAAAATATCATACACAAACTTTAATGCATATTAAATTGATGTGACACATCAATAAAGTTGGCGCGTTGGTATACAATGTATTATGCGCATCTAGATCCCTACTTTACCGACCTACGTATACGACGACATACTGAAATCCTATATGAAAATAATATTTTCCCATTCAACGTCCTCCTACCCCGAACTGAAATGAAATTGTGTGTGTTGTATATCTGGTGATTGGAATAACAACTATGGAATATTTACGACAGATTACGAGACTCCTTCGAAACAATTCATATGCAAAATTCACTTAATCTTGAATTCATATTTCGGCAATTAGACCGTTTATGGTAATTTTGAAATAATTAAGTTTAACTGTCCGACCATTTCATGAAATGGTTGTTGTAAGTCCCATAGTTATAATAGAAAGTGACACTTTACAGATAAAATATTTCAAAAATTAGATAATTTAGAAGTTAAGGAGTATATAATTTTCACAATAATCTAGAGCAGGGTTTCCTAACTTGAGGTCCACGGAAAAAAATAAAAAGAATTATAGAAATCAAATTTACGAAAACATTGCGTGACAAAAATAAAAATCTTAGTTTTACTCTCTTTTTTCCAAGGGGTCCGTGACGATGATCGTTAACCTAACTAAGAGTCCGCCTTTAAAAAAGATTGGGAAAGGTTGATCTAAATTCTAAAGTATAATAATAATAATAAGAAGAAGAAGAAGAAGAAGAAGAAGACTTTATTAAAGACTGTATACACAGTATAAATAGCGTCAAACATAAAAATAGTTACATATCAATAAATTCTTGAATGTTGTATATACATCTGTCAGTAAGATAATATTTTAAAGTGTGCATAAATTTTTTGTAATTCTTTTGGCAAATGATTATATCATTTACCACCAGCATATCTTGAAGATTTAGTAAAAAAAGAATTTGTAAAAAAGTCATTATATATTAAATTTTTTTGCCTAGTTTCATAATGATTTTTAATTCTGCAATTATTTACTCGGCGGATGAATAGTCTGCGCTCATAGTATGATACACAAATTATATGTTTAATCGGACAGGACATTTTTAGTCGGCCAACTGTTTAGTTACATGAGTGACTATCAATTGTTTTTATCAACACGCAGGTGTTAAATTGGTCAATTAAATAGTTTATCAATCATTTAGATGCTCTATAAACGCTGATCATCGATCAGCCACCCGAGCAATTGTACCATTTTTAATCTATACCTACTAATATTCTAAAGATGTAAAGTTTATAAGTTTGGATGAAGGAAGTAATCTCCGAAACTACTCATCCGATTTAATTTTTTTTTCACCAATATTTAGAACGAACTTTCAGGATACTATCATGTTAAAATAACAGCGCTTTTCGTGGAGACCAATTTTGCAACGGAAGTCGACGAAAAAACGGCGGCAGTCAACAAATTCGGGAGAAGTCGAACCGGGCCGCTATCTTAAATAAATTAGTAAAGCAAAATCACTAGATTGTAGATTACAAACGCTCGAAAACTGATGTCATCAGCGTCTATAAACCAGAGAAAAGTGTGCCTCTAACCTTTACGCGCGGTTGAAGTAAAACATGTAAATAATATATATATATTGATAGTGGCAAGTAGTATCCATAGCCGAGATATCGAATAAATTTACTTCGATTATTTCCGGCTGTTAGTTCAATTTTAAGGCTGAAAATATTATACTAAGCTGACTACATTCTAAGCTTATATTAAATAGTATGTGACGGCAACTCACTGAGTTGTCTCTCTGCGAAATTCACAAAACGCGCCTTAAGAATTTTTACTTCAACAGACAAAAATGATTTTAAGTATAAATAGGTACAGGTAGTTAATTAAACAGACAAAAAATGATAAAAACTGAAAATTCGCTCGAGAAATCTTGTCAACTGTAGAGCTACACAGACTAAGTTACGATTTTATTCATTTGTATTAATTAACCTAGCGTATATATCATTCATTAACAAACAACTCTCGCAGTATGTGGATTTTGTAAACCGTTGCTATATACTCAAAAGCAGAGGAATTCTGTTATATATGTATAGGCAGCATAAAAACGTAACTTTTGTTTGTAACGGCAGATCAGCGAGTTGCCTCTTCGCGAAATTCACTAAACACGCCTAAAGATGTTTAGCAAAAACAACCATGCTACTGCAATGAATTTTAATGTTTATGCTCGCATATCATTGCAAGAGATCGGTAAGGTCTAGAATGTTGTATGTATTAGTAGGTGATCACTTGTGACGTAAATGTTTAAAAGGCAACAACGCCCCGTAACGTTGGCGTCACAACATGAATGATGACGACGTTAGTGACGTGTCTTTGTATACAGGGTGTTAATTTTACAGCGTCTGCTTTACGATTAGAATATAGCTGCAAAAATAGCAGAATAAATATTTAAAACATCGATAACATATGTAAAATGACATATCTATATTCTATATACATAAAAAATCTCGTGTCATAATTTTGGCCACGCAAATCTCCGAAACTACTGAATCGATTTTAATGAAATTTCGTAAATGTGTCTTGCTTGGGGCAATGTACGCTATAGGATAGTTTTTATTAAATATTATGTACGAAATTACGGTGTTTTCTCAAAAAAACTGTTTTTAGTAACATATACTAACGACATCTGATAGAATTTACTCAAAGCTATTGGTTCAGAAGCAAACATAAAAAAACTGTTTTAGTATCAAGTAGCGACCTCTGATAGAATTCGCTCAAAGCTATTAGTTCAGACGCCGGGCCGCAAACGAAATACATTTTGTAGAATTATATCTATCGCACCTGGGTGAAACCGGGAGGGACCGCTAGTAAAGTATAAATTTCCCTGCAGTTCGTTTTTTTACAGTTTATGAAATTTCCCAAAATAAAAATATCTAGTTTTAAACTTATTTTGTGCACTGGGAGACAGTAAAACTTGTAGAAGCTGTGATGAGAAAAAGCGGATATGGTGGAGGTAAAGTAACCGTTCTACATATGGTGGAAGTGAAGAAACTATTTCTTGGACTAGACACCGAATGATAAATTAATCTGCCAATCGAACTATCGGTAAGTACCTAATGAAAAGGGTGTTATGTGAAAAAGCGCATAAGAACCGACACAAAATTGGCCGAGTTTAAGCGCGCCGACTCTTAATATTGCTAAGTAATTTGTAAATTATCTTAATTTTCGGTACAACAAAATAAAGGCATCGCAATTTTATTCAATTAATGAAATTTACAGAATTCAGTTCAATAGAGACAAAAAATACGTGAGTGTACGCACGTTGGAATTTGTACTTCTATAGGGTGTTTAAAAACTAATTTTTATTTTCATGCAAATAATTTCTTGAAATAATATACTAAGACTTCGAAAAATCGGATTCGAATCCGGAGCATGTATTTTCACAACCTGCACTGCACACTGAAAAGTTGGAAGGAGTTGAGAACGGGAAAAAGGGAGGAGGTCATGGAGGAGTGTTGTTGATATCCGCTCGTTGTTATGTAATATTCACAGGGGCGCTGTGGATGATGGAATATCACATCAATTTTTCACACCCTATCAGTCATGATAACAAAACTTAGACATGATGCAAAGCTTATAACGGTGTACCTATTAACTTGAGTTGAGAAAACATGCTTTCATTCTGCGAGAATGAACACAGGGTGTTTTATTTATGCAGGAAACATTCTAGAGATGAGTATAGTCGAGCGTGTCGAAATGGCGCTGTTTATATAAGAACTCCTCCCTGGTTCGAATCTGAGGATAGGTGAAGTATCAATTAGATTTTCAATTAATTATGAATTACTGCACGATCTACATAACCTTGTACATTTTTGAAGTTATACTTCTTTAGGCGCGCTACGAAATAATGGTGAGAGTAAATTTTTACGATGCGCGTGTGCACTGTAAGATTAAATTTATAACAAGATGAATTTGGCGACTGTAACATCAAAGTTATATAGGATTGAGCTTCTCCCTAACTAAACAATTTGTTAAATATTTGGATTTTAAGCACGTTTATCAAAAATTCGACTGATGGCGCAGCGATCGAAAAGGTAAAATAATGAATATGACAGATGCCAGGTGATGCTTTATTTTAATATTTCATTACGAAAAATATTATATATGCTCTTAAATTATATACACTAGTGATTGGATAATAAGTTTTGGTGGATATTATTGAAAACATTTATTAATTGTGAATATTAATGTCAATATCTCATTTCACTCTTTTTATAATTTCATTTCAATAAATTAATTACATTAAAATTAAAATTTTGATTTTAATCACGCCAATTAAAACGTGGAATTTAAAATTACACGTTTCAAAAAAATGTAATTTTTCAATTGCGGCATTAAAAATATACATTTTCTTCATACCTCGATCGAAAGTACGTACTTTCGTCCCTTATAGCAGGGATGAAAGTTTGACATTTCCTCCCTGTTATTTATTATATTAAATGACAGCGGTAACCCTAGTTACGAGTATAAATACGCATGAGAAATTTTTTCCTCCCGCCGTTCTCACTAGGAGTAAATGTCAATCTTTCGTCCCTGCTGACGAAAGTACGTACTTTAGAGCGGATATGAAGAAAAATCGTATACACCACACGGACCTTAAAAGTTGAAATCTCGGCCCTGCGCGTCATGAGCCCGAGAGGAAGCCGAGGGCATCATGACGCGCAGGGCTGAGATTTCAACTTTCGACCCTTGTGATGTAATATACTATTTTAAACATTCGTTTTTTATGAAGTCACATATAGAAAAATCTTATAGTTAGGTACAGGAAAATAAATTAAAGAAAGTCTTTCAACTTTAAAAAAAATATCTCAAGAAAGATAGTTTAAAAATTACTTGCAAGTTAAGAAAAAAGTTTGCAAACAAAATAAAACTGGCTAGACATTGATTAATTTATTTCAGTTTTTAGTTTTGGCAAAAAGACAGTTAAGACGAAGAAGTGACAAACTGGGTAGAGAAATAAACTGTGAATGTGAGAACGGGTCCTCGATGGTTAACTGCCTCTTAGGGAATTGTGTGTCCGCTTAGGTACTCACAGTGTCTGTTCTGTGTACAGTGCTTTTGTATAGACTGGATTCAAGTTGGTAGCGATGGTTAGAAAACCTTACGGCTCGAACACTAAATGGCGAGTCGTTAACACGTATGTCAAAAGAATTGATCTATACACAATGGAACAAAAATATCATATTATTCAATTTCACGATGAGATATGTTAAAAAAGACAGGACTGACAACATTAGATTATTCAAATCTTTGATTAACGTCTGATTAGAACTCTTCAATAAATAAAATTATCGACCAATTTTTCAGACAATATATTAACAAACAATATAAAATTAATACATTAACGTTTCAATCCGTATTAATTTTATATTGTTTGTTAATATATTGTCTGAAAAATTGGTCGATAATTTTATTTATTGAACATTAGATTATGTCTAGCGCATTCTATACAGAGTGATTTTTAACAGCGTGTAGAAATCAAATAGACGAACAAATATTTGATGAAAGTAACTTTTTTATCAAAAATGAAAGAGGAATAGGCTTTCAACGTTTATCAAATTTTGAGGTCGATCCTGCCATTATGTTATTTCATTAAGGAAATATGTTATGTCATTATAGAAATATGTTATGTCATTATGGAAATATGTTATGTCGTTATATAAATATGTTATGTCATTGTCAAGTATTCACAGAAATTGTACGAAGTTGTCTCCGTTTTGTTGGACACAATGATGCGTGCGTAGTAGGCCTGCTTCTGTACATGCATGTAGTTGTGATAAGGGTCATCCGCGAATTATTTGGGATGAATTTCCGATTCGTGCTATCATTTCTTCGCGTGTGTTATTCAGGCTTTTAAATTAATGAAATAAAATTTAAAAACCTTAATTAAACTTTGAACGGCTGTTTCTCTGGTATTTTTGAGTTTTGTTAAAAAAGTTATTTAAAATATTTGTTCGTCTATTTAATTTCTAGACGCTGTTAAAAAAGAAGAATCAATTTAAAAGTCACCTGTTCACAGAGTGTTCACCGAAAGTGGCAACAGTGACTAATTCGTATATCCTACTAGAGAAAAAAAAATTAAAATAGTTTTTTGTTAAACTCAAGACAGTGTCGGAAACTGCTGAGGTATATTATTTTGTACTTCAAAATCAACCGGAAGTGTACCTACATATACATTTTTTTCAAATGGCAACATATTATGTTTTTTTACATTTTCGAAATTTACATTTTTTATTTTGTAAATTCATATAAAATTTTTATAAGTTTACGTAATAAAATATTCGAAAAACGTTATCAATATATTAATTAAATACCTAGTAATAATTATTTTTCCAAGCTCTCCACACGTCATGCGTAAATTATTAATAATAAATTATTATTATGTATCTTATTAATAAATTCAGAACGTTTTTCCCGAATATTTTCTTATGTAACCTTACAAAAATCGTTATTAGTATTTTCGTCAATTGGAACGATATTTGGTTCCCATGGCTACAAAAATACTGCATTTAGAAGAAATATAAGTATATTTGATAAGAATCGAAATATGTTCATTGACATTGAAAACGTTGAGTAAAAACTTCGAGTCAGAAAATTACAAGCAAAAAAATCAACATTAACGACTACGTAGTAATATTTAAGAACGCTTCGAATGCCAAACTTAAAACTTGTAAGTATTTAATATAATTTCAAAAAAATCAAAAATCATTGATAAAAATCTACATTAGGGCCTGAAACCTTTTGAGTCGAAATAATCTCTCCACTGAAACCCAAAAATATAGTCTCTAACTATAAATATCTAGAGTCTGTAACTCGAACACAATCTGAGTTTTTGACAAGACGCTGTTTACATATTAAGCTCTGTAACTCGAAATTCAGTTTCGCTATCTTAGAAGTAAGCGGCGTGTAAACTTTAAGACCTCTTTAAATCAAAGTTTCTTGTCTGTAAGATTCTCGATAAGTCAAAAACTGCTTAACTCGAAATGTTTGGTATTTTTCTTAAAGTTCGGGTATTAGCAAAAAAGAATGTTATTTTGTAGGCAGGATTCTGTATTGCGATCTAAGGTTTTTATTTTTTATGAGCCAACGTGTAAAATTTATTATCGCAATTTTATTTTTTTACGAGTATTGTTTGGAGATTTATTCTTTTTATATGTGACAATATATCAAAGGCATATAAAAAGTCAATAAATGTTCGACTTAACTGAAATCTTACTTGTGACATTCTTCGATATTACGGTTTTATTATTTGTCTGTCTTCAAAACGGTCAAATAAAGTGATATTTTATTTAGCTTCCGGGTGAAAATATTAGAATATTTTCTGCTTTAATATAAAAAATTGAATATGTGGCAGTTTTAGTTTTTGCTTTTTGTGTTTTATAGTTTCAAAATATTCTTCTTTAAAACAATAGTTATTTGTTCAAATAAATAAAATTATCAACCAATTTTTTCAGACTGTATATTGAAAAAAAAATTATAAAATTACTAGCGGTCCCGCCCGGTTTCACCCGGGTGTAAAAGAACGAATGGGGAAGGAAGAAAAAAAATTTAAGGGTGGACTACCCCTAACACACTCCGGCTGCGCCGTCGTGCCCGGTGCAAAAGAACGAATGGGGAAGGAAGAAAAAAAATTTAGGGGTGGACTACCCCTAACATTTAGGGGGATGAAAAATAGATGTTGGCGAAGTGACACCTGTAGACATCTGGCGGGGATAACTAATTAAATGACGATTGATCAGTTTTCGACCGGAGAGGAAAAATGATTAAATTACTAAAATGGCTATTAAAAAATAAGGGTTGATCGTAGAAGGGTGAAAATTGAGGATTGTATGTATTTTTGTATGTTGTATCATAAAAAAATAGAAATTAAAAATTTTGTCTAAAAAATAAAAAAAAAATTTAGGGGTGGACTACCCCTAACATTTAGGGGGATGAAAAATAGATGTTGGCCGATTCTCATAGATACCGGATAAGCACAAAAAATTTCATCAAAATCGGTCAAGCCGTTTCGGAGGAGTATGGCAACGAAAACTGTGACACGAGAATTTTATATATTAGATATTATTCAATATCTCAATAAATAAAGTGGTTGATAATTTTATTTATTCAACACGCGTGAGTAATATATAATTTCGGCGCCCTGCTAAATTCCGGAGAAATAATAAATTACTTCATGTTGACGCGTAGAGTGCTAATAATGAGCCTAAACTGTACGATAATGTATTATTGCATAGTTTCTTGACCAATAGGAACGCGGTAGCGAGCCGAAACTGTACGGTAATGTATATTACTGCATAATTTCTGGACCAATAGGAACGTGGTACCGATTTGTACCTATATATAAAAACAGCATCGCAATTTAGCGAAAATCAGGGCCATCTTGTGTGCATCGAAGGCGGTGGGTACGTAAATCAATGAAGTGATTTATTATTTCTCCCTCTTTTATCAGGGCCCCGATTACATATTACTCGTACTAGTGGAATAAAGTATTATGTGCAACTATTGATCGAAGGAGAATATTCCACTCACGTGTTACCGCACTCGCTACGCTCATGGAATCTTCTCCTGCTCTCACTAGTTGCATAATATACTATTATTTGAAGATTTCTATTCAGACGTTAATCTAAGATTTGAATACTTATTTGTGTATATAGATTGGAAAATGTACTATGTCAGCGTTGTAAGACGTGTCGATTTTTGCGGGACGGTCCGTTTTTTATATAAACTTAGATGTTTTGCACGAGACAGCTAATTTCAAATCAGAATTACATGTTTAATTCAATGTGGAATCCTCGTGTCTTCAAAAAATGCGTCTCATATTTTTCATTTCTCGCCCTATAAAATCGAATTTTCTCTTATAAAAAAAGTTTCTGTTGAAAATATAACACGCTCGCCATATACAGGGTGTTTGGCACATGAACCGACACAATTTTTTGGGGGGTTCTCGTGGTCATTGTGCGATCATTTTAACCCCAATGACTTTTGCCCTAAGTGTCATGGTTATCGAGATACGATTTTTTTTTAGTTATTTTCGAAAATTGGCTTAAAAATTGCCTTAAAAAAATCGTAACCTGTTTGTTTTTGGTACTAGAGACACGAAAATACATTTATTGAGTTCTCGAATGACTTCTTGTTCTAAATTAATCACAATTTTATGCAAATAGTATCAGGAAAAAGACCCTATGGACTTTTAAAGTGCCTGTATTATAAAAACCAGTAGAAAAAAATAATTTAAAAATCATTAAAAAAAAAATTAACGGGTATTTAGCGCAAAAGTCATTGGGGTTAAAATAATCACAATGACTACGAGAACCCCCCAAAAAATTGTGTCGGCTCATGTTCCAAACACCCTGTATATAGCGAAATTTCAAAAATTTATTGTCGTGTGTAATTTAACAAAACTGGAGTAGGTTTGACATCATTCAAAGTTTAAACAGGTCTCTGGTAAAGTCAACCCTTCGGGGTTGAGCTGTTGTATGCCTTACGGCGAACACATTTTGTCGATCCTGCATGAGCTCACAAACAAACTGTGACAACACAACGTTATTTTGAACACTAGCCTAGTGTATTCGTATGCAGGCTATAACCACTGAACTGTAATAATATGGAACGCGCTCTTTCAAATCTCTCGTATAAAAATGAGTCAGCACGATACTTTCATCTCTCTTCTACGAGTTGAACAATCGCATATACATTTATTCTATATTGAGCATAGGAATAAAATCGCAATCATGCCATTAGGGTGCAAACATATACTTGTCTTTTTTACACCGTTTTCTGATTTTCTCCCTCCTGGGCCAAAAGCTGGGTACGCCCATGTTAACGTCATAGAAAAAGACAAAGTTTTTGAAACAGAGATACTTTTTATTCAGATTGAATGCAAGTACATCAACCAATCCTATCATGGGAGAAATCAGTGAATTGCATCGAAGAAAGAGACGCAGATATATTTTATATACGCTTTGTTGCCTTCGCTCACCGTACATTGAGTAGACAGACAATGATTCATAAAGTAAATTATTAAATATATGGACAAACGTAAGCAAACCAGCATGATTAGTCGCTAAGGAATTCTTCTATTTTTTCATACGCATTGCGCAGTCGACAGCAAGCCAAAACAGATAGCTTTTTAAAGGTATTCTGATCTCTCTCTCAGGGAACCGAAAGTAAGTCGACAATAACAACTATGATATGTGTTTTAAGATCTATTAATTTTATAATATTATTTTTCAGAGGATTATAGATCAATAAAGATATATGCTATTAAGCTATTATTAAAAAATTACATATTATAAATGAAATACATAATATTACCAATGCTAAGTTATTCTTTAAGAGCCTGAGGAAGTTTTAATATATAAAACGAAACGTTGCGATTAAAAATATAGCTTAATAGCATATATCTTTATTGATCTATAATCCTCTGAAAAATAATATAATAACAACCATTGAAGACATTTTTATTTTTTTACGCGGTGCCCAAACGAGAGTGAGCCAATAAGGAGGCGTATACTCTTCTTTATCTTGAAGATAATAAGAAACGATTATGACAAAAAAGAGATTATATTATCTTAGACTCGCTTATTATTTTAGGTCAATGTACTCGTATAGACTGGACTCAAAATGTAAAGAAAAGGAAATAATTGTCGATACACATAATTCACATAATAATAAAGAAGCTTAAACACAAAACTCATTTTAAGCAAATAATATTTAAAGTAAAAAGCAAAAAATTTTCCAATATTACAAGATGACTACATAGTTGAATATATCATTCACTAGCGGCCCGGTCCGACTTCAACCGAATTTGTAGATTGCCACCGTTTTTTCGTCGACTTACGTTGCAAAATTGGTCTCTACGGAAAGAACTTTTATTTTAAGTCTATATCCATCCTGAAGGTACAATCTAAATATTGTTAAAAAAAATGAAATCGGATGAGTAGTTTTGAAGATTACCTCATACATTCAAAATTACAAACTTTGCCTCTTTATAATATTAGTAGTAATATAATTATGTATAAAATATGGTTCGCAATAAAAATATAAAATAAATTCTAATTAATACAAAACATACTATATTCAAAATATTAAATTTGTTATAACAGAGAGTTAAAAAATATTTCGGTTTCTTGCTGAGATTTTTAAGAGACGTGACGGATATTAGGTCTAGTCTCCTATTGAAGGGTTTCTAGTTCAATGGGGTTTCAATTCCAACTGGCCATTTTATTTAGAATAACGACCTGTAGAGCAGCACATGAACTGTAATTTGTAAAGTAATTTTGTTTGTATCGTGTTGTTTTCGACTTAACAATAAATAACAATTACTATTCAATATCCCTGATGTATTAGTTACTATATACAGTGTAATTACGTTGTATACAGAATGTTTCGTCAATACAGGTTTGGTAACTATTTTTCCTAAAAAAAATTATAACAAATACTAGCGGTCTGTCCCGGTCTCAAAAGAACGGATGCGGGGGTGGGAATATGAGTACGCAAACATTCACCTTAGTTTACCGAGATAAATGTTGTGTCCAAATTTCATGATAATCGGAGTTGCCGTTCAAAAGGTTTTGTCGGACAGACAAATTTAGATTTTGAATTTTATATATAGATTTGTAAAAAATAAAGAATAGTTACTTCTTACCACAACAGTTTTATTAGCGGATGTACATTTCGGGAGCTATGCTCACATCTTCAGCAAACACCAAGTTTCAGTTTAGTGTTTGCTGAAGATGACAACATAGCTCCTAAAATGTACATCCGCTAATAAAACTGTTGTGGTAAGAAGTAACTATTCTTTATTTTTTATTTATGTTTGAACCACAGTGCTCTTAATATTTGTATATAGATTTGTGATTTATTTTAAAGTTATCAAAATAAGTGACTAATTGCGGGTTTATATTTAATTATTTTTAAAATATTCTACTTACTAATTTAGTGTTCCTTATGGCGACGATGATTAATAAAAAGAGATCTTACCTGAAACAAAAAGAAAAATAATAATTAATTTTTCAGCATTGACATTTTTAATAAGCTTTCTAGTCATATTCAAAGCATGCTTACAGTTGAAACTGTTTTTTTACTTCTTGCAACTTGTTTTACGATACTTATGATTTTTTAAATTTGTTTCAATTGTACTTTCTGGCGTACCACTGTATTCAGTATTCGTGTGTTAGAGAAATAACCGCGATGCACTACACCACAATAATCCGACTCGAAAGACCATAAAATGTTTGAAACAGACTGGTGTATGTGGTGTATAAACTAATCGTACACGAAGCACAGACCATGTTTTTTTCAAATTGATTTTATTATTACATTAAACAATTACTATAAAATTAACTTGACACTTGTCAGATATCAGAATATTGACTTTCACTGCACTATTTACATTCGTAACTAAAAAATCATTTGTCGTTATTTTTCTAACAAAGTGCAAATATATCCCACTACTGGTCCCGTCCGGTTTCACCCGGGTGCAAAAGAACGATTGGGGAAGGGAGGGACATGAGTACGCACATTTATCTTAGTTTACCGAGATCAATGTTGTGTCCAAATTTCATGATGATCGGAGTTATCGTTCAAAAGCAATATTTATAATTTTTTTAAGTAATATATTTCTTCTAAATCAATAATTACTGTAGGTAATTAATAAAATATACCAAATATTTAATTGAAAAAACTGTAGGACTATAATTTTTATATAGATATCTATAGGTATAGTTATAACAGTTTTCAAATGAGCTAATAATTAGATTTATTTAATTTTAATTAGTCGTAAATAAAATTTAAATAAATTTAAATGTAAGCCTTAGAAGAAATCAATGTGGAAAATAAAAAAAATAAAAATATATTTGCCCAACGTGGGGCTCGAGCCCACGACCCTGATATTTACAGTCGCATGCTCTACCAACTGATCTAGCCGGGCTTGTGAATATACGACCTAATATTGATATTTTGCAACATTTTTCATTGATGCTCCGCTCCTATTGGTCGTAGCGTGATATATAGCATATAGCCTTCCTCGATAAATGGGCTATTCAACAAATTTTTTTTTTTTTCAATTTGAACCAGTAGTTCCTGAGATTAGCAACCAACCAAACAAACAAACTCTTCAGCTTTATAATATATTAGTATAGATTCTATTTAATATTTCATAGTAACTTTCAAATATTATCCTTACAAACGTAATTTTTTTTTTTTTATATAGGTTTTTTTGGCTTTTGTTTTTAGTAACATTTAGCCACGACAAATATTTATTTATTATTTAACCATTCCTTAAACGTAAATATAAAACGTAGAACTGTTCAACAGAAATTATATAACTTCGCCTCTACTATTAGCTACGACAGAATCCGTTCAATCATTCTGTATTTTAATTAGTAAATGTTACAAATTTCTATTACATTCAAAGTAGTCAGCTTTAATGAATTTAAACTTTGCGGTATTCTGTCAATTCTATGGCAAATGTCAAAGCAAACACAGAACATAGTGAATATAATATGGTAAAATGTGCATTATGCACCGTCGGCTGACTTATGTACCTACTCTATTTATGTAATTATTAAAAGTGGTGGCCGGCGGTCAGTTATTATCAGGCCCGCAGAACAGATTTTTCTCACTTTGTGACGCTGTTTTTATAAAATGATTAGTTTTCCGGTCTGGTTTTCCCCGCGTGAGTTTTTGATTGACAACAAAGTAATAAAAACCGCAACTTTCTCATATACTAGTATTTCTTAAAGCGCACACCGATTTTACTCAAAAAATGCGTGCGGGATCCAAACATGTTTTCCGTTTTTATTTTGTCTTTCAATTCACCAAGCTAATTATCAAGTAGAAAAGTTAGTTAAAGAAGAAATATACACTGCACTACACTCCTTGTTCTTTTTGTGGAAATTTTGACGTTCACCCAAAAAACCAACCGATGGCGTTAGTGTAAATGTCAAAAAAATAGTTTCACAAAACAATAATGCTTTTTCCTCACCCAGTTGTACACAAAACTTCCACTAACTTTAATGTTTTACAACTATACACTTCACAAACGGTTAATAAAACACACATAAATAAATACACAAGAGCAAACTGAAAATATAATATTTCACGTTGATAGATTAGGTATTATGATTTATGTGGCGGCCATTATTATTTTTTCAGGCGAAATAAGTCAGAATAGATTTATACTTGCAGTAAACATAATTATGTTTGGTGAATTGGACTATCGCTATTTATTCGGAGGAATAGTTACCTGAAGAACAAATAAATCGAACAAATAACTACTTACGTTCAGTGAATATGAGCATTAGCGTAATTAATTAATTGTTACGCTAAAGGTTGCATTACACGGCGTGTTGAGCGACAACGTCGTGAGAATGGGCCGGCTTAAGGGGGTAGAGCGACTCGGACGTGATTGAAAGTTCTTAGATTCAGTACTCTTAGCTTTTCAATTGTCAGCATATCGAGATCAAACAATGTTATATCCCAGTTTTTAACCTTAAATGAAAAAAATTGGTCGACAATTTTATTTATTTGAAGAGTTCTATTCAGACGTTAATCAATAATTTGAATATGTTATTTATATTGAAGATTATTCCGTTTTTACTGTACCCTGTAAATTGATAGTTCTGGAATTCAGGTTTGAAGTCTAAGCCAACAAAATATCTCGAGTAACATACTATTTCATTAGTAATACATGTCAGATATTGCGATAGAAAAATGTATGCAACTTTCATTATTACCTCACCTTAAAGTTTTAGCGCGAAATAAATTTTATATCGTACATTAAACAATATAAATTTAGCTTTAACCGGCGTATTTAGTTCAGTGTTTTTGCATTATTAGCCTTCGAATACCAGTTCAAAGTTCTGTGCAAATAGATTAAATAGTCAACATGTTCACAGGAGGTTTCAAAACCACATAGCAAAAATGACAGTGTCTAGTATTGGCAATACAAAAATCATGTGAACTTTTCCTGAAAATACTTTTTTACTTCCGTTTTATATCTCAAAAAACGTTGAGATACTTATTTGAACAATTTATTTTATAATAGGGTCGCCTGACCTATCAAAATTTGATAATTTTAAACATTAAAACAAATAATGAAATTATTCAGTTCTTTTATCCTTCCACATTGTAAAGAAAAATTAAAAAAAATGTTTTCATTTCAAACGGCTGAGTTTAGACACTATATGATGGCAAAGTTGAACCTAGTCAACAGATCACTTTCTCGCTTAGATAAAGAGATGCGTATGCCAGTTATCCCATGATCTAACTCTAAGAACCAAGGGGCATGATTCAACTAAAGGCAATAGTGATGTGTCCACATGACACTTTATTGGGAGCTGGCTCCGTGCGCTCCGCTCACTAAAAAGAGTCGCTCAGAGTGGGTCGTTCAAAGGAGCGACACTAGACAGTACGCACTACACAAAAGTGCAGACTGCAGAGGTGTGAACTGTCATCATACATGCTCAGGAGTTACGTAGCATTTCGGATAAACTATAAAGTATAATTATACTTTATAGTTTATCCGAAATGCTTAAGCTTTTATTATAATAAAAGCTTAACAATAACATAATGTCTATTGTTACAATATTTATCTTTGTCAACGACGTCAATGTGAATGGTTTAAGTCACTGTAAGCTTAGTACTATTACACTTACAGTGTGTCATTCAACATTAAATGACTCCAGCAAAGATAACTCCGTACGTGCTAAATTCACTAGTGCCACTGTGGCCTGTGCTGTGTGTGCTCTGTAAATGTGCGAATGCAAGAGTACAGAACAGCTCAGCACAAAGCAACAAAGCAATGGCGCTCGGAGTGAGTCATTCACGAAAAAGAGCGACTCGCTTCGCTCCGACAAAGGAGTCGTTCATTATGAACGACTTGCTCAAGAGTGACACATCACTAAGAGGCAGTCAATCAGCTGAACAGCTGTCTAGCGATTACGTATATCAGTAACTTAAAATTACATTGAAAAATACACATTTTTGGGAAATTTTCCTTGTTGACAAAGTTTCCGAAGAATCTGAAAAAATGGTTTAATTTTATCCATTTGTAACGTAGATTCCTACCTACAGACCAACTGACAACAGTTGCCCTAAGAGATTTTCAATTACAATTTTAGGATTAATTATGAACCCCAATCAACCTACTTTATAGAACAGAATCTCGCCTTTTCAAAAAGCTACAACTTGAAAGAGTACATCCACTAAAGAGGTATGTGCTTGGTGCAATAATATGTAGGCACCAATGTGGAAAAATCGGCTTTCAACCTGCCCTGAATTTTTTTGGGCCTATCCTGCTTACACAGTTGCGCTACGGTCTTGAAACCTAACGTACGCTTTTCAGTGTAAATTGCACTGAGAGTTATCTGCACTACACTATTATACACCAAACACACATTTTAAATCAGCTGTGTATTACATAACTGTAGACTTACTTTGGGTAGTATTACACGTTTAATATATAAACTAATATTAGTTGAACGGCAGCCATATTGGAAACTCATTATCAACTTGAACAAGCTTTTAACACAACTTTAACCAGAGAGAGCTATGAAACCATCTAACTTTTCGTACTATTATGTATATTATTGTGTAATACTGTCCACAAATTCCCATTATTAATCGGGATTAATCGGGATAAAACTCGGAGTGCGGGGTAAATCGAGCTGAAATTTAGTAGGTTCTGCTTCCATTATATTAAGCAGACACTCTCAGTTATAACAAAATTTAAATAAATCATTTAGATTAACAATACACAAAATCATTTAAATATATAAAAGGAAACCGTGACTGATCTATCAACGCACAGCCCAAACCAATGGACGGATTAGGCTGAAATTTGGCACACAGATAGTTATTATGACGTAAGCATCCGTTAAGAACGGATTTTTGAAAATCCAACCCCTAAAAGGGTGTAACGAGGACTCAAAATTATCGACCAATTTTTCAGACAAATATATTAACAAAAAAAAATATAATTAATACATTAACGAATTTCATTAAAAATAAATAGAAACTAAATATTAATTACTTTTTTTATTTTTAGATCAGTTCTGATAAAGATCCAAATCCAGATCGAAACGTTAATGTATTAATTATATTTTTTTGTTAATATATTTGTCTGAAAAATTCGTCGATAATTTTATTTATTGAAGAGTTCTAATCAGACGTTAATCAAAGATTAAATCATATATGATATATGTATCAATTCGAAAATGCTGAGGATTACTCCTGTCAACAAATAAATAAACACGTGTTACGTGCTTTTTCAAAAACCGAGGGTGAAAAGGGGTAAATAGTCTAAAAATCAACATGGGTGTCATTTTCAAGGTTTGTCAGGACGTTGATCACATGAATATCAGCAACTTTGAAATTTATTGGTGAATCAACGTCGAGAAAGAAGTAACTATGCCAAATAATGGGAAAGCATTCGTATTTAGATCAATCGCGTGCGAAGCTGCGGGTAACGGCTAGTCGATCATAAAGTGACTAATTAAATATATTATCTTACGCAGCCAAAAAGTAACATTTTGCATCACTTGGAAGTTACAACGCAAAAAAGTTAGAGATTTCGTTTTAATCTCAAATTAAAATTAAGGATACATCTAGAAAATATTGAAAAATTTAGTAGAGATGACGGAAGGACGCATTGTGGCCTAAATTCAAAATGCTTAGCAGTTTATTTTGATTAAAAAAATCTATCCTCAAAAGAAAGACACAATCGGGCGACTGTAAAAAAATAGGCAGGAGAGGGGGACGCATCATAAAACTTTGATAAAGGGGGTAATTATCACCCACAGGATCATAATATTAAAAAAAAAATAAAAATTATATTTAGAAATATTTCTTGAAAAAAAATTTATAAAATTGGTTTGGGAATTAATATTTTGCTTGACACCTTCCTTCGTGAGTATTCTTGTGTGATATTAATAAATCTAAATATTTCTTTTGCTTAACCCCCCCCAGAAAAAAAATATCTACGCCCTTGTGGTAGAAGGAAAATCCGAAAATGTTTTGAAACGGACCCACAAGAAAAATAATTAGGAACCACTGCTCTATACATTAAATCAAATCAGGTACGGTTGCATAACTTCAGATAACTCGTGATTAGGTCAGATATCCGGGATATTATTTGCTCTTGATTGTATCGGAAACAATAGCTATTCGGGTGGAGGAGGTACCAAAATTAACAACTTGTTTGCATACCATTAAAAGTTGAGAAACTATACATTGACTGGTGCTGAATATCCATGTGTGCTTACAGATTGTTCATGGACAGATGCATACTGAAGTTGTTCAACAACAAGATCAATCGATTTTTAATAAGGTTGAAAAACAAATTGCATTTTATATTTTATTTTTAATCGTACTACAAAACGAAAACAATTGAGCGGTAAATCTCACGCGTCTGAATTTATTCGCTACACATTTGTAACCAAGTAAACACTAAACAGTCTAAACAGAAATGGGCGTGTCGGTCGCATTTTTACGTCAACGCATTAGTAGCTACCTGTCAGCCAATCGGTTACAGTCTCTTGTTAGCAGCGTATTTCCCTCACTCCTGACGGTGTATTATCATTCCAACCCACATGTGGGAAATGGTATTAGTTTAGGTCAAAAATCACTTTTCAAAATTTTACATCTTTTCGTTTTGAGATCCCCCGAGTCTAAAAAACGTATTTTTGGAAAAACTCTGTGCGTCTGCTAGTCTGTGCGCACGATACAGGTCAAACCACAGAACAGTAGTGGGTCAAACGGATGAACGGATTGAAACCAAATTTTGGGAGGATATTTAATACGTTAATATGAAGAGCCCGATTGTTTTTAGGGAAAATCAGCGAATGCGCAAAAGATATATATGCTATAACGTTGTTTTTTATATAATAATGGTGTACTTTTCACAACAGTTAAAAATTTTATTTATTTTTTCAAGACAGTTTTGTTAAAACTTTTTTTCTCAACTTTATTGTTTCGGAAATATTTTGAAAATAAAACAAAAACATCAGCTGTTCTTTTGCTTTGTCTGTCACAAATAAACTAGTTATGCATGCTTTGATTATTTTTTATATCACGTGAACATATTATGTAGGTATCATGTCAACGAATAGCAAATATCATATTGAATACTAGCCATTACCCGCGTCACCTCACGCGATATCAGAAATTTTATTATCTTTATTATCTACTATATCAAATGTCAATATTTTTGGAATGGTCCTGTCGCCAATTTGGCTGGATTTTTTTTTTCGTTACGCTGATGAACAAAATGACTGTTATTGCGGCTAAAGAAGTTTCACTACAAAAGTTATATATGTCAGGTATTTGATTTGGGTAAAGGTAAGACCGGTTTCCTATCAATCACCTGTGGTAGACCAATTCTACATTTATAGTTGATCGAATAGAGTATTAAATAACAAATTACGTACATAATCCACGAACCTCTTGAAGAGAGATGCAACATTTGGTGTGAAGTTATAAATTAGGATTCTGTAGCTGTGCTTTTCATAAAAAAACTCCGCTCGCATTTTATAGCTTCGTCCCCCGCCTCGTCGAGAGTTCTAGAAGCATCTCAACCTTTCTTGACATGCATTGCCTTCTCCAGGCAATTCTGTGAAGGGCAAGTTTTCCCTGCTTTCCATTGTTGTTGTTGTCGTGGTCTGGAACATTCTATGGAACACATTATCGTCCTAACAGGGAGCACGCAACAGTATTATTTTATATTGACGGCAATAATTTTTAATGTGAGTACTTGCAAAGCGCTATATTCATGACTTTTTTTATCAAATAGTTTGTATGTATAGCTCGTTTAAGGGGGCATATTACTACATGTTAAGATTTATACCTATAGAGTACTTTATTACTTAGTTAAAAGAATAGTTAAATAACGGCCCCGCCCGGCTTTGCTCGAATTTGTAGATTGCCACTGCTGTTTCATCGTCCTACGTTGCAAAATTGATATCCACGAAAAGCGCTTAACATTAAAATGGGTATAGTAAGCTATTCTTAAAAGATAAACATATGTCATCGCGGACTTTTCTGTTGATCTATAAAAGAGGAACAATTTCACCATGCACATTGTTTTGTCATATCGCAAAAGGATTAGGCAGCGTTTCGATAAAAGCTTCCGACATCTTCAATTATACACATAAACCTTTCTCTTGAATCACTCCGTTTATTGGTGAAAACTATATGAAAAACCGTTCGGCAGTTTTTGAGTTTATCGCGTTAAGACAGACAGACAGACGCGGCGATATAATATGTAGAGATGTGTATTCAACTTAATTTGCTTTATTCGTAATTTTCGAAGCATTTATTTAATATGCGTTTACATTGCAATTCTAAACACAGATTGGTTTGCATGTATAAAATCATATTATTCAATTTACCATATAAATTAGTTAAACTGTATTAAATTTAGCTAGTGAAAGCAGGGTAAAGAGCAAATAGTCCAAATATCATGTAACAGACAGAATAACACAACACGTGCTACCCTAGTAACAATTTAACCGTTTGTAATCTTCGTTCCTTGAGGTTGACGCTTAAGGTTTGAGGTTAAGTTATCTGTATGCAGATAACATGGCGGCGCGTGACATATTGCTGCCTATTTACATAAACACTTTCTGGCCTTTAGATATCTACATGCTGTTCCATATAAATACTTTTTAATGTCGCTTTATACTTCTGTTCGAGGTTTATATGAATTTAAAAAATTCCAGATAATTGGGCGATGGAACTATTCCAACTTCAAAATGTTGGCATTTGATATTATAGTTATTATACTACATTAAATGCCAACATTTTACAGAAATAAAATTTCTGATATCGCGTTAGGTGACGCGGGTATTGGCTAGTATTCAATATGATATTTGCTATTCGTTGCCATGGCTACCTACATACTAATATGTTCACGTCATGTAAAAATTTATCAAAGCATTTTAACTAGTTTATTTCTAACAGATCTACAAAACAAAAGAACAGCTGATATTTTTATGTTCAAAATATTTCCGAAATTATAAAGTTAAGAAACTTTTTTTTAACAAAACTTTCTTGGAAAATAAGTCGTTATGAAAATTATACCATTATCATATTATAAAAACACCGTTATAGCATATATCTCTTCTGCGCATGCGCCGATTTTCCTCAAAAACAATAGAGCTCTTCATATTTGCATACCAAAGATCCGCCCAAAATTTGGTTTCAATACGCTCATCCGTTTGACCTGTATCGTGCTCACAGCCAAACAGACGCAGAGTTTTTTTCAAAAATGTTTTTTGGATTCGGGGGACCTCAAGACGAAAAGATATTGGAAAGTTTTGAAAAGTGATTTTTTACCTTAACTAGTACCATTCCCTACTTGTGGGTTGGATTGGTAAAAAATCATATATGCGTTTGGTTTAGAGCTTTCGTTCTTGTACTCTCATAATTCCTGGCACTGCGTAGCATAGATCAACACAACAAAATGTTCAGCTATTACAAGAAGTGTCTTTATGTCTGATCTTAATCCTCTATCTTGTTCCCAAATAGCGGGGCTAATTGATTTTAATAATGCGAATAATGAAGTACCGATGATTGAGACAGCATTAGAAGATTATCAACCAGGAACGATGTTGTTCGACTGTTTCACTGGTGTAGACAATGGAGTTGCTTTGAAGAAAAGAAATTATATTATGAGTGAGTGAATTCCGGTATGATCTGGTTCTACATTTCTAAAGTTTAAGTGGACATGAATATACTTTGCGCTGCGAAATGCCGAATCCATTCGAACATGCTAGACGCTCGATATTATAGCGTATGTACAATCTCATTCGAGAACTAACAAACTTGGCCAATGGCGATATGTTTCGTAATGAAATGGAACTATATACCGGAGCATGGACATGTTAGGACGAGGTCTAATAAAAAATAAGTAACATCTTCGACCGATGTTTCTGGAGCTATGTGTCCGAAACTATACAAGTCTACTTTTAAATCTCTGGAATATAGGATTTTTACACTATAAACAATAAATACTCGAATTATGTGAATATGATAATTTATCGAATTAGTGGTTTGTTTTCACAAAAATACGAGGCTGACTTATTATTTTAATTTAAGAATTGCATTTTCTTGACGTGTCAAGAAACGCTGTTCGCCATGAAGTCAAACTTGTAGTAAACACACGACACCTACAAACGCGAGTAAACACTAAACGAGCTTCATGTAGAGAATAGCGAACCTTATTTGTTTTTGTTTGTATACTACAAGAATGACGTCACATTAGATAAACATAGCGGCACATGTTTTCGCGAAATCTTTTATATATTAAATTTGGAGTAATATTTTATTCTACAAAACGAATACACTAAAGCGAAATAAAAATTCATGTGGACTAATACTGTGATATGAACATTTTAAGACAATTTAAAAATAAGGGGCAAAATATAGTATATTTCTTTACAACCGATTTTATATATTTTTGTGAACGCAACCGCGGCTTCGCACGGTTATTTCATACGGGTTATTTTCACAGTTAAGCAGGGCTACACGATTTTTTTTATGAATTTTTCTAGGTTTTTTGGTTCCTAAATAATCAAAAACAAAAGAAAGTCTTGCCAGTTGTAAATGGCTATTGTCGCTACATGCAAGAAAAAAAAATATCTTGAACCATTCCGTAATCTGTGTGCGTATACGGTATAAGATAGGTACGCGCAGTTGTCATTTGTTCTGTATGGCACGGCGGCGGTAGTTGTATTGGCCGACTGTTGTCTGTTTTGTGTTACTGCTGTTGTTTTGCTCGCTGTAGTCAGAGCAACCTGCGATCTCTAACTACTTATTTATCACAGATGAATGTGTGCGTGCAACAATAGAGAACTTGGAAAGGTCAATTGTAGGACGTTTATAAATAGATGTTTCAGAAAAGAAACTTGACAACAGATTCGCACACTGTTTATATTGAGAGGAGATATAATGAAAATAATCTATACCAAGTACCAACGTTATAAAGAGGAAAAGTTCGCTTGTTTGTTTGTCACGGGTAATCTCAGGAACTATTAAACCGGTATGAAATATTTCTTTACTGTTTGAAAATCTACTTCTTCCTGAATACATTAAGAGAGAGGACGGATATGTGCTTTACGAAAATGTAAAGCAAATTAGGAAACTCACCTATTTTTAAATTCAAGTTTTTAGTTTGATTTGTATCCGGACGAAAGCCGGAACGGTCAGTTAGTTAATATTATATATTGTATTGTTATCGGAACTACATACATATGCAAAATTTTAACTCCATCGGACAAAGGGAAGTTGATAAAACTGCGATTTGCAATCGAGCGAAAGCCGGAACGGTAAGTTAGTTATTATAATATTGTATTGTTATCAGAACTCTATACATATGCAAACTTTTCACTCCATCGGACAAAGGCAAGTAGTTAAAAGTGCGATTTGCAACCAGGTGAAAGCCGGAACGGTCAGTTAGTTATCATAATATTGTATTGTCATCGAAATTATATACGTACCTATGCAAAATTTCAGCTCAATCGGATAATGGGAAGAGGGTCAAATTTAACTTGCAAGATTTGATTTCAGACAGACGGACACCGGGACAGGTGAAACTAAATAAAAGTTTGTAAAAACCATCGTCTGTGCTACGTGTACAATTTTATGCTACACCACATACACTAGTCTGTTTCAAACATTTTATGGTCTTTCGAGCCGGATTATTATCTATATGATGTGCATATTGGTTATTTTCCCAACAAAAACAAAAAAAAATCATTAGTACCATAAAAGCTTTGACTATGAAGTAATTTAGTTTCGTTTATTATTTTTCAATAATTAATTAATTTTTAGGTAAAATTCGGACGAGTATTATTCGGCTTATTTATTGTATTCAATATTCGACGGTGAAAATATATATACAACTAGCTTTAACAACATTGTTCATAATTAAACTCCGAATGATAAAAAAAGCTTTGAAGCACAAATGCTTTGAAAGTATAATAGCACAAGTAACGCAGATATTATTTTTAATTAAAGTAAATGAATAAAAAATGTACAATTTGAACAAAAGTCCAATAAAATAATAAAAATAATATTCTATTAAATTACTAACAATAGTGTTTTATAAAAGATCCAGTTTCTGCATATTGTATGCAGGTACACAACAAAAAAATATAATTATCAGGAAAATGTAATTACACTTTTTTTTCAGGGCAGCATCAGATAAAAAGAATAATTTGAATAGTTGGTGGAAACCAGGTCGCGAAAATCAATTAGCAGTTTGTGTATCGCTGTGCATGGCTTCAAAATACATGACGTGTTTTATGCCTCCAAGCTTTTAACAAATAATAATATTATATATTGTGCAATGTGTATTATATACACGATCTTTGCAAAAACTTGGAAAATATATCCCGTAAAAGTATCGGTTTTTGGTGATCGATTAATGATTTACAGTAGAACTCATAACTAATCGACTCCTGTATTTTCAACCTCTTCTTCATCCGCACTTCGGGGCAGTCATAGACAAATTAAGAAAACCTTATTAATTTAAGGTTAAACGTTGTCAAACGTATTTTTTCATTGGCTGAGCAGCGTAGGAGGAGACACTTTGCTAAATTTAAAAATATGTGTTTAAATCGGTTGAAAATAAATGAGTTCGACTGACGTCGTCAGAGTTTGATATGTGAATATTTGATAAAGTATCTTAAAATAAAAGATATATATTTTAATTGTGTAGGTATATTATTACAAAGAAAGCGTTTTAAGAGGCTATTTTTTAATTTGTCGTAAAACGTCCATATCGTGTAGTATTAGTTCTGAGAATTTTTTATTTCGCTTAAATGCAATCTTTTTGTTGGATAAAATATCACTCAAAATTTTAAATTTATAAGTTGGTGCAAAAATAGAAGCTTTGTTTACCTACTGTGACGTCATTCTTGTAGTATACAAACAATTAATGTAAATATAAGGCTTGCTATTATTTACACGGTCTCTTTTAGAGTTCATTGACGTGTGTTTGTGTCGTGTTTGTTTTATACATCTATATTATGTGTGTTTATTATACAAGTCTGACGTCACACTTAAAAGTATCATGCCGAGCAGCGTTTTTTGACATGTCAAAAAATTGAAATAATGAACCAACCTCGTGTTTTTGTGAATATC
This sequence comes from Xanthostigma xanthostigma, assembly GCA_963575645.1. NCBI lineage: Eukaryota > Metazoa > Arthropoda > Insecta > Raphidioptera > Raphidiidae > Xanthostigma > Xanthostigma xanthostigma. The sequence continues at coordinate 16,244,001 of OY754472.1, read as the reverse complement.
ATCCGGTATTTTTTTTTTAATTTTTTATTCGATAAATCATGCGCACACATACCTAGTTTAATTATTTATTATTTATATTGTCAAATACCCTATAAAGTACCTATTATAATGATACAATTTTGAACACTATTTTTTAACATGTTAGCTTTGGCTTCATCGAGCGGTTATATGAAACCCGATGCATACACAAAACATGTTAAAAAGGAGCATTAAGAATAATTGTTTCTCTAGTATAGGAAAGAAGACACAGTAGGTGTCTGTCTGTCTGGCTGTTCTCGAGATCTATACTAAACAAATTTGAATGCGGGTTGACAACTTATATTTTCTTAACGACAGATTATAGGTTTACCCGGGTCGGCTTCAGCTGTGTGCAAATTATACTGATTCCAAGATGAATTTAGACTCTTGTTTATGTCAAAATGTAAAATATAAAATTATACTCAAAAATAATAATACGTACGTCGCAGACAGATAATAAATTCGAGTTAACGAGAGAAATAATTGGCAACGTATTAATTCATTAAAAATTGCTACCCGGACAATGCCGGACTGTATATTATCTAGTAATGAAATAAACAAAAGAAAAGAAAAACTTAAACCTTCATTTATAAAAAATCGGTAACGTGGAAAATGAGCATTGCTAAACTTTTTTAACAACCGTAGTAGATATGTGACGATATGTGATGCTGATTAATACAGCAAATATAGATGAAAACAAATCAAATTATAAAATTCTCATCGTATAAATAAAACAAAGGCTTTGTAGAATATAATATATAGTAATATTTCAAAGCTTTGTTTATCTGCCATTTTAATTAAGTGACCAGTGTTTTATTATTTCATTGTCTGCATATTCTGATTCAACGGCAGAGGACAAGGGAACTGGCGCAATTATTTCCCTTACTTGTGTAAATATTATGCGACGATTCAGAAGCTGATTCCCTTTTTCTTCCTAGCAGGCGTTGCTTTCAAATAACTTCGATCGTATACGGCGCGCATTCTCAGTTTTATGATGTCTTATTAACATTTACTACTTTCACCAGTTTATGTTGACTTGTATACAAGTCAACGGTGATAGCTAATTCGTTTTTCTTTATAAAGAAAACGTTGCCGCCAATTTCAACTAATATACAGCTTGGATCACCTACAGCGTGCATACAAAATAGAGTTGGGAAATAAATAACTTCACAATGAAAAAATCACCGTGATCAGCCGTCTAAAATGATCACTGTGATCCGATAAGAGGTAACTACGTTCCAAAGTAACATACGTTATTCTGTGTCACCGCAATCACGACGCTCGTTCCAACCGAGTAGCCGATCAACGCCGACGTAACGTCCGACCGAGTGTTTGCTCGGTCGGGCGGCATTCGGCGTTGGTCGGCTACAGCCGAGCACGTGCGAGTGAAGTAAAAATGATTTAAATATAGTTTGTATAACTATAGTGTTTTTTGCATCTTAACTTCATACCAGATAGTATCAAAAAGCTTCTTATCAGATGACAACCTATTACTAAATCGGATATTCGTGATCTAGTGCAGTCAAATAAGTTGAAAAAGGGGACAACCTCGGAATGAAATGAAATAAGCTGAATTTTTGTATAAACCTTTATTTTGGCATTCTAAATGTTGTATCAAAAGTCTCATAAGGTCGCGAAAATCAGTTTTTTTTTTCAAATATCTCGCTTCTTTTGACTCAAATTGTATTTATATTTATTATAAAAGTTGTAGAGTATAAAAATCTCTACAAATTTTGTCTTAAACAATTTTTTATACGTTTAACCGTTTTCAAATATTTTCTTAATTTCTTTTCTGTTTAAAATGATTCTTAATAACAATATTATTTAAATCACTATTTTATTTATAAGTAATATTTATAAATATAATGTATTAAATAGGTAATTAACTAATATTTAACGAATGACGAAGCTACAAAATGTACTATTCGCGATTGACCTTGCGCTATAGCATAAGCGTTCTATCTCAAACGTATAAAAAATTATTTAAGACGAAATTTGTAGAGAATGTTACACTCTTCAATTTTTAGAATGAATACAAATACGATTTGAGGCAAAGGAAACGAGATATTTGCCAAAAAGTTATTTTCGCGACCTTTGACCTTGAATATCTAAGGACGCTCACACGTGACCTTATGAGACTTTTGAGACAACATTTAGAATGCCAAAAGAAAGGTTTATGCAAAAATTCAGGTTATTTCGTTTCATTCCGAGGTGAAACCCTAAGGTGTCTGGACTAATCGGAGTGACAACTATAATGATAACTACCTAAAAACCCTAAAATCTAGGACTTCATTGTGATGTGATGTGAGTGAACTGAGTGATTGACGTGACAAGGTCACGGTGTTTTTTCACTGTGATTTTTGTGTTACCGGAATAACAGTCACTGTGATCACATAGTAGCGACTTTTCCCGTGTCTAATACAAAATCTTATATAATGTCTAGTTAACATTTATTGCTTTTTGAAATCATATTCTTACTCGTATACAAGTGAAACGTGTTTTTCATTATAAAAAAGCTTGTCTTTCAGTGCAACACAATTTGGAACAAGTTATGCATTCGAAATTTCATATAATGTCTCGTTAACATTTATGACATTTTTCAAAACATATTTTTACTTGTATACAAGTGAAACGTGCTTATAATTACTAAAGGCTTATCTTTGAGTGCAGCACAATTTGGGAAAAGTTACGTTTTCGATATTTCATATGATGCCCGTTAATAATTATGACTTTTTTGAAAACATATTTTTACTCGTATACGAGTGAAACGTACTTTTCATTATAAAATGACTGATACTTCAGTTCAACACAATTAGGAACAAGTTTTGCATTCCAATTTTCATATAATGTCTTGTTAATATCTATATTACATTTTATAGACTAACAGACATTTTCCAAAAATGTGTTTTTTTGGATTCGAGGAACCTCAAAATGAAAAAATATTGTAAAGTTTTGAAAAAAGAATTTTGACCTAAATTAGTAGGTACCTACCACTTGTGGTGTCGGAATGGTAAAATCAGTGTAATTTTACAGAAATGTTTAAAATTAATCACACGTAAAATTTCCAATAAGCTTTAAAGTTTAGTGGGTGACACCTGAAAATTTAATTTTTAATTTTTTTAAGGTAAAAATAAAAACCAAGCAGGGTGTATAGTATTTAAATCTAGTGATAAGAAACAGTGTGTGTAGTTACTTTTTTGTTATGTGAACCAATCATAAGTATATTTATAAAAGAAGGATGGCTAGATGTCGAGTTCAAGTTGTTTGGAGAAGATGCGATATCCGTAAGAAGCTTTCGTGGAGCGGGAGGAATGGAGCTTTGGATATCTAAAGTCTACCAGTAGAAGCTCTTGAGATGATTGATTTTGTGTGTATTTGCGATTTAATATACAAACGTACACAGAGCTTGGAAGCTTGGAATTTGTAGAAAAGCTTACCAACAGCCGCGTTTACTTTTTCTTATATTTAACTAACATTAAATGGGTGAAAGCTCACGATTGATTTTTGAAATTCGATAACTCTTTTCACGTGGTTGAATTTAACATTTATTTTTGCGTCTCAAAACCGTCTTGAAGCTTGTTTTCTTAATACTTGTCAACCGTTTAATAGTTATAATAATAATAATAATAATAATAATATATATTATATTATATTATTATATACCTGTTACAGTTATTGGAAACGTCAGAATACAAAAATCACACAGTATTAAAAAAATCATCTTGAGAATAAAAACAGCCATTATACAGAAATCATCTGCATAAAAATAATAGGTGCGTTATTGATATTATACGACTGTTTAGTGCCGAAATACCCCCCACGATTTTATTTTAGTTTAATCAAAGCCCCCCATGGTGACTCATAATTATTTTCTAGTTTTTAGTACATCACCGTGTAACTTAAAAAACTTTTATACCTATTTTATATTTAAGTTTTTAGTATGCTTTATTAATAGTGCAATTTGTATCCGGACGAAAGTGGGACCATTCAGTTAGTTATTATAATATTGTATTGTCATCGGAACTACACACGTATGAAAAAAATTGTACTCAATCGGATAACGGGAAGTAGTTAAGAAATCTGTCGCAATATTTGAAACAAGGTCTGAAATAATCAGACGTTAAACAAAGAGTTGAAAGTTAGCTTATAGTTATAAACAAATATCAAGCTAAAAAAAACCGTTAAAAATGGTTTATATGCATATTTTAAAATTTTTGGACGGAAGTTCCTTATGGGACGTTATAGATATGTATGGAGAGGAGTAGAAAAAAAAACGTAAGAAAAAAGCGTAAAGAAAAGGCCGTAAAGAAAATCTGTAACGAAAAATTAAAATAATGACCTATTGTGTCTGTCCGTAGACATAGAAAGTCGAAATTTGGCACACTTATAATATGGGGCATGAGACAGATCCCAACGGAGTCGGATTTATAAATTTTGGTCCCAGAGGGAAGTAAATTGAAAACAAAAAAGTTTTTCGCTTATAATTCGCTCAATTTAAATCATATCGGTTCGAAACCTGTCTTAAACGAAAGAGGAGAACATTTTACATAGATGTCGTATAACATAATTCGCACAAATAGTTTTTTTATACATAAAAAAGCAGAAATAAACACTGTATATAAATTCGATTTTGCCTAACACATCGGGCACGTGGATCGGCTATCCTTTTCTTTGACACAGTGTGTTATGGACATTTAAAGATTGCGTATGTTCTGCCTTAAAATAAAAAGATTGCATTTGTTAAAAAACGGATGCCATTTCAAATATTAGTTAGTATTTTGACATTAATATTTTGTGAAATGCAACGCCTTCTAAATTCACGATTTGTTATTAAACCTATATAAATAGCGATATCTATGCAATATCAATGTTCAGTGGTAGAATACTCATCTGCCATGCGGGTGCCCCGGGTTCGATTCCCGGCAGATGCGCAACAAATGTTATTTTTATTTTTTTGAGTAATTTTTGTTTAATAATCATATTTTAGTATAAATAATATTTTCGAATAATTTATATACAAATTAGTAAAATATGATACATAATAATTACCGAAAATAACTCCGTTGCAACCAGGTGTTCCACGACACCTCTCGTCTTTTTTCTTGAAATCTGTACAATTTAGATAAATACGATTCATAATTTAACATCTAGAACCCATTCGTATTTTTTATAGTACTTATCAGCTGACTATTCCGCTGAACAAAATGGTTTTACTTCAGTTTTGAAAATTTTCTGTTTGTCATACCGTTATTTTGTACACGATAATTACATTGGTAACACTGATGTATAGCGTATCTGAGTATTTACATTATTTTTAGCTTTTGCATTCCTATAAAACGCTAACAAAATTCTTTCGTTTGAATGTTGGTAATGCTCAACATACACATAGCCAAGTAGGAATTTATACCGACATTATGAGCGTTCTACACGCTACCAACCTATGAAAATGTCACCCACTAAATACTGTCGTTGGTTTTATGAATATACGAAATGTAACTGAAACACATGTTTCAAAATACTGACAGTTCTGTCTGAAAGTAAATAAACCAGGCAGGGGTGCTATAATCGCTTCCCAGTTTATAGACGCTGACGACCGCAGCTACAGTGTGAACTCTACACAGCGATACTCAAGGGACTATGCACTATGTGGACTTATTGAGAGTTGTCGTTAAACGAAGAGAAGAAATAATCCATTAATATTTTTTTTCTCCTAATATATAAGATTTACAACTGACCAACAAACGTTCATCAAATTACAGCTGAGTTAAAAATATAAAAGGTAATCCCAACAAACAAAAGAACGAATTTATTAGAAAATTCGGTGCGCATGATTCCGACAACAAAGCAACGAAATAACAAACAAGTACTGTTTATTGCTTAATGATGACGTATTGTTGTCGTTATTTAGAGAGGGTGTGTTGTTATTTAGAGTGTATCATTCTATGAGCACAAGTTAAACCCAGTTAAGTAATTTCGACGTTTTAAGGAGTTTGTCGTTATATGGAGTGACGTTAAATAAAGTTTACACTGTATTTAACGACTATAATTAACGTACTATCTATATAGCTTTTCAATTTGAACTCAACTTTATATATATAAGAAACGAGGTAAATCCGTCAGTTTTAAAAATTGCATATTTTTCTCTGTTTAACTCAAAGATGACATATGGCATAGAATTGTGGGGAAATTCGACTTTCGCAAATAGGGTTTTCTTGGTGCAAAAAAAGGCAGTTAGAATACTGTCAAATGCTGAGTTTAATGAAAGTTGCAGACCTTTATTTAAAAAGCTAAATATTCTAACCTTTTACGACCAATATATTTACTCATGTTTAGTACCTATATGTTAAAAAAAAATTTAACCAACAGTCAAGCGTACATCGTCATGACACGAGATATAAGTGTAACATTTGTTTGCCTCTAAAAAAATTTACTCATACTAGATATGGTCCCAATTATATTGGATTACAATTTTTCAACAAATTAACACCTGAGATGAGACTTGCCCATAGCAAAATTCAAAAAAACCATAAAAGGGTTCTTAAAAAATCGTGTTTTTATAACTATAAGGACTTTCTAAATAATGATATATTAATCTAAATATGAATAACTGATTTGTATTTTGACCATCTTGGTGTAACTGATACAAATAAACTTTTATTTATTTATTTATTTATGATATATAGGGTATTGCAAATATAATGATAATATGTAAAAATGAGAACAATAACGTCATCTCTCAGTGTAAAAAAGAAAAGTCAAATTGCATTTGTCTCACAAGGGAAAATTTAGTTACAGAATGAAATTTAGTTACAAGGCCATATTTAGTTACTAGAACTTCGTTAGTTGACAGGATGAAATTTAGTAGACGACAGAAAAAAATTAATTACAGGGCGATATTAACTTACTAAAATTTCGCTTAAATTTATGTTTCACATCTGCCAAGCGTCCCACATTGGCTCACATTTTTTAAAATATATTTCTTATTAACAAATAAACAAATAAAATTTAATAAATTTGCCGTTTTTTTAGCATGCGTGGATTTTAAATACGTAAAGAGTTTAGTTTCCGTCGTGTATTCATGAACCGACGCACCTCTTTTTTATTTCACCTTATCGAATCCTCGCTTGTTTTATCACGCTGTGTTCACGGTCTCTTTGGTTACATTCTGTATTATAGATTTACCCAACGATTATTGCCAGGTTCACATGTAAATGTTCGCGACTAGAGTTTATAATCCTGGGACTCGAAGGCCATCTAGGGACGAGAGATCAGAGCTTTACCGCACGCCCTCTCAGTATCCACTATATTATAACGATTTGGATATCAGTGGCGTTCAAGATGACTAAAGTAACGAAGAGAAACGATACATTAAATTTTTAAAGAAAGAACTACTCGAAATGATAAAGGACCCCACACAAACCTTTTGGTTTTCGGTTAAATTATTCGAAAATGGTTTAATTTTATAGTTTAAAGGTCACTAAAAAAAGTGTCCATATGGGCGCATAGCCTAAAAACCAATAGATTTTTAGCTACAGATATGTTTAGCGAGATGTTAGATATATGAATATCCATTGAATTCACAATCTTAAAAAATCCTAAACTCTAGAAATATGTTTTGGAGTGCGATGAATCCGATTATGACATTATTATTTCACACGCACGGTGATACCTTCCTATATTACCTAGTTTTCGACTATTTTTCTATTTCTAAAAAAAAACCACAAAAGTTGAACATAGAACATGTTTGTGAATTTAATGGATATCCCTATTTCTAAAATCTCGCTAAACATATCTGTAGCTAACAATCTATTGGTTTTTAGGCTATGCGTACATGGACAGATTTTCTTAGTGACTTTTAAATTATAAAATAAAATCATTTTCGATCAATTTAACCGAGAACCAAATCCTATAAGGTTTGTGCGGGGTGCTTTATTCTTTACGGATTGTTTTCTGTGCCCGGCACCTAACACGGTAATAAATAAATATTGTTTAAAGAAATTTTTAGTGTTCGGTGCAAAACGGAACGCTTATGAAATCACTTGGGTATCCCTCCGTCCGTCTTCTGAAACTATTTGACTTAAAAATTTGACACAAGGATAGGGTGTGGTGGCTCAATTTAATATTGTCGTAAAGTGTAAAAATTTTGATTCTAGAGATTAATTTAAGGGGGTAAATTGGGAAATAAGAAAAAAATTTTATAAATTATTTTCACTCCAAACTACAACAGTTTAAGGAACTTGTAAAATTAGAAAGGTTTTCTTTATTTTAGCGGTCCGGTCCGGCTTCGATTGACTTTGTAGATTTCCACCGTTTTTTTGTCGAGTTGTTTAAAATTGAATCCACGAAAAGCGCTTAACATTAAAGTGTGTAAAGTAAGCTATCCTTAAAAGATAGACATATGCCATCGCGGAATTTTCTGTAGACCTATATTATGTAGAGAAACAATTCCACCATACATTGTTTTGTTATATCTCAGAGGGATTAGGCAACGTTTTCGATGAAATCTCTCAGTCGGCTTAATTTTTTCCGACATCATCAATAATCATCGTCATATTTCAATCAATTTACACAAAACATTAATGAATTATACACATAAACCTTTCTCTTGAATCACTCCGTCCATTGGTGAAAACCATATGAAAATTCTGTCTGAGTTTATCGCGTTCAGACAGACAGACGCGGCGGGGGGACTTTGTTTTATAATATGTAGTAATTTGTTCGTATACCGTATATCCATGTCTTTGACCCTACTAAACAACACGATCCATGTAACTTGGTTGGTATATGAGGCAACAATTGGCAACATTACGTTACGCTAGTGACGTTAAACAAAACACTACCGACTGCCATCAGAATATGTGAATTTACTGTTTACCATTCAAAAAGCAATTCAGCAGTCCCATCTATACTGTTACATAAGTAAACATTACAGAACATCATAATATCGCATACACTGTGAACAGAAATTATTAATTTTACATCCGCCAAATTAATAATTTTTATTTTATACTTTTTAATGCCCTTGTACTTCATGTATTATGGGTGACTCATTTGAAGCCAGATAACGCGACTAGTCTAAACTGTTTCTTATATATCATATATATTAATACGCTAAAGTTAAATATGTTTGCCTCCCTTTTTAGAAAAAACCTCACAATTTCTCCACATAAATTATATATCATTTTACAGATAATTGCTTGCTATACTGACATCGACAGCTAAAAAATTTATTATTGCTTTTGTTTTTGTAAAATAATTAAAATACAGCAACGCTGAACAACGTCTGCAATCTGACGGCTTTAATTTTGAAACAACGTCAACACTTCGATCTGTCATATGACCTTCATATTGTAATAAAACAGACACAATACTGCATACTGCCATCTGACGGTTTTAATTTTGAAACAGCGAGCAGCACTGAACAACGTCACAGCAATGCTGCATGATGCCATCTGACGGCTTAGCTCAACGCTTTTGCTACTTGCGCCTCTACATGACAATCTTAGTAAAATATTTCTTCGATCTGTCATCTGAGCTTCATATTGTAATACAACAAAAAGAAGAACGTTATAAGCAGTGTGCAAAATTAGAAACGAATTGAATACCTGCAATCATATTAAAAAAATAATTTTGTAAAGTGATAATTATTATACTTAATAATTCGCACAGGTCACACTAGAACGTAAGTCGACGAGAAAACAGTGCCAATTTACAAATTCGAGCGAAGCCGGCCCGAGCCGCTAGTATATTATAACTATAAACTTTGACTTGTTGCATTCTAATTTTAATTAATATATCTATCTATCTGTTTGTGCATACAAACAAACAGACACGTTCAATTGATAATATATTTTGGTTAAATAAGGGATCTTCTAGATATCATTATTTTGAAAGCAGCTGTTTCTATCCGCTGATAAAGGGACAGAGTCTATTGTATTTATTGTAGATTATAGACTCTCGACAACTAAGATTATATTATACTTTAATAATAATAATAATAATAATAATAATAATAATAATAATAATAATAATAATAATAAATTTTTATTGTACTTAATAAAGCGTACAAAAGGCACGGTTCAACTTTAAGTTGATCTTCCACCTAGCCCAGTTACAAATTAAATTGAAGGACATCAAAAAACATCGATGAACAGAGGTGAGATTCGGACCTATGACATTTTGATACACAGGAAATGGCTACAATATAAAAAAAATGGAATACAAGTAGAACTGAAGTTAATTTTAAAAAAAATCAAAATTGGCGTTAAAAATCTTTAGATAAAAAACGGATTGTATTTTAAATACAAACATAATAGAGTTGTGATTTTTATAAAAACGATTATTGGGACACGCTGTATATGTGTATTATATAGAATGATGTGGATAGATGTAATACGATGTCATATCACTGTTTCAGCTATGAAATATTAGTCTTCAGGCGAGGTTCATTTAAAACAATGGCTCCGACCATTAAACAATATTACAATACTATCTTAAGTGGAGAAGCTTGATTCGTAATCTGTGATATAGGTATTATATATAAATTCACATCATATTTATGTAGGTCCATTATGAGATTTTCGCTTGTGGTTGAATTAGGGATTTTAGCATTTTTTCGCTTTGTCAAGCTTATTTATAAGTTATCTAGTTTAACTAATCAGTGTATAAGCCAAAAACCAGTATATTAAAAAAAATGAATAGGTATATTTTGGTGGATTTGAAAACTCTTCTACCTGTATTCTGGAAGCTAACTACTTCTTTATAATAAATAAAATTATCGACCAATTTTTCAGACAATATATTAACAAACAATATAAAATTAATACATTAACGTTTCGATTATTTTTTCAATATTTATATTTTAAAAAAATCTATCACGAATTGCATTCAAAATAAATAGAAACTAATTATTAATTATTTTTTTATATTTTTAGATCCGTTCTGAAGAAGATCCAAATCCGGATCGAAACGTTAATGTATTAATTTTATATTGTTTGTTAATATATTGTCTGAAAAATTGGTCGATAATTTTATTTATTGAAGAGTTCTAATCAGACGTTAATCAAAGATTTGAGTACTTCTTTATAAGATTATACATAGTTAATTTTTAGTAGCTGTATCAACTGAGAGAGACATTGTAGTTTATAGACGCTAAACAACTGAGGTCATCAGCGTTTAATTATTAACCGAGCCGTACCGCGTAAAAGCGATGCTGACACCGCTGTTAAGACATTGGCTTTATACTGCCTAACGTAGGTCGCAGTCATTAATTACGGCCGCTGCACACGAGGCAGGTTTTGCTGCTAAAGACTTATGCTGACTGGCGTGCGGGCTACGAAGATAGAAATGACGTCACTGCGGACTTGTGTACAAGGTCACAAGATGGATTTCAAAATTAGAATCAGTGCTATTTTTTTTGCATGTTTCGAGCATGAACTAATCAGGAAACAGTATCTTGTCACGTGGGCGACATAGACAACCGCACAAATAAGAACTGCGTCATAGTGTGTGCTCTGTTCAAAGACAATAAACGTTCACTTTTGTTAACATTCAAACTATCACTACGCGGGCACCAAACTCATACCGATCACATAAATGCCGTCATCAAAACAAGCGCCACAGTACTTTTGAAATATAGCAGTCAAATCTAGCAAGGAATTTGGTGGCAAAACCAGCGTCGTGTGTCAACAGTGTAGCGACCTTTATCTAACCAACGAAAGAGACGCGAAGATCTAATATCGAGAATTCCATCTATATCAGGGGTCGGCAACCTTTTGAGACGGAAGAGCCAAAAGTTACAATTTACAAAATTTCCCAGATTTTAAAGAGCCACTAAACAGTTTCGTTTCAGTATTATAGTATTTGCCTATAAGATATATCCGAGGACGACACGTCGCGACGGGGGCGGTGCGGGTGAGACACGAGTGGAAATGACTGAGAGATAGACATGATACTCAATCATGGATCGATTTTTAAAGGTTTATATAATAAAATAATTATTTTTTGCGTATGGAACTGAAGAGTCGCAGCTTAACATCAAAAGAGGCGCATACGGCTCGCGAGACGCAGGTTGCCGACCCCTGATCTATACCGATGATTACTACGCCTACTAAAAGACAAAACAATTTGTTATTACTCCTTTCCAAACGACATCCCGTCTCGTTTTGTCCTCAGGGAATTATAGTGCGCCGACCGCTAATTCAACTAAAAAAACAGGTATAAATTGAGGTAAAATTAACTATGTATAAAGATTTATTTAACAACAGTATTACAAGAAAATGCGGTGTTATAAAAAAAACTAGACCGGTAAGAAATAATTTCTTTTACAGAAATAAACGTTAGGGAGTGTCTACTTTGGAACGGTAACAAAGTACTTTTTTTTGTTTGTCAGAATTTTCTCATTCGTTTAATTTGTGGACATATTTCAGTGCACAAGAATAGATGGTATGGGATTTTACGTTATGTTTTAGAATAAATAAGTTTATCTTGGTGAGTGCCAACCTGTTTACAGAGCAAACGAACATAAGCAAACTTGATCTGAAGTCAAGAAAGAAGTCTTCCTACTTACAATTTTTATGTTATCCTACTTAAATTTTACATTTTATAATTTATCTTGTAGCTTTAAAGGTACACAAGATGTTCCAGAAAAGCTTGTCCGAATGAAAAGTTAAGACTGAAAAAAGCCTAAAATGAAGCGGAAATATTTTTTCACCCTGAAGTGAAACTGAAACGAGACTGAAATTTTTATATTAGCATTACAGGCTGAAATGAAACTGAAATATCAGTTACCCTTGATGAGTACAAGGCTAAAATTTGATCATTTTCCGTCTCTTATTTACTATCTGTCTATTTTCCGTTCGGTTTCCAAAGGCTCTTAAACATAGAATAAATTAGTAAATTTTTCAGTCTTATATTTTCACCCGGGTGGCATGTAGTCAGGACTTGCTTTAGCGAGTTTTATGCTCCGGGTGAATTTATTTAGCCGCTGAAACGATTACCTTTGGACTTTTTCGGATAAGTTCACGTAATCGTCTCGTAATGTAATTTAAACTATTTGTGCTAAGTATTGAGACAGTTAAATAAATAAATTTTAATAAAATTAGTAAACAATTTAAAATATTTATTTTGAATGTTTTATTATAAAATTGTTGTGAACAAGATATCTTAGAATGTACACACAGAACATTTCTGATATCTTAATGTGATTGGAATTGATAAAGTGAAAAATAATCAATTAAACGACACATGCAAAAAGAAATTTGGATCGGTAGATCACCAAGTACTCCAGATTCTCCCTGATGTGGTTTAAAGGAAATATTTCAGCACTTTTTCACAGCTTATTTTAATACATTCTATTTCAACCTTTTAAAACCTACTGCCTTTTTTCAGACAAAAAACATATTTTTTTCATTATTTCACGGCGTCGTTCAACATGCCAAAACCAAAATTGACACGCGCCGTGACAAAACAAATAGACAAGTACAGTAAATACCCAATTCTAATTATTACCTCTAAACTACGTACAATGCAATCTAAAAGTTTTGAATCGTTACATCGCTCTATATGTCGACAATATTTTTTCCAAAAACGTGATCCTATTTGTTTTGGTTTACTAGTCTATGACAGTCCTTTATGTGATCTACAGGCAAAATCTCTGTTAGGACTAAATACATTATACACAACAATTCTTGTAGATGATTGCATGATCTCCAACTTTTGTCTGACCTATTTTTAAAAAAACATTTACCGTTAACGAGAAAAGTGCAAAAAACCGATAGTTTTAACTTTTGACCTTGAATAAATTTTTTAGCAGCTATGTAGGATCGGTGGGAACTTTTGATATTTCATTTGTAATAGTGTACCTTAGAACTGTATCAATTTATAGATTTATGCTAATTATTGTAAATCTACCACTATTTTTACCCGACTACGGCGAAGCCAAAAGGAAGGGTTATGAATTTAGCAGTCTATGTATGTATTTACGAATGTTCCACCGTAGCGCCCAACTATTCAGTTTGGTCCCAAAGGGGAGCAAATTGAAAACAAATAAAAAATAAGTTCAGAAGAAATAATTTAAATAAAAAATAAGTTCAAAAACTCAAACCCGACTACTGAAAAGTATGAAGCAAGAAAATATTCTCATCTGAGGATAGCCGCGTCGTATGCCATCTCATATAATATATGAGGCCCTTCTAGATGTTTAGCGTGATGCACTTTGCCCTTGAGCTTAATATGATCGCTTACTTATACTGTCAAAACGTAATATGGCCGCGGCTATCATCAGATGAGATTATTTTCTTGTTTCATACTTTTCAGTAGTCGGGTTTTAGTTTTTGAACTTATTTTTTTTTGTCTCTTTTGACCAGACTATTTAGACTATATTAATGTCAATACTGTATTGTAACAAAACTGCTATATAGTCTGTGGCGAAAAGTATTTATTTAAGATATTAACTGTTTAATAAACAGTAAAAACACACACACAAAAACGTATAGGTAACTTTAACAGAAATAAATTTATACAACGTAAAACTAAGTAACAAAGAATAAAGAATTATGTACAAAGAAATATTCAATTTACACTAAAACACAACACAGAGTTTATCAGCGCAATTGTCTATTCAAACACACTATAAGTTATTTATTTAACTTCCACTATACTAGCGTTATATTTATTTAACTCAATATTGTAACCGAATTTATATTGTAATGCCAGAACACGTACAATTTATGTAAAACAGTTAGCTGTACGTCCACTCGCTGTTAACACGCTGTAACTGACTGAACTCAACTGCCTCGCTCAACCAAACCTCTGCCTCTTATATAGATTTTGGCCTAGGTTCCAGATTGTTCGAGAAGCTATTCCCTTGCCTCACCACGCGTCCGAATCTCCTATATCCCACTGCTGACTACCTGCATTCTTTGTTGCATGCGTGGGCGCCTCTAACGGTCGGAAGTCCGTTACCTGCCTCTATTGTTTGTTCGTTGACCTTCGAGTGTTTTATGGAGTTTTCTAGAAATTCCATAGGCGTAGAATTATGGGGTAACAATGCGTAACAGTATAATAGATGGTGTGCTCAACTTTTAAAATATGGTTTATAAAAATTTTATGAAAACGTTAGTTTGTAGATATGGATTTACTCAGTGAAGGGTGAATTTAATTTGGTAAATTGATAATAATATTGAAATTAAGAAAAAAAATATTATCTTAAGGGTTGTATTAAAGGGATAAATTTTTATTTTGCCCAAAAACAAAAAAGTTTAGTTCACATAATATGCAAAGCCAAACTGTCTGTGTTAGCAAATACACTATTATATTGTCGGTAGGGTTTGGCACTGCGACCCGAGTTTTTTATTATTATTATCTATTATGTGTTGATTGAGGTTAACAACTTGCTTGTAGTTACACTATTGACGTTGTCAACGTTTTTGGTCCGTGATTTAAAAAAAATCGCCATCCGCGTCCCCTTTTAAAACAAAGTGTTACAAAAATTGTATATTTAATTTCGGGAGAGAACATTCCTGATTTAAATAAATAGCTAGCACATAGGTAATCCCATTTCTGTTTTACGGTTATTATATGGAACAGTATTTTACATCCAGCAAGAACTGAAAACAGATGTGCGGTTGAATTAAAGCCTTGCCAAATAGAACGCTGTGTCGTCTAAACCGCAACAAATATTTCACAAGACAGAAAACGATGTGTGACTGGCAGCCAAGAACACAGAACTTGGCCGAAAGCGAATTAAATACGTCGCATTTCTTGGCGTTGATTTTTGGATGTGCAACCCGATACTGCGCATGAATGCGTTGGCATCTAGAAGACTATTGCTGGGTTGCAGAAAGATTGTCAAAAAATTTGATTTATCAATGATCTTAGATTGTGAACATATACAGGTGACCGGTAATTGCTCGTATTCCTCTCGAGAGAAGAAAATTTAAATATATAATTTGGAGTGATTTCTCTATCACCTGGGGGTCGGAAGTGTGTCATTTTCGATAAAATCTACTTCGGGTTTTACAATAATCCAAATTTTTTAAGTTAAAAGTTAAAAAAAAATTTCTCACTTTTTGGCCTGAATTTTTTCATGATCTAATTGGCCAACCTTCCTAAAGCTTAAAACCACGAAATTTACTGTTAGATTTTATGTTGTGAGTTAAAACTTACAATAAACAAAAAATAAACATTTTTCACCGAACTGTCATTATCATAAAAAAATGACGTTTTTCCGATCCCCAAGTGATTCCAAATTTCTCTCACCGAGCGGGGTGGCGTAGCGGTTAGAGCACTAGACTCGCATTCGGGAGGTACCGAGTTCGAATCCCGGCGGGGGAAGATGTGGCTGGGACTTTTTCCTGCTGCCTCTCGCCGAGAAACGGTAATTCCTGTACCGGCCATCTTGTTGAGGTTTTCCATGGTTTCCCTCAATAATTCCAGATAAATATCGAAATGGTTCCTTATTCACTAGGCCATGGCCAATTACCTGTCAAACTCCCATGCTCATAGTTTGCCTACCTTACTCTAATGTCCTAAAATTTCTTCATTCGCCCATTGCTATTAATTATGTTAAAGTTTAAAAATGTAGAAAATAACGAAAAGTGTGATAGATGGAAAATAGTAATGGTGCGGATGGCGTCTGTTATGACATAAAGTCGCGAAACGGACGTTAAACGCCTTTTTATTATTATTATTATTATTATGCATAGTTTCTTCTCCCGAAAGTAATACGAGCAATTACCGGTCTGTCTATATATTTCTCCATATTTAAAGCATAGTAGAGTTTTAAATCGATCCAGCTCGTAAAATACTTGATCGATTGAGACGATATTTTTCTTAAACTGTATATACATATATTTAGCACCGTTTTTTGTACAGTTTCTACTTAGAATTTAGAAACAACGTTTTTCTACGAATTTTAATCAAAATTTAGCTTGAAAAGCGGTCTTTTTCTATATAGAACAATCATTTGTTTTTACTACTACGATATGGTATAATTGTCATTTGGGGCAATTCTGTGTCTATGGGTACCCTATTTAAAGCCCAGAAAAGATATATTCGTGCAATTTGTGATAAAGGTCCTCGAGTGCACTGTCGTCCGCTGTTTCATGATTTAGATATACTTACCGTCTATGATTTATATATATATATTGGATTGTGCTTTATTCGCTATTAAATATCCGCAACTTTTTGTTGATAACCAAAGTAAGCATGCTTATGATACAAGAAGAAAAGAAAACCTTGTAGTATCATTAACACATATATCCAGTGTGCTCAAGAGCCCACTAAATTCCATTATAAAAATATTTAACAAGTTACCATTTGATATAAAGACTCTTCCGTTAAAAATATTTTAGAAAAAGCTTGTGACATTTCTAAATTTTCACAATTTTTATAATATTAATGAATACCTACTTAATAACGTCATGTTCTAAATTAAATATGCACACTATTTTTTATTCATTTTAAATGTGATGTTTTTTGTGGTTTTAAATTTGACATGTTCTATGTTGTTATTGCAGCTCACAGAATAAATATGCTATTCTATTCTATTCTATTCTATTCTATTCTATTCTATTCTATTCTATTCTATTCTATTCTATGTGTGTACAATCTAATGTTCTAGATGACAGGGAGTTTAAATACGACATTAGACTACTCTTGATGTATGGAAACTGTGAATATATGATCACAATCTAAGGTCATTGTCAAATCAAATTTTTTGACAATCCTTTCTGCAACCCAGCATATTTAGCAATACTTTGGTGTTTGACTACAATTTCAGTTGTATCTAAACATAATTTTTAACCGACAAATTTTCTTTAACGACAACGTAGTTTTTAACGGATATCACTGAAAAATCTCAGCACGTATCGTTATCACGATATTTCTGAATCAGACATTCAAACGGGTTTTCCCAAGAGCCTACCTGACTGAGTTTAGAGTTAGACCAATGAAAGTTCAGTGTTCAGCTGAGAACGTATAATATATATCTCTCTCTGTCTAGCGTTAGATGCAAGGAAATTAATTACTAATAATGAATATTACGATGAGCGGTTTGTATGTGTGTTTAATGTGTATGTGTGTGAGTTCAGGTGTTAGACATGTACGTGTTTAAATGCTTGGCAAGTGCTGTAGCCGAGGATGTAGTGTTAGCGCTGAAGGTGAGAAGTACAGAGCCGGGTTCATAGGCCTCACTGAAATAGTAGGTATATTACACACAAAGTTTGAGATTCTTCATATAATATCTAATAATTAACTATATGAATCATTGTCTATCTACTCAATGTGCGGTGAGTGAAAGCAACAAAGCATATCGAAAATATATCTGCGTCTCTTTCTTCCATGTAATTCCCTGATGATTCCGACAATATATATTATACTAGCGGTCCCGTCCGGTTTCACCCGGGTGCAAAAGAACGAATGGGGAAGGGAGGAACATGAGTACACTCATTCATCTTAGTTTACCGAGATTAATGTTGTGTCCAAATTTCATGATGATCGGAGTTACCGTTCAAAAGTTTTTGTCGATAAAAAGCAGTATTTAAACGTTTGTTAACTAATAATTTTTTTTTAAATTACTTAAATAAAATTAAAATAAATTTAAATGTAAGCCTTAGAAGAAAGCCATGTAGAAAATAAAAAAAAATATACCTATATATATTAGCCCTACGTGGGGCTCGAACCCACGACCCTGATATGGACAGTCGCATGCTCTACCGATTGAGCCACCTGAGGTAGTGTTCTCACAACGCTAATATGAGTATATCTAGTAAGTGCATTTCACATGAATAGAAGCTTATTTTTGAGATACATTTTGCAACATTTTTCATTAAAGCTCCGCTCCTAATGGTCGCAGCGTAATTTTATATAGCCTATAGCCTTCCTCGATAAATGGGCTATCCAACAAAAAAAAAATTTCAATTTGAAGCAGTAGTTCCTGAGATTAGCGCGTTCAAAGCAACAAACAAACAAACTCTTCAGTTTTATACAGGGTAAGTTTTAAGTTGATGATTTTTTTTACAGCGTGTAAAAATCAAATAGACGAGCAAATATTTCAAATAGTTTTTTTATCAAATCTCAAAAATAAGAGAGAAACAGCCTTTCGAAGTTTAAATAAATTTTATTAAATTTTCTTTAATTTTGAGGTCGGTCCTGGGGTTATATTATGTCACTATGGAAATAAGTTGTTATTATCAAGTATGTGTATTGTTCTGTTTTTGAGAGAATTGTGTGTGCCTCAATTATTTTTGATAATAATAACATATTTCCATAGTGACATGATATAACCCCAGGACCGACCTCAAAATTAAAGAAAATTTAATAAAATTTATTTAAACTTCGAAATGCTGTTTCTCTCTTATTTTTGAGTTTTGATAAAAAAACTATTTGAAATATTTGCTCGTCTATTTGATTTTTACACGCTGTAAAAAAAGCATCAACTTAAAACTCAGCCTGTATATTAGTATAGATATAAAGGTACTCGTATATAAATTACCGATTCCAGCTCTGTGCAAATATTTCTGAGGTAATTGCCTACCGCCGAGCGCAATTTCCTTTCTCCTAAGTGCTGCTAACACCTTGGTAAGCGAACGACACGTACAAACTATAGTCGATCCTATTACTTGCCCATATCGTTAAATATTCAACCACTTCGTTAATATTTAATCCTGCTTTTACATACGTTCAACGGATTAAAAAAAATCTTATATATTTTTATGCCTGGTTTTATATTCAAAAAACATTATCTTTTTAATCTATGTCCAATATCTATACAGAACTTTCAGCAAGGATGGGAAAAAACTGGGTCAGCCTACTTAAAGTTTTGGCTACCTAGGCCAGGGCTGTCGAACCTTTCTACATCCACGTGCCAATTTTTTTCAATAATATAGCCATGACGTGCCAACATACAACCAAATAAATTTAATTGTCAAAAAAATGAATCAAACATAGATGAAAAGAATAATTTCGATAATATAGTGAGCGTCAAGAAACTGTTACGTATTTGTTATCTGGTGATTGTCAATTTTTTTCGACATTATAGCATATTTTTTGCATCTAAATCAATGCCGTGCCCATAATAACATGTCACGTGCCACCTGTGGCACGCGTGCTATAGGTTCGCCACCCCTGCTCTAGGCTATAAAAAACATGCCTTTTTTTAAAGTTTTATTAAATATTTACGCTAAAAATATAGAAATAGGCTTGTTTTGTAAATTTAGGAAAAATAGAAAAGCAATATATAGTATTATATATTTAACAATGAGGCGAATTATTTTCCACAGTCTTCCATTTTGTAGCGTATACTCTTAAGCACGGCTTTTCTCGGCTCGTAAATAAATCCACCACTGTTTGTAGCTGTATTTTGAGTGTTCATTAAATTTAATTTAAAATCAGTTAAACATTTACGTACGAGCATGAAGACTCATAAAAATGTTTTGGGAAATTATTTTAGTACTTAAAGGCTTACGGATTTTGATAATAACATTTTAATTTGCCGTGTGTACACTGACATAAGCAAATAAATAATAAAATCCTGTCAGCAGGCGCGGGTACAGGGGGGGGAGATCAATTTCCCCCTCCTGACGCACGACCGAAGCACTTTTTTAACCGAATTTAAAATTTTTAAATCGTCATTAGGACATCACAATATTTACTAAACTCGTTATTAACTCATCACTATCACTAATAAAAAAAAAGATTTTGTGCGCGGAGCGCCACCACAAATTATGTGGTTTGATTTCTATGCAATAGCAACGGTTTCTATATGTTTTAGAATCAATTTTCTGAATGATAAGTTATCACACAAAAAATGCCCCCCCCCCCCTCTAAGTTAAATCCTGGATCCGCGCCTGTCTGTCAGTTTATTTATTTTTGCTGCCGCCTAACTTCAATGTTTTTAATTTATCCAGTGATTTTTCTTATTGTCACCATAGCAAAAGTTGTAATATACGAAATAAATGTCAAACACGCTGTATATTTTATATTAAACCAGCGGTCCGGTCTGGCTTCGCCCGAATTTGCAAATTGCCACCGTTTTTTCGTTGACTTACGTAGCTTACGTTGCAAAATTGATCTCCACGAAAAACGCTTTTATCTTTATATATAAAAATTACGTGTCACATGTTTGTCCGCGATGAACTCCTAAACTACTGAACCGATTTTAAATTTGATTTGCACACCGTGTGCAATTCGACTCAACTTGAAAGATAGGATAGCTTACATTTTAATTTATAGTCGCAATATTATTTTATTGCAAATTATTTGTCTATTCCTTGACAGCCATAATTATCTGTTAGCTCCAGGATTGAGTGAATATTCAATAGATGGCGCAACGAACTTAACAACCATATATCTAGATCGAGGATGTAAAAAAACTGAATATCGTTTAAAACAAACGCTTTTTTTTAGAGCACGACGGCGCAGCCGGAGTGCTCGTTTTATATAAATATATATAGCCTATGTCCATCCTGAAGGAGAAGGTCCATGCTAAATATGTATTGGTGAAAAAAATTTTGAAATCTGATGAATAGTTTCGAAAATTACCTCCTACATCCAAACTTATAAAATTTACCTCTTTATAATATTAGTACTTATAGATAATATTAAAAGATATCTATTGGTATAAGGTATTTTTGCTTGGTTTAAAATCGAATTTTCGTCAAAATCAACATTTGCTCCAACGACTCTGTGAACAAAAATCAACCTTAATGCAAGCGAAGCTGTTGGCAATAGCTAGTGTATATAATAAAAAACATTATGCTCATTTACAAACTTTTCTGAAGTTAATACAATTTAATTTTTGATTAAAACTTTCTAAACAATAAACAAATCAACAAAACAATTTAAACATAAAGAGAACAACCGAAAATTTCGACAATGTAGAGCGGTGTGAGTCTTATTTTCAAAGAGAATTGAGCCTTTCATTCTTGTTTACAATCTGTTGGACGTAATCTACGCAACGTGCAATAAAAAGGTTACTTTTCATTCAAAAATTTTAGCTTAGTTAATATTTGCAAAAAAGTTTATTTTCTCATGTAGAACGCACGTACGATCAATGAATTTACAGTCTCTCACAAAATTATTTCTTTTTAATGAACAATGGAAGGGGTCGATTGAAATATTGATTCATTAAAATTGTATTTTATTTTCTGCAGTGCAGCATTTCGGCACACTTTATGTCATTTTCAGAGACTCAAATCTGTCAATGTTTCTCAGTATTTCGTTACGAACAAAAGTCTTTGATATACAAATTTGGTTTAAATTGGTAAAGCTACTGGCTGTATGCTGTTCATTACTGTAAGTAAGGGACAAATTCACTAGCAGACTAAGGATACAGCTATGCCCACTTAAAATTTTTATTTATATTTTATACTTTAAATGTTTTAATTTCTATGTGTATGTATTGGACGTATCCTCCACACTCTGTATGCATTATTTTAGGATAAATAAAATGATTATTATAATTATGATTGTTGAACACACTTGTGTACACCGTGGACATAACTGTGTCCACCGTGGATTTGTTGAATGTACGTAGTTTATAATTACGGACAGACTGATTGGTTAGGCAACCGGGTCCGAGTTATTAGTGTATTTGCCATAAGGCATTTACACTATTGGCGTCGGTCGGATGGCGGGACCTACGGGTCGGATCAAAATTTCTCGACGATTTATAGCCTCTTAAAAAGTTTGGCACCATTTTTGGAAAAGTATGTTTATATATATATATATATATGTATTGTGTATATACAGTGTAAACTCTTTATAACGAAACTCAAGGGACCGAGCATTTTTTATCGTTATAGAGAGTTACCGTTATATGGAGTGAAGAAAGAAAAACAACCAAATTAACAATAATCTTCAATGTACTGTATAATCTCTTTATAACGAATTTTAAGGGACCGACCATTTTTTTCGTTATAAAGAATTTTAGTTATATGGAGGAAAAAGAGAAAAATAACCAATTTTCACAAAATTAATTTATTCCAAACACAAGTATACCTATAGTTTGTTAAATTTGCCTGACGTTTTTCGCTATGCCAATATTTGTTTTGTATTTTAAGTATCTTATGCATGCCTTGGGATGTGGTGGAATAATCTTCATTAAATAATAGGAATTTTTCGATAAGTTTGGCGTCATCAAGTGCTTGTTGAATAGATGGTGATGGTTCAGAATGGTCCTCTTTATGTCTGTAAACATTTGCTGACGCCTAAATATGAACATATTTCTTCGTAATAGAGAATGGCTGTTGCGTTATAAAGAGGGTATTAATGTATAGGTTTTAAGGTAAACCAACCAAATCGTAAAAATTTCGACGTTATAGGGAGTTTTTCGTTATAACGAAGGACGTTATAAAGAGTTTACACTGTATATAATATATAAGTGTACGGGCTATAACTTTCGAAGGAGTTAATTGATTTTAACGCAATTTGAACCACATATTGAAATCCATCACCGCACAATCGGGCCACTTTAAGGGTGGGTTTTAGGGGTTGACAAATATTTTTGACCCAAAAAAAACCGAAAAATTCTGCGGATCGTTTCAAAATTGAAATTTAACCCATAAGTAGAGATAAATATGTGCTGCCAAAATTTTATTAAAATCGGCCCGACAGGATTGGACTTAAAAAAATTGTGATAGATTTACTTATAGTGAAGGGTGAATTTAATTTGATAAATTGATAGTAATATTGAAATTAAGAAAAAAAAATATTATAACAAAAGGAGCGTATCTATTAATGGATTTTTTTAATTTTGACCAAAAATAAAGTTTAGTTCACATAATAAAGCACCACTATCTGTAATAACAAATACACTATATTGTCGGCAGGGTTTCACACTGCGACCCGAGTTTTTAATTTTACTTTAGAATAATATCTATAAAAAATAAAAATAGTGTCATTCTAGTTAATCAAAAAGGATTTAAACTAATGTAGGCAATCGGTCTGCGGCCACGGCGGGCCTCGGCCTATTTATTCCCAAAATCTCTGTGGGCCCATCCGGCCCTGATGTGTAGGCAAATTGAGAAAAAAATCTTTTTGAAAATAGACAATTTTGCGAGTCACTGTATCGGGGTGTGCGCGTGATCATGTTGTGAAACGTGAACAAACAAACCGCCTTGCCTCGTCATTCACGTATCCACAACGCCGAAACACAACTAAGTACTGTATTGTGCCAACTGCCAGTACTATACCATCCACAACCATATACTCATTACATTATAGACCAGGGGCGGGCAAATCTTTTGGTCGCCGGGCCACATAGCTGATGAAAATTCGACCGCGGGCCGTATAGCTGATGAAAATTTGACCGCGGGCCAAAAATTTGACGAGCAAAAAAAAAGGTCCTCACATTCTATTTCCGCATTTGGCGAGCAAAAAAAGCTCCTTTTCGTCTGTTTAGGCGCCCTTGCTATTTCTTTACTATTTTTCTAAAATTAAAATGCTTCGCGGGCCGGACAAAATTTTGCTGTCGGCCGGATCCGGCCCGCGGGCCGCCATTTGCCCAGGCCTGTTATAGACTCACAACGTCGATGGAGCAGAAGTTGACTGATTACGAGCAGAGCTGCCAGAGATTCACTCTGTCAGTTCGACATAAAACTGTCTTTCCGGGTGATAATAGTAGTTCAGTTAACAAAGACCCGAAATTGGCAAATAAATGCAAAAAATTGTGTAGTCTGGATTAATATTTTTTATAATAGGGTTGACCCCCAGATACAACATACCAAAAGTCCCCAGCCAGGGGCCGCTTGCTTTAGGCGGGGTGGGGGGTATGTCCCATATTTTAGTTTTTCCTAAATATTTCAAAAACTAAGCGTCGTAGGAAAAAAACTTTAAAACGTAATGAAGCTTATTAAATTACTTACACTATGATATATTAATTGTATATTTACGACAAATACAAAAGGAAATGCAAGGGATATAAATGTGATACAAACTGAAAATAAAGTATTATTGCCTTAGAAAATTAATGTTTATTATTCCGTTGAGCTATAATTATAGATGAAGATTCTTCCTTACATTCAATCCAATATACCATCAGTTATCTTTTGGTTCATGTTGAAATTAGGGATGTTACGGAGGTGGTTTTATCGGAACCGAAGTCGGAGTTTTTAAATTTGGTTTTTCGGAGTCGGAACCGGAATCGGAGTCGGAGATGGTGGCAGAAGAAATATGTGTTAAGGGCAGGCAATAAAATAATATAGTACAAACACTACAAACATTAAGCAGTCAGCCTCTTTAATTTCAATTAAAAAATAATAAATATAGGTGTCACAAATAAAAATAATCACATTTTTATAACAGTTAGCAAATTAAATCAAATTAATTGACTCCAGAAGTAGCAAATTATATTTAATAAACAATAGTTTTGCAACTTTGTCTCCGTCCAATCTATTTCTTAACGGGTCCCGGAGAAAATATTATGCGGCATTTTGTAGAAAATTTAATCAGCTTTATTTTTTATAAAAGGTTCTCTTTTCTAAAACGCATGGTTTTTTAGAGAATCACGAAGAAGCAAAAAATGGGACCTATTTGCTCCCCTCCCGTCCAAAGCAAGTGCCCCCCCGCTGGGGACTTTTAATATGTTATACCTGGGTATCACCCCTATCATTTGAAATAATAACCCAGACTACACAATTTATTGTTTTTATTTTTTCTTCGTTGACTGGATTATAGTAGTTTCTGTATTAAGAGCGTGATTGCAGTAATTATTAAGGACGAGTTGTGACGCTGTGATAAAATGAACGCTTAACGAGTCACACGGCTCATAATAGTATTACGTTCGAGATACATACTACATTTTTGCACGTAACTCTAATTTTCACATTATTATAAGTATAGGTATAAAAAATTTGTAATATTTTTGACACTTTGATTCGATAGATTAATTTTAATATTTTTAGTCCGGCTTACCCGATAAAAAATATTAAGCCGTTCCGGGACTTTTGAAACACTCTGTATATTTAACTGACAAGTTCTAGACGCCTTTTGATAAAACTCTGTTTTTTCATCAATAAGGACATTATTATTATTATATATTACGCAATACTGCGCAATTAGGGTTATTAATTTGCCAAAAAGGATATAGGTGGCCGCACGTACGTTCTATCTCTCTCACTCTATGTGAGACCACTTAAAACAGATTGTGATTTGTGAAGATATGTACGGGTTCTTTTGATAGAGTATAGTTACACTTTTTGAAGTAAAACTTCTTTAGGCACGCTTGACTTGGGAAGTAAGCTGGTAAATGCCTGACGAAATAGTTTACGGAAGTGCATCATCGCGACGGTGCGTGATCGTTCGAGGCGAACGGTAGTTGAGAGGGAGATATAAGTTAGTGAAGATAGTAAGAGAGAGAGAGAGAGAGTTACGTTTCGTATATTAGAAGTTGAGAGGGAGTGAGTGCGACAAAAACGGAGCATAAATCAAAATTATTTTTTTTTTGGACAACTATTTGACGTTTATAATGAAAACAATTGTTTTTGTATCAAATATACATTTCATCGAATTTTGCTGCATTTTGTAACGGGAAATAATGTGTTAGTTAATAAATCCTTTTTAATTTATTATAAATTATGCTAATAAATATATATACATATTTTGCCTACTAATTAATCAAAAATTATATTTTGTAGATATGTGCTACAGAGTAAGGTTATATTGTGTTCGATAAACTTTGAGATGAACCGACTACATATTATTGTTCGTTTATGAATGTAACATGAGCAAATTTGAGGTATTTACGCATTATTGTTAATAAATATATTTAAAATAATTATGGCAGGAAGAAGTTTTACTTCAGTCGTGTGGTCTAAGCTCTAAAGCACACTCGCTTTTTTTATGTGCTGCGTGGCGACTCTGCAATGTACATTCTCTTTGGTAGAACCCAACGGCTGCAATACTCGGCCTGAGCGTTTGCAAGTGACAAGAGCATGAGCGAAAAATGGCAGATTGTTAATTTAGTTCCGAGACAAACGAGCCAATGCTAATGACACTTCTAGCGCGTTGCTTTAACGACAAGTCCACGCATTACAATAGACTCATTTGGTATGCGTTCTTCTTCTTCTTCTTTTTCACAACTTGACGAAAAATAAATTGTGTTTTCATTATGACACGAAGGTGCCCGCTTCAAGTAGTACACGGTTTTTAATTTGTTTTTTCTATCATAATACCTATCAATAAATCAATTAATCTGTGAGAATAGCCGAGAGCGTAGCGATGTTGCGTTTCCATTATTCCTCTGTTACAAGGCCTAGATTAGAGTCAATAAAATAATAGAAATAAATAACATTTTTAATATACCACGTTTTTAGATAGAACTAAAATTGATAGCTACTCTCTACACTTTTTATATAATTATCGTCTGTATCCCGTTTTTCGTTTCAAATCTGTCTGTAAAGAAATTATTTTATACTTTTGACGTGATAACGTCTTATAAATAGATGAAACACCAGCTGCACGCACGAAAAAGTGTAACGTTCCGCCTGACCCTGTGCGTGCAAGCGAGAGCGCAGTATAAGCGATAGAGATGCACGATCGGCCCAAGCGTCGGCTGTACGCATTTCTCTCTCTTCTCGCGTGACGTCAGAGAGTAGTGTGCGTTCAACATTTTTTTCGGCTGTTCCAGCGAAAGCTACATCTGACAGATGACCTTTGTTTTATAAACCGTGGAAATTAAGACTTAAAATCAAGATATCTAATAAAAATGTCATAAATTATCGAATTTTTAAAGCAATTTTTAACTGATCGCCGTCATTATGGATAAAATATGATATTATTCACAACGAATGGAAATGTATTGATCAATTGATAGTTTGTACACAAACGCAGCTACATTTTGTATCAAAAACAAATCTTGGGAGATATCTGCATTTCATAACAGCAGATAAATTATACGGTTTGTTAACAAATAATATATATACATTCTTTTAAATGTCTTTTATAATTGCTTAAAATATGTATTTTGCTTTGGTTGATCAAATTATTAGTCGGTAAAAATATAGTTTGACAGCTACTAAAATTTAGGTTTTGTATTATTAAATATGATATTCGGGCGGAATACGTTATCATGTAAAACTATCGTCCGTAAACCGACTTTACAGACAACCAATTTTTTAGTTCGATTTAAAAACGTAGTATATTAAAAATGTTTTTCATTTCTATTATTATTTTTATACTTTTCAGTAAAAAAAAACAAAAATACATCGTACAAAAATAAAAATATTATATGTTCATTTGGCATCGAACCTGAGACCTTTGCGTTATTTGCACAACGCTCTAACCAATGTGATCACATAGTACCTACTGACTTTTCCCATGTTTAGTTTCTCTTATAGTGTTAAATGGTAACCGACAGGTTGTTTTTCAAAATTACCGTTGTATTGGATAAATAACATTTGTTTGGTTTAGTTCACAGCTAGTAAATTGGTCATTTTACTACCGCTACACAAGCATGAAAAGCAGCTATTTTGCCACGTTTTTATTAACTTGCTTTTCGTATATGTTGGACGGAACTTTGTAATTGATTTTAAACTAACTTCCTGATGAGATAGAGACTTGAAATTTTTAACATAGCTCAGAATTAGATGACAATGCGAGGAAATACTAAAATAAAGAAAATAAAGAACTTTTAATCAATACGTATAAATCATTCTTACTTATTTACCATTGTAAAGACACACGGCAATTAGTGATCTATGGCCTAGTTGGTTAGAGCGTCGTGCAAATAACGCAAAGGTCTCAGGATCGATGCCAAATGAGCATATAATATTTTTATTTTTGTACGACGTATTTTTGTTTTTTTTTTACTAAAAAGTATAAAAATAATAATAGAAATGAAAAACATTAAAATGTTTTTCTTTTCTATTATTATTTTATTTTATAATAATAATATTAATAATAATAATAATAATATATGATTTATTTTCATAAATCCAAAAAGGCGTGTCATTACAAAAATCTTAATTAAAATATCATAAATCTGATATAAAATAGTTCATATAAAATATTCCTCAATTGAATAGAAACATTGTTGAATGAGAAATTTTTTTAATGCGGTTTTAAATATATTGATGTTTGATTTTTTATCTTGTTAGATAAATTATGGAAAATGTTAATTCCAGAGTAAACTGGGCCTTTACTACAAAGAGTCAAGTATTATATTTTAGGAATTGCACAGTGTGTTTTTGCCTTGTATTATATTCGTGAATAGTCTGTGATTAGTCGGAAAATTATTTAAGTTTAGTTTTACGTACTATTATTTTTTCGAGTATAGTGCAGGGAATTACTTCTTGTTTGTGAAAAAAACGTCTCCAATCGCATCACAAATATTATATATTCTATAAGCAGATAAATCCGTACGATAAATACCAATTCAACATTTGTAATGCTTAGTTGTATACTTTGAAGTTATTATCCACTGAAATAAAATGAAAAAAACGTCTGTGTTCGAATTGATGTAGGTAAAGATACAATTTATTTTTGTAGGCGTCTTTTCAAAACCGTTGGGAATAATTTAAAATTAAAATTATAATAGAATTATATACTGTATTTAAATATATACCAAAAAAGTATCTCCACGAAGAAAACAAATATATGGTGGAGCTGCAGAGATAATGTGGTGGAAGAGCGGGTGTTGACTGATACAAAATGGTTTCCTATACTGGTGATTAGTAACGGTGCGACTAGCCAATTCTAGATAGTGACTAATACACTTTTAATTCACAATATAATATAATCGGCACAGTTTTTATGCGTGGGACGGGCATGTTTAACATTGCTTCACCCCTCCATTAAAGCCTAGGTTTTCTGAAATAGCGTTACCGTTATATTATAGCGGGCGTGACATGACGGTGAATGATGAAACAAAAAAAAAGTGTTTCAAAATGGCTAGCGGAATTCTGCGAATGAGTGACGCAGACGCTTGACTTGGAAAATAAGCTGGTAAATGCCTGACGAAATCGTTTACGGAAATGCATCATCGCGATTCCTGACGAAATCGATTACGGAAGTGCATCATCGCGAGGGTGCGTAATCGATCGAGGCGAACGGAGTTGAGAGGGAGATATAAGTTAGTGAGTGCGACAAAGACGGAGCATTAAATTCAGAGGGAGATATAAGTTAGCGAGTGCGACAAAGACTGAGCATTAATACAACTATTTGACGTTTAAAACGAAAACAACTGTTTTTTTGTATCAAAAATACAATTACATCGAATTTTGCTGCATTTTGTAACGGGAAATAATGTAGGTTAGTTAATAAATCCTTTTAAATGCATTATAAAATATGCTTATAAATATATGTACATATTTTGCCTATTAATTAATCAAACATAATATTTTGTAGATATGTGCTACAGAGTGAGGTTACATTGTGTTCGATAAGCTTTGAGACGAACCGACTGCATATTATTGTTTGTTTATGAATTTAAAATGAGCAAATTTGAGGTATTTAAGCATTATTCTTAATAAATATATTTCAAATAATTATGGCAGGAAGAAGTTTTACTTCAGTAGTGTGGTCTAAAGCACACTCGCTTTTTTTAACCATTCCAGTACGATTAGTAAGTTGTGATACGATATAATAACCTAATATTTCGAACACCACTACACAACCTTTTGCTCTGGACGATGCCATATAGAAGACTGGCGCTTTGTCGTGTAAAAAGCATACGATCATCGGACTATTTTAGTATTTCACGAATGTTTAATTTGATACTTTCGTCTCTAACGAAAGCGTGAGACACGAGCGAGCTTCACTACCCGTGTCAGCGCCGCTTTATATTTTCAACACTACTGCCATATTTTCATTTCCTTATATTACGAAACATGGTATTAAAACGCCCAATAATATTTCTACGAAAAATATAAATACCTATATATGGTGAAGGTGCAGAGTTAATGTGGTGGAAGCTCAGGTGTGGATTGTTATAAAAAGGTTCAACGCGTGGTTGCCCGCCTTTTTAAATTAAAAAAAGAGAAAATATTACCGAACATAACACCTGCAAATAATTCTTTTTTTAAAATAACAGTTGAATGTGGCGAACACTTTTTTGTAGATAAATACTAACATGTAGAAAACTGTGGAAAAGTTTTGTTTGAACTAAATTCGCCAAACTAAAACAAAACATTCGTATATGTAACTGTGACAAACAGGAAAAAGGAAAGCATTATATACGCTAAACAAAAGACGGTGTGGATGTGAAAAGTGAAGTTTGTATAGCGAAAGTTCCGAGAAAATAACAGATCTCTCATCTGATAACAGGAATTTGCATTTGAGTAGCGCAGATGTAACAGAAGTGAAATTTGAGTTAAAAAGTTGATCTTAGATTTAAACAGATAAACTGTATTTATCTTTAGTATTTGTTTCACTATTCATAATTATTATTAGTCGTTCATTTGTTCTTAAGGTTACTTTCGTATGATCATACTACGAATGTACGATTAAGAGTCAGGGCACACATGCTACTTTTCATCTGACGATTGTGCGATTAAAATCCAGCAACTACATGCTACTCTTTGTACTGAAAATGCGCGATTAACAACTGCATCGACGATTACTTAGGTCTCTCTTTTACTTCGATCGCGCGATTATGTTTCAATAGGGAGCCTATCGCTCGATCTAATGAATGGTGTTTTTGAACATATTCGTGCGCCTGCACGTGAAGAATGCAATCTCATCGGAATCAATAGCACGAACCTGCGACTAAGTGTCCAATATGTTTCGCGTTTCTGACACACTTGTTGTGTGTTTATATTATATTCTATTTATTTTAAGCTTCTTTAGTTCTTAAGGTTTTATCAGTGAACGGAAAAATATGCTTTGAATTTTAAATTTATTATTACAAAATAACAAAATGAATTGATACTAGACTCAAATAAATAGCCCCAGCTATTGGCGGCCTTAAAGGATCATATCTACTTGATTGCATTTTAAATGTACGTTTTTTTTAGAAATTCTTTTAGGGCGTAGAAAGTTTACAAGAAAATAAAATAGAAATGGGGTGTTATTTATTGATAGCTTATGTCTGAAAAACAACAAATTTTTTTTTTAAATATTATAGAGTATAATGTGATTTTCGAAAATTCTGTTGAAAAAATGATGCCTCACTAATATTGATAGATCTTTAAAATACAAATAAATGATTGTAAATTATGGTTTTTTATCGCGTATGGAGACATTTTTGTATTTTAATTGTTTCATGACAAAATGATTTTAAGTTACATTTTGTCGTAAAAGATTTTACTTAAATAAAAAAAAAAATCATACGCGATGAGGTAGCTTTACAATAATGTTTTTTTTTTAATTTCTCAGATCCATCAATATTTCGAGCAGTTATCACGCCGACAGTGCAACACTATTTTTTCAACTTAATAGTGTCGTAGTATAATATATTCTATTTTTTATAAAAACATTTTTTCATTGGTCTTCAAATATAAGTAATCAATAAATAACATGCTATTTTTATTTTATTTAAGGTAGTACGAGCACCAAGGCAACTTTAAACAAAAGGCTTGATTTTTTTTATATTTCGGTAGATGGATGATATGTTTTTATTGATTTCTCCAAAACTAGTCGGTGGAAATTAAAAAAAAACTATTTAAATTAAAGTTAAAACATTAATAAATTATTGAAAACAAAAAAAAACCCGTTGTGTCCGACTAATTAAAAAGATATTATTTAATTAAAAAGATTAAATATCTTTTTAATTAGTCGGGCACAACGTTTTTTTTTGTTTTTAATAATTTATTAAGGTTTTAACTATAATTTAAAAAGTTTTTTTTTTATTTCCACCGGCTAGTTTTGGAGAAATCAATGAAAACATATCATCCATCTACCGTTTTACCATAAAGCCAATGTTAAATATGCCTACTTTTGAAGTCATTTATTTATTTAAATAATCAGGCAACCCCCCATAAAATTTTCAGAATTGGTTTACACTTAGTCCAACTTCATATAAAAAAAGTCAAGCCTTTTATTTAAAATTGCCTTGGTGCTCGTACTACCTTAAATGATAACTCTGTATAAAAATTCCTAAAAGTCTATGACTTCTTAAAAAATAGTCTAGGTATAGTGTGAACAAACTTCAAACAAGATCTTTTAAGAAACTGAATATTTATTTATTTATTTATCGAAATTGCGAAGTATTGCTAGCTGGGAGTATTGTTTTGCTAAAATGGAAAAACAAGAACGATAATATTTACTGTGGTCGGAATTGCTTTGATTGTATACACTATTAATGCAAACAAAATAAACAGAAGCCAGAGAAGCTGCTGTTTTGGTTAGCTCAATAATATTGATACTTTTTACATGTTTTCAAAACAAGCAATTTGATTTAGCAGCATTTATTACGCAAAAAAAAACGGTGGTTAAAAAACACCAGACAGACGCTAGTTCACTTCAGTGGTTTTTGTAACTAAATATCGAGTGTTCAATTTAATTTGTAGCTATTTAAATAACCAAGAGAGTAGCAAACAGTTAACAGGGCACTAATTTTGCAACTGGTTTTAATTTTAACTTAGGTGTAGGTATATAAAATACTAGTGGCCCGGTCCAGCTTCGTTCGAATTTGTAGATTACGTATTTAAACATAGACATATGCTGCATCGAACAATTTTATAGAATAATAGCGGACCTGGTAGGTAAAGGGTCAGTTATGAATGAAACGCTTACTACCTATTTAATAAGTCCTGAATATAAAAAAAGTATTGAAAGGTGCTGGGAGACTGAAACTTTGAGGGTATATGTTTTTTATGTGAGAAATCAAAAAAAAAATATAAAAAAAAATCTGGATCTCAGCAGCCCTACCTACCGGGTTAATCTATAGCTAACAACCATCCAGGTGAGTAAAAAAATCATCAAAATCAGTCAAGTCGTTTAGGAGGACAAGAATTGCGAACACACAGACACAGGAATTTTATATATAATGATAACTAGGAATTCCAATCCGGAAAACCGGATCCGGAATTCAGACGGTTCTGGCATCACTAAACGTTTAGCGGATCCGGTAATAATATGCTGAGTATACGGTCACCGGATCCGATGATGCCAATTTTTGGAAAAACAATGGCGCTGTTGCATGAGTAGGTACTTTAAACACGCGGTGCGTACTTGCGAGTCTATCTGTCTGTCAGTCTGAAATCAAATCTTGCAAGTTAAATTTCACCCACTTCCCGGTTTCCGATTGACCTGAAATTTTGCATACGTATGTAGTCCCGATGACAATACAATATCATAATAACTAACTGACCGCTCCGGCGTTCGTCCGGATGCAAATCGCACTTTCAACTATCAGATTGAGCTGAAATTTTGCATTCGTATAAGGTTCCGATGACAATATAAACTGACTGCTTCATTAGACAGGATTCATCATCATGTCTGTCATAAATATGACTGAAACTTGTTAGCATGCTCAAATACCTAATTATTGCGATTTTAGTAGATTAAATAAAGCTGATTATACAATCACTCGATTTTCTCAAAAACAGTCCATTCTGAAACGATAAGGTAAAATTATTCTGACTTGATTAATCCGGCTGGATTGATGGAAATCCGATCGGATCCAGCCGGATTAGAAATGACACCGGATTGCAATCCCTAATGATAACTAATTATGTATAAGTTTTTGCATTTAATTAAATCATGAAGTATTTTTTTTTATTTTAAGAAAACACGCTCAGCATCTAAGGCTATTGCGTGGATATATCGTTATCAGGTAAGGTGTTACAATAATAATGTATGATTACACTAATTGTTTATGGTAAGTATATCATAGAAGTAAATTCAAATTGTAGCACCACGTCTTAAAAAGCCACGCCGCCACTGGTGTACTCTAGTGGTCATTTAAAAAAAACAGATGCAGGATGGCAGCGGAGCGTATGAACTAGGAAGTAGTGTTCATGTTAAAAAAACTTAAATTAATAAATATGTTGAATTAAGTAATATTCATGTTACAAACTTACGTTAATAAATATGTTAAATAAAATAATAAAAATTGTTACCAACTTTAATTTCAACTGAGATCAACATTTGTGTACTAATATACATACTTTTCAGCAGTATCTTCAAAACTTTAATTACATATATTTTATACCTTATAAAAAATGTGCTATTATTTTTCAAACATAAGTGATCAATAAATGACACGCCATTTTTATTTTGTTTAATTGATAACTTTGTACACCCTTAAAAATTTGTAAATATACGTAGATATATTGTAAATGCGCAGTATATGCTTTCAAAAATGTTTCTCTCAGAGCTTGTTTCTAAAAATAATTTTACTCCAATATATAAAAAAAATACGTTTCATAAAAAAAAGTATTCTTTTACGCAAAGTATATTACTGATCTATTTTTCTAATAACAATGCGGTTATGAAAGTGAAACACAAACTTGACATCAAAATGAGTTTCGCTATAAGTTGTTTTGACAACCTGTAAACCACAAGAAGCTACCTTAACAATATGTTTGTTTTATTATTAAATATGGTGGAGCCTTACCGCGGTTGGCCTTAATAAATAAAAAACTTTTCCAATATGGTGTTACTTGTTACTTTTACTTTGTTCGTGCTTAAATATGAACTAAAAGGTTAGACTTCTTTTGAAATAAGCCGATAAAAATTAAGTGTCTTATAAAAAATAACAAGATCAATTTTACTACTATGTAAACAATATATTGTAAAATTCCTATTTTACAGTTTATGTTAATATATTAACTCAGTTATATTTACGGTCTTAGCAGTGCCGTCGTATTAGCCCAAAAAAATAATTAGAGACGTTTTATAGTTCCTTCATTACGAAAAAATGAGTTTTGGCTATGCAATCGTCCGTTCGTTTATCCGTCCGTATGTGAAAACTGCAGGGGCTAACGTCCGTTCAAAGAATCTAAACCAAATTTTAAACTTTGGTTGTTCGCTACTGTAATAAAATTTGGAAGATAACAATTTGGCGCCCAACTTGGGGCGACCAATTACAGTCGGTTTATCTTAGGTTAAGGCCGCTGCACACGAGGCTGGTTTTGCCGCTGGAATAACTGCTGGGTCTTGCTCTGCCTGGCGCGCTGGTTGCGAAGATAAAAATGGCGCGTTCGCGTGCGTGGTCACAAGATGGATCTCAAAATTAGAACCGGGGCTATTTTTCGTGATGGTTCGTATGCTTGTTTTGAGAAAGAACTAATCAGGAAACAGTATCTTGTCACGTGGGCGATTTAGACAAACGCTCGAAAACAAGCATGGCGTCCATAGTATGTGTTCTGTTCAGAGACAATAAACCTTCACTTTTGTTAACATTCGAACTGTCACTGCGCGCGAACCAAACCCATCTACAAAGCGAGCTCCAATATACGCATCGTGTGAAGCGAACACATAAAATCCACCACGAAACCCAACACCACAGCATGCTTGAAAA
Source organism: Xanthostigma xanthostigma (assembly GCA_963575645.1). Taxonomy (NCBI): domain Eukaryota; kingdom Metazoa; phylum Arthropoda; class Insecta; order Raphidioptera; family Raphidiidae; genus Xanthostigma; species Xanthostigma xanthostigma. The sequence goes on along the minus strand of OY754472.1, from coordinate 16,207,580 downwards.
GTAGTAGCCAAATCTAGCAAGGGATCTGCGGTAAAATCAGCCTCCTGTGAAAATAAATGATTCTAATCTAATAAATGATCTAAAAAATATAAAAATTAATTAATATCAAGTTATTTATTATATAATAGAATGCACGAAAGAATCTTTGGTGCATTCTATTAGATAATAAATAACTTGATATTTAATTTTTATATTTTTTAGATATTTCTGATGAAGTTCCAAATCCGGATCGAAACGTCATCTTGTATTATATTGATTTGTATTTTTATTATTTTTTGCCAATATATGGTCTGAGAAAAATTGGTCGACAATTTTATTTATTTGAAGAGCTCTATTCAGACGTTAATCAAAGATTTAAATTAAAATTATTTTCAACATTTTTCTGGACGCCACTGTCTGCTGAACAGATTCCATACGATCAATGAAAACTTGTGTTTACCTATGTCTTCGGGGGAGAAAAAAATTATCGTAAAAACTTATAAGAAAATCATGATCCGTCATAACCATAAAATAGGCCGGAAAAGTACGCGCGGGAAAAGAAAAAGCGCCTAAAACGCATTTTTTATATACGTGTACAACAAAGACCATGCCATCACAAAAGCTGTTCAATTTGACTCTATGTATCGGAAAAAGTTACTTTTTCTTATTTAATCTGTTTTATATCCTTCAATTTAATATTAATATTTCGGAACAGTATCAACCTTACAATTACGAAACCCGTTTTTTTCGTGCAATAATTAAAATATGTATTTTCAACACGTCGAGACTAATACACCCCTCTATTTTAAACTTCTCCTTCGTCCTCACTTCGAGGCAGTCATAGACCAATCAGAAAAATCCTTATTAATTTGAGGTTAAACATTGTCAAACGTATTTTTTCATTGTTTTAAGAGGACAGGAGGAGATACTTTGCATTAGAAGTAGGGACTAACAACTTGAATGTATAAATAAAATCAGTTGAAAATAGATGGTTTTGAAAATACGTGAGTCGCAGACGATATTTAAAACACAAGCCCTTTTCTTTCCACTAGTGGTCCGTACTCAACCGATTAAAAAAAAATTACAGAATATGTTTGTTAATAGATATGTCATCACCATTTTACTTATTATTATTGTTTAAAAAACTAACTTGATAATATCAATGTTTTATACATACTTTTGAAGCTATATTTTTTATTTCTGGGAAAATTTATACGCTTACAACTTCTAAATCAGAACAGGTAGAGACAGCGGGTTGGGCTCGGAACTAGCGTGTGTTTTACTACAAGCATATTAAGTTTGAAAAAGGTTCAGATTTTGATTTTCGTTCAAAGTTCGAAATGTATTAAAAAAATCGCAAAAATCAAATTTTTTCATATATTTTTGAAAATGAGAACGCTTATATAACAACGTATGCTGATTCCAGTGAACACAAGCAAAACTCTGTACCTCTTCTAGTTTAGAAAATGCGACCAAGGAAGGGAATATAGTTTACAGTTGAGTTTTGCATCACTTCTGCGATATTTCAACGCGTTACTATAGTAGAAAAAAATAATAAAATACGTTACAAAAACGACAAACAAGGCACTACTTACGTTGTTAAAATAATGGAGAAATAGCTCTTTTATTTTGGTGTATTTTGCTAAAAATATTAAATTTTCAACTGTGATAATATACTATTACGCGTATTATCGCAGATGAAAATTTAATATTTTTACTTGTGAACCGGAATTGATCGGCACAGCTCGGAGAAGTTCAAATCTAGCAACTGAATTTATAAAAAGCATTTCGTCAAAGACGCTAAAAAGAAGCGGCCAGAATACTCGTGGCCCGGTCCGGCTTCGCCCGAATTTGTAGATTGTCATTGTTCTTACATCAACTTACGTTGCAAATTTGGTCTTCACGAAAAGCGCTTTTATTTTAACGTGATAATATATAGCCTATGTCCATGCTAAAAGTTAATTCTAAATAGTGGTGAAAGAATTTTTTGAGTAGGTGAAGTCATTCCAGATATTACCTTCCGCATACACACAAACTCACAAAATTCGCACTGTCTCTATATAACATTGGTATAAATAAACAATTACAATTATTACTTTTATGTCTAAAATACTTTTTTGAATATCCCTAGCTCCGTCGAATTTCGACGGAATCATTTTAGTACTAATTTAAAATCGATAAGAGATTAATTATTTTAATTGTTTTTACTTACAAAGCTACCATAACGATGAGGAATAATAAGAATTCTTACCTGAAACAAAAGAAAAAAATAATTAATGAAATGTTTTAACAAATTTTTGAAATTTCACTTTTAATGTGCCTATTAAGTCTTTTTACAAGCTTTTATTCAACTTCACATATTTGTAAGTCAGTCAGTTTGGATCAAATCATAGACTATAATGACCCCAGCTGTTAAGTTTCTATATATAACCTACACTCTATCTTGGATCAAATCTTGTAATTAAAATTTCTAATTAAGTTCTAATTAAGCTAGAGTTTTGAAATGTTGTACGCGTGTCTTCGTTAAAAGGTAACTCAACGTACTTTCAAAATATTTGGTTTCTTAAAAAAATGCACGAGGTAGGTACTACCCTTTTTCCATATACTGAAATTGGAGTGAAAATACAGATTCAGAAAATTAATGTGTTCTCATTATTTACTGAGTCCATTAATGCTTGTTTATAAATTAACAAATTAATACGTTGTCAATAAAGTAGATTCCAATCACAGTTTCTTTGTATCAACCAAATACATCATGGAATCAAAAACCCCGCCATTTCGCTTGCATCTCCAGATAACCTTAATGGTAAAGATTTTTTGTTTATTATTTGTATTTTATGAAACAAATATATTATTATTATTATTATTATTTCTATTCTATTCTCTTCTAACCTCTCTACCGAATGATCTTTCTTCTTTTAATCGACTAAATTTAGTTTTCTCCGATTCTTATAGAAATGCGTCAAAAGATTAGATTAAGCAATACCTAGATGTGAATTTAAAAATTTCCTAAAACCCTTAAACTTCGGACAAATTCGAAATATCCCCTCGACCGGTGTTTGAGGAAAAGAGGACGAATGGAAACTTTACCTATAGATTAAATTGAAGCTGTTTTTTCACAATTGCTTTTCATGACAATATTGTTTTTCGGAAATAGTTCAAGAAACAACTGTTACCGTTATTTCTTCATATAACAAGTACTTGAAAAATTCCAGGAAACTGGGCGACAGGACCATTCCAACTTCAAAAATATTAGACACATTGAAATTTTCTATAAACGTGTGCAATGACGTGGGTAGCGGCTAGTAATAAATATTATGAGTTTTGCTTTTCGTTTGCATGATTACATAATATGGTTTCCCATGTAAATATTAACCAAAGAATGATTGTCAGCTAACTAATTACAACGTTAGAGCGAATATCTCTTCTGCGCATGCGCCGATTTTCCCGAAAACAACAGGACTCTCGAATTTAGACATCTTGACAAAATTTTGTTCCGATCCGCTCAGTAGTCTGACCTGTATTGTGTTTACAGACTAATTGACAAACAGACGTACAGATTATTTCCAAAAATATGTTTTTTTTTAAACTCGGGGGACTTCAAAATGAAAAAATATTGTAAAATTTTGAAAAGTGAATTTTGACCCAAATTAGTACCATTCCCCACTTCTGAATGATAAGAGTCCGATTACGTCACTGAATATTACTAAGGCGCGATTGGCACGTTCGTTGTAATTGACTTAACACAATCTGGTAACAAAAACGCATCGGACCGTATAATGGTTTTATGTTGGTGTACCTGCGTAATTCTGTGTTACCGCCACACATTTTATGTTTAAACACACCATTTTGTTTGTTATATGGCATCAGCGTTAGAAAAAGAGAGAAAGAGATGGAGATTTGCGAGAAAAAAATATGTTTGCTATTCTCAATAAATGGTCGACGTAACAAAACGATAAATCTGCCAGAATAAATTTACGATTACATAATGGATGAAATGGTTGCGGCTACACAAAAGGTTGGAGGAAAGCAATTATTGTACCCAAACAGGGAGACGAATTTGTATACTAATCCTCTAGTGTGAATTAGACAAAACGTCTCGTGAAATCGTAGCTCCAAACAATTTTCTTGACAACTTTTTCGGGATTGTCCCGCATTTATAAATAAACTAGTTGTCATTAATTTTTACATGACGAAGAACATATGTAGGTAACCACGGCTACGAATAGCAAATATCATATTGAATACTAGTCATAACCCGCGTCTCCTCACGCGATATCAGAAATTGTATTTTTTCATTATACTATATCAAATGTCAAAATTTTTAAGTTGGAATGGTCCTGTCGCCCAATTGGCTGGAATTTTTTTTTAGTATATCACTAATGTTTTTATTGGTTTAATTGTATAATATTTGTATTTTTTTTGTAATAAAAATTGACAGTAAGGCCTGGTTTATATGAGAGGCGTTCAACGCGCGTTGGCCCAACGCGCGTTTACAGTTTCTATACAATTGTATAGGACTGTTTATATGATAACGCGCGTTGGTGGCGCGTTGAACGCGCGTTATCATATAAACAGTTCTATACAATTGTATAGAAACTGTAAACGCGCGTTGGGCCAACGCGCGTTGAACGCCTCTCATATAAACTAGGCCTTATTGTAAATTTTATGTAAAAAAGAGGACAGTAGCGTCGAAATGATTTTTTCTCATAGCTATGGGATAAATAAAACTCGCCTTGAGAAAAATTCACTATATAAATTTTTTCTAGGAAACGTTTTCAATTTAATCATTTAAAACACGTCTTTAAAATTGTTTACGTTGAAATTTTAGAATTAAACTTTTTCAATTCCGTTTTACACAATTAATTATACAACGACCTGAAATCTAAGTATAGGAAAACTGTAACAAAGAGAAAAATCTTCGATTCGTTTTGTAAAGAAAAAGTTTTGCTGTATACAGTTTATTTGGATTAAAGTTCTCAGAACGTTTTCTTTTCCAAAGCGCAGTGCCGCAGAATAATGCTTCTTTTCTTTTGTAAGGTATCTGTTTGTATATAATTAAATTAAAATTCGTCTCTTTTCCTTGAGTAACTTTTGCAAAAAAAATAAGTTGCGCTTTTATCAGGCACAAATTTTGCTATTAAGCGGAAGCTCAGACAAACTAAAAGCCAAATCAGGTAAAATGTGTACATTATACACTAACGACCTTAGTTGTCGAGCGTTTGTAACCTAAAGAGTGCAAACAGTTGCGAGGTAGGGGATTTATAAATTCAAATCTTTGATTAACGTCTGAATAGAACTCTTCAAATAAATAAAATTGTCGACCAATTTTCCTCAGACCAATATATTGACAAAAAATGAAAAAATAACAAATCAATATAACATATAAGATGACGTTTCGATCCGGCTTTGGACCTTCTTCAGAAAAATCTAAAAAATATAAAAACGTCATCTTATATGTTATATTGATGTGTTATTTTTTCATTTTTTGTCAATATATTGGTCTGAGAAAAATTGGTCGACAATTTTATTTATTTGAAGGGATTTATAAATATTGCAAAAGAATTTTTCTGTCGGGGGAAAATTTCACTCAAACAGCTCTGATAATAATTTATCATAGTACATTATTAATAAGAAATAATATATAAACATTACTCTAATGCAGAAATTTTTGACGTAATTAATCATCTTAGTTTATAAAAAGACATATCCACAGCGATTGACATTAAAATCATCTAATATATCAAAATGAATGTCTGTTCGTTCGTCTGTTTGGGACATTTGCGTTAATATTAGTGATGTGTCACTCCTGAGCGAGTCGTTCATAATGAACGACTCCTTTCTTGTGAATGACTCACTCCGAGCGCCATTGCTCTATGCTGTGCTGAGCTGTTCTGTACTGTTGCATTCGCACATTTACAGAGCGCACACAGCGCAGGCCACAGAGGCACTAGTGAATTTTGCACGTACGGAGTTATCTTTGCTGAGTCATTTAATGTTGAATGACACACTGTAAGTGTAATAGTTCTAAGCTTACACATTGACGTCGTTGACAAAGATGTAATATTGTAACAATAAACATTATTATTGTTAAGCTTTTATTATACTTTATAGTTTATCCGAAATGCGAAAAATACATTAAGATCAGAATCATATTAAAATGAGCTCAGAGCTGAGTATGTATGATGACAGTTCACACCTCTGCAGTCTGCACACTTGTGTAGTGCGTACTGTCTAGTGTCGCTCCTTTGAACGACTCGCTCTGAGCGACTCTTTTTAGTGAGCGGAGCGCACGGGGCCAGCTCCCAATAAAGAGTCATGTGGACACATCACTAGTTAATATACCATTCACCCGATTACGATAAAACATTGGAGAGTTGTTCTTGCGCCCGCAAAGGTTCCTGGCCAAAAAAGTGAAATGTAAAAATATTGTGTTTTAAAGTGGCACTGCTATACGGTAGAGCTAAGGGATGCACTATTGTTGTCTTTGCCGAGAGGGGTTTTGCTCCGCGAGGCAAGTCTATTACTTTAGTCGCTGCCGTGTTTCATCTCAATCGCGTACGAATCCACGGGTAACGGCTAGTATTTTAATAAAATTTTAATAAATATATGTAAAATTATTTAAAAATAAAAGTTTGTATGTTGTTCCAGGTAATCTTAGAAACTACTGAACCAATTTAAAAAATTCTTTTACCGTGTACAAGCTTACTTCATTAATAACAAGCTATTTATTATAACGCTACGACAAAACAGGGATGATCAGTAAGTAAAAATGTAAAGGAAGTCAGTAAACACGCACGCGAATTTTGACCTGAATGGATGTCCGCCCGCTAGCTAAACTACAATATGAGAAATTTTGTGCTCTTGTTTATTTAATAATTAAAATTATCGACCAATTTTTCAGACAAATGTATTTACAAAAAATATATAAATTCAATAAATGAACGTCAATGTATTGAATTTATATACTTTTTGTTACTATATTTGTTTGAAAAATTGGTTGATAATTTTATTTATTGAAGAGTTCTAATCAGACGTTAATCAAAGATTTGAATCTTGTTTATTTAGTTGTCAAAACCAAAATCTGTCCGGAAGAGGCCGGAAAGTCAGTAATTAAACAATAGTGCAAAACAGCGTAATATCTATGCACAGATAAATATGAAGTTTCTTTACTTTTAACCATAGTCCTAAAATTATACAATTAATGGTGATTTTTTTTCTGCTATCCCCTATAAAATAGCCAGCTTTTCATATTTGTATAGCGTTAATAAAACAAAAGTAATGCGACATTAAAATCAAAAAAGTAAATCACTGTCAAATTCCATTTAAGTCCATATGAACGACAGAGAAGCAAAGTAGGCATTGATTAGTTCCCGCAGATATGGCTAAACGTGAATTGTCAAAAATTATTATTATTATGTGAAAATAAGATGGTTTATAGCTGATACTTACGTGTAAAAATGTAGTATGTATCTCGATTGTAATGCTTTTATGATTCGTGTAACTGTTAAATTCGCTAATTGCTCGTTACGAACACAATGTTACAAACTAGATAAAGTATACAGACTACTATTTCAGCATTTTTAAAGTAATCCTTAATATAATGATGTGATACTATCATTATTAGTATTTTCGTCAAACGGAAACTTCCTAATTGCAGAAAACAAAATCCAATCTGGCGACAACAAAACACTATCGCCGATCAGACATTTGCAGTTCAATGACCAGTTTCATGTGCCGTCTGAAGTCAGCAGATTTACCAAAGGCGAACACCCGCGATGGTGTCCTGTTCCACGCCACTTTACTTACACGCTATCCACGCTATCGCTTGTTGAAATTGTCCTTTTTCACATTAGTTTATATGTTAGTTCAGAAGGATATATTTCAAGTTGTAAAGATCTGTTTTTCTGTCTCTCTTTCTTTGCCACGTTGCCGGATTTTTGCACTTGTAGCAAGACGATCATGCCTTGCACTTGTTTTATTTGTTTAGTCTTTTATACGGAAGGTACGATAGTTTTCTGTTTCTATTACTTGTCAATAGAGCTGATATCTATACGTAAAGAAACAGATTTATTCAATCCTTTACTTTAAAACTCTTACTGCACTATAAATCCGCCTTATACTTTCAAAGTTATCAATTCAGTTTGTTATGTCAACATTTTTTGCTGCCTTTAACCTGTCTCGTGAAAACGAAATGCTTTCTTTTGCCACATGTGCACTGAAAAGATAGTTTTAAACGTGTTGTTAGGTCTTTTTGAAACAACAATACTCTGCATGGTCGACCACAACATGGTTTTATTTTGAATTTCACTTAGCTACAATGAAGAAACAAATAAGCAGAATTAAAATTTTCAATCTGTTTGTGATTAGACGTATTTAGATCTTGTCTTAATTGTATAAAATTTTGTTGATAAATTTTATATCAATAGATCAAATAGATCATTATAGCATGTTTCTCGGTCAATAAAATGGTGAATTTTTTAAATCACAGAGAACACTGAAAAAATGAAAATTATATTTTTATTTATGTTTTAATAATTAGTGTAATTATTCGCAAAAATAAAAAAAAAAAAATATACAAAATGTGCTCTTAAAGGTTACCTAAATGCTTGCGTTAGTTTTACCTGTTTTGCTCAATTAGTTTTCGAGATATGACTCTTTGAACGATAGTCGTAGGTAGGCTGGTTTTTGCTCTATATCTCAAGGTCAAAGGGGAGTGCGGGGGTAACACATATATAAAAAGAGTTCGTACATCAAGTAGATATTAAAACATAAGTTTCGATATAGCTTGCCATTTGGAGGCCAACTCGCCAATCTATCCGGCTATACCCTTTATCGACTGTTGTGCGGTTATTTTATGTAATTTATTTTTATATATTTCATAGAAAATCAATTAGATATTAATGGCGTTATTTGGCGTGCGTTTATAATCTACAATATCAATCTACCTTATTATCTAAGGTTGCAGTTTCAGTTGTATTACGATCTAAATTTTTTTCTAGGTTAAGATAAGCCTAAATTAAAAATATGAATTGATAATAAACCCCGATAGATCTGCCAACAGCCTTTAAAAAATCCTAGATTGGAATGCTGCTGCTTATACAGTGTTTCCATGAACCTTCTACACCAACCAATAAAAAAAAATGGTTGTCTGTAAAGTCGGTTTACGGACGATAGTTTTACGTGATGTGATAACGTATTCCGTAATACATAACCTAAATTTTAGTAGCTGTCAAACTTGGGCCGAAGCATACTGCGCTCTCGCTTGCACGCACAGGGTCAGGCGGAACGTTACACTTTTTCGTGCGTGTAGCTGGTGTTTCATCAATTTATAAGACGTTATCACGTCAAAAAAGTTTCCATGATTTGATCCTAAAGCTCGTAGATTCGATCCCGACGTGGGTCGGTATCACTGTTATTATTTTTTCAGGTTTTTTACAATTATACCAGTTTTTCTTCTGTAGCACGCAGTATAAAATATACAGTCTCTTTTCTAAGGTGAAAACGTCTATTCGCTCGTTAACTAGAGTGATAGCAGGTTAAACTTTCTTGTGTTACAAAATACAAAATACCATCAGATTTGAAACGCTACTACAAGACTAATAACGCGGGAACAATGGTTGAGCCCACACCGGATAGATCATGTCTGTATCTATTTGTCGCGCAGGATTTGTTTTGCCTTTGACGTAGGCGCACGCGCTTGATAGCTATGAATTACCTTTAAGTAAAGTTTTAAGTTACTGTTGCGTGGAAACGGACATTGATTCGGGTGTCGTTATGAAGAGTAAGCGGAGCGCTACTAGAACTTAAAGTGAGACAATAAAAATAGTCGCCGGAATATAAGTGAAAATCGGAATTAAATTGAAAATTACAAAATAGTTAAACATGTCGTCTCATGTGATTCGCAAATATGCTAGGAATTATTAAAAACGCACTCAGCGGAAAGCTTGCATCGAGAGGAATGCACTAAACCTAAAAACTCAAGTGCCGAGCGAAAACGAAAGCTTCGGCAGCGTCGAAAAAGGAATGAAAAACACCAAACGTCTACGATACAGGAAACACATTTTCACGAAAAATTTACGGCGCCTTTCTGTTGATGCGCCAATCAATGAATTCTGCTGGCCGATAGTGTAAATCGCGAGGATTGTAAACTTTATTGGATCTGATCCAGAGTATCCTGTTTAAGAGTTCAATCATGGAAATGATTAAAGTCACGTAGCGGTATCGTGTTTCCGGCAAACGAATCAACTAGCTATGTTAGTGCTTTTATAATATTGCAACGAACTGTCTAAACTGGTAAAGTATAACAAAATCCAGACATATTGCAAAATGGCAGGGAATGATGTGAAGCTTCCATCTACATCCACGAACAAATATTGGGATCCTTTATATGGACTACTCTATCTGGCGGCGAAACTTACAACTATAATCAGGTAAACAGGATTATGAATCGTACTATGAATCGGTACCGTTAATCGTGATTTTTTTTATTATAATAATAAAAATATTGTCTGAAGACACAAGTAATTCAAGAATTACAAGGCGCGAAATTCTATAAAATATACCCCGGCGTTATGTTTGAAAATTGTAGTATATTTTTAACGACACTTTGAGCTTAATAATATAATTTAATTAACTTATTCTACGAAAAAAATTACAGTTGAAAATATTGAAACACAGAAAGGAAAAAATCATTTTAATAATTTATTAATAATTAGTCACAACCAACTTTTTTATAATTATTACCCTAAATTATTAAAATAATTATATTTCCATTTTGGTACATTTCAATAAAAACTTTCTTTTTATTATTATTTTATTTTTCTTGTAATAACATATATCTCTGATGCGCATGCGCCGATTTTCCCCAAAAAATTTACAAAACTTTCATGTAAAAATAGATAAAATAATAAGTCTTTTTAAAAACTATATTATTATTATATAAAACAACATTATAAAAGATATACTCTTTTACGCATGCGCCGATGCTCCCAAAAAACAATAGGCCACTTCATATTTGCATATCAAACATCCTCCCAAAATTTGGTTTCAATCCGCTCATCCGTGGTGTCGGAATGGTAAGAAATGTCAAAAATGACGTTTGCGTCTGTCAAAGTATTATGTTCTAATAATTAGTTATTCATATTGTTAACTCAGAAGGCGTTGCATTTCACAAATATTTGAAATGCCATCCGTTTTTGAACAAATGCAATCGTTTTAATTTAAGACAGAACAAACGTAATCTTTATATTACCATATTAAACCGTGCAACAGAGAGAGATAACCGAAAGATGTTTGCCATCGATTATATCAAATTGAATTTATTTCTAAATAAATTTGTATAAAAAACCTGTTTTGGCAAATTCTGTTGTACGAAATTTATGTAAAATTTTCTCCTCTTTCGTTTAAGACAGGTTTCGAACCGATCTGATTTAAATTGAGTGAGTTATAAGCAAAAAACTTCGTTTTTTCTTTATTGCTCCCCTCTGGGGTCAAAATTCAAAAATCGGGCGACGTTAGGATTTAAGTTACCCGGAGACGAATCGAACAAAAAAAAGTTTTTTAAAATCGGTTAAGGCGTTTGGGCTGTACGCTGGATACAAAAAGCGTGACTCACAGATTCACAGACAAAGCGAGTACATAATATAAGGCGCTTTAGCTTACGCTAATCGCGCCTAAAAAGCGTTGAATAAATTCATAAATGACTTATTATAAAACCTGCGAAGTTTTCACCTCGTGTAAAAAGTTGGTCTGTATAGTAAAAGGCTGTAGTAGTACCACGTCATTTTAATGCAGATGACTAAATATTTTTGCAAGTAAGTAGATATTATACTTATTCTTAATATTGAAAACTTAATTTATTAATTGAATAGTTATTATTATTAAATAACATTAAGAATTTTGATAGAAAAAAAAATAAAGTTGAAAATACATTTTGACAGATGACCATTTTTAGGTTATGAACATATACTTGTTGCAATAAAGTAATGTTTCAATAATATCTTTATAACGTTCATCAACACTGCATTGTTATAATATCTCTACTAGGTACTTTTATTTCATGTGGATTACTCTTTAAATCGAAAGTTTGTAAACAGAAAGCATTAAAAGTCACCTTACTCGAAGGTTCTATTTCACATGAATTTTTTTTCCAATTTTATGATAATACCGACATTAAATACATGTTCCCCTTCCAGAAAATTCCTTTTTTGATTATTTAAATCAGCCCAATCACATATTGTGCTGATACTTATCATTTTATTGCATTTCAAAAAATTCACAATTGCACTGTATACTATAGGGACTATTGGAAATTATACCCTATCGTCGCCATGCTTTTAAAGCTCCGCCCATTTAACGGAACCCAATATATCACATTTTTGTTTTCAATTTTAACAATTAGTATCTAGGAAACTGTAAATAGCACATAGTGGCGTATTGCTGAAATCAAAATTTGATAATCTGTCAAAACAATTGAGGGTTAACATATGGGCTGTACCTAAAGGCCGGAAACACTGCTAGAAACACTGGTTGGACTTCTGATGGCCGGCAGGCTGGGTATGAGGCTGGAAATGACGGCACTGCGGGCTCGCCTGCGAGCTCACAAGATAGATTTTAAAATTAGAACAGAGGATATTTTCTTGCTCTGAACAAGAATCAATCAAGAAACAGCATATTTTCACGTGGGCGACATGAACAAACGCCCACAAACCAACATGGCGTCATTCTGCTCAGAATCAGACAACAGAGCACTGCAGCGTATCGCTGCAGTGCTCTGTGTTTATATTTGAACTGTCACTGCGCGCGCACCAGTCTATCCACAAAACAAGCTTGAAAAGACATCTCGTGTGAAGCAAGCACATAAGGGTAATTAGGAAAACCAGCGTTAGAAAACTAGTAGTCAAATCTAGCAAGGAATCTAGCGGCAAATCCAGCCTCGTGTGAAGTGCTCTTAAGTTTCAGAACTGCTGCATTGCAACGACAAATAAAAGCATATAAAGTAGGCGGACAGAAATGTTAAAATATGGCGCAGAAGTAGGTATACATACATTTTCTGGTTTGTTGATTTTAAAACAAATGCAAATATGATTTAAAGTTACCAACTACGAGAAACTAGCACAATATGGTCGCACTGAATACGTAGTTGATTATTTATCGTAGTATTTGTTAACAGTCAGTTTAATCAGACTATTCGATAACAAGACAAACCCAGTTTGAATAATAATATAACAAAAACTGCTTTGTAAAATTTTTCGTAAGTTTTCTCCATATGGCTAATTTTGTTTTAACTTTAGTTCGTGAAAAAGCTAGTTAATGTATTAATGTCGCAATTAACAAAAATACTTCTTTTAATGAAGGCCCAGGGTTATTGAGGCTAATTAAGACTTTTTAATTTATATTTTTTTAATAACGAACTGAACATTCAATTGATACTTTCTCCAGTTCTCAGATTAGAACCTGGGAACTGAATTATTGTTATTGGAAACCATTGAAACTCACAAATTAAATTAAATATACAACTCAAATAAATAAATGAATGGGATATATGACGCTAGGAAAGTATGTTTGACACGCGACATTCGCACCATCTCGTGTTTGATTTTTTCAAAAGTCGTTCACCCAAAACTTACAAATACATGAAAACCAGCGTTATTCTTAATTATATAAAAATATTTACGCAAAATGTCGGTAAAAAAACTACATAAATGATATACATTTTTACTGTCTAAATTTTTTAAATCTTATTTTTGTTAACAAAATAACAATTATGATATTTTTTATGTATTTAATAATGATTACAGACGTAAAATAAAATTTAATTACCCTTGACGACGTACTGCTGCAGTCCATTTTTTTTTCTCTTTAATTCATAAGAAAATCCAGGAAAACAGTGGAATTGTAATTCTGGATGTTTAGTCGGTGTATCTTTACAATCAACAACACAGCACTTCCGATTTGATAGCTTTATACCCATTTTATTCGATAATTAATCCTTATTAAAATGCACGTATAACATATGACACTAAGGTTTTGACTGAACCAGATTTTAGAAAAAAACTATTCAATTAATAAATTAAGTTTTCGATACTAAAACTAAGTACATATAATACATGGTAAAATAACTAACCATCTGCATTGAAATGACGTGGTAGGTACTATTACAACCTTTTACTAACTTTTTATTTGTGTTTGCACGAGATGAACACTTTGCAGGTTCCACAATAAGTTACTTATTAATTTACCAACATTTTTTTATTATTATTATAATTCATTGACAGTACGATTCCTATACTTGTTTCTCACATGTTATTAGTTAGTACCTAAGTTTCGCCGCCAGATAGAGTAGTCCATATCGCCGATCCCCATATCAACGAATTATTATTAGATTATACAGAATGAATAATTTAAAATGAAACATGCATGAACTCAGATTCGAATAATTAGACCTTGAACATAGCAGATCCTCCATTTTCACGTAGGTATACAATTGTTGTGTTGTTAGGCAGCAACCATAATTTAACTTGCTTTCATTCTAACTAATTATTATTAGATTATTAAAGGGAAATTTATATAATAAGTTGTTAATTAGAAGATCGGCATAAATACGAAAACATAAATAAACCCTCTTGAAAAGTTATTGTCATTTTAAAGTTTAAATTTAGAGTTGAAACGGCACACACAAAATTGATTTGAAAACATCTGTGTGAAGTTATAGTAAAATTTTTCAGCCAATTGGACGACGGGACCCTTCCAACTTCAAAATGTTGACATTTGATATTTAATCTGATATAAAAAAGAAAATAAAATTTCTGATATCGCGTGAGGTGATGCGAGTAATGGCAATATATTTACTGTTCGTTGCCATGGTTACCTACATATCATGTAAAAATAAGTCAAAGCATGCTTAACTAGTTTATTTCTGACAGATCAACAAAACAAAAGAACAGCTGATTTTTCTTATTTTCAACATATTTCCGAGAAACTATAAAGTTTAGAAAAAACATTTTTTAACAAAACTTTCTTGAAAAAATATATAGAATAATAAGCCGTTATGAAAAGTAAACTATTATTTTATAAAAAAAAACACCATTATAGCATATATTATATCTTCTGCGCATGCGCCAATTTTCCCCAAAAACAATAGGGCACTTCATATTTGTATACCAAACATCCTCCCGAAATTTGGTTTTAATACGTTTATCCGTTTGGCCTGTATCGTGCTCACAGCAAACAGACTAACAAACAGACGCACAGAGTTTTTGGACCTCAAAACAAAGAGATTTTGATTGATTTTGAAAAGTGATTTTTGATCTAAACTAGTAAAAAACAGTCATTAGTAAAAAATGGAAAAAAATAATTTAGGTATGTCAATTTGGGATTTGAGTCTGAAAGATCTGAAATATCTAATAATCAACGGCCACGACTATCGATTGTCTTTGATTACAGATACACAAAAATGAACCCCTTCACATGCAGAATAGGCCAGCCTGAATGCATTTTGTACCTATATATTCAAGTTATTGTATAATACGTCTTATGGCAGTAGTGTAGACCCTGGTAGTCGTAGCACATTTTTTTCCATAAATAAAAAAAAATTTCTATGATTCTTAAGCTATAATCTGAACACAAATACGTAAGTGCGTCTTTGTCTCGCGACACTTGTTTGCTAGATCCTTGGCCTGCGTTAAGAAGCATAGCTTAAAAAATCAACATAAGAAGTTTTGAGATTCGGTCATAGATATATTGATTACTTGCGCGTATCAAATCAGCAAAAGTGTATGCAAAACCGCCTTGTTTTGAGACACTGTGTTGTCATTTCTGGTGAACTTTGCATGTGAAACGTTGGCAGACAGACAGGAGATTTGTGCCCAAAGAAATAATAGGCAGCCAAAGAAGCCGCCAAAAGAGATATATATCAAGATAACGAACACGCTCTTTCTCTCTACCAGTATCAACATTCACAAATTTCACTGGCGTAGTTTTCTCCAAAATATTTTTTCACAGAACGAATTTTTCCGACCTTTCCCGGTTTTCAACGTGATTTCTTAGATTTTACCATTCCAACCCACAAGTGGGGAATAGTGCTAGTTTAGATCAAAAATGACTTTTCAAAATTTTACGATATATTTTCGTTTTGAGGTCCCCCGAATCCAAAAAACATAATTTTGGAAAACCTCTGTGCGTCTGTTAGTCTGTGAACATGATACAGATCATACGGATAAACGGATTGAAGCCAAATTTTGGTATGTAAATATGAAGAGCCCTGTTGTTTTCGGGGAAAATAGGTGCATGCGCAGAAGATATATACGAGTGCTATAATGATATTTTTTATAAAATAATGGTATAATTTTCATAACGCCCTATTATTCTATTTATTTTTTCAAGAAAGTTTCGTTAAATTATTTTTTCTAAACTTTTTAGTTTCGTAAATATTTTGAAAATAAAAAAAGTCAGCTGTTCTTTTGTTTTGTAGATCTGTCAGAAATAAACTAGTTAAGCATGCTTTGACTAATTTTTAAATGTAGGTAACCATGGCAACGAATAACAAATATCATATTGAATTATAGCCATTACCCGCGTTACCTCATGCGATATCAGAAATTTTATTTTCTTTATTATATAGTTACTATATCAAATGTCAAAATTTTGAAGTCGGAATGGTCCCGTCGCACAATTGGTTGTAATTTTTCCTTAACAAATGAACAGTTTGTGTTTACGTTGCATAGAAGAAAAATATGTTGTAAGGCGGTACAATTGGTTTAATTTGACCTATCTTTTTTCACAAAAATTTCTAGCCTCCACCAAAATTCCCGGCCATTTCTCTTTCTCTGGTCGGTAAAATTCCCCAACTTTTTCGGGTTTTCCAGGAAGTGTCGATTCTGTTAAAATAATTAAAACTCTTAATAATCAGGTCTCCTCGTTTTTAAAGTGAAACTTTTTTTTATTGTCATGAGAGTAATTTCGTTTAACAATAAAAAAATCAAAAAAACGACAGCTATTATTTTAACAAAAGTAACCGTTCTTAAGAGTCCTGAGTATTGAGAAAGCGATAAAATAATTAATTAGTTCTTTTTTGTCGATAGAAAAAATGTATATAGAGTTAATTTTAGCACTCAAAAGCAATTTAGTTAATTTTTGTCGACCTTATATATAGAGAAATTTAACGAGCAGTCACTGATACGATTGATCCAGCATCTTAGTTGCGAAAAGAAAGTTTGTATTGGTAAGGTCACGTAAGGCGTGTCCATACTAAGCCGATCATACCTGCGTATTTCGTACGTCCACACTCACCGCGAAACATTAGTGCTGGATTGCAGAAAGTATTGTCAAAATTTTTTATTCGACAATGGTCTTAGATTGTAATTTTATAAATTAAAGGCCGCTGCACACGAGGCTAGCAACGCTGCTAGATTCCTTGCTAGATTTGCCTACTAGTTTTCTAGCGCTGGTTTTCTCGATTGCTGTTAAGTGCTCGCTTCACACGAGATTATTTTTCAAGCGTGTTTTGTGAATAAATCTGATGCGCGCGCAGTGACAGTTCAAAATATAAACACAGAGCAAAACGTGTCTGTTGTCTGAATCTACGCAGAATGACGCCATGTTGGTTTGTGGGTGTTGGTTCAAATCGCCCACGTGACAAGATACTGCTTCCTGATTGGTTCTTGCTCATACCTAGCAAGGCAAATAGCCCTTGTTCTAATTTTAAAACCTATTTTGTGAGCTAGCAGGCGAACACACAGTGACGCTATTTCCAGCTTCGTACCCTAGCCTATCGGCCAGCAGAACTCCTAGTAATGTTTCTAGCCTCGTGTACAGCGGCCTTAAGGAGCAGTTTAAAGTTCGCTGCATACGAGGCTAGAAACACTGCTAGGATTTATGCAGGCCGGCAGGCAGGCTACGAGGCTGGAAATGAAGTCTCTGCGGACTCGCCTGCTAGCTCACTAGATGGATTTTAAAATTAGAACAGAGGCTATTTTTCTTGTTAGGTCCTCTGCGAGCTCTGAGCATGAAACAATCAGGAAACAGTATCTTGTCACGTGGGCAACTGAAACAAATGCCCACAAACACTATGTCATAATGTGTGTTCTGTTAAGATACAATAAACACCTACTTTTGTAACCGTTCTATTCACTGCGTGCGTACCGAACCTACCTCCAGAGCAAGCTTGAAAAGAAGTCTCGTGTGAAGCGAGCACATAATAGCAATCAAGAAAACCAGCGCTAGAAAACTAGTATTTTAATCTAGCAAGAAACCTAGCGGCAAATCCTGCCTCGTGTGCAGCGGCCTTAATGCCGTTGAGAAACTACCATTAGATTTTACAGACACAATTACATACCGTTAAAAAAACGTTTTAAAAGCAAGCTTTTATTAAAACAACACTAAAACGTTGCAAACAACAAACTAAAACGGAAATAATGAAATATAAGTAAGAAACCTTTTTAAACGAAGTTTTGTTGAAATGTACTAAAACGCAGGAAATTACAGACAATCAAACATATATAATCATTTTATTATTGTTGGCCTGACCAAAAAGCTTTTCGGAAGAAGTTTAATTGATGTATTTTTGTGAACATATTATCTCGCAACAAGGTCAGATCACAATGGCAAAATTATTTTATTTGTTTGTTTTATTGTCTGTAATTTCCTACGTTTTAGTGCATTTTAATAAAACTGTGTTAGAAGGTTTCTTACTTATATTTCAGTATTTCCGTTATAATTATCTATTTTATAGGCATGACGAGAACCGTCTACCGACTAAAATGAACCCAAACACGGTAGGTACGTATATTCAAATCTTTGATAACGTCTGATAACTCTTTAATAAATAAAATTATTGATTAATTTTTCAGACAGTAGATACCTATATTAACAAATTATATAATTATAATTTATAATTATATAATTATAAACTAATTACTAATTGAATTTTTATTTTTTATATTTTCTAGCTCAGTTCTGAAGAAGTTCCAAATCCGGATCCATACGTTAATTAATTTAATTATAATAATTTATATAATCTGTTAATAGATTATTGTCTGAAAAATTGGATGGGTTGTATATTATAGGTTGTTAAAAATTTGCATAGTAAACTGACTTTCCTGACTGCATAGGGTTGGGCCATGGTTATCTGGTTATTTGTATTATACAGTATGTAAACACGTAAGGTGCACATAGGGAAATTAACATTGGGAAAAAATGACTGGATCCTTGAAATCTTGTTTGTCAATTTGACAGATAATAATATTCTTTTGCAAAGAAGAAAATATTCAAATGATTAGAACATAATCGGACTTTTTTTATTAATGGGACATTAAATTCCCAAAAATACTTAAATATGGTGCGAGATCAAATAATATCTCGGCCAGTTCGCGTTGAACCTAAAGAGATTGGGTCACTGATTTACCAACGCGCATACGTCATACCAGTCAGACAATTTTTGAATGAAATGTTTCCAAACAGATGGAATTGTTTTTTTGTTTTATTTTTGTACAAAAAAATTAAAATAATGATTTATAAGAGCTTCTTATTTTTAAAAAAGCCAAGTAAAATAAAAATAAATCAAAATAAAATAGAAATCCTCAAGATTAGCACGATAATGCAATAGAAATAACAATTAATGCAGTCATGGCTAACTCTGATCCAAGTATTTTTTCCCAATGCTAATTTCCCTATGTGACCTTACGTGTTTACATACTGTATATCGATACTACGTAAGTAATAAGTATGTAAAAAATCAAAGTACTAGATCAAGTGGCAGTGGTTCAAAACCGACATCTAAGATTTGACGCAGACTGAGTGACTGATAAACCTGTGAACATTATAAAAACAAACTATTAATCTTCCCATAAAAGATTGCTCTCCAAGCTTAATTTTAATCAAAATACGTAGAAATAAGTGGTTTCGGCGTGGAAAATGCACAAAAAAATGTCGTTAAACACAGTTTAGAAAAAAATCGACTCAATCGATAAATTATTTTTCGAGTAGGATCGATTTAAAATTCTACTATGCTTTTCTTATGGAGAAATATGTGCGGCCGCCATCTAAGGTTATTGTCAAATCAGATTTTTAGACAATGCGTTTTGCAACCGAGCATGTCTTTAAAATGAGGACGCGGAAAACATTCTGGTTCGTTTGACCATTCCATAGCGCCAACAAAACAACATCGATTACCGATTCGAACTGAAACCAGCGACATCATTCGGGAAGTCGACGGTTACGATTCGGCCCCAACCGGCACGGTCACACATAATAGGGTTATTGACAGTGATTAAAATTAAATATAAAACTGTGTTATAATGAAAGTTTATGGTCTAAAGTATCGTTAGGAATAATTATTTTTATTAAATAAGTGCGTTAAATATATTAAAATAAATAAATAAAATCACGTGATTTCAAACACCAATCACAGCGCGTGACGTCATTAATCAGTCAACATGGCCAGTAGTTGTGTGCCACTGACTGCCATGTGTATTCGTTATTTCTGTTCAGTGTATGTTCTCTGGTGTATTCATTGTACGCTGTCAATCATATTAAATGCAACACTTTGTTGGTTATAATGCTATATGTCACGTTGTACCCGCTTGCTTAGTGTTTACTGATTGCCTACTGTGACGTAGGCAATCAGTAAACATGGCTGTCAAGGTCAATTGACGTTTTGGCGCAGAATTTAAAGTCAAAATAAAAAACAACTAATAATGAGTCCAAACTGTTATATTTATGAGAAAAAATATTTTTTACGGGTACATATATCTTTATTCTTTAATTTTAAATACTTTTTGAAATTTTGTCAATAACCCTATTACCGACGGGCACTGCACAGTGGACAGTCCAACGGCATAGTGTGGCTGGGCCTTTACATCAAATGCAACAAAAAAGGAAAGGGATAGAGAGAAAAGAGAGACTACTGTGTGCGTAAAAGGAAATTCTCCGTTCTCTGCTCTCAAGAAAAACGGATGCAGAGGAAAAAGAGGAAAATTATGAGAACCTATATAAGACATTTAGAAGGCACTTCTCATCTAGTAGGCTGCGGGAAAACAAACGAGAATCGATTAATTCCAACACAAAAGAGTCTCTCGTTTAATTTCTGATTCTGATGTTTTGTTTCAATTTACTTTTTAATTGATTCGACAGTTAAATCCGATAAAAGTTTGTCATCTTAATATCGTCTTTCCGAAACATTCTCTGAAAGTTTAAATGCGTGTATTTTAATGATTGTAATGGACTGATTGTCAGTATATTCTTAATAAAACTGGGTAAATTTTTGAACATTATTATCCACTTTTATTATTCCTTTTGCTGTTCAACTTTTGTCTCTAATTACGCTTTCAAAGCGTCTTTAAATCTCACAAAATCAATGTTTATTTTTTGTCCACTCACAGTTAAGTTACAAAGTCGAAATTTGGCGACCGCGAAGAGTGTGAAGTTTGCCGCCCGAGTTAAACACAACACTTTTTGTAATACGTGTAGCATTATATTATACGCGTAATTTAGCAATCGACAATTAAAAAACATCATGAATGCAGTTTGTAGGTTAGGGAAAACAGTGAGATATAGTTTATAAGCATTGCGCAGGATGGCGCCACTTTCGCTTAATTTCAACACGAAAGCATTGCCCAAGAGACAAAAACACGTTACTTTTTATATTTATTTTCATTGCTGATACTCAGTTGTAATTTTTCGTCTTCGAAAACAAGTATGAAACGTGCCAGTTTCAATGTAATACAAAAACATTTTTTTTTAGATTTTCAACTTAAGACCTGGCGCAGACAGACACTTTTTAACTGCGTAATTATTCGGTTGGCCGGTATACGGGTTAGCGCGTACAGGCTCAATTTATTTTAAAAATGTCGATGACTTTTTGGAATACAAGCGTTGTTGCCAGTCTTATTAGGTTGTAATCTTAAAAATTCCACATTTTATCGAAATAGTAATGAAAAATTAATTTTTTATTAATATTTCGATAAAAAATTCAAACAATTCTATTAGAAAATAAGTAGATACTAATTAATTTTTGAATTTTTTAGATCATCTATTGAATTATAATTTTTGTCAATATTATATTATAATCTGAAAAAATGGTCGAAAAAAAATTATAATACATTTATTTTTCATGTAAGTACTAGTTTTTGGGCCATCTTCAGCTTTTGTAGAATAGCCAAAAATAGTCCAAAAACTAGTTTGCAAAGAATGAATATTTTTGTCATAACAACGGGAATTTTTTTTCTGTAAAAATATATTGCACAGAGAATTGACAATTGAAGTTCATCATTTATTCAGTATTTTTTGACAAAAAAATCTTAAATAAAATTTGAACGATTCAATTCGCAAGTTTTACACCGATTCTAAATGGCCACCAAATTGCGTAAAGTGCCATAATTTACCGCAAGAGGAGAAACAGAAAACAATAATAGATTTTCAGAATAATTATGATTCATTTTCTTAAGAAAACAGGAAAATGTGGCGAGATAACGTTTGAATTAAATGATCCGTATTCAAAAGATCAAGTGCTTTGTACCACGTCATCATCGTGACGTCAAGGTTTGTTTTTGTTTTAAAATGAAGTCGTTCTTTTTGTTCCCATTCATTTTTATCTTTCTTTGTTGCGTAATATAACCATATTTTGTTTTAGCGTTACTTTTGTTTTCTTACAATAAATTTGAATATTCATTGAGGACTTGGCATTGATCTTAATAAATGTTTAATTTATTCTTAACATTTGTTTCGCGTTTTTCTTTGATTTATTCTTTAAGTGAATGCTCGAAACAAAAAAAAAACATCGTTGTATGAACGTGTATAACGTATTTACAGCTTACAGATATATTATATATTAGATAGATAGACAGAAATTATTTATAGCAAGTCAAGTCAATCATTATAACTTGTCTTACTGGAAATAATTTTTGTCAGTTTTGCGTATTGAAATATCCAGTTTAAAAAATGCGAAATCGAGAATTTTATATTTTTTCTTTAAATTCAACCCAATTGCGCACAAAACTTCCACACTCTAATGTGTTACAAACTATACACTTCATAAAAGGTTAATAAACAACACATAAATAAATTATAATACTCCACGTTAATAGGTTAGGTATTATGATTTATGTGGCAACCATTATTAGTTTATCAGGCGAATAAATATTTATACCCTGGCTAAAGGACAGAATAGATTTATACCAGCAGTCAACATAATTATGCTTGGTGAATAGAATTATCGCTATTTATTCGGAGGAATAGCTACCTGAAGAGCAAATGAACCGAATAATTAAATACGGCCATACGAATCACATGTTTTTACAAACTAAATAAAATAAGTAAAAATGTCTCAAACCCGATGCGTAGGAAACAATTCGCTGCAAACCTTCCAACACTCGAGACAGTACAGCACTGGCCGTTTCAGGATATAATCTCAGGTTAACCGAGCACCGAGGTTACGGTAAGGAATAAAGCGCGTAATAGAATAATTTATTTATTCTCGCGGTTAGATTATCTTTACTTATGACACGCCTGTATTGTTAGCTGTTGCTTTTTTATATAATTTTTTGTTAGCTTTTTTTTCAAATTTCGCCGTTCAATTCGTGCAATGTTTAAAATTAAATAGGCGGTTGTGTTTAAAACATTTTTTCCACGATACAACAAGAGACGATGATTTAGTAGATAAAAATCATAATCGAAATGCAACATGAACATAGCGGCGTGTATTCTTGTCACGTCGTCCTTTTTTTCAGATAGTACCTATGCGTGATATAAAATATAAATATACCAGACAACGTACAACAAAACACAGGATGACTAAAACGAACATATTATTTTCAAATTTGCACAATTCTGAATCACGCCTTAGGTATTCAAAGGAGGTGGGTAAAAATAAGCCTTTTTCGCCCAGCATCGTCATGAAAATTCAAAGTTATTATTACGGGATTTTTGGTTGTGAACTTCTAACTATAATGTATAGACTAAATTACTTCAATGCCAGATACAAAGCGGCATTCTATGAAAAATCGCCTATATATATAGGACTAGCGGTCCCGCCCGGTTTCACCCGGGTGTAAAAGAACGAATGGGGAAGGGAGGAACATGAGTACACACATTCATCTTAGTTTAAATAGATGAATGTTGTGTCCAAATTTCATAATGATCGGAGTTACCGTTCAAAAGTTTTTGTCGATAAAAAGCAGTATTTTATACTTTTTTTAACTAATATTTTTTTTTAATTAATTAAACAAAATTAAAATAAATTTAAATGTAAGCCTTAAAAGAAAGCAATGTAGAAAATAAAAAAAAAATAAAAATATATTCGCCCAACGTAGGGCTCGAACCCACGACCTTGATATTGACAGTCGTGTGCTCTACTGATTGAGCTAGCCGGCGTTGTATTCTGGCAACGCTATAATATAAGTATATTTAGTTAGTGCATTTCACCTGAATAGAAGCTTATTTTTGAGATACATTTTTCATTAATGCTCCGCTCCTAATGGTCGTAGCCTGATTTTATATAGCCTATAGCCTTCCTCGATAAATGGGCTATCCAACAAAAAAAAAATTTCAATTTGAACCAGTAGTTCCTGAGATTAGCGCGTTCAAACAAATAAACAAACTCTTCAGCTTTATATATTAGTATAGATAAAAAATATATGCAAGATTACCCGAAGTAGTTAAACATGTCAATAAGGAATTTCAATTTAAAAAAAATCGAAAGCATTACTTTTCACAAAATGTGCCTTATGATCTAAATGATTTGATGTCACCTTAAATTCCTAGATTTTTGTACTTTTTGATAAAATGATACACAGATGTCAAAATTGAAATCAGTATGCGTTTTCTTACAAAAAAGTTAAATTTAATAGAAAAACTCTGACGACTTATATATTTCCAATTTTATCAAAAATTTAATTTTTCAAAGAAGACATTGTAAAAACAACATTTCTTTTTCCATAAATATGTCTAGTAAATAAGTTATGATTAGATTTAAAATTTGAATTGAACGTGAACTTAACAACAAAACACATAAAAAAACTAATAAAGTAACTCTAGAGATGAAAAAACTGTGTATCAAATTTGACACATAAAAATAAGCATGATTCCCTGACAAGAATATCAAACATGGTTTTAATATAAGAACATGCGGATCAACGCTACCAGCTTAACAACAAAAAAGAAACTTAAAATCGATATAGTTGGCATAAATATAACTTATCTAAAGTTGGTATATACTGTATAGGTATAAAACATACGGGAAAACATCAGAGAAAGAAAAATACAACTTCACAGATCAGTGCTAGCACCTTAGGTATGTGTAATATACCTAGACAGCTAGTAAAATGACATCCGCATGAATTATGTATGACACTGTTACCAACCTCATATAATACAACATACCTAGTTGGGGCATCGATGTGTTCTCTAAGCGCTGTACTTTATTGACAACTAGCAGTTGCCCGAGACTTATCTTGCGTGAATGTCGGATTATTCGCTACTGTTCAGCTACCTTTAGTGGAAATGCAAATTAATTATCCTATATCTTCCGAAATGTAATAAATGTTATGTTGACAGTTCAATCGAAATCGGTTTAGAACTTTTGAATGAAATTATGACAATGGCTTCGCTTAAATTGGATGCGTAAAAAAATGTTGTGTTGCTTGAAATTATACGAGTATAATTAACTACATTGTCCGGCTTTACTCGGGCGATCCGATTGTTTGTAAATTTAAAATAATAACTAGTGTGATTGTGGTGGAAGAAACGGGTATCAATCTGCACCTCCACCATTGTAACTGAATCTTCTACTACGTTCCAATAAGCCTGACTTAGAAAAAATAGTAATGTTTGTGTATCTTGTATATAAAACACTAGTTTGAAATGGGTGATTTTACTATCGCTAAACAGGCATGCAACTAATTTATAGAAGCATGTGCAGAAATAGTCTTAAGCTCTTTTGAGACATTCAATGGTTATTATGAATACGACTGGAAACGTATTAAAATATTTCTTTTCGTTTCTTTCATTCTTCGTTTACGTATTTTTAAAGGCTGGTAAGATTACCATTGACTGTTTTTCCCTCAGCGAATTGCTTATGCATGTACGTGTGTACAGTCCGTGACAGGAAAATATATCACTCTTATTGAGGAAAAATGTTACGTTCATTTATATACGAAGTGTACACTACCGATGTCGTTTATAAAAGAAAATTAATGACAGGGGCGGAGACCCTTTACACGGTCACAGTTGTGTTTTATCATTCAATCAATCACTTAAACAACATTTTTTCTTTCATCACCTTTGAACTTTATACTATATAACAAAAATTAAGTGTTTCATTGCAATCTCAATTTTAGTTTTTCTTAGCAAAATTGTTATAGAATCGAATCAGGTGTGTGAAACACTCCTCAATAAAATAGCTGCTTTTCGTGCCTGTATAGCGGTAGTAAAGTGACACAATACTGCGTAAAGTAAAAGCAATTAAATGCATAACATACTCGCTCTACCATTTCCATAGCAAAAGGATGAAAATGAAACACAGTCTACAAATGATAGTGAACTTGCTCAAAATTGATCTATCAAATTTTTTTTTAAATCAGTTACGTGTATATGTGCAAAAATATATGTCTCTCGTGCGTGATGATATATCAGCGCATGTGACTGTTAAAACTTGCTATCTCTCGTTTTTAACATACTGTCATATTTGCCGTAATATGTGTCATCACCCACTAGAAATATAATCTACTATTTTGAATTAGGATGTTTCCAGACGAAACTACTAATGATGATAGTGTCACATCGTTGTAATAAGTATAATAATTTTAAAAACACCAAACGCATTTTTTGTGTGTGAGATCGCAAACGACACTGATCGACGTTTGGTGAGCTGGTTTTGCCGTTAGAATCCTTGCTAGATTTGGCTGCTAGGTTTCAAGCGTGCTGTGGCGCTGGGCTTAGTGATGACTTCTATATGTTCGCTTCACGCGATGCGTGTTTTGAACCTGGGGTGGTAGATGTGTTTGGTTCGCGCACAGTACCAGTGCGAATGTTAACAAAAGTAAACGTTTATTGTCTCTGCACAGAACACACACTATGACGCCATGTTTGTTTGCGAAGGTTTGTGCATGTTGTCCGCGTGACAAAATACAGTTTTTTGATTGGTTTTTGATCAAAACAGGCAGACAAACAAGCACAAAAACAGCACCGGTTCTAATTTTGAAATTCATCTTGTGACCTCGCACGCGAGCCCGCAGTCATCTTCACGGCGAGCCCGCAGTCATCTTCACGGCGAGCGCGCAAGCGGTAATTCCAGAGGCAAAACCAGCCTCGTGCTGTAACGGGTCCAATTAGACACGTCATATTTATTTATAAATAATACTATGAGGATCTGCGATATAAACTACTCTTCTGGCGGCGAAACTTACTAACTAACATGTGAGAAATAAGTATATGAATCGTTCTGTCAATGAATACTGTTAATCGTGATTTTTTTTATAATAAAAAAAAAACGTTGATAAATTAATAAGTGACTTATTATGGAACCTGCGAAGTTTTCACCTCGTGCAAACACAAATAAAAAGTTAGTAAAAGGTTCTAATAGTACCACGTCATTTCAATGCAGATGGTTATGTTTTTACCAACTAAATAGGTATTGTACTTAGTCTTTGTATCGAAAACTTAATTAATTATTCATTGAATAGTTATTATTATTAAATAACATTATAAACTTTAATAGAAAAAAAATAAAGTTGAAAATAGATTTTGACAGATGACTATTTTTAGGTTGGGAAATTACCTGTTGCAATAAAGTAATGTTTCAATAATTATGTTTGCAAGGTTCATCAACACTGCATTACTATAATATCTCTATTTTCTACTTTTATTTCTTGTGGATTACTCTTTAAATCGGAAGTTTGTAAACAGAAAGCATTAAAATTCATCTTACTTGAAGGTTCTGTTTCAATTGAATTTTTGCCTAATTTTATGATATGGCCGGCATTAAATATACACTCCCTTTACTATATCAGGTTCGTTCCAAGCAGCCAGCGAACGGGTTCGAAACCGTCACCCGCATACGCAGTAGCTAAAACGTGTTCTAAAATCGCCACTAACAGCTTCGGTTTACCTAGTGCGCATGCGGGTCACGGTTTCGAAACCGTTCGCTGGCTGCTTGGAACGAACTCATATGGGAAATGATATCCAATCCTCGCCATGTTTTTAAAGCTCCACCCATTTGGAGGACCCCAATAAAACATAAAATTTGTTAGTCTCAGTCCACCTCTGTTTGAACTTCAATTACATAACACATCATTAATTGCACAATATTTTAAGACATTTTTAAAATATTTAAAAATTCGTAATTCAAAAAACTCATTCTGATTTTAACATAAAAGGTATAAAGGTGACTCAGCGTTTAAATCTAATTATTTATTTTAAAATCCTTAATTTTCATAAGATAAAAATATCTAGAAAGGATTCCGTCGTCGTGTTGCCGACACGCGCTTGGTAATCAGTTTTAAACATTATTAGAATTTTGTGTCAACCGGGTGGACTGAGGCTAAATAATTATTTAATTAAATATGTGAATCAATTTTAAATTAATTTCTTTAAAATAATTTAACCTGCACCCTCCTTCTACTGCAAAAGAGGTCAGGTTATAATACGCAGTGGCCTTCAGCTAATTAATCAATTACATTATAGTAGTACCGCGACTGTACTCCTTTGTACGTGTCACAATCACTACTTCCATGACGCTTTTTACTTAGGTATACTGCGCCAATTGAGTCAACAATATTGTTAACATAAACACCAAGTATGTTACGAATTTCGATAAACAGGGCATGTTTTATCCAAAATTCTGAACATTTCTACAGTTGCCTACCCACTAAACAGTTTGTTAAAAATCTACATAAATAAAACGAACACCGAATGAATAAATTTTAATGTGATTTACTTTTGTGTAAACATACAAAACATTGGCTCGTACTTTGGAAAAAACTGCATAGAATATACATTCATTATTTAAGGTTTTTTTGTGTAGACAACATGCTTTTTATATGTCTACAAATAGGTTACGGTGTTACATCAGCTTGAATAGAAAACTGCTGACTGCAAACGTATCAAAGGTGAAGCGTCAGATCAAATTAGATAAATAATAAGCTCCGAGTGAGGTTATTATTACCTGTTTGCAAGCAGTTTTAGCGATAAAAGTTAATGCTAATTCTACTTTCAAAGTAAAAAGCCATGCTAGACCTATACTTTCAATTTTTAAAGTCAACGTTAAATCTACTTCGAAATTCGTCGTCAGATCTGATTTGAATGCAGAAAACCAATGCTTAATCTATTCCCAAAGTAGAAAGCCAATACTAAATCTAAAAGACGTTATCTTGAATATTTGAACATTGTTAACGCCTGACGGAGACAGGCTTAACTACCAGTTAAATCTACTTTCAAAGTAGAAAGTCACTGCTAAATCTACTTTGAAAAAAAAACGAACTAATGCTAAATCCATTTTGAAAATGGAAAGTTAAAACCAAATCTATTTATTTCAATGTAGAAAGTCACCGGTCAATCTACTTTGAATGTAGAACGTTGATGAACATGCTATATTAAAAGTAGTTTTCTAATTTTTATCGGAATCGGAACATTAATCTTTTAACAACAGTCAATTTTTTATTTCCACAATTTTCAATTTATGAAATAAAAAAGTGTTATAGATGATTTACTTGATACAAAGTACATACATTTTTAGATATTACACTCTTCGCTGTCAGCAAATCTACATTAAAAAGTAGTTTTTCAGGAGAAAAAATGAAAAAAAAAATTGTAAATGTATGTTCCGTTTAACATGTGCATAACATTGCAGTGAAATATTTACTACCGAAAAAAATGGGAGGCTGCTTTAAATTTTAGAATTTTATCTTAATTCTAAAACGACTAAAAGTCGATCTGATAATATTTCAATCTATACTAACAGTTTTATATTTAACTGCTTCAAAGTAGACTCAGCATACCAGAAACTTAATATAATTCTTCCGTTAGTTGTCAGTAGATTAAAACTGTTTTATTTTAGTGATGCTAACACGATAACTTAAGAAAGGATTACACTCGGCTCCGATACGTTAAATCTACTTTGAAACTAAGTCTACTCCGAAAGTAGACTTAGTTATAAAAAACCAAGCATAAATCGACTTACAGTAGAACGCCGATTATCCGAACGCCGATTAACCGAATCGCCAATTATCCGAATCGGTCCTAAGCGTAATATAATAAATTAAAACCAAGTAATTTTTCAATAAAAACAAGTTTTGTGGGGACGCAAGAATACAAGTCGAAGTTGGAACTGGTTGGAGTCCAGATATATTTCAACTGTTATGGTTGAAAGCTAAAGGCAAGACACTACATGTTTTTCGTCCGATTATCCGAATCGACCCCGGTCCCAATTAATTCGGATAATCGGCGTTCTACTGCATTTGTAATTTTATCAAATACTCGCACATGCCATAGAAATCACAAATAAATGCAAAATAGAATAATAAAAATGGATGACTCTGAAGCTGTGCTTTAATGACAACGACATGTAATATGTCTGATAGATTCTGTTTCTCTCTTAATCAACCGAAATGAAGATATTGTTTTGTTACGTGACTCGGCGTCGTCGCCGCAATTTAACTAACAAATTCTATTCAGTGTATTAGTAATGACGCACGCACAGACAAAATGGTTAAATCGTTACAATTCTAATTGAGTCGGTTGATTCAGAAAGGGACCATTATTACGAAAAGATCGCTTTTAGAAAACTATTCAAAATAAAATATTATCAAAAATTGGTTGTCTGTAAAGTCGGTTTACGGACGATAGTTTTACGTGATAACGTATTCCGTAATACATAACCTAAACCTCCCAAAATTTGGTTTCAATCCGCTTATCCTTGGTGTCGGAATGATAAGAAATGTCAAAAGTGACGTTTGCAACTTACAAAGTATTATGTTCTAATAATAATTAGTTATTCCAATACTTAACTTAGAAGGCGTTGCATTTCACAATATACTAATGTCAAAAAATTGAATTAAACATTAGAAATGCAGCCGTTTTCATGTTAAGACAAGACATACGTTTGCTTCTAATTTCCATGTACGGCAAACAAAGACAACCGACCGCGTCGCGCCATGCATTAGACAACATTGCATTTATACAGCTATTTTTCTATATAAATTTGTATAAAATATTTTTCTATATAAATTTGTATAAAAAAACTGTTTAGGCAAATTCTGTTATACGAAATCTATGTAAAATGTTCTCCTCTTTCGTTTAAGACTGGTTTCAAACCGATCTGATTTAAATTGAGCGAGAAATTAGCAAAAAGCACGCACAGGGTCAGGCGGAACGTTACGCGTTATGCGTTATGCGTTACGCGTTACGAACGTTAGGAACGTTACGTTACACTTTTTCGTACATGCAGCCGGTGTTTTATCAATTTATAATATTGGTGATTCATCAATTTATAAGACGTTATCACGTCAAAAAAACTTTGTTATTGACAAACTTGCATTGAAGTCACAACTCACGCTTCTATAATAATTTATAAACCTAAATAATAAAAAAAATCTAATCAAAACTTTCCATTAAGAAAAAAATTAATTGAATTTTATTTTTCAAATAAATAAAATTGTCGACCATTTTTTTCAGACTATATGTTGACAAAAATAATATAAAAATATAGATCAATACCTATATATTGATTTATATTTTTATATTATTTTCTGTCAATATATAGTCTGAAAAAACTGGTCGACAACTTTATTTATTTGAAGAGTTCTATTCAGACGTTAATCAAAGATTTGTATTTTATTTTGTTCCTTCAAAAATTTTACTATTTTTCTCTAAAACTGAAATAGTGAATATGTCCTTATTTGAAATAGTAACCTCTGAATTCACTCCCGGAATAGTGAATTCAAGTAAAATTCACTGTCGGAATAGTGAACCTTTGATTTTATACGTATCGCTTGTGGCGCCTCTATACAGTAACTGTACGTATTATTATTCATTCGAAACGTTCTATAATAATAGCGCGTGCCTTGTAAACTGTTAAACAAACAAGTAATATAATCGATCAGGTGAGTTAATTAGATTATTTTAATTACATTTTCAGAGATTCAGGGTAATGCATTGCGTATATATGTCGCCGGGATATTGTCAAACCCGTGATATTATAATTTCACTTAGTGAAATTATAATATCACGAATCTTTGTCAATCGTGATATTGTAATTTCACTAGTGAAATTACAAAATCACGAATTTGACAATATCCCGGCGACATATATACCTACTATTCTTTTTTACCAAATTTAAATTACAGTCAGTGACATAGAATCATAATAAATAACAATAAATTAAGGTTAGGTTTTTTTGACGTGAATTATATAATTTTCTATTTTGTATTCAATTTTTAATCGACTTGTAAAAATATAAAAGTTAATTGTACTAGTGAAAGTAACGAATGAATAAGGATTTTAAAAAATGTAACCAAAAAACAAAAGAACTTTAATAATAAATTAAAACTTGCAACTCCTTTCCCTTTATCATTAACCCGTTAAACTACTCTTGACCTTGTAATGAAAACTTGTCAATTCGAGAAAACAATAAATGTACTACAATCAATAATTTTAATAACTTTTATTTATTTCAGAGGATTCTGAATCTGTTACAATCCTTTGCCTTGATAATTTAATTTATAAAAATTTCACTATTTCACTAAATGATTGATCACTATTTCCAGTAGTGATTTGATCACTACATCAATAAATGACTTGTTCAATGCTCACTATTTCAATGAGTGAATATTCACTCATTGACAGTGGTATACTTTTAACTATTTCAAATAGTAAATATTCACTGCCAAATAGTGATTTTTCACTAATCAATCCGGTTACATCTGATCCGTAACGATCTGTGTTAGCTGTACTCGTTGTTTATTTAATAACTTTTTAAATGTTTATTGTAAAATTTAGATTACAAGTTGCATCCAGTTATTTTGAATCAATCGAGTCATGATACTCCTTGAAATTTTCTCCTCAATGTTGGTAATATTAAATACATGAATGTCTACACTCTATATAGCCATACTCTATTATTGAGGTTTATAAAGGTTCAAAGGCCTGGAATAAGGGCTGCAATTTAATTAGCAGAACGAGAAATGAGATATATATAGAATACCGATGTGTCTAAATATATAACATTTGTATTATTGATCATGTACAATGCAATCAAACCAAAATAAATTTATATTTACATAATATTACATTATAAAATCACCGTTATTTGTTACAATTAGCAATTATATAACCCTATTTATTAGTTACATTGTATTTTTTTTATTTACTTAATACTATCTTTTATGACATGTTATAAACAGGTTGTTCAGATGAAAATTTCCACGCATTTTTGAGTTAGAAACTGGAAATTTTGTTATGCATAACCGATAGTAGGGCGTAACCTTACGTAGGTGTCGAAATTTTGAGCCACACCCAACCACCCTCGACATACACAACTTTATAGAAGGAGATTTATTTGGATGATGAACAATTGAAAAATAAGCTTTACAAGAGTATCGCTTGTGGCCAACGTTTCGAAAAATATATTTTCATCATCACGGCCTCAATGCAAGTTGAGATGGTAAATTGTGCAAACTATTGTAATATACATGATCATTTATTATGAATTCAACAGTTTTTTAAATTTAAAAATATCATAAAGCAGTATTTTATTTTTTATATATACGAAGGGTATGTACTGAAACCATGGAGAATTTCGAATATTTAGCAAATATTAGGTATATGTCAACTAGAAATAGGTACTGCTTGTTTGTAGTGACCTTATAGCCAGAATGCTCGTCGGCAAAAATTTTACTGACACATACTCTCCTCAAATTTTGTATATGGCTTCATTAGGCCTAGTCTGACACCTATTTCCTCTATAACTTCTCTTGATTTTGGGGCGTTTTTCCTCTAAATTTCCCGAAAGAAAAAAAAATTTAGACACTGTTTGTTTTTTTTAATTGGATAGCTTAAAAACTTCAACCAAAACGCTAAAATAATGTTCTCTGACAAATGACATGAACCATTTAAAATGTCTGACACCTCGAATATGCTCTACATATTCGAGGTGTCAGACATTTTAAATGGTTCATGTTATAAACAGTATCTATACATTTTTACATGTCGTCAAAACGACATCTTTCGGAAAATTTAGAGGGAAAACGCCCCAAAATCAAGAAAAGTCATAGAGGAAATAGATGTCAGACTAGGCCTAATGAACAAAGTTTGGAGAGAGTATGTGTTAGTAAAATTTTTGCCGACGGGCACTCTGACTATTAAACCCCCCCGCCTCCAGAAATAAAAACAATACTGTAACATAATTAGCCTTGGACTCGAAATGACTCGTGTGAATTTAGCACAGTGTTTTGCGAGAACTTGGCCGGCGCACTCCGTGCGCTATGATATTAGCAAGCTTGACATACACGTCATGTAAGTTGGCAAGACTGTATGATCTCTTCTAAACCAGCAATAGCAGTACCACGACTACCAACCGTTCAAGCATTGGAACTAACGTTATACTTCATCGCGCTTTGATCATTGTGTTAGGTATATTACAGCACCCCCTGTCTATGACAATATGTAATTAACGGCAAGGATGTGTTCCGTCAAAATTGGCTGCACAAAACACGCTTTTGTGCTCAATTTCGTATATATATCTGTAATGAGCCAATTTAATGTTCTTGAGTACACTGAAGTAGGGCGACACATAAGGTTTGTTCCTACAATAATAGATTTGTTTCAACAGTTAATGAAGTTTTCATTACATTACGACATGAAACAGTTTCAGAAACATAATTTTAAAAAAATGGCTTCATACACGATAAAAGCAACCTTAAGGCCGCAACACACGAGGCTGGATTTGCAGCTAGATTTGACTACTAATTTTCTAGTGCTGGTTTTCTTGATTGGTTGTATGAGCTTGATTTACACGAGACGTCCTTTCAAGTTTGCTTTGTAGAAAATTTGCATAACGCTATAATTTTTCATTGTGAACAACTTTTCTTAGTGACACTTTTGCGTACTATGAACGGAAAAGGTACTTTACCTGAAACGAAAAGAGGTTTTGCTCAACTGTAAAGGCCTACTTGATTTAAAAAAATTGAAAGTAAACTAAAAATAAGTTTCAGCAGGGCGGAATCCCAAAATATGAAATTCCAATTATAAAATTTTTGGTCAATCTCACCTATTGTGAACTCAATCCGGGGACACACTGTATATGTATAAACATTTCCAAAAATGGTGCTAAACTTCTTAAGAGACTATGAAACATCGAGAAACCTCTAGTGTAAGTGCCTTATGGCAAATACACTAATAATCATTAACATGCCTCTTATCTATACTAATATATAAAGCTGAAGAGTTTGTTTGTTTGTTTGAACGCGCTAATCTCAGAAACTACTGGTTCAAATTGAGTAAAATTTTTTTTGCTGGATAGCCCATTTGCCGAGAAGGCTATAGGCTATATAATATTACGCTACGATCATTAAGAGCGGAGCTTTAATGAAAAATGTTGCAAAAAGTATCTCAAAAATAAGCTTCTATATTCATGTGAAATGCACTAACTAGATATACTCATATTAGTGATGAAAGAACACAACCTCAGGTAGATCAATCGGTAGCGCATGCGACTGTCAATATCAGGGTCGTGGGTTTGAGCCCCACGTTGGGTGAATATATTTTTATTTATTTTTTTTATTTTTTACATTGCTTTTTTCTAAGGCTTACATTTAAATTTATTTAAATTTTATTTAATTCATTTAAAAAAAATATTAATTAAAAAAAGTTTAAATACTGCTCTTTATCGACAAAAACTTTTGAATGGTAACTCCGATCATCATGAAATTTGGACACAACATTCAACTCGGTAAACTAAGATGAATGTGTGTACTCATGTCCCTTCATTCCCTATTAATTCTTTTGCACCCGGGTGAAACCGGGCGGGACCGGTAGTCAAAAATTTTCGGATACACACTTGAGTTTCGCCCAACCACCAACCAGTATATTATCTATTAATAATCGGCCGATTCCTGTGGAGCACATTATGCAAGCAATAAAATTTAATTCACTGTGAAATTGAGTGAAATTGCTCGAGTTTCAGTCTCGATATATCGACTCATGTTACGTTATAAGATCTGAAATATGCATATTTCATTTGATAATACAACGCATATTTTATTGAAGACGAAATATTCATTTTAAAATTAAATTTTCTGAATAATTTCAGATAATTAAGGACTCAAATCAAACATATTATCTTGTTTCTTTTGAGAACGTATCTTCTTATAACGCGGTGAAAATTTTAAAGTTATTACTGATTCACTGAAGCAGTAATGCTGATCGCAAAATGACGTAGGCATTTGTTTTTCAGCATACATTGACAACGTCAACTAAATGATGTGATATTCTGCGTCCGGGAAGATAAATAGTTACTGTGACAGTTAAAAACCCTCATGCATACGCAATGGTCGACTTAATGGTTAAACAACGGTAAATATATTTGTGAACCCGGCAGAGTATTTTCGTTTGTGTATTCAATAGGGTCACTATTGCCTCCAAACAAGCACGATTTTTCACTTGTTAACTTAAAAATTAAACGAATATTTTTTTAAAACAAGCTTTTATTAGTAATTGTTAATAAAAAAGAACTAAAAAGTTAGAAATAATATTACTCCGATTAGAAATAAGCCGTTTAACACGTACTTATCACAGCAGTCTTAATTTTTAAATAAAAACGTTGTTAAGTTTCGAATTGCACTTATGTTCTATGTTAAGTTTCGAAATGCACCTAGGTCTGTTTCACGATGTGATCGGGGGAACAGTGCCAGCAGTACAGTGCAGGCAGGACGTCACTTGCTGACAAGCAGTGAACACATTGTAATAATCAAAAAGAAAAATAAAGATAATTTGTGAAGTGTTATAATTTCTGTGATTAAGTTAAAATTACAGTCAACTATATCGACAGTAAACATTGGTCCTTCGAGCACGGATGTTAGATTTCAAAAATTTGACGCCGAAAATAAACCGCATCACAATTATAACCAAAAACACAGTGGATCAGTGGAGCAGTAGTCTCGCTACGCAGCTAACAAACTCGTATGCAGCTTTGGAAGTTGAATATTCCACTGGACAACTGATCGTACCTACAATAAAAAATACATTATTTAAGCCACGTAAGTGCAATTTTCCTTAATTTTACTTATCATTGACTGATTTAAATTTCCTTCAAACTGTAAATTGCAATAATTTACATTTTACTGCGTATTAAAAATACGCAACAATTATTAACATTTTGTCAACAATGGCAAATAAAATTACAAGTTTAATTCGCAAACGCGGATCAGTGAAACACAAATTAACAAACTTCATTACAAATTTGGAATCAATTAAAGCCGAATTTGAACAAAATTCTACATTAACAGAACAGACCCGTATTCAGTTGGAAATACGAGTAGGTAAAATTGAATTGGCTGCTCAAGAGTTTGAGGAAGTACAAACTGAAATTGAATTAACATGTGATGATGACGCTCTTGAGTCACATTACAAAGAACGAGATGATTTCTTAAATTTACACACCGAACATGTCGCGGTAGCAAAATCTATGTTAAATATATTTATCAAAGAAACAAATGATAGTGTTGCTAGTTCGAAAAGTTCTAAAGGTTCAACAAGGTCAAACAAATCTGCTAGTTCCATATGTAATATACGTCTACCAACAATCAGTTTGCCAAAATTTAGTGGCAATTATGACTTCTGGCTTGAATTTAAAGACACTTTTGAATCACTTATTCATTTAAACACCTCAATAAATAATATTCAAAAATATCATTATTTACGCGCTTCTCTAGAAGGTGAAGCTTTGCAAATCATACAAAATTTAGAATTCTCGTCAGAAACCTACACAACAGCATGGGATATACTTTGTAAAAGGTTCAATAACAAACGTTTGCTGGTTAATAATCATATCAAATCACTTTTTCAATATGAGCCCTTAACAAAAGAAACATCAACAGGTTTAAGAAATCTCTTAGATAACATATTCAAACACATTCGCGCCTTAGGCTCTCTTGGACAAGATACCCAAAACTGGGATCCGATTCTTAATTTCATAATTAGTTCGAAATTTGACAAAACAACGGCCCGCGAATGGGAAAAATACAAATGCAAAAATGAATTTCCAAAATTCACAGATATCCAAGAATTTATTAAAGGTAGGGCTGATCTGCTAGAAACTTTGGAAGTAAATCTTAAAACACCTAATAATGCACGTTCTTTAAGACATACGGCAATGGTAAATTTAAACCCTAAATGTAATTACTGCAAGGAATCACATTTAATTTATGCATGCCAATCATTTCGTAACTTAACGACCCTTTCCAGATGCGAAAAGGCTAAAGAATTGAAACTTTGTAAAAATTGCCTTTGTACAGGACATAATGAACAAACGTGCCGATCACGGCCCTGTAAAAAATGCAATTTAAAACACCATACACTTTTACACATCGACCAATGCCCCGCGCAGCAAATGCCGGCACCCACACCCGCGCAACAGATTTCATTGTCAAATTATAATACAAACAATTATGTGTTGTTGGCCACCGTCGCACTTATTATTTACGATGCTAGCGGCAATGAACACACGTGTCACGCATTATTGGATTGTGGATCGCAATCGAATTTCATTTCAAAACGCTTGGCCAGCGATTTACAGCTAAATCGAACAGAAGCAAATATACGAGTTTCTGGTTTAAATAATATTACTTCAAACATTCTTTCTAAATGCAATGTTCGCATTAAATCGAGATATAACGATTTCACGGCCACAATGACGTGTTTTGTCACTCCTCAAATTACAGAGGAATTACCTAGTACTAATCTAGATGTTACATCGTGGAATATTCCCACAAACATAAACTTAGCAGACACTAATTTCCACAAATCAAAACCCATTGACCTCTTGATAGGGGCCAATTTATTTTGGAAAATCATCAAATACAAAAAAATCTATTTAGGTAAAAACCTACCTATTCTACAAAATACTTCATTGGGTTATGTTGTCACGGGAAGTGTTAACACATATGTAACAAACACATATTGCAACTTGCAAACAGAGTCACTGCACAATGATTTGCAAAAGTTTTGGTCCTTAGAAGAATGCAATAAACAATTATTGTCTGAAGATGACACAAAATGTGAAGTTTTATTTAAAAACAGTGTTACTAGGGATGTCTCAGGGCGTTTTATTGTAAGATTTCCTTTGAAATATTCACCTCAAATGCTAGGTGAATCCAAAACTACAGCAATAAAAAGATTGCTTTCATTAGAACGCAAATTTAAAAAATTTCCGTTACTAAAAGAACAATATTGCCAGTTCATGAGTGAATATAAACAGTTGGGACATATGTCACTTGTGAATACAGACAACTCGCAATGCTCATATTATTTACCCCATCATGCGGTGTTTAAAAATGAAAGTCTCACAACTAAGATTCGAGTCGTTTTCGATGGGTCTGCACAAACAGACTCCGGTAAATCATTAAATGACCTACAATTTAAAGGTCCTGTTATACAAAATGATTTATTTGCTATTCTCATTCGGTTTAGACAACACAATTATGTAGTTACGTCAGATATAGCTAAAATGTACAGACAAATTTTAATTCACCCTGAAGATAGGGATTTACAAAGAATCATTTGGCGTGACAACCCTTCAGATGATCTTAATGTTTACAAACTGAACACTGTGACATACGGCACAGCAAGTGCACCTTATTTAGCAATAAGATGCATTCGAAAGTTAGCAGACGACACTCAAACTGACTATCCAGTTTCAGCTGAAGTTATTAGACGAGATATTTATGTCGATGACCTAATTACAGGGTTTTCAATTAATGAAGACGAGGCAATTCAGGTATGCAAAGAAATTTCACAAATTCTGAACTCGGCCTGTTTCGAATTACGAAAATGGGTGTCTAATAGCAAACTAATACTAAATGAACTACGAATTGAAACAGATCCTATAAGTGTTGTAAACTTAGGTGAACACGAGCAAATCAAAACTCTCGGAATACAGTGGGCTAGTACCCCAGACATATTAACTTATCAAATTACTGCGCAATCAAACACATTTGTCTCCAAAAGACTAATCCTTTCAAACATTGCAAAAATTTTTGACCCACTTGGGCTCGTAAGTCCATGCATCATTCTTGCTAAAATAATTATCCAACATCTTTGGACCTTAAAGTTAGATTGGGATGAAGAAGTTCCAATTGACATAAACACAAATTGGAACTATTTTCAAGATAGTTTAAAACAATTAAATAATTTACAAATACCCAGACACGCTCTATTAACAGAATATTCTCACGTAGAATTACATGGTTTCTGCGACGCGTCAGAAAATGCTTACGGAGCATGCGTGTATATACGAAGTGTAAATTCAAACAATAATTATTGTCAGGTAACCTTATTATGTGCAAAAACAAAGGTTGCACCATTAAAACCCATTACCATGCCTAAATTAGAATTATGTAGCGCACTTCTCTTATCAAGACTTATAAAAATTGTTACTGATGCCTTAACAATTAATCCTAAATGTTATCTCTGGAGTGACTCTCTAGTAACTTTACACTGGATTCACACAGAACCTTACAAACTACAAACATTTGTTGCAAACCGGGTTGGAGAAATACAAGAACGTACCTTTATACATAAATGGAATCACGTAGCCTCAAAGGAAAACCCCGCTGATTTAGCATCTCGCGGTGTTTATCCAAAGGATTTATTAAATTCCCAACTTTGGTGGAATGGTCCATCATGGTTATATACCTTTAACGAATCTTTACATAGTACAGTATTCATTCTACCAGAAAAATTTCCGGAAATGAAAAAACAATATGTTCATTTAACAATAAATGATGAAGACAGCTTATGCCTGTTTAAAAGATACTCAACCCTCACAAAGTTACAACGAGTAACAGCATATTGTTTACGATTTTTGCACAATTTAAAATGTGCTAAAGAAGAAAGACAAATAGGACTTCTTACAATGCAAGAAATAAATTTTGCCTTAACTAAACTAATCAAATTAAGTCAAGCTGAGTCATTTTCAAAAGAAATCTTACTCCTAACAAAAAATGATTGCTTAAAGTCAAATAAATTACAAGCTTTATCACCATTTCTCGACTCAAATAATTTACTAAGAGTAGGTGGACGACTCAAAAATTCTGAGTTAGGCTATGCTGCCAAACACCCAATACTGTTAGAAGGTAAACACTTGCTGACAAAATTAATATTTGAGCGTGAGCATATTAAATTACTTCATGCTGGTCCTCAGCTATTGCTTTCCTCAGTTAGACAACTATACTGGCCTACAAATGGCATGAGTATAGCGAAAAGTACCGTCAAAAAATGTATAAGGTGTTTTAGATTCAAACCAGAAGTGACTACCCCCTTTATGGGTGACTTACCAGCTGCCCGTGTTACAGAAACGACACCATTTTATACCACCGGAGTTGATTATGCCGGCCCCTTTTTTGTCAAACATAATAAGGGCCGTGGAAGTAAGCTCTCTAAGGCATATGTTTGCCTATTCATTTGTTTTTCAATAAAGGCAGTACATCTGGAACTAGTGACTGACTTAACAACAGAAAATTTTATTGCCGCTTTACGGCGTTTTACATCGCGCCGAGGTATACCAAGACATGTTTGGTCAGATAATGCTACCAATTTTGTAGGAGCTGCCAATTCGCTAAAGGACCTACAAGGTTTTTTTAAAAATTGCAATGATGAAATCATATCAATGTGTAGCACTCTAAATATAGAGTGGCATTTCATTCCCCCCACATCCCCACATTTTGGTGGATTATGGGAATCTGGTGTTAAAAGTGTTAAAAAACACTTATTAAAGGTTGTTGATGATTCTAAATTAACTTATGAAGAATTCCAAACTGTATTAGTTCAGATAGAAGGAATTTTAAATTCTCGTCCTCTGTACCCAAGTTCATCAGACCCAAACGACCTTTCACCTCTCACACCTGCACATTTCTTGATCGGCAAGGCTTTAATAACAGTACCCGATCCAAATGTATTAGAAGTTCCAGTTGCTAGATTATCAAGTTATCAACGACTACAACAAATTTGCCAACGATTTTGGAAACGTTGGTCATTGGACTATTTATCATACCTGCAACGCCGCAACAAGTGGAACCAACATCAGGTTCCAGTTGAAGTAGGAACAGTTGTTCTTATTAAAAACGACAACGCACCGCCTCGTCAATGGGTTATCGGACGAGTAATCCAAACACATCCAGGACGTGACGGCATCACAAGGGTTGTATCCCTCAAGACTCACCAAGGAATCGTCAAACGGGCAGTAACAAAAATCTGTCCTTTTCCAATACCTGTAGACGATACAGAATTAACACAAGGTGAAATTCAAGAATAAGGACTTTATCTGTGTGTTCTAAATATTAAATAACAAAAACATTAAACAGTTCATATTAATTTTATTCTATATGTTAATTGATTACTTACCTTTTTTGATACTTAATATGTATTATACTCGCTTACTTTTGTATTTTTTATATATAATAACTTGTATTGTTTTTTTGAAAAACTTTAGTTCTTCAAGGTCGGGGGCTATGTTAAGTTTCGAATTGCACTTATGTTCTATGTTAAGTTTCGAAATGCACCTAGGTCTGTTTCACGATGTGATCGGGGGAACAGTGCCAGCAGTACAGTGCAGGCAGGACGTCACTTGCTGACAAGCAGTGAACACATTGTAATAATCAAAAAGAAAAATAAAGATAATTTGTGAAGTGTTATAATTTCTGTGATTAAGTTAAAATTACAGTCAACTATATCGACAGTAAACAAACGTATTATATCCTCTTTTTTCCTCTTTTGTTATTAAAATAAAACGCTTTTATTAAGAATTACTAATCAAGCTTGTCTTTTTAAAAAAAAATCCGTTCATTTATTTTTAAGTTCTTAGAGTGCTTTATTAAAAGTGCGATTTGCAACCGGGTGAAAGCCGAACCGGTTAGTTAGTTATTATAATATTGTATTGTCATTGGAACTACATGCGTATGCAAAATTCCAGCTCAATCGGAAACCGGGAAGTGGGTCTTTAAATCTTTGATTAACGTCTGAATAGAACTCTTCAAATAAATAAAATTATCAACCAATTTTTTTCAGACTATATATTGACGAAAATAATAAACGTTATATAGTGAAATATTGATTTATAATTTTATTATTTTTGTCAATATATACCTATAGTCTGAAAAAAAATGGTCGATAATTTTATTTATTCAACACGCGTGAGTAATATGTAATTTCGGGGCCCTGCTAAACTCGGGAGAAATAATAAATTACTTCATGTTGACGCGTAGAGTGCTAATAATAAGCCGTACAGTGTGATAATGAATTTTCTGGACTAATAGAAACTCAGTAGCAAGCCCAAGCGTGAAATAATGAAAAAAAACTGCACACAGCTTCTGGACCAATAGGAACGTGGTAGGCGGTATTGTATATATGAAAACAGCATCGCAATTCAGCGAAAGTCATGGCAATCTTGTGTTTATACACTGACGGTGGGTACGTCAATCAATGAAGTGATTTATTATTTTTCCCTCTTTTATCAGGGCCCCGATTACATATTACTCCTGCTAGTTGAATAAAGTATTATGTGCGACCATTGATCGAAGGAGAATATTCCACTCGCGTGCGTTTTACCGCACTCGCTACGCTCGTGCGGCAAATTTCACGCTCATGGAATCTTCTCCTTCTAGTCGCACAATATACTATTATTTTAATGGTTCAAATTTAACTTGCAAGATTCTATTTCAGACAGATAGACACCGGGACATGTGAAACTAAATAAAAGCTTGTAAAAAGCGTACTTAACTCGACAGTTGGCCGTAAAGAATGAAGTCTATTACTGTTTAGAAACATCCACTGTTTAATGTAACGTTACAATGCAATATTTAAAAAAAAATAATTGGTTGTCTGTAAAGTCGGTTTACGGACGACAGTTTTACGTGATAACGTATTCCGCTCGAATATCATATTTAATAATACATAACCTAAATTTTAGTAGCTGTCAAACTATATTTTTACCGACTAATAATTTGATCAACCAAAGCAAAATACATATTTTTAAGCGATTATAAAAGACATTTAAAAGAATGTTATATGTTATATATTATATGT
Source organism: Xanthostigma xanthostigma (assembly GCA_963575645.1). Lineage (NCBI taxonomy): Eukaryota > Metazoa > Arthropoda > Insecta > Raphidioptera > Raphidiidae > Xanthostigma > Xanthostigma xanthostigma. The sequence continues at coordinate 16,163,315 of OY754472.1, read as the reverse complement.
TTGTTAACAAACCGTATAATTTATCTGGCCATCTGTCAGATGTAGCTTTCGCTGGAACAGCCGAAAAAAATGTTGAACGCACACTACTCTCTGACGTCACGCGAGAAGAGAGAGACTATCGCTTATATCGCGCTCTCGCTTGCGGAACGTTACTCTTTTTCGTGCGTGCAGCCGGTGTTTCATCAATTAATAAGACGTTATCACGTCAATATTTTCAATGATACCTGATGTAAAAATCAGCTGTCGCATTATGTAAAAAAAAAAACAGTTACAATATAGAATAGCCATTACCCGCGTCACCTCACACGATATCAGAAATTTTATTTTCTTTATTATAATCAAATGTCAACATTTTTGAAGCTGGAATGGTCCCGTCGCCGAATTGGCTGGAATTTTTTTTAACAAAACACCGTCATAGTTCAGCCTCAAAATGAACACGGTGCAATTCCATGCGCGATTCAAGAACGACTGACGTAATGCAATATTAACTTAAAAAAATCATGTTAAAATGACATTCCGTGTTTGTTTGGAGGCAATAGCGCCTCCTACTGAATAATCTAAAGGAAATGCTCGGCCCGGCATTTGTTGACAACGCCAACTAATTATAATCTAGTATTCTGAGGCTGGGAAGATATAAAATTACTGTGATAATAACCTTCACACATACGTAATGTATGCGAAAAGACGTAACGGTCAAACAAGGGTAAGTAATTGTAAACCGACATGCGGTGGCGACTTACGTCTGTCGGTTATCGATTGTATACTTTCTCTATAGTACGCACTTTGTATGTTGTGTGTGTGCGTTTGTGTCATGGAACATATCAATACTATTGTGCCGTACGCATCTACGCACAGACAACCACGCATCGAACACTTCCTTAGGATATAAAGGGGCGTGGTACTTGACTCTTTATTTACGGCGATCGCTTTACCCTAGGTTATTGTTATACTATCATATAAATGCCACTTGACTTTCTTTGTGGCTCTTTTTTTAGCTGCTGAATATCCAAACGGGTGTCCATTCTTCCCGTGGATGACAGACAGGGTCGTGTTTAGCTTGTTTCGTACCGCCGTATACGACACATTTTCTGTTGAATTTCTGTAGATTTCTGGACCTTTGAATATTTAACTGAAGTATTTACAATTATTTCTTTGTGAAAACGTATTTATTTAATTACATATAAAATTGCAGTGTACACAGTTTAAAATGATAAAACGAATTGACTAAATTCAAAAATACGATAATTGTACAAACGAAATACAACAGATTACATAAATACAAAAGGTTATAGCAAATTAAGTAATGAACCATAGTACAAAATAATTAAAGCTCAACATTTTCCTTTGTAAAGAAATGACGATAGGGCTACGCGAAGAGGGTTTTCACAATAGAGATATAAGTTATAGAATAAGCTAGCGGGTATGCTTGCCATAAGTGAAAGTATCTGCAGTTCAGAGAGAGAACGCTGCAAACGTTCCGTATCATTATATGTGTTTACTCAAATCAGCATTGTTTTGTACCATTAGTTACCATAGAGATAAGGAACTTTTCTCTCTCTGAATAGCAGACACATTCACGGCTCACTCGCGTACTCTAGTCTAAATATCTCTATGGTTTTCACGCCGGGCAATATATTGCCAGAAATAGATAGCTACAATATTTTTCTCAGTGAGCGAAACGGGTCGTCGCCCACGGCCTCGCGCTTATGGGGACCTCGCACGAGACTCCCTTGCGTGCTGACTTCAGGCCAAATGCCATGAACTATATTATAAAACTACGCTAAATAAGTAGTACGATCAGTACCCTAAATATAACCTACATACAAATATGATAGGATCACTGCATTAATCTTGGGAATAGGTATCTGCTGAAAGAAAAGGGGCCCGCTGACGCGACTTCGCCCACGTCTAAATTAGTCCACGCTACGCCACTGATTGCTCTGCACCAAAAATACATACTTTGAATAGTTTTCGCACTTACGCGTTACAATAAATGGTATGGTAGCGCGATATCGCACAGACGCGCAATATGCTCTTCTGACACTACGCAATATTATATCGCGACCATTGCAGAGACACCATTATTGCATTGCATTAGTGTGAATCAGTACACTGTTGCAAGAATTTCAAGTATGGCATTCAAATTTTACATCTTTTCTCCACGATGGTTTCTAATGAATTATCTGCCATTTATTGCAGTACTCATATCCTGTCTTAAAGTTATTTAGCATTTACAGCGTGCAATATAGTGCATCGTTATCGCGTCGTAAGGAAACGCATACAGGCAAGGGCGATTTAGCAACTGCACGATTACTCGAAAGAACCACGCATAAACCTTATGGGATTTGGTTCTCGGTTAAACTGATCGAAAATGGTTTTATTTTATAGTTAAAGCTCACTAAAAAGTGTCACGCGGCCTTTGAAAATGTTGTAGACGAAACGTCAGGTATAAATAAAAAGATTTGGGACAACGCTGGCAGTGAAACCCTACACACTTGCTGTAATTGTAAATTAGTCGATTACTTTTGGATCAGCTGTATGTTGATTTGAGTCGAGTCGCACGTACAACAATGATACAATTCGAGTCGCAAATGACACTGTCATATTTTAAACTGAAAATGAGAATACACTTCTCGACTATTCCTATATAAATTATGCTTTATAAAGGGCAATAATAAGAGAAAGGTGGTAAAAAATCACATCTTGATAGCTCAAAAAGTATGCCCAACTTTATTTCCCTGTAGGTCTGAAGTTGTGTCTGCCAGATAAAATCATTTTTTTCATTTTTGAAGAAAATATTTTCACTTTTTGTGATTTGTGAGAAAAATACGTTATTCAATAAGTTTTTTTATATATGAATTTCAGAAGAAATGCATCGTTTTTTAGCATCTTCATTTTAAAAAAAAAAGTTAGTAGAGTTGGAAAAGCATTGCAATCGTCCAACATTTTAGGGTGTTAGGTTTAATTAACATATTATATAAAAAATTACATACTCAAATCTTTGATTAACGTCTGATTAATACTCTTCAACAAATAAAATTATCGTCCAATTTTATTTATTAAAAAATGACATAATTAAGGAATAATTTATAATAAAGTTCAAAAATAAATATCGATGACGGAATAATTTTCATATTCAAAAATATATAAATTACCTTAATTATATAGACTTAAATTGTGTTATTGTAACGTAAAGTTGTGATTTTTTTAATTCCAACCTGAACTGAATGTTAATGGGAACACGTAAAACTTCAAATCACTATTTTCTATCAGTTTGCCATCTTGGGGCGGTCTTATTGTTATCTCTCTAGCATATGGGTATAATATATTGCAGAATGCAGTACTTTGTAAATCTAGTAACTTCACAAAAAAAACAAGATATGGGTGCGTGGCCGTTACGCTCGTTGGAAGCTTAGGGAAGAGAAAAGAGGAAATTATAAATATAAATAGTAATTACCTGTAAAAATAAAATAATAATATTATCTTTAACGAAATGTAAACTCAAATATTATCGACGCCACTATCAAATAATTCCTACCATAACGAGAAATGAAACATTGTAGCCTCAATTTATCGAGTTCTTGCTGCGAATGAAACCGTAACGAAAATTGAAACACGTCGTCTTATTTTACAGGCAGTTTGCGTAATCAGTGAGGTGATGGATATTCTCCTCTCCCTCTTCTCTCTCTGATGTATTGAGCGGTAAGTTTAACCGTTTCACTCTTCGTTACGCTCTCTTTTTTTAACATGCACTGTTACAATACCGTGTAATGAAAAGCTTCACTTCAAAAATTAAATTCGTATTTTATAATCAATCGGCATATTTATGCAACATAAATTGAAAATTCTATAAAAAAATTACCATAAACATATAAGATACACTAAGAGAGAACTAAAACCTCAGAGTCAGACTGGAAAACACTTGAAAATTTTAATTTAGAGAACAGATATAAGTGGGTTATTTTTACTTAAAATTACCAAAGCCAGTGTTCAAGAAAAATTTCTGTTTTACAAACGTATTTTTATTTCTTCTGCAACTTTGCCAGTCACTTATTGTTGTAAACCAAAACTTTGAAATTTAACATGTAAAATGTTTGCATAGGTTATTGCGTTCAAATTTCCATTGAGAATCCAACTCAACACTACGAAAAACGAATATTAAATAAAAACAAATATATTTGTTCCTAAACTTACAGAATAACAGCGGTTTATACAGGTACCAATACTTATCGGTTAAGTTTGTAAAAGTTCGATAAAACTTTGCAACTGGACGTCAGAGAACGTATCGTTCTAACAGTTTAGTATTTCACCATCGGAGTCTCGAAGTCTCAATTCCACATAGTGCCACAAAGTTCTTAGATAATCAACGACAGGTGAACTGCTGATCGTTTAAATCGAACTACAGTCTGAGTGGAAACGTTGCACTTCTGTAGTCAATTCGACATAAAGGTGAATTGAATTTTCAGATCATAATATTTTCAAACAAGTACAGTGATAGGCGAAACAGTTCTTTTCCAATAACATATTTTGTTAACTAATTGTGCAATACGCACAATAACTACAGGACTTTTTTACTTTAACACTGGAATTCCTGTGATATATTTACAAATAAATTTATTTTGTATATAATTGATTGGTTTGAATGTAGCTGCGCATATATAGGATGATTTTTAAGTTGATTCTTATTTTCAAACAGCGTGTAGAAATCAAATAGACGAACTAATTTCACGTAACTTTTTTTTATCAAAACTCAAATATATTATGAGAAACGGGCTTTGAAAGTTTTATTAAATTTTATCAAATTTTGAGGTGCTCCTGGTGTTATGTTATGTCACTACGAAAGAATGTTATGTCATTATCAATTGTTCGAAGTTGTCCCCGTTTGGTTGGACACAAAGGTGCGTGCGCCGTAGTCATGCTTCTGTACATGCTTGTAGTAGCGATAAGGACCTATCGCGAATTATTTGGGATGCATTTCCGATTCGTGCTATCATTTTTTCGCGTGTGTTAACGGGACTTTTCAATTAATTAAATATAATTTAAAATATTTAATTAAAATTTGGACGGCTGTTTTTGAGTTTTGATAAAAAAGTTACTGAAAATATTTGTTCGTCTCTTTGATTTCTACACGCTGTTAAACAAGAAAAATCAACTAAAAAATCATTCTGTATAAAATTTTTAAAAATTCGAGCTATACTTTTATTATCGCAGATATACGGTGATGAATCTTGAATTACAAAATGACAAGTGCTTTTCATATATACCTATATATAAAATTTTAAAATCAATAAATTATACATTTATCTATAAATTTAAAGTAATAATACAAGTGCGCGAATAGATAATAAAAACTGAGTTGAAATTTATTTCACAGCAGAATTGAGTTTAATTTTTTAATGATTATTTCTAATGTATTTTTATAACGTTAAACATTCAAAATGTTTCGCTGTAAATAGGTTATAAAAAAAAAAAAAAAATTCTTATGCATTTTTATAGCGTTAATAATTTAACAAGTTTCATTAAGAAATCGCTATAAAAATTAAGTTGTATGCTCTGCAGCCAATTTTTATTTCACAGTGAAATTTATTAAGGAAGTTCGGGAAAGATTATGTATCTAGTAGAATGTGGGGACCTTTTTTTTTTGCTCTCCAAATCCGGAAATAGAATGTAAGGACCTTTTTTTTTGCAAATTTTGGCCCGCGGTGAAATTTTCATCAGCCATACGGCCCGCGGTCAAATTTTCATCAGCTATGTGGCCCGCCGATCAAAAGATTTGCCCGCCCCTGATCTAGGGAAACATAAAAAATCCATTGTGTTTTTGCAAGGCAACAACTCCTGCCCACAAAAGTTTCACATAAAAAATGCTGATAACCCGTCTAATTTTTAATAAGTATTTTATTTTATACTTCATAATATAAAATCTTAATTACCAAAAAATTAAAACTTTTTCGTTAAAAAACGGTTTTTTTACAAAATTAATAATTAAATTATTTATACTGTTTATAGTAACTTTTCGTGTAGGTACTATGGTAATTTCAAAGGTTGCAATATTTTTTAACTAGTTGACACTACGAGTGTCAAGTGAATATACCTACTGCATGAAAAAATGTCCATATATACATATTATGTCGGAAGTAGATTTTGTGACTATAATTAATTACGAGTACATATAGGCGCTTTATTCGCGCCTAAAAATGGAAAAACAGTAATATCAAAAAAAGAAGATATTGAAAAAAAAAATTAGTGACGGATCCTGTTTATAATAAACGACTGAAACAGTGTTTCAATATTTTCTCCATTTTAGGTCACGAATGACGTCATAGACTTGTTTTTACATAATATGTTTTTGTCTATAATTAAATATCAAATTATTAAGTATGTACTAAAAGTTTCATTACAATGGTAATATTTGGATAAAAGCTACAGTTTTAAAAAAATATCGATTTATTCCCTTGTATAGTATAAGATCGAATTAAAAAAAAATATTTCTCAAAAACGGTGTAGTGAATAAAATTTTGTCAATGAAAATTTCAAAATGTTGGTATTAATTTGAAAGTTGGTCTCGAACCTCCTTAAACTCGAGTTCTTTTCTACTGAATACAGAACATATTTCAACTGTTTTCCCGTTGTTCGTTTTTAATATTTCCAAGTATTCTTTTTACAATTCTCGAGTAAGAGAATTTCGTACTTTAACTAAACAAAGCGTACGCACAGAGATAATGCCATTTTAAAACAGTATAGCTTCTTTTTGCTTTACATATGAATTGCAAAGCAGCCGTAGTACCCACACGATAGGGAAGTCTTTGTGTGGAGGATACAGCAGGCAAAAAAGTTTTTTTTTCTTCTTTTTTTTCAAGAAAGAGAAAAGGAACGTTTAAGTCGCCAGCCTTCAGACATTGATGCGGCATTAGGCGAGGTTTTAAACATTGGCATTTCAACAGCAATACCATTTTTGATCTGTAAACATCTTATATATACCTACGCCGAATTAGATTTTGAAACGGAAGTGTGTAAGATGAATAATTATTTAACTAGTTTACCCGTGCAAAACTTTTTGCATGTATCTTCATATTGCTTTAAAAAAATCGATATTTTGACACAGACCTACGACAATAATTTTATTCCTCTTGCATTAGTTTCCATTTACAGTTATTTTTCTTCATGTAAGATCTGTTTATCGTTGTCATGGTTACCTCGCAAGAGTTGTCAGAACTAATTTTCACTATTTTTTATGATCTGAGACCAAATATTAGACTTCGTACAGTCTATGTAATATTTAAAAACTCTATTTTGGTATTAAATTAACATAAACTTATAGTCAGAGTGCCCGTTGGCAAAAATTTTACTGACAAATACTCTCCCCAAACTTTGTATATGGCTTCATTAGGTCTAGTCTGACACCTATTTCCTCTATGACTTTTCTTGATTTTGGGGCGTTTTCCCTCTAAATTTTCCGAAAGATGTCGTTTTGACGACATGTAAAAAATTTATAGATACTGTTTGTTTTTTAATTGGATAGCTTAAAAACTTCAACCAAGACGCTAAAATAATGTTCTCTGACAAATAGCATGTACCATTTAAAATGTCTGACACCTCGAATATGTCGACATATTCGAAGTGTCAGACATTTTAAATGGTTCATGTAACTACGAAACATATTTTTTACACAACTTTCTTCTAAAAATAAATAGAATAATAAACCACAATGAAAAGTATACCGTTATAATACACAAAAAACAACAATATCATAGCACATAATATATTTCTTTTGTGCATTCACCGATTGTCTCAAAAAATAGGGCTCTTCATATTTGCATGTCAAAAATCCTTCCAAAATTTGGCTTCGATCAGTGTTTACAGACAAACAGACGCACAAACTTTTTCCAAAAATATGTTTTTAGTATTCGCGGGAAACGAAAAAATATTTTAAAATTTTGAAAAGTAAAGTTTGACCTAAATTAGTACCATTTACTTGTGGATTTGGAATGGTAATATAGAAAAAAATACTTTCTAGTATTTTTCACGTATATGTGCACATATTTTTTTTGTAACGTACGTCGAACAGCAACAGATTTGTTTCAAGAAAAAATACCTATGTGTGAAATGTTTTTGTAATCTTTTTTACAACATGTTTACTTTAAAATCCTCTTTTTCCCAGACACAAGCTGTGATTTCCTAACCGATGTGTGCCATATAAGACTGCATGGACGTCGGTACCGTCGCGGCGGCGGCGTCGACAATGGGGTGGCGTTTAAAACTGCCTGAATGCTAAAAAAAAGTGCTGATGATGCAAGAAAAACAACCCTCTCACATTAACATCAAAGTGCGGTTGTCCAGCCTATAACCGCAGTATGTCTATTTAAACACACATGGCGAAGAAGTTGCTGCAAAGTATCTGTTGACTGTTGAGCAATGATCGTATTTAGCAACACTTGTGGATTGCCACACAAACGTAGGAAATGTGCACTGGGAGTTAGGACATCGGTATAACTGGGGCTACGATCTCAAAATTTCAAAAGTTGGGACAAAAAACCGGGCATTTTAAAATTTTTAGTTACAAAATGAAATAATTAATTCCACGTATAATGCACGTTTTAGACGTTTCGAACAGTTGGTCTGGTCCGGTCGTTCCAAACGGACGGTTATTATTATTTTCTAAATACACCTACAAAATAGTTTTAAAAAAAACGCGAGCTGTAAAGTATCAAGTGTTAAAAAATATAAGAATTAATATGTTAAGAAAACTAGCGTTGAAATAAAAAATGAGTGTTTTATAGAAAACTATTTTTCCCCAAAAGAGATTATTATTATATGTTTGATCTAGTTAATTAATAGAAACAAAAGATTAATATTTAATATGTTCAAAGTAGATTCTTTTGACGTGATAACGTCTTATAAATTGATGAAACACCGCCAGCACACACGAAAAAAAGTAACGTTCCGCAAGCGAGAGCGCTTAATAAGCGATAGAGATGCACGTCGCACGATCGGCCCAAGCCGCATTTCTCCCTCTTCTCGCGTGACGTCAGAGAGTAGTGTGCGTTCAACATTTTTTTCGGCTGTTCCAGCGAAAGCTACATCTGACAGATGGCCTAGATAAATTATACGGTTTGTAACAAATATTTTCAATTTCAAATCTCAACAAATGGTTTACAGAGAATGGACTCAAGCTCAATGAAAATAAAACGGAGATTATAAAATTTGGAAACTATTTTCCTTTCCCACAAAATATTAATGTACTCGATAGTGTAGTCATGAGACAAACTAGTGCAAAATTTTTAGGTGTGTTTTTAGACAATCAGTTAAATTGGAAAAAAAAATTGAATACATCTTACCTAAATTAAGCCGGGCAATATGTGTAATAAAAATATTAAAATATAATAATCTAGCTACAGAAACTTTACTCCAGGTGTACTATGCATTATTTCATAGTATCGTACAGTATGGCATAATATTCTGGGGCAATAGCACGCAAGCAAATAAAGTGTTCAAACTACAAAAAAAGTGCATACGAATTATTGCCGGTGTACCTTATCGTGAACACTGTAAACCTCTATTTCAAAGTCTGAAAATACTTACGGTACAGGACCAATATATTTTAGATATGTCATGTTTCGTGAAAAATAATTATAATATGCTGTTTATAAACAATGTGTATAATCATAACTATATGACGCGCTATAAAAACAATATGAAGACTACGCAAGCTCATCTAAACATTTGTCGAGATGGGATTCGCAATGCAGCTTTGCGTATTTATAATAAAATCCCTATTAAAATTAGAACTGAAAAAATGTCCACTTTTAAACAATCTTTAAAAGAAAAACTTTTAATGTGTAACCTGTATAATGTAAATGATTTTATATATTTTTAATTTTTTAAACTCTTGACACTATTATGTTCCACTGGAATTTTTAAATAAAGATCATTATTATTATTATTATTATTATTATAATATATATATACATTCTTTTCAATGTCTTTTATAATTGCTTAAAAATATGTATTTTGCTTTGGTTGATCAAATTATTAGTCGGTAAAAATATAGTTTGACAGCTACTAAAATTTAGGTTATGTATTATTAAATATGATATTCGAGCGGAATACGTTATCACGTAAAACTATCGTCCGTAAACCGAATTTACAGACAACTAATTTTTTTTAGTTGAGACGAGTCATGAGACTGACTAATTAGTTTAACTATAGTTGAAATACTTCTATGTATAATGAGATGAAGGAAGGTTTTGGTTGAGGATCATAAAATAAGCTTTACCAGTGTTTCGCTAGTGACCACTAGCGAAACATTGGTAAAGCTTATTTTATTAACCTCAACCAAAACCTTCCTTCATCTCAATATTCTATTGGATCAACACTACTTTAACTGAAGTCTATGTATAATGTACCTATATTTAAATAAAGATTGAGGATTGATTTGATACGTGCATTTCATTTTAAAGTAATTAAATAATGAAAAAATAATTTTTTTATTTTTCTATCTGCATAAAAAATCCGGACGAATTAAAAAGCCGGACAAAGTCCGGACGGAATGCCAAAAGTTCGGACATGTCCGGACAAATCCGGATGGATGGTAACCCTAGGTATAACAAGAGCCTTTTTTTGGTTAAATTGGAAAAAAAGTTAATGTAATCTTCTAAATTATACATTATAGAAACAATTAATTTAAGTAAAAAATTGATTGTTAGCCATAACGAATTTTTTCTTTGTTTAATGACTCCCCGGCCTTCAGCGATTAGAGTATAAAAATTTGGTTCGTTTTCTAGTGTTCACGTGAGCAGTTTAGAGCATAGTTTCTCAACTTTTTTACATCCGCGGACCACCGAAAAATCCAAAAATGTTTTGCGTACCATCAACATTGAAATAAAATAATAAATATCTAAATAATTGATTTTTTATTCAAAACAATTAGTTTTGCAACACCGTATGCTGATATAACACTATTCCAGTAACAAAAAATATAATTTAAAAATCCGTAAAATACAACATCCCAAAAATCTTCGCGGACCACCAAGATATCGCCAGTGACACCAAATTTTTATATACATTATACACCTAGATAGATAAACCAATATAGATATAATAATAGAAATAATATATTGACACGAACGGTCTGAAGACACGACGAACAAAAATCAGTCATCAACTTGCATTGTAAATATAAACGGAGGTATATTTTTCAAAGATTTTAATTATATTTTATTTCAAAATTAACACTCCTTAACAATCATTCGCCGCGTTGTTCATTATGTGTGTGTATTGAAAAGATATAAAGCATGTCATTAGCAACGAAAAATATGTTGAGGAAATAGTTAGTATTTAATAACATGTGTAATACACATTATATATATAATTTTCTTAGACACTGTTTAAAATTCCGTTGAAAACAAAAAATCAAAAAACTTTTCTTAAACACGTTAGACTGCTAGAGTTAGATGTTGTCAGGCAAAATTGAATTTAAAGAACACGTGAACACGGCAAATACGTTTTGTCATTGACAGACAACAAGCTGTTTTTACTTTTCATTCTCATGTCACTTGTGACTCGATTTATTTCTCACCCAGTATTCATATCAGAGATATGCAGATTGTATAACGCCTCTCAAATATTCCCAAATTCTTTCGTTTCAAATTTATTCTCCTCGTTTTTAGGCCTTCGTAGCCAAACGGTAAAAAACGAAACCCTCATAATTTCGTCATGTCTACGCCTGTCCGTCCGTCTATTTGTCTGTCTGCTCTGTCATCTTTTCATCGATTCGGATGACATTTTAGAAGACAGGTGTCATGTAAACCGCCATACAATTGTGTAATGAAATTACAAAAAAGTATTGGGGTAGTTTTCCTTACATAGAACTGAGGGATGAATATTTTTTTTTATTGTGAAAAAACAAAACAAACATTTATGTGCTTCAACCCTGGGGTTATTAGCACTACTAAATATAAATTTCAAAAGGTAAGTATATTTAACATTTACAGTAAGATATTTATAATAATTAATAATAGGTACTTAATTAGTATTTTTATTTTCGCGCACACCATTGCATAGGGTGCCGTTGGACAGGCCTTTAAAAATGCAATAAAAGTGTTTAAGTTACTTTTTTGCTTAGGTAAATATTTCATGAGATATAAGTTCCTAAAGTCGTTAATAATATGCCTCCCCCCTCTCACTTTGCAGCCATGTGATTAAAAAATCTATAAAAATCAAGAGAGTAGCACTTTATAAATGCTTTCATCGAAAATTATTTTGAACAAGATACCTATATATTAACAAGTTATAGGTGTTCAGCCGATCTTTCCTTACAATATTTTTGTTAAGAAACGATTTTAAGTTATAAGACCCGGTACATAAGAGTAGTAAGAGTAGAATAATACTGGTGAAGCGTTACACTCCACTGCTTCAAGTGTGACTTTACGCTCGTCCGCTTCAAAAGAGACAAACATATATATGAATGTATGCAAACCCCAGTCGTGCGTCGGAACTGAAATAATCACACTTTTTTACACGCTTTATATATTAACTTCACTTGTAAGTTTGTATGTACTTATGTATGTATGTTTGTTTGTAACCTTCCTTTGGACTACAGCAAGTGGTTTATTACTGTAGTATAATATAACTACAGTGGTAGCCGTGCGGTCTAAGGCACGGGTCTTCGCTAACGTCAACTCTCGAAATCACGGGTCGTGGGTTCTAATCCCGTTCACGCCGAAAAAAAAATTGTTTTTTTTTTTCGACAAATTTTTGACAAAAAATCGAACTAAAAAGTGGAAAATAAATATAGTTTCAGAAAAAACTAAAAAACACGCTTTATATCGAACTAAAAAGTAAAAAATATTTTTTTTAAATACAAGTATTATTGTGAAAAAAGCGTGGGGCGCTCGATGTACGAAAATGTGGAACAAAGCGCCCCACGCTTTTTTCACAATAATACTTGTATTTTTTATTCATTATTGTTTTAAGCTTATTTAAAAAAATATTTTTTCCTTTTTAGTTCGACATAAAGCGTGTTTTTTTAGTTTTTTTTAAACTATATTTTTATATGGCTGTTTTTATTTCTATTACATAGCGGATACAAGAACCACGGCTATATCTAAATTAAAAAAAAAAAAAACGCCCGGTGACATTAGTGTGGTGCATCATTTTTAAAACTCGCGCAATGTTCTTGAAGCTTATTTTCGGTGAAGTGCCTTTGACGTACTGTTCAAGTCGTTTCAAAACATCACACTCGTTTTAAAAAGTCACCTTCTCACATTTGGCGCGCAATATACTATTATCTAAAAAGCCAGACAAACTGAAAATGTGCATTGTGTTGTTTATATGCTATGTGAGAAGAGCTGCAATAAATACGGAGATATAACAGTGCACCTATCTATTACAGGAAGAAGTGAATTGCCGTGTTACCTGAACGTCAGCACCCATAATGCAACTGGCGGTAATGGAAGACGGAGATCGTATTGATACGTCGGTTGTTAACTTATATAATAATATATTGCAGTATTATATTGTGTTAAAGTAGCTCACACTAGAGCGAAGGTTCATATTCTGCGATGTCTAAATGTAAAATTAGCTCTCGGAGTGTGTGGAATATAGATGCAAATACGCTTTATTTAATTATGAGTATATTATTGACTGTTCTGATGTGTCACTGTAGACTAAAGGCCGCTGCACACGAGGCTAGAAATACTGCTAGGAGTTCTGCTAGCCGGTAGGCTGGATACAAAGCTGGAAATGACGTCACTGCGGGCTGCCTTGCTAGCTCAGAAGATAGGTTTTAAAATTAGAACAGGGGCTATTTTCCCTGCTAGATTTACGGCTAGGTATGAGCAAGAACCAATCAGGAAGCAGTATCTTCACGTGGGCACTTGAACAAACGCCCACATGGCGCCATTCTGCCAGACACGTTTTGCTCTGTGTTTATATTCTGTCACTGCGCGCGCACCAGATTTATCCTTAAAACAAACTTGAAAAATAGTCTCGTGTGAAGCAAGCACTTAACAGCAATCAAGAAAACCAGCGCTAACAAACTAGTACGCAAATCTAGCAAGGAATCTAGCAGCGTTTCTAGCCTCGTGTGCAGTGGTCTTAACTGATTAAGTCAATCACCGCGATAGTACTAGATACATATACAGTCAAACCTGAGTGAGTGAGAACTGAGTAAGCGAGAAAACTCTCCAAGTAAGAGTAATTACCAGGCACCGTCTTTGTAACCCTCAATAAATGAGAAACAGAAACCTCTATAAGAGAAAGACGTTTTTTCACTGAGACTACTACCTCGACAAACGATAGTCGAACGTATTAATAGTTCCACGAAATTTAAGAATGAGTCATAAATAACTGAACTAACTAACATTGTTTTTGTATAGTTTTTATAGACCTCTGTAAGTGAGAAAGGCCACTCATGTACCTCTATAAGCTAGAAACTCGGGTTAGTGAAAATCCTCCATAAGTGAAAAAGAGATCGCGGTCTCTTGAACTATTGTTTATCCACTGTACCACTATTTTGACATCACTATTAGCTTAAAGAATTATCATTATAATGCTCTCTAGAGTCGCGAAAACCAAATTAAAACCGGTACAGCGGTTTTCAGGTATATCGCGAACACACAGACTGACAGAATTATCAACTGTTGAACCGTACCCATTTTTTCATCCGGCAAAATACATTTTTGTTGTATAAACAAACATGAAAGAAAAAAGTTTTTAAAATATAGATTTTTAAGTTCATGAAAGAAATAATACATATTATCTTTAATGCACAATTGCTGTTTTAACTTCAATTTTCAATATAAAACTTTTATTTTGAAAAGACAAATATATAACAACGGCAAAAGCTTTTTACCCTGCAGCTCTGAATGCAATTTGATATTATCTCTTGATATGCATCTTAGGATTACATTTTCTGTGATGTAACGAAAAAAACATTGGAAAAATGTATTACGTATACCGACAACAGTTCAACAAAACAAAATCTCGAATACGAGGACTCTCTCAATGATGGCCAAACACATTATATTGATTTAAATATCACACAAAAAATATCGATAATAATGTTTACCCTAAGAACAGAAAATTAATACCGTAAGTCGCCTACAATGAAAAACAGACATAGACTCCTCCGACCTTTTTTTTTAACTTAGAGGGTCCATTTAAGGCCTAGTTTATATGAGAGGCGTTCAACGCGCGTTAGCCCAACGCGCGTTTACAATTTCTATACAATTGTATAGAACTGTTTATATGATAACGCGCGTTCAACGCGGCGCCAACGCGCGTTATCATATAAACAGTTCTATACTACAATTGTATAGAAATTGTAAACGCGCGTTGAACGCTCTTCATGTGTGCTAGGCCTTAAGGTTAAATTAAAGATAAAGTGTACTTATACCTAGACGCGAAGAGACATTTTTCAAAAATATTACTAAAGATTTTTCAGGAGAGCTGACGTAAAATCATCAAATATTCAGAAGAATTTTGTATGGTTTGATATTTTGTTCTTTCTCCAAAAGAGTCAACTTGAGTTTAACGCAAAAAAATCTATTCTCGGATCAGAAATGCGATCGGGAGCGTGTAATTTCAAGCACACGCCATTTTTTGTACGTGAAATTTTTCAGTGGCGTCCAAAAAAAACTAGATAGACAGATTTATTGGTTTTAGTTATACAAAAAGTGTTAAAAACATGTAAAAATATACTAAATTTTTTGAATTGAAAACTTCTTTAGCGGCGTTGTACACTTTTTTTGTAATGGGTAAAAAATGTTAAACTCGCGTCAGATCGAAAATTCGTAAGACCTGATCGAAAATTCGTAAGACCTGATCGAAAATTCGTAAGACGAAAACTTTTGTACACTTTTTTTGTAATGGCTAAAAAATGTTAAACTCGCGTCAGGACACGTGACCTGATCGAAAATTCGTAAGACGTTAATATTCAAGTTTTCACTTCTACCGGCACTCCCTGAGTGCAACTCGTCTTTTTTTTTTTGTAAAAATGAGTATTATAAAAATTAACATTTCTATGAAATATATACATTTTTAATTGTTATAATAGATATATTTTCTGCGCATGTGTTGATTTTCCCCAGAAATAATATTGCTGTTTCTATTGTATTCATCAAGCATTCTCTAAAAATTTATATTTGATCCGTTCAGTCGTCTGATCGACAAACAGACACACAGACTTTTCGCAAAAATAAGTTTTATGCTGCTCGGGGACATTATCTTGACCTAAATTAGTACAATTTCCTATTTGTGGAGTTGGAATAGTAAAACAGATTAAATAAATAAAATAATTGAAGAATATTATAATGGAAGCACACACGAGATTTAGGTAAGCGTCAAAGTTTGTCAAAATACCGCATTAAAACTTTGTAATGGCTCTTATATAGAGAGATTTTCGCTTCATAAAGTTGGTAATCGTAGTCGCGCATCCACTGCAGTGTAGGGATAATAGAATCAACTCAATGCCGGCGAGATAGCCTGCGTATGGAATTAATAATGCATTACAAATAACGACCTACTGAACTCACAAACACTGACTGATGACCTCTTGAACTATATAATCGCTGCTTGCATCAGAAGCTGCCTTTATTAGACTTTTACCATTAAGAGAGGTCTAGTCTAACTCTCCAGCCGAAAACTTAATCACACGCGTCTGATTGTATTTTTACACGCTTTATATTAACTTCACTTGCAAGTTTGTATGTATGTATGTAAGTATGTATGTTTGTAACTTTCATTTGGACTACAGCAAGTGATTTATATAGCGGTATAATATGCCAGCACAGTAAGTACACTGGCAGCCGTGCGGTTTAAGGCACGGGTCTTCGCTGACGTCAACTCTCGGCATCACGGGTCGTGGGTTCCAATCCCGTCCACGCCGAAAAAAAATTGTTTTTTTTTTTTTCGGCAAATTTTTGACAATAAATCGAACTAAAGAGTGGAAAATAAATATAGTTTAAAAAAAACTAAAAAACACGCTTTATACCAAACTAAAAAGTGAAATATAAATATAGTTTAAAAAAAACTAAAAAATACACTTTATATCGAACTAAAAAGTAAAAAATAATTTTTTTAAAATAAGCTTAAAAAGCGTGGGGTGCTCGATGTACGAAAATGTGGAACAAAGCGCCCCACACTTTTTAAGCTTATTTTAAAAAAAATATTTTTTATTTTTAGTTCGATATAAAGCGTGTTTTTTAGTTTTTTTAAACTATATTTATTGATGTGAAGATCAAATTAAAGCCGGCGGTTCTTCTTTTGGAAAGTTACAAGTATTACGTCAGCTTTTTGAATTATAAATAGGTTTTGCGTCAGAGCCGTCTAAAAAAAGCTATTAATTATATAGGGTGACCGGTAATTGCTCGTATTCCTCTCGGGAGAAGAAACTATGACTGATTTAAAATGATTTAACCTTATCACTTGGGGGTTGGAAATGCGTCATTTCTTTTATATGATAATGACACTTTTTTGAAGAATTTTTATTTTATTTTTTTTTATTTACTTATTGTAAGTGTTAACACACAACATAAAATCTAACTGTAAATTTCGTAGTTTTTAACTTTAGGAAGGTTGGGAAATTTGTAAGCTATCAGATCATGGAAAAATTCAGGTCAAAAAGTGAAAACATTTTTTTTTAATTTTTAACTCGACAAAATTTCGATTTTTGTAATAAGAAAACCGAAGTAGATTTTTTCGAAAATCACGCATTTCCGTCTCCCAATTGATAGAGGTTAAATCATTCCATATTAGTCTTAGTTTCTTCTCTCAAGAGGAATACGAACAATTACCGGTCAACCTGTATAAAAATAGCAGCCCTAAGGTTCAGAGGACTAACTTTCCAGTTTAATGAATATTAGTATAAATTGTAACAGAAAAGTCAGCATTTTAAATCATTAAAAAATTATTTTTTTGCCACCAGAACAAAATATTAGATACGATAAATCTTCGTCAAGAAATTCTATAATTCACTTTCTTGCAGTTAAAAAAAATGGCAGGGCCGATTTCCGTGAAATTTCGAAGCATACGGACCTAACGAATTCGAAATAATTTTTTATCCGCGAGATTTCGTGCAAAATCCACTTTTTTACATATTTTTGTTTAAATAAGAACTAAACTTCTGGACATCTACTATATATGATAAATTTTCTTTTGGATAATTTTGACAATAATAATATCCTAATGAAGTAGATATCGTTTTTTATTCACCAGATTTCGTGTAAAACCCACTTTTTTGCAAAATCGATTTTGAAAAAAATTCTTTCGGATCATAATCACATTCTTTGATTGAGAGCCTAACGAAGTCAATTAACTTATTTGCGAGATTTAGTACAGAATCTACTATTTTTGTAGACTTTTTTTAAACAATGGAATGGCTATACTTCTATTTTGAAATACATTTCTCTCAAATCGTATTTAAGTGTCGGTGGGTATCTTAACATAGTCGATATTATTTTTTATACTCGAGATTTCGTTCTAGAAGAAAATTTGATTTGAAGAATAGTGTAAAAATATTGGAGTGACCTTGATACATTTGTTTAATTGCACATATCGCTGACTTTCGTTCACGTAAGAACTTATATCTATGTAATTTTACACGAAATACATTCAAATTGAAGCTTTTTGAAAAGAAGAGATTCTGATCTATAAAACAGAACCATTTTTAAATCTATTAGAGTTCATAAATACTACTAAAATTGTAATTGAAAATCACAAACAGCAGTTGTCGGTTGGTCTGTACGTATGTACGTCCGAGTTCTACAGATCGCAATTTTGGTCGAATTGCCTTGGGTTATATTTTATTCACTTTGTTTACTATATCAGACCAGAACACTATTTAATATTCACTAAAATGTGTTCAGTAGTTTAATTTTTATAAACAGTTTTATTTTGTTATTTTTGACAGCTAATAGTAAAAAAAAATAAAATTTTTGTTTTCCAGTAATTATTAAGTAATTATTACTGTAAGTGTAGTATATTCCCGTCGAATAGGTACTATTCTTCTATACGACAGCTGCACACTGCAAGTAATGGCAAGGTCGATTCCCGCCAACACAATTAAAAAAAGTTTCTCTGTTCCATTTTATTTCCACTAGATATTATATTATATATAATATATTTTTACATATAGGTACCTATTTTTAAATCTCTTTTCTCAATTTTTTTCATTATAATATGTACAGTGGAAAATTTGCGGAATGTGCACTTTTGGTTTTGCCAACTATTTTTATTTTCGTACTCATTACCCTAACTTTTTAACGTACTGGGAAGTTAAAAAATGCAAATTATTACGTCTGGGTGCATCCTTCATCTTTTATTTATACCAAAACAGGAATTGAAATAAAGACATGGAACAATTTACTGTTAAAAATAATATTCAAAATTAATAAAATAAAAAAAAAAAAACAATAAAACAAACAAATATAATCGGCTCTATTTTATATACGGTGCAATAAAGATTGAAGTGTTGAGTAAATGTAAAATAGCTTTAAACTAGATTCCACTATATAATAAGAACATATCCACAGTGACTCTCAATCGTTTCTACATTTCAAAACAAAACACTGACCTAACATAACTTAAGAGAAATTCGCTAATTTTATAGAGGACAAGCGGCCCGGTCCGACTTCGCCCGAATTTGTAGACTGTCACCGTTTTTTCGTTGACTTACGTTGCAAAATTGGTAGGCCACGAAAAGCGCTCAACATTAGAGTGGGCATAGTAAGCTATCCTTTAAAGATAAGACATATGCCATCGCGGACTCTTCTGTAGATTTATAAAGGAGGATAAATGGTTTTCTTATAATGAAAGTCTAGGACCACTCAGTGCAGTTAATTATTTATTATCATCAACGTTTCGATCAATATTCGATCTTTTTCAAGGTTCTGTAAGAATCAAATTTACAATTAATTGTATAATTAAAATTGTACTAAATCTATTATTTATCTTACTTAAAAAGTCATTCGCACTTTGTCATCAAATTTGTGCAGTAAATACATATTTTTTGACATATTTCATTATTGCAATATTATTAAAATTTACACTTATAAGTAGTCCTAGATTACCTTTAAAATTTTCATTATATTGTTTAACGGACATAGAACTCAACATATTGTTTTGTTATAATTCAGAGGGATTAAGCAGTGTTTTCGATGAAAGCTCCCAGTCGGCTTGTTTTTTTTCGACATCTTTAACAATTACCGTCATATTTCAATTAATTTACACAAAACATTAATGAATTATACACACGAACCTTTCTTTTGAATCACTCCGTCCATTGGTGAAAACCGTATGAAAATCCGTTCGGTAGTTTTTGAGTCTATCGCGTTCAGACAGACGCGGCGGGGGATTTGTAGTGATAAGTAAAAAAAATACTATAAGCTCGTTCCAAGCAGCCGCGAACGGACTGCGCAAGACTGTCTTGCGCAGTATCGATTTTTGAGCTAGTGCGCAAATTAGTCTTGCGCAGTGACAAGATTGTGTACGGTTTTATTACCGTTCACGGCTGTTTGGAACGAACCTTATATCTACTAATGATATATAGCTATGCTGCGTGATGATGTCATGACTCATGTGACTAAACTCGCTGACTGTTGTTTCATATTACCACATTTGTAAAATATTTGTCATCGTATACACTAGATACATAACCTATAATTATTAGAATTCAGTGACACTCACAATAATATGACCATACAAAAGTTTTATGTAATAAAATTATTCTTTCTGAGACTCCAACGGTTAAGAGTCACTGATTTAACGGATAATATTACGTATGCAATTCCAATGTCTGCGCATAAGACATAATATAATATTATCACGCTGTATAATAATGAAATGGAACAGTTTTTGTCACAACTTTATTACTTAAAATGACTTGTCTGGCAGTTATTAGATTTTGCATATGAATTATTTGTATACTGCACTAAGCAACCAACAGACAGCAAAACTGCAATTATTTTAATTTATATATATCATAGTCATGTACCATGAAGAGTAAACAGTTCATAAATTGTCTAGACATTTCGTGAACTGTAGACACAAGACGTAATGATTTCGTATCTTAGCTTTAGCATATTAGATCTTAAATTTTTAAATGACGTGTTATTGTGGCATTTTTGAAGGATGCAGTTTTTAAAATTATTAAAGTCTAATTTATAACGCGAAAAAATATTTTTTAGCTACTGGCTGTTTGAGTATATGCGGGCTAGAAAGCTTTATAAGATTGCCAAAGGACTCCGCACAAACCTTATGGGATTTGGTTCGCTTTAGCTACAGATATGTTTAGCGAGATTTTAGATATAGGGATATTCACAAACATGTTCAGTGTTCAACTTTTGTGCTTTTTTTTAGAAATAAAAAAATATTCGAAAATTAGGTATAATTTGGAAGGGGTATCCATTGAATTCACAAACATGTTCAGTGTTCAGCTTTTGTGCTTTTTTTTAGAAATAAAAAAATATTCGAAAACTAGGTATAATGTTGGAAGGGATATTCATTGAATTCACAAACATGTTCAGTGTTCAACTTTTGTGCTTTTTTTTAGAAATAAAAAAATATTCGAAAACTAGGTATAATGTTGGAAGGAATATCCATTGAATTCACAAACATGTTCAGTGTTCAAGTTTTGTGCTTTTTTTTAGAAATAAATAAATATTCAAAAACTAGGTACAATGTTGGAAGGTGTCATCCTGTATAAAATAATAATGTCATATTCAGATTCAGCGCAGACGAAAAGATATTTCTAGAGCATAGGATTTTTTTAAGATTGTGAATTTAACGGATATCCATAGATATATCTAAAATATCTTAAACATGTTAGTCGAGTGTAATCTTTCGATTTCGAATCTGAGGTTCGATGACCTCCATCACATCAGGTTCAATCTATTAGTTTTTAGGCTATACGCACATGGACAATTTTTCTTAGTGACCTTTAAATTATAGACATTTTCGATCAATTTAACCTAGAACCAAATCCCATAAGGTTTGTACGGGGTTCCTTAAAAGTACAGTTTTGTTTAAAAAAATCATCAATCACCACAGAACAGTAACCAAAGTAACCAGATCAGGTCATATAAAATAATTTTAACCAACAATTTATTTTTTCTTTTAAACTAGAGTTATTATTCTAGTATCGTTTATTTAATTTAGATCGTATTTAATATGTTTTATCTAAATATCCGAATTCATTCTGCTTTGTACAAATTTTAAAATTGTGCTAAATAAATATTTGATTAGTTTAGCGTATTTTGCTACGATATATACTAAATATTAATATTGAAATAGATTTATTTTATGATATATTGATACATTTTGCTTTCTATTATTTTCTCAAATTGTGCATATAAAAACTGCAATAAAGTAGCTTCATTCACAATAAAGATAGAAAATTTTCATCTATTCTCTGTTTCATAATCTTACTGCTTTGTAAGTTTTTTCATTGTTTAACAGTGAATTTCCGGGTTCATATGTTATTTATGTTCATGATTAATCCACGTAGAAAAATCAGCTATATAAAAAGAAATCTTCACATATATTTCTTATATGTAAAAATATATATGTATGTAAAATGTATTAAAAAGTTTTTCGTTTGAGAGAGTATTATCAACATTCTGAAACATATTTCTGAAAGGAAAACTATACGAGGAAAACTATCCACACCACAATTAGTTGTTTATAAAAGAAGAAAAACCAAGACTGATACACAAAATAAGATATAAATGTTCCTGACATGGAGTAGAAGAAGTACAGTTGTAATCAGTGATGCAAAACGTTACATTTATAAAGGAACTTGACAAAACCAAACTTTATATCTGTTGAACGGAATACAAAGTTCGTTCTTACTCTTCTTCGCTTGGTTATGGTTATATATGTTACCGGCCAAACCCGATTTCAGGACAAACTAGTTTTGCCTACGCCAAACTAGTTCTGCCGGTATATGGCCTAGGCCAAACTAGTCTGGCCTAAGCTCGATAGGACAAACTAATTTAGCCTAGGCTGAACTAGTTTGTCCTATTATGAATATGTACACTCTAGAATGAACTAGTATGACCTAGTCCAAACTAATGTTGCCGAATCGAATAGGTAGAGAAAGACAAATATAAGAAGTGTTTTTGCAACAGAAGAAAGTTATAAGATTGATCTCGGATGATGGATTTAGATAGGAATGCAAGCCATTATTTCAGCAATTAAATATTTCGTAATTTCAATATATTTATATAGCTGTTTAATGATTGTTAAAAATCATTTGGACAATTTTAATGATCATACTTTGATTCATAGTCATGATACTAGAAAAAGTTAAATCTCTGCTTACCATTTACACAATTAATATGCTAAAACTACATACGGACCAAATTTTATGGTATACATGTTTTTAATAACTTGCCACCGAAACAAGAATTTTAGAATCAAGAAACTTTAAAAGAAATGTAAAGGATCTTTTTTTAGAAAATTGTTTCTACAGCATAAAAGAATTATTTACTTTCAACATGTACCTACATTAATTATTATACGCATGCCAATAAACTTATAATTACTATTATTTTAAAAAATCATTATTATTTTCCAGTTATTTATTTATTTTGTCTTGAAATTAGTTCAAAATAGCTAGGCTATACCAGTTTATCCTGGAGTGTACATATTCATATTAGGACAAACTAGTTCAGCCGCTAAACTAGTTTGTCCTATCGAGCTTAGACCCAACCAGTTTGGCCTAGGCTGTACTAGTTTATCCTATCGCATATATTATGCAGAACTAGTTTGGCCTAGGCAAAAACTAGTTTGTCCTGAGATGGGGTTTGGCCGGTAACATATACAAAACCAAAGTAACGGGCGTGCAATATACAAAGCCATCTCAACGTATCCGGCAAATTTATACAGACTGATTTTTAAGTTGATTCTTCTTTTTTAACAGCGTGTAATCAAATAGACGATCAAATATTTTAAGTAACTTGTTTATCAAAACTCAAAAATAAGAGAGAAATAGCCTTTCAAAGTTTAATGAATTTTTAAAATTTCATTTAATTAATTCAAAAATTCGGTTAACATACGCGAAGAAATGAAAATACATCCCAACTAATTCGCGGAAGCCCCTTATCGCATGTACGCGTGGCTACGACGTACTCATCTTTGTGTCCAATAAACGGGGATAACTTCGAACAATTTCTGTGAATACTTGAAAATGTCAACATATTTCCATAGTGACAAAACATAACGCCAGAACCGACCTCAAAATTTGATAAATTTAATAAAACTTTGAAAGCTCGTTTCTCTTTCATTTTTGAATTTTGGTAAAAAAGTTACTTGAACTATTTGTTCGTCTATTTGATTTCTACACGCGCGCTGTTAAAAAAAAGAATCAACTTAAAAATCATTCTGTCTAGATTACAGACTGTTGATGTAGCACTGGGTTGCACTGTTTTCAGAACGGTACTGTAGACATAATTTTAAGGTCGCTGCACACGAGGCTGGTTTTGCAGCTAGAGTTGGTCGCTGGGTTTGGGGCCATTCAAGTATTACGTAAGCACCAAGGGGACTTTGTTTAGCTTATTTTTGATGACATGGAGGACGGGGGGGGGTCTAGATGGTGATGACGTCATCAATATTTATTTGTAACAATAAAGAAACTTGAACAGATCTAAAAAAATATATAACAATGTTTACATAAGCATACAGGGGAGGGCTAAGAGCTATGCTTACTTTTGCTGACAATGTGGAGAGGAGAGTAAAAAACCACATAAATTCTGCTTAAGTAATACTTAAATGACCCCATTCAAGCGTGCTGTCGCACTGTGTCGTGCGTGATGTCTTTGATGTGTTCGCTTCACACGATGCATGTTTTGAAGATCGGTTTGGTGCGCGCTCAGTGACTGTTCCGAATGTTAACAAAAGTGAAGGTTGATTGTCTCTGAACAGAACACACACTACGCTATGCGGCTATGTTTGCTGTGTGGGTTTGTCCAAATCGCCCTCGTGATAAGATACTGTTTCCTGATTGGTTATTGCTCAAGTATACAAACAAGTACGAAAAATAGCTTCGATTCAAATATTGAGATATGTCTTGTGACTACGCACACGAGCTCGCAGTGACGTCATTTCTATCCCAGCCAGCACTAGTCTCAGCAGTGATTCCAGCGGCAAAACCAGTCTCGTGTGCAACGGGTTTTTAGATTTTGTTATAACAAGCTGTGAGGTAGGTCGTAACAATTGCGAGCGTTGAAGTTCCCACGACCGACTCCCCAATATGATCAAATCACGGACACATTGCCTAAATGAACATCGATTTTGAGGGGCAAATTAGAAAATTAAAAACGAAAAATTCAAGTGCATCTTGTGATGTATCAAATAGAAGGGCTTGTTATGAAAAATACAAATTTTTTTTAATTTAAAAATGCATTAGTCCTCTCTATCTCCGAAACTATTGAGCCTAAAATTTTGAAAAAAATAGGGATTATAGGGCCTCACTCATAATTTACAGGAAAATAACGAAAATCCTCAAGTTGATACGAAAAATGGAATGGTATGGAAGTCCACGCCAGTTCAGCTCGCACTTGACCGGTTTTTTGTTAACCTTTTATTTTTTTGTTAATAACCAAGAGTGCGGTTAAAAAAGAGTTCATCTCCGATAGTAGAGTCTAGTTACGGAATTTTTCCAAATGCATTCACTTGTTACATTACACCCGTTAATATTTCGTAGTGTATAACCCAGAATATCTCTAAGATGTAATAACAAAATAATCATAAAAGTTCTTATAAACCCTCTGCTCGGAGCTACTTTATATATAATAATATATGTTATCACCAGCTCTGTAATACTAACAACCATTTACAGCAGATATACATGCTGTCTTGTTAATATAATATGGATATTCAGAGTGTCGTAGTGGATGCAGTTCATAGATAGATAGAACTGAGAAAAATGAGCGAGCGAGCGAGCGAGTGACATGCGAGATGGGTCAAGAAACAAAGGCGCCACATATATATTTTTGATCAGATCATAGCTTAGATAAGGAAAAGACTATAGAAACAAAGCGCGCATACCTCAAAGATATTATACATTCTTGAGTTCAGACCGGTCTGTTCTATCTGGGGAGGAGTGGGAGACGTCTGACTGTCAAATTTAGAATTGCATTTTGTGTACATATTTTAAGGTCGTCAACCAAAAACAATCGATAGCCGTGGCCATTATTCTAATCGGCGTACAAATACTTAAATATGCCAAATCTTACAGGTTTAAATTTCGAGTTTAATTTATTTTTTAGTATTGACAATTTTTTTATAAATTAAAAAATAATTTTAATAATTTTGTTGTTTTTTTTGTGTACTATACGTAAATTTTCAATCTATACAGATAAATAAAATTGAAGTGTCTGTTTATAATGTCAAAATAACAGGTTTTTACTAAATGCGCATATGAAAGTACATAATATATACGGTACATAAATTTCTGTCTGTATATTTGTTCCGGGTAATCTCCTAAACGACTGGATCGATTTTGACGAGACTTTTACTGGCAGATATCTAATGTTGTAAGTGTAGTAACTTAGGCTATTAAAAACTGCATTTCGTCAAAATACATTTGCATTGAAAAAAATTGATGTCAAAAATTAGATTTCACATTGTTACAGTCGCAATACTATATAAGAAAAATTTACTTTCCAACAATGTCACTGTCGGGACTTTAACACAAAACTTCCACTCACCGCTTCTCCCTCCAACGACTTAATAATATCACAAAGGCTGCCTGTCGCGCGGGCTAAGTACGCGCGAGCGAGCTATTGAGAATGGTTGTGTCTCAACGCGTGCCTTAAAAAATTGTTTGCTAGCAGTTAGATCATACTTTTTTGTTTGCTTAGGTATTTTTTATTTGTTCCTCTATATATGTATAATATATATATCCGAAAGCTCCACTACTTTTGTCATTACCGTGTGTCATCACAAACGCGTGTGGAGCTGCGGGGAGCAGCTAGTATTAATATAAAATGCGTAAGGAACGTAGCTTTCGTCATGTGCCTACAAACAGACGTACATACCTTATTTTTATTCAGAGAATACCGCTTCGTAGCTATAAATTACGACACCTTATACTTGTCGAGCGTCTAGAGTTTATAAGATCTATACTTTAACGCTCGTCGACTATTTATAGTAATAGGCAATATGATGACAATTTAATCGCTTCGAATAACATGAAGTTTCCCTGTATTTTATTAGATCAGAATTGAGAATATATATCTATTATGTTTTCAACTTTTTCTACTTTTTTTTTACATAATTTAAAATAATCAAGACGTAAATACACCAACAACCATTTTTTCTACTTAGGTATTTAGAGTCAATAGTAATAACTACTGACTTTAAAATAATTAATGAGGATAAGCCATATTAATGTCAATATTTTAGACTTGAAAGTGTTTAAAAAAACTGATCACGAACCACATTATTGCTCTCCACTCAGTGCTTCTTTTGCAGTGTTGACATAACTTTTTTTAGTATATCATGTTATAAAACTTTTACTTAACTTGTTTGTTGTGTACACAATGCATATCGGCAGTTGCATTGTGGGTCTTTTAATAAAAGTTGGAAAGTTGTTGAATAACTGGTAAATATTTCCGAACAACTTAAACCTACGGAAGTTAACGCGTTGCCTGCACTGCTTCAAAATCATTCTAGGATGATTTTAGAAAAAAAAATATTTTGAGTTTATTCTTTTTTTGGTATCTACATAAAATATTCTACAAATTTCTCTTTAAATCGATAAGTACCTTACTAAGAGGATGTCAACATTTTTTTAGTAAAAGCACCCCTGGAATATCTGCAGGTCCCAATATTCTAGTTAAACACCAAAATGTTGTCCGTATTCAGTTTTTTTCCAATGTTGGGACACAATAACAAATTGAATCATTATTTGGAACAATTATTATTGTGCCCTAACATAAAAAATCTTAATTATGTAAATTATTTTATTTCAAGATGTCTATTGTACAATACTACAATCATGTGTACCGTGTGCCTACTACACAGAACAGATACACATTACAATGCAGTGCTGTACTGGATCTGAGACTACAGAGAGTACGATGCAAGAATATAAGGACTGGTTCCTCAGAACACTAGAGCTGTTTTAGCTTTGCTATACAAGTGTCATGTGTATATAGAGAACGCGTTTCTGTGTTAAATATTTTACACTGATCCGTTGCGCCGTTAGAACAGAGAAAAGTTAGCCGGCTTCCGCGGATCTTCTATCAAAATCAGATCTTTGAACCGGTTCAGAACTGAATTACCCAACCCTAGGTTTGAAAACTTGTTTGTGATGAGGGCGTTATGAGGTCACGAGTAGAACAGATACACATTACAAAGCACAGTGCTGTACTGGATCTGAGATTACAGAGAGAACAATGCAAAAATATAAGGACTGGTTCATCAGAACACTTAGAGCTGTTCTAGCTCCGCTACACAAGTGTCATGTGTATATAGAGAATGCGTTTCTGTGTTAAATGTTTCACATTGATCCGTTGGATCAGAGAGAAGTGAATCTGCTTCCGCGGATCTTCTATCGAAATCGGATCTTTGAACCGGTTCAGAACTGAATTACCCAACCCCAGGTTTGAAAACTAGTTTGCGATGTGGGAGTTATGAGGTCACGAGTTTTAGTTTTGACATTTTCTAATCATTCTGTATAATATGCCATTAATATTTAATGGTTTTAGTTTAGTGACATCGTAATAAGATTTGATATTAGCTAGTAGCACCTGTCGGAAATTAGATATATTGATTAGGTCGCGCAAAGTGTTATACCGGCTAGATTCGAGAAGGTTGTGGTTATTTTTAGACAAAAAGTAATATGTCGTTGGCTTAGACCAACTAACTCCACTTTTATGCGAATTTTTTATTTTGATGTCGTCTGTTAAAAAGCAATCCTATCCATGCTATAGCAAAACAAACAGCTTTAAAACTATGCTGGTTTATATAGAAGATATTCCGTTTTTAGTGTCCTCAGTAAAAATGGTAGTTCTGGAGTTATCAGATTTGTAGTTTAAGACGACGATGAATCTTTTTTTACAAATAGATTTGCTGTCTATATGAACATAATAAAGCCACAATACCTGCAGTACCAAATACACTATGTGACTATATTATCGGCAGAATGTTTGTGCTAACACCCAAGTTTATTTTTAAATATTTTTGACAGTCGATAATTAAAAAAAAATTATTATTGTTTGTTCATTTGTTTATAACTTTGTTTCAATCTTGCGACAGCTTTTCAACTACTTTCCGTTCTCCGATTGAGTTAAAATTTTGCATACGTATTGTTACAAACTCCCCGTTGAGATGACAAAGAAGTTCGTGAGACAATAATCGACTCGTCATTCTAACAAACACACATCGATTGTTGTGGGAGACAATAATCGGATTGACTGTTGTTCCAACAATATGCGTAGGTAAAAAGAGCTTTGTTGCCAAATTCCAGACAACAATGATAGCAACAAAGGAAAGAACTATCCAGCACCTATATAAACCACGGCGTAGCTTAGTGGAGAGACAGTTATACAGGGACAGTCACACAGAGACAATCGTACAGTGTCCCTCATCGAGTGAACAATCGACATAAATTAACAGTCAGTGAACAGTGCTGAGGTAACTGATGAAATAAATAGTTTAACGTAAATAATCTTTTGTAGATAAATAAATAAATGGACTGTGTAAATAATAGTGTACGAAATAAATAGAATTGTATATAGTTAATAAATAAACAGTGTGCTAGATAAATTTTGGTGTGCTCCTGTGTTGTAAATAATTTTGTGTATATAGTTGTATAGTGACTTTGTATTCTTCATTATTCTATTGTTTTATTAGTTTAGAACTGTTGTTTTGTTTCTGTTACGTTATACGGAAGTACTTTTTCGGTTGTGTGTTTAATTGTTTCGTTAACGTTTTACTATTGTAAATATATATTTTCCACCACGATGTAGAACAGTTTTGTTACTGTAACTTCAACTTTTCTTCTCTTTAATTTCGTTATGAGTATGCGCAGTGGAGGTGATATTTAATAATTGTGAACGAGAAGAATTGGTTTAAAGTTACCTTTTATTTAAATAATATTTTAATAATTTAATTTACAATGGTGAAAAAATATAAATTTTAAAATTCCGTCTTGCCGGCTCGTAGCGCGAACGACTTAACAATTT
Organism: Xanthostigma xanthostigma; assembly: GCA_963575645.1. Taxonomy (NCBI): domain Eukaryota; kingdom Metazoa; phylum Arthropoda; class Insecta; order Raphidioptera; family Raphidiidae; genus Xanthostigma; species Xanthostigma xanthostigma. The sequence continues at coordinate 16,133,127 of OY754472.1, read as the reverse complement.
TGTTACAATTGCGTATCGTATTGAATAATTTAATGTTAATAGATGATCTTCAATATTGCACTGCGATATTACCGGTTCGGACGCCAGTTAAAATATTTCTGCCTTTTTTTTAGAAAAAGTCTCTTTCAAAAATTTAGCGAGAATGCAAATCAATTTAGTTATAATAGACGTAACATAAATGTCAATTCAACTTATAAACTTACGTAATTATTAATTGGTATAAATGTACACTATTTGACAAAATTTTAAATTAAAATAAAATAAAACATACATAAAAATAGTAATTAAATTGTAAGGATAAATATTATCGTTACATTACAGTACCTATGTAGTTACGATGACAATGCGATATTATAATAACAAACTGACCGGTCCAGCTTTCGTCCTGATGCAAATCGCACTTTTAATAAAATACACTAAACACTTAAAAATAAAATAGGTAAAAACTTTTAATTTAAACGATTTTATTGTACAATCGATAATATACTAAAAACTAGATAATAAATATGAGTCTTTGGGGCTTTGATTAAACTAAAATAAAATTGTGGGGGGCATTTATTAGAAAACTTTCATTTGTTAGAAATTGGGAATAATATTTAGCTATAGACTATCTTCTTCGACCATAATGTAACTATAAATGTCCCCCACGATTTTATTTTATTTTAATCAAAGCCTCCTATGGTGACTCATATTTATATTCTAGTTGTTAGTACATTATCGATTGTACAATAAAACCGTTTAACTTAAAAGTTTTTTTACCTATTTTATCCATATTTATTTTAAAGTGGAAAACTTATCGGGATTTGCAATTTTGATTTCGCCAACTATTTTTATTTATGTATTTGAGGTTAGATAATGTAAAAATATGAAATAGAAGAAACGATTTGAAGTAAAAAATTTCATGTAGCAAGCTGAGAACGAAGCGATAAAGAAAAAGTTCACGAAAACCGGATGTGAGACAAGAAGGAAATAGAAGTGAACCGACACACATATTTTATAATACTAGAGAAAAGCACAAAAAAGTTTTAACTTTTTTTCTTAGTTTCTGGCAGCTGATACAGGTATTTGTTTTCTGATTGATTTATAAATGATATTTCCCGCTAAAAAAACGAAACGTAGCTACCAATAGTAGAAAAATACATAATGTTTATCTTATGTACAGGATGCGGCAGCATAAATTCCTTTTTTCAAAACTTAATAAAACCCATTTAATGAATCAGACAATTTTTATTTTGTTTTTTATAATGTAGGCACACACCTAAAGTTTGTTTTTAAAGATCAAATCAGGTAGATGACGTCCCCCATTCTCTATACACTGAGTAAACCGATTTCTGGTGTTTGTCATGACTCTTGCCAACATATCAGGTGTTATCCTAGCAATTTCTTCCTTATGTACGGTCCTTGAACGATCCACATAAACACGGGATTTCAAAAAACCCCATATAAAAAAATCAAGACCTCCAGAAGAACCCCGAGAATTGAAGTCGCGTTCAGAAAGTTCCTGCACAATCTTGTATGAATGGAAATAGAGATCATCATGAAGAATTCTCTTCAAAAAACGATCGAAAAGTGCAAGGGCAGATGCATGTTTGCGCGCAGAACGCCGTGGCGATCGCAACATTGAAGCTCTAACTGGCTCAATGTTCTCAGGTGATCTAATGGGACGAGGGACTCCAGTTCTTCGTTTTGTCGCACTTGCAGTTTGTCTGAACGTACGACCCACATAAAAATTTATTTCTGGTCCGAGACGGGGGCCAACCGGGCTAAATTACAGCGATTCCGAAAGGCAAATAAATTTGAAAGAACGTGTTTCAAAAAAGAAATAGTACTTTTAATTTTGAGGTGATAAATAACAAAAACAGTTGGTAACAATTGATTGACAGTGCACAGATTAAAGTCTGGAAAATAGGACTTTAAAAAAGCTGTAAGTATTATTCCAATTTCTTTTTTAAACAGTAAATGTAAATCCAATTTTATAAGGACGTAAATATGAATCGAAACTTTTTAATGATATTTTTAACTTCACCAATAAAAACTGTCGACCAAAGTTAAATACAGTTATTTGCTATGTACTTAATGAATCAGTGCTGCCAATATGAAAAGTTTCGAATGAAGTTGTTTTTAATTTACCTCGCTGCAGTTGAAATTAACTTATGACGTATTAATTACACAAAAGTACGGAGTGGAAATACTGATTTCATATCTCTGGGGAATCTCTAACTTATAAAGCAAAGTGTCACCGACTGACTGACTGACTCATTAATGAAAGCCTAGAAACTTAAAATCAAAATCGAAAGATCTTTTTATAAATATTGACATCTATTATTTGACTACTGCATTTAAGACAAAACTTATTTTCGATTTTTTTTCAGCAAAAAGAGATTAAAACTACTAAGGAATTTCTGACATTCGCGTTTTAAGGGGTGAAAATGTAAGTAAAAATGTTCTTGAAGAGTATGCGCGTACCTTTGAAACCGTCCTAGATAGGTGAAAAATACCCTTTGAAAAAAAAATGTTTTGTCAGTTTTTCAAAAAAACTATCCGAAAGGGTAAACGAGTAGAAATGTATTTAAAATGAGCGAAATGGTCTTTCTAAACCCCACACGGGCGAATCCGGGCACAAAAGCTACTACAGGTACAGAGATATAATTTTCTTTATTCTAAAAAACTTAAATCCATTTTCCAATTTACTTTATTAAAAGTATAAATCGTAGAATAAAATTACTAAAGTTTGTAGATTTTCTCCTGTCGTTTAAATCCATGAATTCGATTCCCCGATTCAATACCAAATGGGAAATGTCTACATTTTTCAATCCCGTTACTATAAAAATATTTACCTTACACTAGTCTATATTACAGAGACTGCATAAACCAGAGGTCCACAACCTTTTTTTCCGTGTACTTTCGAATCCATAATGGTAAATATTATAGTAAGCAGTAAAATAAAATATTTGTATATACATCCATTTTCAAACCCTTTTACTTAGCTTGACTCCGTATATTTCTTTGTTTCTGTGTTACCATTCCAACCCACAAGTGGGGAATGGTACTAGTTTAGGTCAAAAATCACTTTTCAAAAATTTTACAATATCTTTCCGTTTTGAGGTCCCCCGAATCAAAAAACATATTTTTGGAAAATATCTGGGCGTCTGTTAGTCTGTTTGTCTGTGAACATGATACAGGTCAAACGGATGAGCGGATTGAAACCAAATTTTGGGAGGATGTTTGGTATGCAAATATGAAGAGCTCTGTTGTTTTTGGGGAAAATCGGCGCATGCGCAGAAGCGATATATGCAAAAACGGTATTTTTTATATAATAATGGTATACTTTTCATAACGGCTTATTATTCTATTTATTTTTTCATGAAAGTTTTGTAAAAAATATTTTTTCTAAACTTTATAGTTTCGGAAATATTTTGAAAATAAAAAAAATCATCCGCTCTTTTGTTTTATCAGAAATAAACTAGTTAGGCATGCTTTGATTAATTTTTACATGACGTGGAACATACTATGTAGGTAGCCATGGCAACGAATAGTTAATATCATATTGAATACTAGCCATTACCCGCGTCACCTCACGCGATATCAGAAATTTTATTTTCTTTATTATAATCAAATGTCAACATTGTTGTCAAGTTGGAATGGTCCCGTCGCCCAATTGGCTGGAATTTTTTTTAAGAGTTACTTTTTTTAGGTCCGATGAATTTTGTTTAGTAGTTCAGAATATTTAGCGCATAGTTTTAAAGATAGACTGACTTAGTTGTAAGTTCTCGATAAGTACACAACATTTTGATAATTATTTGTAGACGACACATGGCTTCGCAAATATTATTAACCTTTTTTCAGAACAAATTATTACAACAATAATGTTTAAAAGTTTTAAAAATTTGTAGTTTAAAAATAAAATGTTACGAAAATCTAAAAACACTAAAATTTCATATAAAATACAGATTTTTCAACATTAAAAAGACCGATAAAAACACTTACCTATAGTTGTAATCAGCGTAAGTGAATAAAGGAAAGACGAAGTAAACGTCCATCGATGCATGTGATGTTGATAAAACATGGTTCCACCTCCCGGTCTAGCCACATAACCTCCACTACTTCCGGTAGCTTTAAGCGCTCTGACAAGCGAATCTTGAAACTCGAGCACTTCCTGCGCTGCCAGTCTCGTCCAATTCTCTTTATACAATATATTCAAGTCTTCCGTTATACTCCACAACTTTTCAACAGTTCTAGATCTAATATCAGATCCTAACAACAAATCAGTCTTACTAGCACTGACCTTTGACCCGAACGCATCACTCAATCCGCCTTCCAAGGTCATGAAGGTAAACGCACCTAATAACGTATATCCTACAACTAAGAAACAAATACCGATACTAGCAAACACCGATGTGGAATTTCTAGGCGCCGGACACGTATAACAACAACAAAAGAACGTTTCGCGGGGAAAAGAGTCTTTCTTGTTGTTGAAACAACAATGAGCTACTGTAGCATTGTTGCCAGAACCATTGCGATTGTTGGATGGTGATCCTGGCGGTGATGGACGTCTTCTCGATGCGTGATACGGTGAATGATGATGCGGAAAACCGGTGAATGGCGGGGAAGAGGGTGTACCCCGACCGTCCTGAAGCATGACACAATTAGACGAGGCGAGTTGTACGCCTCAGGAACCTAAGAGTTGGTATTTTGAAGCTAACTACTTGCCGAAGAGTTTAGTTGGGGTGTTGTAATTGTCAGTGGTATAAATGATATGAATAAACGAGGACACATCGTTGGTTGTGATCCCGAAATGTTATTTGCTGACGGCGAAGAGAGTAGTCTTCTTTTGTTGTTGGTTGATGACATCTGAAACAACGAGAGAATAGGTTCAATAGCCTCGTTCCATTTATCAAAATTTGATAATTTTGAATAGTGCACATTATGCTGTATACGCAAAAAAAATAATGTAAACCAAATATTTCATTCTAACATTCTTCTCCTTAATTTAAAACAGGAATTAAAAAATGCGTTCATTTTATGATGATGATGACGCCAAAGCTGAACTTGCGCCACTTCGGCACATAAACAAAGAAAAATATGTCCACGGAAAGAGATGTAGATGCCATTTATCTGTATCTATACCACATGATCAAAGTCTAAGGATCAATGGGCGTGATTCAATTACAGGCAAGCAATCAGCTGAACCTGTCTACTGATCATGTATCTACGTAGTGGAATTTCAATGTTTCAAGTTGTATTAGAAAGATTCTCAAAAAAATTGTTACATTATCTTTTTGTAACGTAAATCCAAAAAAATTAGAAAGTACCCATAATTAAGTCTTCAAAAGTAAGGAACGTTTACTGCATAACAATAATATGAAAACCTAACGACTTTCTCGCACTTTCTCATTTTTCGAAAATATATTTAATTTGACAACATTATCAGATGTCTTTTGACACCACAAAATTGTTATTGAGAAGAGTTCTCAATAACAATTTTGTGGTGTCAAAAGGCATCTGATAATGTTGTCAAGTCGCTGTCTAGATTACTATAGACAGCAAAGCGTCTATAATCTGCTATCTGTCAATCTCCAAAGGAGCAGGCAAAGAAACAAAAAAAGTGAATTTGAAAGGGAAAATGAATTTTGCAAAGCATTTTGCATAACGCCTGCAACTGTGTTGAGTTTCTACTACGCTGGCAATGTCTGCCTGTAAAAGTAGTTGTACAAACAGTACTACAAACTTCAATGATACTTGCGCAAGCATGCTTGATGATGAAATTATAAAACACGGTTTCATGGCACAAACCTTCAGTCAAACTCGTAGACTGCCGAATCACAACGATTGACATACAAGTCTTTAATTATCTATAGACTCTCAAACGCTAATGACCTCAGTTGACGAGCATCTATAATCTCCAATCTAGATTCTACTCTCAACCCACAATGAATGTTCATGTGACTATACCTACTGGGATAAAGCATTAAAGGGACATGAAGAATCTTGAACCCAAATAATATAACGTAGGTTTATCTCGATGTAATCCAGCTGACCTCGCTAAAGTGTAAATATACCCAGCAGCGAAAGAAAACATTGAGATAAAGGAGTTTAATTTTGTAGCTTTTATGCTACATGGCTTAATTCCGACTTTATGTACTCCCCCTTACGACCAGAATGTAATTTTACTTCTCACAATAGTATTCCGTTCCGAGATTGTTTCAATTTAAAATGAAAAAAATATAAGAGATAGATTTTGTAAAAGACTGAGAAATTTTAATTTGCATATTTTATTGAAGACAGCGAATAATTATTTGTGAAAGTAAATTCAACAATTTGACTTCTTAAATTGTAATTTCGTTAATGAATTCTGTCTATTTTTTTCAATTAATGACTAGAAGCGTATCTTGAAATTATGCTAAGAACAGGCTCACAAAATTTACTAGTCGTTACCCGCGGGTTCTCTCACGTTGAGGTCCGCATTTTTTGTTATTGCTCAGCCCGCTTCAATATACCTAAGCGTAATTGTTTTTAACGTATCTTTTTCTCTGATGTAAAACGAATTCTGTAGTCAAATTGGTGCAGTAGTTCTTGGGTTAACCCGGAAATTAAAAATGTGGGTGCGTGTACTTATGCACGCACGTTAGATGTTATAGGTACTTCTTGAAAACACATTTTTAATTTGCATGTAAATACAGTGTAACTTCTTTATAACGAATCTCAAGGGATCGAGCATTTTTTTTTCGTTATAAAGAGTTTTCGTTATATGGAGGGAAGAAAGAAAAATAACCAAATTTCACCAAATAATTTATTCCAAACACATATAGTCTGTTAACTTTTCCTGACGTTTTTTGCTATGCCAATGTTTGTTTTGAATTTTATTAAGTATCTTATGCATGGCTTGATATGTGGTGGAATCATCTTCATTAAACAATAGGAATTTTTCGATAAGTTTGGCGGCATCAAGTGCTTGTTCAATAGTTGGTGATTCAGAATCGTCCTCTTTACGTCTGTAAATATTTATTGACGCAACATAATATTTCTTCGTAATAGAGAATGGCTGTTGCGCTATAAAGAGGGTATTAATGCATGGGTTTTAAGGTATCCAAACCAAATTGTACAAATTTCTACGTTATGGGGAGTTTTTCGTTATAACGAAGGATGTTATAAAGAGGTTGTTCTGTAATTTATTGAAGTAAAATAATAAATGGATTGGAGTAAGATAATATCACTAATATTCACAATTACTAACAAATGTTTTCAATAATATTGATACTATCAATTACCAGTGTTTAATGTATATATGTTACGGTAAATGTGAGCTCTTGGGAAATGTACACTTTTACCGTAAAATGTGCCGGAGAATGTGTACATTTGCCGCAATATCTACATTTAATGTACACATTCTCCGGCACATTTTACGGTAAAAGTGTACATTTCCCAAGAGCTCACATTTACCATCAGCCGAATTTTTGGTAAACGCGTTTAAAATCAAAATAATTAACAAACTGTCGAAGGTTTAGCCGGCAACTTTATCCTGTTAGTTTTCTGCTCCGAAACATAGTATAACCACAGAAGGATAAATAAGATTTTTTGACACCTGGTTTTAAAAACTAATAAATTAAATAAAATAATTAACTGATCCCTGGGAAAACTGTGAAAGAAAACATAGCCTATAACATTTCCTTAATCTTCAAAAAAAAAGTTTCATCAAAATTCGACAAACAGTTGTTAAATAAAATCCTTTTTAACATACAGCGCATACTATACAAACACGTGTGTATATTAGCATGATAGATAATGCCAGGTATTTTTTTTATTGCTGTAATTTACTGATTTAACTTATTCACTACCTAGATTTCGGATTTAATGACGTGTTTATTTATTAAACGCTTTATATTAGTTTGGGTTGTAACTAACTATGTATGTATGTATGTATGTATTATGTATGTATGTATGCATGTAACGGAATCTTTGAGCATAATTTTCACCAATTTCCCGAAGTCTGATTAATTTGAAACTTTGCATACGTATCAAGGACCGATGACAATGCAATAATTTGATAACAGTTTCCCATTATCCTTATTAGGACCCCCAGGATTAATAAATTCTTTTATAGATCCTCTGTAGTAAACGCTTTATTTTCACCAATTTCCCGAAGTCTGATTAATTTGAAACTTTGCATACGTATCAAGGACCGATGACAATGCAATAATTTGATAACAGTTTCCCATTATCCTTATTAGGACCCCCAGGATTAATAAATTCTTTTATAGATCCTCAAACTAAAAAGTGAAAAATAAAATATAGTTTAAAAAAAACTAAAAAACACGCTTTATATCGAACTAAAAAGTAAAAAATAATTGTTTTAAAATAAGCTTAAAAAGCGTTGGGCGCTTTGTTCCACATTTTCGTACATCGAGCGCCCAACGCTTTTTAAGCTTATTTTAAAACAATTATTTTTTACTTTTTAGTTCGATATAAAGCGTGTTTTTTAGTTTTTTTTAAACTATATTTTTTTATAAATAGACTCGGTTCACTTTGGACCGCACGGAACAATCGATACTACAAGCCTGTGCAATCGGAGTGTGCGAATATGGTGGACTGTAGGTTACAAATCACGGGTATATATGGTGGAAGAGCGTGACGTTATTTTACAAAATAAATGTATAGTATTTAGCGCGTGTTTACAGTGCTTATATGAAATCTTTGAACAAAATACGAACTCTTCTTCTCAAATTTGTTCCCCTCACCAATAATTCTTTCCACAAAACGTGAAACAATGTTATTTTTTCTTTGAATAACTTTGAAACTATACTTGTCCGATTGACCCCAAAATATAATCAGATCTACATTTAATTAAACACTTTCGAAAATCTCAAATTCGATGTCAATCGATTGATTCGCTCTAAAGGTGCCGTATGACTAAAATCCAAAAATAGTCAGAATAGCTTTCTAAAACCCTAAAACGTCGAGATCTAACGAAAACTCGATTTTCGAAAATCGGACCGAAATCAATTGTTTTAAAAAATTTGCAATTCGCTGTGAGCCTCAAAAGCAGGGGTGGGCAAACCTTTTGATAGTCGGGCCACATTGCGTATAAAAATTTGACCGTGGGTCAAACAATTTCTTTTTCTAATTTTAAGTATAGTTTTTCTGAAACAACAATTTCAAGTTAATATTATCTCGTGTGTAATACATCTGAAATCAGTATATTGTTTAACCGGTAAACTCATCTTTGTGAAGCTGAAACATATTTAATTTGTTTTATAAATGTTTGTTGTTTCTTATACATATTTATTAATACGTAAATAATTCCGAGAAATTAATTTCTAGTGTCTGTTATTTTTCAACATAACCTCTACTTAGCCCCCAGTAACTTAAAGCAATAAATATGTATCAATAATAATGCTTACTTACATTATATTTTTGAAGAATATACCTATTGATTTAATGTTTACAATACATTTAGCTTTGGAATATTGACTCATTTTTAAGTAATAAGCGAATTATTCGCTCTCTCCTATAATTTGACATTTAGCAAAAATGCCTTTTTCGGAGCAATACGCGGCTCTAGTGTAGAATCTCACAGCGAATATCGAGATGTTAAATAAATATTAACAGAAAAAGCCTACTAGATTATTTAAAAAAATGTTTTTAAATTATAAGTACCTAACTGTTTTTTCTTAAACTGTTGTATTTTAATTTTATTGTGACATATTCTACTGCAAAGAAATTTAAAAATAATAATAAATTGAAATTTCAAGTGACACTTTCACCAATTCTTTCCCGCAAGTGAAGCATGACGTAAGAGATGGGCTATGTAAACAGCAGCGTCGCCACAATTTTGGCTGTTCTCAAGCCTAAAAACGAAATGCAAATGCAAAATTTAGTATAATTTACGTTAAAGAATGGAAAACTGAATTGTTCTGGCGTTTGTTTATCTCATCCTCTTTTGTTTTTTTTATGACTATTCTCCAGATAAACGAGAACAAAACTTATTTGCTATACTCTTGCAAAAGCGTTAAGTTCTGTTTTTAGAGGGCAGTATTTTTTTAATACAACTCCGCTAAAATCCGGTCGTTCATATGTCAGTGTGAAATAAAAATAGATCATAAAAAGACTGCGGATGGGTAGTCTACAGATGAAATGAACAATACGGTTAAGTGATGCTTTTTTATCACGAAACTAAAATGTTATCAGAAGCAAACAAAAAAACCTGAAACAAGTATTTATCTATGTACTAGCATTTCAAAAAGGAAAAGCATATAGGTTTATTTGTTCGTCGCAGGCAATCTCAAGAACTACTCAACCGATTTACTTCGCTGTTTAAAATCCTACTTCCAGTTATATAGAACTGAGTAGATATTTTTAAATGATTTTATTTAGCCTGACCCCGACATTTGTTTGTTGATTTGTTTTAAATCTTGCGACAGCTTTTTTAACTACTTACCGTTATTCGATTGAGTTGAAATTTTGTACACGCATGTAGTTGCAATGATAATACAATATTATAGCAATTAACTGACCGGTCCGGCTTTCGTCCGGATGCAAATCGCATTTTTAATAAAGGATACTAAAAACTTTAAAATAGATAAGAAAGCTGTTTAACTTAAACGGTTTTATTGTATAATCGATGATACGATGATGTACTAAAAACTAGAAAACAATTGTAAATCACCATAGGGGGCTTTGATTCAAGTAAAATAAAATCCCGGGGGGCATTTATAGTTACATTACGGTCGGAAAAGAGAGTCAAAAGGTAAATATGATTTCCAATCTGAAACAAACGAATGATTCCTACTAAATGCGCCCCATTATTTTATTTAAGCTTAATCAAAGCCCCCTTGGGCGACTCTAGTTTTTAGTACATCATCGATTGTACAACAAAACCACTTAAAAAGCTTTATTACTTATTTTTTTGATTACAGTAAAAAGTAATTTTTTGTATTACAATAAAATATAGACATTAGACATGCTATAATATACTACTATAATACTAAGACAAAAGAGAGCAGTGAGTGGAAAATGTAAATACTAAAGGGACAAATAATGAGCATTTTAAATATCTGTCTATAAACTTTAGCTGAAGGCCACTCTTCCAGACCAAACAAAAAAAACGTACTGTTTTCTAAATGAATATAACTTACACCTGTATTTGATCGTCATTTATAAAAAATGTAACAAAAGAATTTCTCATTTGACGAACTGAATACATTTTTCAATATAAAACCTTTAGTGAAAAAATACGTTTATAAGTATAAATAATGGCTAAGAGGGTAGGAAATATTTTAAATTCATGCCACATCGAATTTTAAAAAATGCTTTTATAATAGGACTTAAAGTATATTGTCAAATTGTCATGAAGTCTGTAAATTCATTTCGTTCAAAACTGAAACGGGACTGTTGCATCCCTTCTTCCCGAATAATTAAGACGAAAAAAACTATCTCAGACGCAATGAAACATTGCCACAATTTACGATATATAAGTTGAGTTATTTCTGTACTTTAATATTTACTTTTTATAGATCCTATAGACTTTATTTACATATTTTGAGTTTAAAGTCAGCGTATAAACTCACATTGAACGATTATTTTCTATAAGAGAATTGGTTTTGAATATATTAACCACCAAAGAACATAAATCTGTCATTTTCAATATAGACTACCATTGGGAGTAGCAACGTCTGGTTTGGGGTGGACGACAGTCTATCTGCATACAGATATACAGTGGGATCACGATAATCGGACCTCCGCCTATTTGAAGGGCTCTTATAATCGAACACAGTGTTGCCAGATCTGTCGTTTTAGTGGTAGATGTTATACATGTTTTTTATTGACAATAAAATATGTGAATTTATTACTTTTTTCTTATTTTTCAATGTAATAATTAATAAAACTCTCGCGTTCATTTTGTTTTGTAAGTTTTTAGAGTATAGCAGATTTTCTAACTCATAAATTACTACTAGCTAGTATTCAACTCTACCTTGTGCCTTACATTACATTGCTGTAGCATACAGTTTTATGCTATACTAAAAGGTTTTGCGCATACCGCTCACCTAGCGGTATGTACTTTATTATCGCTTTGCGCGTCAGAGCTGACTTTTCCTTCATATAAGAATTTATATCTAAGTAAATTTCACCCGAAATCCATTCAAATTAAAGCTTTTTGAAAAGAGGAGATTCTGATCTATAAAACAGAACAATTTTTAAATTCATTCGAGTTCACAAATACTACTAAAATTGTAATTGAAAATCACGAACAGCAGTTGTCGGTTGGTCTGTACGTATGTACGTTCCGGCTCTACGGATCGCAATTTTGGTCTGATTGCCTTGGGTTTGTATACTAGATCTAATAAATATTTATAATTTAGTTTATTATTGTATTAGTTCCATGAAAAAATTTAAACATTTAAGATGCATATGCAACGAAAAATCTAATAATTATGCTCTACTATTCATGTAAAAGTCTAACTACAAGAGGTTTATCCAAACAACTTCACTTATTGGGCACCAGCATGCTAAACTAAAGTCCGATTACCATAACACTACTGTATAAGAATAGATTTAGTGACTTTTGGTGTTGTACAGTTTTCCCTTTTAAGAACCGAAAGTACTGCACACACTTCATCTTAGGAAAAACTAAAAAATCCCCAATTATATTGTATATATATGTATGATAAACAATGTAAGCAATATGAAATTCCAATCTTTGATTAACGTCTGAATAGAACTCTTCAAATAAATAATTCATTCAAACTATCGATCATTCGTGCATTCTATTACATAATAAATAACTAATACTAATGAATTGTTATATTTTTAGATATTTCTAAAGAAGATACAAACCGGATCGAAACGTCATCTTTTGTTATATTGATTTATTTTTTTATATTATTTTTTGTCAATATATAGTCTGAAAAAAATTGGTCGACATTTTTATTTATTTGTAAGCAATATGATTTCAGCCATAGCTCACTATATTTTGTCCGATTATGAGACGTGTCCGAGTAAGAGAAAAATAGTCAAAATAAAGAAGTAACTTTTTAATTGCAAACAGTGGACCAATTTTGATTTAACTTGTTAAAAAATAGTATACTTTAATCTTGAAATAATATAGAAATTGCCACCTCTTTACCTGCCTTTGTATTAATTTGCAATATTTTTCAAAAACATGTTATATAATCGTTCTCGAGTAATGCATTTTAAAACAGAATGGAGAGACAGAAAAAAATAATCTTTAGAAACACGTTTTCTTGTTTACAGTCTCTCCCACCAGCAGATACAGTTATCATGTGAATAGTATACAATCAAAGCCATAGATCAGTGACCCGCATTTATTTTTCAGCATTTAGTACATCGTCAATTCTATAATAAAACCGTTTAACTTAAAAAAGTTTTAACTTATTTTATTTTAAAGTGTTTAGTGTGCTTTATTTGCTTGCACCCGGACAAAAGCCGAACCGGTTAGCTAGTTACCATAATATTGTATTGTCATCGGAACTACACATGGTTGCAAAATTTCAACTCAATCGGATAACGGGAAGTAACTGAAGATCGTAATATTCGAAGTATACGGAACATGAATAGATTCGTTTAATAAATATAGTTTAAAAAAAACTAAAAAACACGCTTTATATCAAACTAAAAAGTGAAAAATAAATATAGTTTAAAAAAAACTAAAAAACACGCTTTATATCGAACTAAAAAGTAAAAAATATTTTTTTTAAAATAAGCTTAAAACAATAATGAATAAAAAATACTAGTATTATTGTGAAAAAAAGCGTGGGGCGCTTTGTTCCACATTTTCGTACATCGAGCGCCCCATGCTTTTTAGTTCGATATAAAGCGTGTTTTTTAGTTTTTTTTTAAACTATATTTATTTTTCACTTTTTAATTTGATATAAAACGTGTTTTTTAGTTTTTTTTTAAACTATATTTATTTTCCACTTTTTAGTTCGGTTTATTGTAAAAAATTTGCCGAAAAAAAAACAATGGACGGGATTAGAACCCACGACCCGTGATTCCGAGAGTTGACGTCAGCGAAGACCCGTGCTTTAGACCGCACGGCTAGCCAGCGTACTTACAGTGCTGGCATATTATACCACTATATAAACCACTTGCTGTAGTCCAAAACGGAGTTTACAAACATACATACATACAAACTTACAAGTGAAACAAATATAAAACGTGTAAAAAGTATTTGATTCGTTGTTCTGCTGTGTTGAGTATCAAGCGACCAATCAGATCACGCAGTTTTAATGCTACTCATATCAGTATATAAGATAATGTATAGGTACCATATAGAAAATATTCGAAACATCTGCAAAAAATAGTATTTACACCACAAGGGCCGAAAGTGTGATGTCTTGGTCTGCGCGTCATGATGCCTGAGGCGAAGCTGAGGGCATCGTGGCGCGAAGGGCAAGGTACCACACTTTCGGCCAGTGTAGAGTGTACACTATTTTCTTCATACCTCGGTTGTAATCACGCTTATTAAATACATTAATTAATTACTTATTAATTATATAAAAACACAGATAAATTCCAAGCAAGAAGCTTTGAGGTTGTACGTAAAAACACGAATGGAAGCTGTTCGTGACTACTAGCTAAAATGCAATAGGGTTACTTGGAAACGACATTAAACAACAGTTGATTGGTATTTTTTGTTTTACTACCGCCCGAACGTACGAACTTCCTGCATTGGTGCGTGTAATCCCATCAATGCGTAAATGTTAGACTTTCTGCCTTACAATTGATGCCGAAAGTATGCACTTTCGATCGAGGTATGAATAAAACGTAATTAAGAATAGAAATTCCGTTACAGTGTTATGGACAATTGTAAGCGGATGAACTGTACTTTTGAACCAAAATATATGACTTCACAGTAACAGTGTAAAGCAGAGCTCCGAAACCTTGCTAGCAGGGCTTCCCGTTCAGACAGGCGCAGACAGACATTGTGGCTTAGTATAGAAAGTTATATCTACCTGCAATACGAATATCGTACAACGATATTAAATTTCATTGAATAAAAGGTGATAAATCAAGGTGTTTCAACAGCGACTGTGTACCCATCACGTACGATATAGAGAGGAGGCGTTATACAGGGTTATTAAAAATGTTATCAGGGAAGCGGTTATCGGTCAAAACATAAAACCGGCCAAGTCCGTGTTGGGCACACACACGGTAGGGTTCTGTAGTGTTCGTATCACGTATTTATGGGGTATTTATGAGTCGTAATCGTTGCTTAACAAATATCATATCGTAACCTTTGAAATGCGTCATTGCAATATGTTGATACTGGTGTGAAGATTATTAATTAAAAAGAACTCGAGAATCGATGCACTCCTAAAATCACAATCCTTCCATAAACCAAGTAGTTCTAATAAATATTGGCATGTACACAAGTGACATCGGACGGTTTTTTTTAAGTTGATATAGCCGTGGTTCTTGTCTCAGATATATTAATACAAACATGACAGCCATATAAAAAACACTGTAAAGATCAACTTAACTCCTACAACTTGTGAACAAATCTTGTTCAAAATAATTTTCGTTGAAAGTATTTATAAAGTGCTACTTTTTTGATATTTTTCAGATTTCTTAATCAAATGGTCGCAAAGTTAGAGGGTAGGGGCACATTATTAACGACTTTAGGAGCTTAAATCTTGGGAAAAAAAGTCACTTAAGAATTTTTATGACATTTTTACAGACCTCTCAGTTCTGCGTATTGAAAGCTAACCCAAAATTATTATTATTATTTTTTTTGTGATTTCAAAAAAGACATCTACGTGTAAAATTTCATCCAACTCGATTAAGTTTTTATTTTAAATAAAGAAAATACTTTATAATAGAATAGTTTGGTAGCTGACGTGCAAAAAAACAATGTCGTCCCAACTTTTTGTCGTCTGGTACATAAGCTATTTAAATAATTTAGAGCATGCTTTCTTATATATTTATGATGTATAGATGGAATCTGGACCCATTTTAAGATAACGAGGATAAAAAATGCCAGAGAGGTAAAAAAATGGTTAAAATTAAAAAAAAAATTCTGCCACTTGGCTTTTAGGTTCTGTTAGAGCCAAATGACCGGGAAATATCAACGGTAGAAATTTTCGACCAATTACACCCTCCCAAAGCCACTCTGAAAGTTGATTTTTGATAAATCCACTTTCTTTCATGTTACATGTTCAATCTCCTGAATCGATTTTATTCTACCGTTCCAAAAAAAGTTTTTATTCAAAAAAATAGGCCACTAGTTGTTTTTGTAACAACCTGTACCGTTTTAGTCTAGTAAAATAAAACATAGTAGCAAAACGTATTTTTATTATCTATTCACATATTCTTTAGCCATTATTCTCGTACTGTCTATAAATTTTGCTTTGCAAAGCAGACTGTAATCTATGAGAAGAAGTAACTTTTGTATAACAGATAAAGACTAAACTTAATGTTTAGAGGCGTTAAAAGCAACCGAAAGAATATAACATAACATACACCTTTATTCCATTCAATAGATACAATACTTGCTTATTTAAACAAATATCAACACGGAAAACTTATTATCATTAGTGATGTTTGCTGACCAATTTATATTATATTTTATCTTTTTTAAATTATTTTTACTAATTTGTTTAAAATTTTACTAGGTTAATAACACAAGGCTAAAGAACGACAATGTATATTTGCTAGATCCGGATAAAAGTGACTTGGGGAAGGTGTATTTGGTCAAACATTTCTGCCGCTGGTATTTCCCGGTTATTTGGCAAAGCGACAAATTTTTTTTAAATATTA
This sequence comes from Xanthostigma xanthostigma, assembly GCA_963575645.1. Lineage (NCBI taxonomy): Eukaryota > Metazoa > Arthropoda > Insecta > Raphidioptera > Raphidiidae > Xanthostigma > Xanthostigma xanthostigma. Next base: position 16,116,354 of record OY754472.1, on the reverse strand, counting down.
ACCCTTTTTTTCCATTTTTTAAATTTTTTATGCCCCCTATCTTAAAATGGGTCCAGATTCTGCGTATATATTATATCACATAAGAAAAAATGCTCTTGATCTAATAGAATGTCACGATGAAGAAAGGTTTGGTTGAGGATCAAGACATAAGCTTTCCTTCATCGCTAAATAGAAACTTGGAACATATCGTATATCCGGAGGGCTCTTTTCTATTCCTTTATTTTTGCAATTCATTTAATAAGCGTCGTGTTAAGCGAAAACATAAGTCATCACAAAATCAGCGCCACGGCACGGTTGAAACTTAGGAAGCCAAATCTAGTAAAGAATCTAGTGACAAAATCAGCCTCATGTGAAGCGGCCTTTAGATAATCACAAAGGCCGTATCTTTAACAATAAGCAATGTCAGATGTAAGGTTTCAATAAAACAATTTTTTTCGTGTGCATGTGATAGACGAAAAAAGGCCACCTCCTTTATTTTCAACATTTTTGCGATCCCTGTACCTTCAGTTTTGGTGATAGATACATAAACACATATTTATTTGGTCACAAGATGCACAATGAAAACACATGTTGGTTTGTCAAACTAGAAAGGATGTAAACATTTATCTGTGTTTTATTCGTGTAAGGGTACATTATTTTAAATTATAAAATTCACGGAATGAGTTCTTACAGACAATTTTAAACTTTTATAAAAAGCAGCGTTTTGTAGTAGTCAAGAATTTACAAAAAAATAAATAAAAATATTTCATTACTTTAAGGTACCTAACCTAATAATTGGAGGTTATATTTTTAGAACCTACTCTAATATTACCGCCCCACAGTACCGATTTGAAATAATTTTATATATTTGCAATCCTTTTTCATAAAAGGACATTTTTAGCGACCACAGGTAGTGAAAATGGTGAAGACATTTTTTTTAACCGACCTCAAGTAGTACGTAGCTCTCAATTTGAACTGTATTTTTTTTTCAGTATGTTCCTAAATATTATGTCCTTCACTTGCGAGCCGATTAAAATGTTTTTTTTGAGCATACCTCCATCGTAGTCCCACATTTTTACTTAATTCGGTTCCGCCGTTTTTTTAAATATATTACCAGTTTTAAGTTTAGTAAGTAATACAATATAAAAAAACCGTTAATATTTATTAACGTGCAAACTACGTATTGCACATTCAGTAAAAAGTAAAAAGTAAATTGTATGTATAGCTAATCTGCCACGGTTTGTCGATAGACTGCCAACAAAGCAACCAAAGACACCAGACGCAGTTTAAAACAAACTTTTTAAAAATTCAACCTCCTTTTGGAGCCGACCCCAAAATTTTATTGTTTTTCCTTTTTTTGGTGACTTGCTGGAAGGAGGTTAAATTTTTTTGAAAGTTTTTTTCGATAAATATCTACTCAAGCTTTGATGAAAATAATTTAGCGTGAAAAAGCACATTTAAGAAAATAATACTCTAAAATTATAAAACATGATGAATGGTCAGTGAGTTATCCTCTTTTTTATATAAATTTAAAAGTTGATTTGAAGAAGGAGCTTTCGATTTTAATATAAAATTGGAAAATTCAATAGAAAATTTCAATTTTCAATTTAATTCGAACAGCGTAGGTGTAATAAATATAGGCGAATACATAGAAATGCTTTCAGCACAGAAACCTATATAATAACGTCACAAAAGACAAGAGAAGAGCGCTGCGAATCTGACGCAGCAAATCAGTTAGTCAGTAGCCGTGACACATTCACAAGAGTACCAACCATCTCTACCAAAGTACCAACGTAACGGTTATTCACTATACAATGTGCATAACTATAGTTTATAGTATGTTCAGTTTTATATTGGATTACAGTCGTTTAGCTGTTTTTCAGGTTCTAATCTGAGATCTGATTAAAGTATTAAGGAAGTACGAGCACGATAGCAATTTGGAAAAAAGACTTGATTCCTTTTTTATATGAAGTTTAAATTTGTCTAAACAAATTCTGAAAGTTTGAGGGGGGTACACCAATTATTTAAATTTAATAATTGACTTCAATAACAAGCATACTTAACATTGGTCTTATGGCATTATATAATCTACAAGGTATCCACTGCTTAGAAGAAAAAAATATCCGAGTATCCCTGACAATTACAACCATTTTTCTTGACTATACTTACCCATAATAAAGCAAATGACATAACAGAAGAAGACATTTTGTTTCTCTGTGTAGGTTTCGTACTATTTAATCATAATAAATAAAGTAATATTTAAACCGTACAAAACCTGAACAAAAATAATTCTATAATATAGTCTTGGTTTAAATTTCAGACTAGGGTACGATAATTTTCTCTCATTTAAAATTACTGGGAAGAAAACACAGATTTTCCTCGAATTGTGACTTTCCCTGACACTTCTGACTTTTCCATACTTTTCCTTGATTTTCTAAAACGTGGACATCCTGATCTACAGATAAACAAACGATTCAGGTGAAGGGTTACGCATGTAATTCTAAAAATAAATAAACGATTTTTTAAAACAATCTTCTAATAGTTGTTAATAAGAAAGAACTAAAAAGTTAAAAATAATATTATTTCGATTAGAAATAAGCCGTTTTATACGTACTTATCACAGTCTCAATTTTCAAATAAAAGCGTGTTACACTCTCGCTATGATTCTCTCTTGCTATTAAAATGTAAAACACTTTTATTTAAAAACTTAGACTGTGATAAATACGAATAAAACGGCTTATTTCTAAACAAAATTAAATTATTTTTAAGTTTTTAGTTCTTTTTAATCAACAACGTATTAATTTTTCACGTTCTAGCATTGACCATTAATGCATCAGCACGGTAGCTTCAAAGTGCTACGTTTTGTTTATGAAAGTTTGCAAACGATAATACAGTCAGACTCGTGTATTTTAAACAGATGCCGAAGTGTAGATGTTGAAAATACATAAGTCCTTTTGTCCAGACAGGCTGAAAATATTTATTGAAAATATATGAGTTCTATTGTATAGTATTTTTTTACTTACAGACTGCTGACGTTTTTGATTTATATTTAACCAGATGTGTATTTTCGGGCCGTTTAATATTAAAATATTGTAGGCACAACATTACACAATACACAACCACCTAATAATTTACCGATTTTACAGTTTTACACCATTTCAGAAAAATAAGAAAAAATATTAAATATTAATATTTAGCACGTAAAATGTTTCACAGTTTGCTTTCAGCTAACGACTGAAATTTATTTCTAAAAGAATTTATTAAAACTAACCGTTACATAATATTGCATAACACGTTTCACAATATTCTCAGTAGTTAACAAAATCAGCACAAAAAATGTTAACAAAGTCTACATTAAAAAATATATTTTGTACTAGCCGTTACCCGCGGCATCATACGCGTTACGAATTAATAGTTAATGAGCAATGACTGAACACAGACAGAAAATATCTTAATATTACTAAGTAGTGGTGTAAAATGTATAAAAAAGTAACACAGGAGACCATAATTTATTTAGTAAAATGTGTAGGTTTCACGACTGGCGTTGTTCCAAATCTTCTTGGTAGTGTACATGTATTTCTACTTGACGTTTCGTCTACAACTGTGACATTTTCAAAGACGATTTAACAGCTGGGAAAGTACCCTCATTGGCGACTCACAGGTGTGTCGATGACTGATATCTTCCATTCTTTCCGAACTTATCTGCGTTCTCTGCTCGGTCGTAGTTCGTTCTTCCGTGATTGGTCGTTTTGCTCAATGGTTTTGTGTTGCGTAATGCTGGTATCCGGGTTCTACTTAGATTCTCGGCCATTCTAAGAAGAACCTAGACACCAGCATTGCGCACTGAGCGGAACGAACAATCGCGGAAGACTGGGATTAGGTCCGAGCAGAGAACACACGCTTAGCATAAAAGAAAGAAGTATACCAGTTATCGAGACACCAACATCGAAATGTCTACCGTTGTTGTAGAATGTATATTATGTAACGTCAAGTAGAAATACCGTTCAACCGCTGCTTGCAAAGTTTTATTGGTATTGATCCATATACTTTTATTCTATATCGAGCACAGGAATAAAATAGCAATCGAACCATTAAGGTGCAAATATATATTTCTGTTTTTTTTTTAAGCCGTAAGCATGGGCTTACCCAAGGGACAAAACAAGCTCCGGGGACCCGGCTTAAGAAATTTTTAATTTACCCCCTCCTGGGAACGCCCAGGGTCGTTAATGTCATAAAAAGAGTTTTTGAAACAAAGATACTTATTCAGATTGAATGCAAGTACCTACATCAACCAATCCTATCATCGTAGAAATCAGGGAGTTACATCAAAGAAAGAGACGCAGATATATTTTCGACACGCTTTCTTGCATTTAATCACCGCACATTGAGTAGATAGACAATGATTCATATAGTTAATTAATAGATATATGGTATTGATGACCTAATTTTGACATTTATTTGTTGTACATATCCATTTGATGCGCTTGCAGACAGTTCGTCGAAAGGCGATAGTCGAGGGGACATTTGGCGTTCACCTCCATAAAACATATGACATCATCAATGCGCTGGGGTCGGCGTAATGACGTCGTTATTATACTGTATAGATAAAACATTAATCTTATAGCCAAGTGGCCTATAATGCTGACAAATGTTATACCTGCACTAAATTAGCTTATATGTATATAAAGCTACTTATCTAGCACACATTGGGTCGGTTTGTATTATGCCCCAGTGTTAACACTTTTTACACTATTGCGTCTGTTATAATAAAGTGTAAGATACACTGCCCTGTTTGGCATTTCAGCGTCGAACTAAAAGTTCGCAATTCCTAGTCTTGAGCAGGGGACGCAGTGAAGGTCAATCGCGTGATAAATGTCTGAATGTGGCAACTGCTAGAATAAATTACACTTTTGGAAAACCTAACGTACACTTTTTAGTTTAAATATTACTGAGCTATCTACATTGCACTAACTAATTACCTATTATGTAGGTATACTAGGGCGTCCGTTATTTCCCAAGTTGTTTTTTTTTACGGTCCCCCCTCAAATTTTTAGTTTTTGCCCTTAAAAAAAGCGATAAATTTTGATATTAAAACGAGCCGAAATCATGATACTTTTCCCGTTTAAAATAATATGTTTTTTTTCACTTTTTATATTTAATTTTTTTCTCAGAATAAAATGAACGTAAAGTATTGACCAATAGATATCTGTGTAGGGAATTGAACGCTCTACAAAAAAGGTGTCTTATGATTTTTCGATAAATTCAATCCGTCATAAGTTATTCAAGGTTAAATTAAAAAAAAGAAAAGAAATGAAATTAATTTTTTTGACTACGTTTTTGAACTTTGTCACTCACCAAATTTTGTCAGAAAATGCCTTTTATACTCCTCTATACTCAGGACTTTTTTCAATATTTTCGAAGTGGTGGAACAATATGAAAAAAAAATAAAAACTCATTTTCTTTCTATACTTAAATGGGAAATGTATAATGATTTCGGCACGGTTTAATATCAAAATTAAGCGCTTTTTTGATCTGATACTTTTTTTAGGGGCAAAAACTAAAAAACTGTAAAAAAAAACAACTTGGGAAATAACGGACACCTTAATGTATACCAACCACGCCTATTATAATATTATAATAGTTTTATTTTCAGAGACGGTCAAAGGTATGGTTACCATCTCAAAATTTCAAATGTTCGGACAAAAAGCCGGACATATTAAAATTTTTAGTTACAAAATGAAATAATTAATTCCAGGTATATTGCACATTTATGACGTTTCGAACAGTTGATCCGGTCGTTCCAAACGGACGGATATTATTTTCCGATTGTCAAAAGATTAATATTTAATTTTTAAGCCCAAAGTTGATTGTTTTTAGTCGAGATAAGACTGACTAACTAGTTTAACTAGTTGAAGTACTTCAATGTTTAATGTATAGTTAAATAAAGATTGAAGACTGATTTGATACGTGCATTTTATTTTAAAGTAATTAAATGGCAATTTTTTTTATTTTTCTATCCGCGTAAAAAAATCGGACGAATTAAAAAGTTGGACAAAGTTCGGACGGAAGGCCAAAAATCCGGACAAATCCGGACGCATGGTAAACCTAGTCGAAGTTTATATTTAACGTGCTGTGTGCGCGACTTTGTTCGCGTGGAAATAAAAAAAAAGTCTAAATTATGTATATACCTATGTTTAATTAGATAGCTTTTAAAAAAGTATTTAAAACTTGACAATTCAAAAAATTATAGCAATATTAATTGAGCGGTCGTTGACTGCCCAATTTGTAAGAATAGTAACGGTTTTTGGGTATAAGTTTCAAATCTAAATTCACTGTCGAAAGTTTAACGTACCAGAATCGGAGCATAAAATTGCAAATGAGCCTCGAAATTACACGTTTTGCGTATTCTAAAAGAGATAGATGATTATTTTACTATTTGAGGTACGAACATTTCTGTATAAAAACGTATACAATAAATGACACACTAAATTGTATTTCAGTATCATCATATTATAAAGGAATAAATATTTTATCAATGAGTAAATATTTAATTAACATTTTCATTTTAAAAAACATATTCCAAGAAAGAAAGGAATTAATGTAGCAACTGCGAAAATTAAGGCGAAATGATGTATAGCCTTTAGGAATAATATCAAAAGAAATTAAAAAATAAAAAGTTTATGAAAATATTCATGTACACAAAGTTAAGTAATATCTCATTTATAATGTGTGATTTGACATTTATATCGCATGATGAAATCAAAACTTCAAACAAGTTAAAATATGACGTTATGAGATTAAATTTTAAAAATTAATTTAACGTTTTAAATATGATTAATTATTTAAAGTCACATGAAATAAAATATTACCTGCGTTCAAGCATTATTTCAGATAAACTTTCGCAAAATGATTCTCAAATTGTTCCGCTCACGCCACAAAATTTTTATGTAAATTATCGTGGATATCCAACGTAAGCCTGCAGCTCAAACGTATTTTTTATACAAAATTTGTTCTTTTTAAAACCTATAAGACCTTTGGACGTGATAATTTATTAGTCATGACCCATGCTTTTTTCGCACAATTCATTTCAGTGAAAGTTTATCTGTCAAAGGTTTGTTCTTACTTATTTTTAAACATATATTTCATGAATTGAGAAGTGACACAACTTGACTCATTCAAAATCACTTGAGACTCGAAATTGGGCCGTGACCCAGAAGTTGGGAACCAATACATCTATAGCGTCAACCAACAATCTTTATACACTGTTAAAAGAATGAGTTAATTTATTAGATCTATTTTATTATCTAACTTTTATCTGGAATGTAGTAAACTTTTCCCATAATCATTATATATGTTTTCACAGACATAATGTCTCTGAATCGTGCAGTTTTACTGCACATAGACAATGTAAAAGATCTTGCGATATTTGTGACTTAATATGTAATGACTGATTTATATTTCAAAAAGATAAAATCGCAATATAGGTTAAATGTACCAGTTCCCGATCACTACTAGTAGTCAAACATTTTTGACAGAGAGAGATGTTCTAGATTATAGATGCGCGACAACTGAAATGGCAGAATCAGATTACTATACAGGTGATTTTTAAGTTGATTCTTTTTTTAACAGCGTATAGAAATCAAATAGACGAATAAATATTTCAAGTAACTTTTTTATCAAAACTCAAAAATGAAAGAGGAACGAGTTTTCAAAGCTTTATTAAATTATATCAAATTTCGAGGTTAGTCTTGGCGTTATGTTATGTCACTATGAAAATATGTTATGTCATTATCAAGTATTCACACAAATTGTTCGAAGTTGTTCCCGTTTTGTTGAATACAAACATGCGTGCATTGTAACCATGCTCTGTACATGCTTGTAGTAGCGATAAAGGTCTTTCGCGAATTATTTGGGATGCATTTCCGATTCGTGTTATCATTTCTTCGCGTGTGTTAACCAGGCTTTTGAATTTAATGAATAAAATTGAAAAAAATTTATTAAATTTTGAAAGGCTGTTCCTCTCTTAGTTTTGAGTTTTAATAAGAAAAGAAAAATATTTATTCGTCTATTTGATTTCTACACGCTGTTAAAAAGAAAGAATCAACTTAAAACCAACCTGTATAAAGTATTTATAAAAAAAATTACAATGTTATTATTTTAATGCCGCCTTGCAGAGAAAGAAGATTGTAGAATTTTAAATCAATCCTACTCAAAAAATTATCGATCGATAATGTATAGTGTGTATGTATGAAATAAATAAATAATCTATATATTAATACGTGAAGAAGAAACTTTGTATCGTTTTTTAACCACATTGCGCGCACTGAGGAGTATGAGATTAAACATAGTCAAAGTTCAAATGGAGGAGTAGAGAAATATATAATATATTTTACCAATATATATTCATAGTATTCATACACTGTAAAAAGTATTCGTTGCTTACGTTCATATAGTGTAAATAATTAGCGGAGTAAATACTGTAGCGTTACCAAGGATTCTTTATTTTTTTTTAAATATCTTTATCTTTTTTTACTGAAAATTCAAAGTTCGGCCCTGTCAACTAGTTATAGTGTTCATTTTTGTAATTATGTAATGTTATTAGTTGTGTTGTACGATTAATAAAATTCTAAAAATAAGTGATATATCAGCGTCGATAACAATAGAATAATTTTATAAGAAATAATGATTAAAATAATTTAAAAAAAGTATTAAGTTTGTATATTTTTAAATTAAAGCGATATTGTTTGAAATAAATTAGTGTCGTTACAATTGTTCGCATTATTGGGCCCAGCACCTTTATTTTTCCTAAATCCATCCCGGGCAATTACGGCACAATACGGAGTGAATTACGGTTGATTTTCGATCACAGATCAGACCGCTAGTAGATAATTATTATTATTAAATACATACACTACTATTTTCTACAATTTTTACTTCGAAACAACATTTTTCTACTAATTTTGATCACGCATTCCATATTATAAAGATTGCAGTAAATGAAACCGGGTTTAGATAGGGTTAGTATTTATTAGCTATTATTTAAATTATCTTTGAAAATAATTTACAAAATACTTACGTGATAAAACGTACAGCAGATAGGTGTTGTGATAATTTGTACGTGGTTGTATTTGAATTAGTGCTACGCATTTCAAGAGTGAGGATGGTTATTATACACTCGCTGACAAAATTGTAACATGATGTCCGAAAAACTACGAGAATGATAGAAAATTTGTTGATTTGAAATAATCAAAAATAATGAACAGACTTGAAATTAGAATGTCTCTAATGCTAAAATATTTTTCACTTTGATTTACAATCACCAATTAGACTTCGGTGCATTGTTTATATTTAATAGTCATTGTGATTTATTTATGTTGAATTCTAATTAAATGTAGGGTAGAAAAGGTGATTTTAAAAAGAAGTGAAACATTGTTTTATCCATTTACGAAGTTAGTTCAATTGTTCAAACCTAGATAGTACAAATAATTTATGTAAATCTGTGAAATTTGGACGTTATTATAATAATAATTTTTATTGTATTATTATAAAAGAATTGGCGATCTCATAGAAAGGAGTGATTTAAAGTTAGAACTTTATTTAGGATTTTTTTTATATTCATCTATCAATAGCTGCAGTGCTACCCCACTAATAATAATAATTGATGAAATAATCAAAAATGCGTTTCTTAAATATTCAATATTTGTGTTAATGAAATATTGTTAAAAAAGATACTTTAACAAAAATAACTCTGAACATTACAAACATCGACTTTTTATAATAACCAAGTATTGCGCCATCTGACAACGTTGCATAACTAAAAGTAATACAAAAATAATGCAGTTCAAGTATTATAAATATAAATTACAAATTATTATACGAAATCAAAACATTATTTCAACAATTTTATTAAATTGTAAAAATGAAGCGGTACACTAAACCAAAATATTTTGACAGTTTCCTGCCTGAAAAACATTCATTTATTTCTATTATAGTAAAAGCAATGTTTAAAAGTAGTATATTACACCACAAGGGCTGAAAGTTCGACATTCTTGCACTTCGCGTCATGATTCCCAAGGCGATCCGAGGGCATCATGACGCGCAATTCAAGGCACTCAAACTGTCTGTTCTTGCGGAGTATACTCGGTCGAAAGTATAATAAATTCTATTATTACTTAAATACACAGATCAATTCCAAGCAAGCAGCTTTGAGGTTATACGTAAAAACACGAATGACAGCTGTTCGCGATTATTGGCTGGCGGCAGTCTCAAGAAGCGGAGTACATGATAACTATTTTTCTTTATAGCCGATCGAAAGTACGTACTTCCGGAATCAGTGCGATTTTCTGCTTTAAAATTGATGCCGAAAGTACGTACTTTCGACCGAGGTATGAAGAAAAAGGGTTTTTTTAATTTTTCAGTTTCAATAAAAAGTTCTCACCTCATTTTTCCATTTGGCGTTTCGTTATAGAAAAACGACTACTTCAATTTTACCGACACGTTTAGAATTAAGTGCGAGAGAGAACATTGAATAGATAGAGATAAAACTATGCACGCACGCAAATAACGCTGTGCGTAACGCGTTGCTAATTTCTCTGAAACGCATGAAACGTGCCGCTAAACGTACAATCAAATCATGGATTTCACTGCCGAACATTTAGTCTTATAGTAATAGTTGCCAAATATTGACACTACGTGCCAATGGTAGCTAATTCTGGAAGATGGGAGTTTATTATATCTATTGAGCTAATTTAAAAAAAAACAGCCCTATACTTGAAACAATCGCTTGTAACTGTCATCTTAAAAAATAAAAAAATCTTTTTTAACCGACCGTGACAATTAATAAAAAATCTAAAACCGGATTACTGAAAAGTATAAAACAAGAAAAATTCTCATCTAAGGATAGCCGTGGTCATATTCCACCTACCCTAAACATTGCATTGCAGTAGTAAGCGATCATAAAAGCTCTAGGGAAAAGTGCATCACGCTATACATCTAGAGGGGCCTCACATATAGGAGATGGCATATGACCACGGCTATCCTCAGATGAGACTATTTTCTTGTTTCATACTTTTCAGTAGTCGGATTTTAGTTTTTGAACTTATTTTTCATTTGTTTTCAATTTTTCCCCTCTGCTAGCAAAATTCAAAAATAAATGTTATAAAAATCATTTTTCCGCACATAAAATGGCTAATAACACTGTTAAATAAAATAATAATTGTGTATTTCCCATGAATATTTTGCACACCGAGTTATCGCACTGTTTAGGTACTGAAAATTGATTTTATGTCAAATATCGACCACGACGAAGCAAAAAGAAACTAGAGAATTATGCGGTTGCTAGTTTAAATCTTTGTTCCCTGATGTTTTGAAATATTCACGCCAAACTGAATAGACTGTACTTAGCTATAAATTTTCTAATAGAACGTAACGTACTGATTTATGGTATCATTCAGTGTTAGATTATGACGTCATTCCCACAAGTAGACACTGAAGGGACCGCCTCCTTCTTCGGTGTAATTCTGACATACATATTTCACCTCGCTTCAAAATAACGTATAGTGTTGCTAACACTATCTCAACAAAGATGCTCGATTGTTCGCCCTGATTTAAAAGTACCTACCCGTTCTCAAGGACAACTTTCTATGAAAATGCAACGTAAGATCATAGGTACCGATTTTCGAATTGCTATTTAAATCTCAACAATTTACTCACAGTTTATTTCGAATTGATTAGTTTTTGTAAAAAAAGAAACAATGAAAAATTCATAGTCATCTGTACAGCCACAACACTAAAAATAAAAATGATATTTGTCTACCACAACGCAGATGTAAAAAAAGTAGGTACGGTCCTGCTATGCATAAAATTGGTTAATAAGATACCCTGCTCGATTCACAACTTGGTAGTATGGAAATTTAAAAGTTTAATAAAGAAATATCTGACAAATGGGGTCTTTTATTCTGGCGACGAATTTTTGACAGCAGAAGTCAAAATAAGCTAAATTGTACCTACTGAATTGTAATTGACGAAGTTTGATCCACATTGTGAATTTTTTAACTATTAAATTATTATTATTAACAAATAGTATAAACAAAAAACACGTGAAAATTCTACAAAATATTTTCTCTTCTCAACGATCGTTTCGGACATTAAGTCCATCATCAGGAGTACAGACATATATTGAATAATTTGAATATGCAATTGTTTATAAAGGGTTACCGAAAATTATCTGGGTTTATCATAAACTTAATTACAGACTAATTGTAAGAGGGGTGATAAATTAAAATCTAACTGATCATTAGTTATGTTTTTGTTATTTCTAATGACTTTTTGAATCTCAATATTTTCGAGAAATGTTAGCTTTTTACCTTTTGTCTACGCAGTGAGTCGTAAAGCCGGTATTATGACTAAGTGTCCCTATAGCTTTTGCATGTTACTTCACTCTTAAATTAAAAGTCCGTCCTCCTGTCTGTCCTATGTAGGTATATGGCATCACAATCTGTGCAATGAATTTCATAAATGCCACTATTTTCGGGTTTATGAAGTTTTTCTGTATTGTTTAAGGTAGTACCTCCACGACTGTCCAGTTAAAAAGTTTACGCTTAATACCCACATTATTGATAAGATCGTTACTAAGACAGCAGACTATGTTTTTATAAAGTGAGTGTACTCCTACACTACTACTATGAATACACAAACACTATGATATATTATTTTGTGTAGAAATCTGACATCACCGCATATTTTCATAGTTTCCAAATCGAGGAAACATATAAACTCTTAGTATTTTTTGTATACGTCATAAAGAAAGATTTATAAAAAAAAGTGTTTGATAAAAAACTGAAAATTGCCACAGCTCTACGCGAGAAAAAAAAGTCAAATAATTTAACAACAAATAATGTTGGATCAGCCGAATCTAATCTATGCGAGGGCAAAAATTTTTCTTAAAAAAATTTAATCATTTCATATTTTAGCGCCTTTCTCTTTTGTTACATCGTTGCCACATAGTTTCCACGCGACCGTTCTCACAATCCTTCCACTGCTAATATTTGTCTAAATATGTTTTTCATTTTTATTTTTTATCAAAACTACGTGGTAAATAATGTTTATATATTTTTTAAATTATTCGGAATATATTATTCTAACAAATATTAGTTTTTCAGCAAGATGGTGAAAGTCCTTCAATTAAAAACAAAAAAAAAATGTCCTTTTCTCACGCTTTCCCTATGCTATATGTATAAAAAATGTCATTTTTAATTGCAATTATTTCATGTTCGGTACGGTAAATCGTTTTCAAATTTTAACAGAGTGTGTATTATGCATTTAATTACTTATATGCCAAGTTTCAAAGACTTCCTAAAATATTGAACTTTACCTAAATTAATTTTATCCCATATTTTTTGAGTATTTCCAATTTTATTACTGGTGTTCGGGACATAATTAATTTATTTATATATTTGTTCCTCGTCAATTTGTGGTGGATATTTGTTAATTATTAATTTCTTCTTCTTTTAAGGAGATTCTCCTCTAGCCTGGAGGGGTATTCAGTGCAAATTTAATTATTATTATTATTTGATGGAAACATAGTATATGGTTTCACATGTAAAAATTAACCAAAGTATGCTTGTCAGCTATCTAACTAATTTATTTTTCACAGATTTTCAAAACGAAAGAGTAGTCGACTATTTTTATTATAAAAAAAAATTTCCGGAACTATAAAGTTTAGAAAAAAAACTCTTTTACGGAACTTTCTTGGAAAAATAAATAGAATAAATAGAAAATGAACACGCATGTGTCGATTTTCCCCAAAAACGATAGAGCTCTTCATACATATTAACTTGTTAAAAATCTTTCTAAAAATTATTTGATTTTAATCCGCTCTTCAGTTTAGTCTGTATCGTCCTCAAAGACTATCAGACTAATAGACTTTTTCCAAAAATGTGTTTTTTGGAATCTGGGCTAAAGTTCCCTTTAAGTTGCGCGGGTGCGCGGCCGTTTTTGTATTCTGCGCGCAATGGGCTTGTTCACCATTTTTTTTTAATTTATTTTATAAAAGAACTGCATCTAAAAATGTCAAAAATTCAATTTTCACCAAAAAAAGTAATTTTTTTTAATCGTCCTTTGGAGATTTAAACGTCAAAATCTCACATGATCCGGACCCTCCCCCTCAACATTTGCACACTTTTACATACGTTTTGAAGATTGCTTTAATATACTTTTGTGCCACGAAAAAACTAGAGGAAACATTGACGGATCTCAAAACGAAAAAATATCGTAAAATTTTGAAAAGTGAATTTTTGCCTAAATTCGCTCCATTCTCCGCTTGTGGAGTTGGTATGATAATAATTCAAAACAGTATGTTAGTTACAATAGAAGTTTCAATTTAGTTTTCGAATATTTACGTTTCGCTAAATAACTCTGGCTAGTTGTTTACAATTACAATAGTGCGCTAATAAATTTCAAACAAATTAATTGAATATCCGTAACGTATTGTTTCACGAATTGCGTCAATGTTTAGAGATGGGATATTTCAAGTGAAAATAATAATAATAATAATTTAACGTCCGTTTCTCAATTTTATGTCATTGATAGATAGATAGATATTAGATAGATAGATAGATAGATATCTTTATTTTCGACAGACAAGTCTGTGTAATAGCGTCAACAAATACATGGTAAAAAATAAATACAAAACATAATCAACAATTTTAAAGAATAGCTTCTGTTGCTACATTGTTAAAACACCCATTGTTACATGTCTATATTAGAAAAATGTATTTCTCAAACAATGTCACCATCGGGATACGAACCCCAAATCTTTCCACTATCGCGGCGGACTGAGTTTTCATTCTTTTTTTTTTCATTCTTTAAAGTTATTAAATAGTAGTACGCACTATACCGTATTAAAATATTCACATAATCAACAATAATTATTCTAATTAGTGGATACACGAACTATATAACAGATGTACAAATACATATAGGGCTATCAAAAAAAGATGCTACCTTTTCTTTTAATATAGTAGAAATATAATTTTTAAATTTAGACCAATTTAGATCTCTGCAGCAAATATGTAAGTTGTTAAATAATTTCTGACCCATATATTTCGGTCCTTGTTTATATACTTCTAAGTTACATTTAGGTAGTCTAATATCTGAACCAAATCTGGTATTATAAGGCCTAGTTTATATGAGAGGCGTTCAACGCGCGTTGAACGCTCTTCATGTGTGCTAGGCCTAATTGTGCATGTCATTATTATATTCGACTGTTTCTATATAATAACAGCGTTTCTAAGATATATATGCATGGAAGCGTTAATATTTTAAATTTTTTAAAAATAGGTTGGCATGAATCTCTAGGCCTTATGTTATAAATTATTCTCAATAAAACAGACGCCATTCGCACCATTAATATTTTTTCTACCACACTTCCCGTTATTTTCTACAATTTTCAATTTTCAACTTAAATAATAGCAATGGGCGAATGAAGGAATTTTTAGGAAATTAGGATAAGGTAGGCAAATTTTGAGCATAGGAGTTTGACAGGTATTTGGCCATGGCCCTGAATAAGGAACCATCTCGATATTTATCTGGAATTGTTTAGAGAAACCTCAACAAGACGGCCGGTACAAGAATTACTGTTTCTCGGCGAGAGGCAGTGGGAAAAACTTCCGGCCACATCTGCCCCCACCGGGATTTGAAGCCGGTACCTCCCGAATGCGAGTCTAGTGCTCTCAACGCTACGCTACCCCGCTCGGTTATTTCAAGTGAAAATTGTCGACACAATTCGACCATTAAAATATAAATGTCTCGGAAAGGTTATTCAAAACCATTCGAATGATTTTTATACCTACGAGTTACAACTTTTAATACAATCTTCAGCAATAAATTATTATATTAAACTATTTCTTTACATTTACACTTTAAAATACTTGCAAACAGTCTCTTTCGGATTGAATTTCACAGTATTTAACATACGATTTCTTATCTGCCTTTGTTCGGCATACAGGTGATTCTCTCAGGTCTCATATTATAATCGGAAATTAGATCTGAATTCATTCGTTATAATAATCGTATCGAATGTATAGACAGATAGAATGAATTGTGTTTTCACACGAGATACTAAGGGGCCATTTAAGTATAACGTAACCGGAGTTTTAGTAATTTTTGCCCCCCTCTCCTTTGTCAGCAAAAGTAAGCAAAGATTTTACCCCTCCCTCCTATGCTTATACGTAAACATTGGTATAGGTATTTTTTTGACGTGATAACGTCTTATAAATTGATGAATCACCAATCTTATAAATTGATAAAACAACGGCTGCATGCACGAAAAAGTGTAACGTTCCTAACGTTCGTAACGGTCGTAACGTTCCGCCTGACCCTGTGCGTGCTTTTCTCGAAAACGGCCCTAACGATTTGGATGAAATTTACTGAAAAGGGATTTTGGGGGGCAAAAAATCGTTTTAGCTAGGTCTCATCTCTCGAAAAAATCGTTTTCTTACAAATTTTATCATTATAAAAATCAATTTTTTGACGTATGATAATACTTAAATATTGTAAGTAGGTTTTGGAATTTTATATAAACAGTGAAACAATTGTTTTCAAAATATTATGACAGCTAATCTTTGAGACTTAAATAAATACGAAAGAAAGAAAGTTAATAAAAAAAAAAGGGTTGTCTGTATAGTCGGTTTACGGACGATAGTTTTACGTGATAACGTATTCCGTAATACATAACCTAAACCTCCCAAAATTTGGTTTCAATCCGCTTATCCTTGGTGTCGGAATGATAAGAAATGTCAAAAGTGACGTTTGCAACTTACAAAGTATTATGTTCTAATAATAATTAGTTATTCCAATACTTAACTTAGCAGGCTTTGCATTTCACAATATACTAATGTCAAAAAATTGAATTAAACATTAGAAATGCAGCTGTTTTCATGTTAAGACAAGACATACGTTTGCTTCTAATTTCCATGTACGGCAAACAAAGACAACCGACCGCGTCGCGTCATGCATTACACAACATTGCATTTATACAGCTATTTTTCTATATAAATTTGTATAAAATATTTTTCTATATAAATTTATATAAAAAAACTGTTTAGGCAAATTCTGTTATACGAAATCTATGTAAAATGTTCTCCTCTTTCGTTTAAGACTGGTTTCAAACCGATCTGATTTAAATTGAGCGAGAAATTAGCAAAAAGCACGCACAGGGTCAGGCGGAACGTTACGCGTTATGCGTTATGCGTTATGCGTTACGCGTTAGGAACGTTAGGAACGTTAGGAACGTTAGGAACGTTACGTTACACTTTTTCGAACATGCAGCCGGTGTTTTATCAATTTATAATATTGGTGATTCATCAATTTATAAGACGTTATCACGTCAAAAATTATTTTTATAGGTGGTGAGTAATTTAATAAATAAAATTTACCTAAATTTGAAGCGAAAGATGCAATATCATAGATTCGAATTATTATAATTATTATATAAATTTAGGTTATGTATTACGGAATACGTTATCACGTAAAACTATCGTCCGTAAACCGACTTTACAGACAACCAATTTTTTTTTCAATATGTTCAAGTTTCTTTATTGTTATAAATAAATATTGCTGACATCATCACCATCTGGACCCCCCCGTCTCCCATGTCGTCAAAAATAAGCTAAGCTAAGACCCCCCTCTGGTGCTTACGTAACAGTTGAATGGCCCCTAATGCATTGCACAGTAGTAGCGCTAAATACGAAAACTTACGTCTGTTATCTGCATGTGCGTGACTCTCTTAAGACTGATAATAATCGAAATCGAGAGAAAATTCGTTCGGGAGTTGAAACATTAATTCATTTACAACTATTCATTTACAACTACTATTATTATCATACATCGTGCGAAGTAATGATTTCGAATGAATCATTCGATTATATAAAAAGCATTCAAATAGCAACCTTTTAATTATTAAAATCAACGATTATTCCCAACTCTATAAATGTTTACAATTTCCACATTACGATAATAATATGGCTATCTGACCGCTTACAAGCTATGTAATGTAACATACATATTACATGCCCATTTAAATACATTATTATAATTATTATCTATTATCGATTTATTAATGGAAACCGATGTATACAATCGTATAGATGGGAAATTCTGAGACACATGACTCCCTTGAATTACTCAGTACCTTTCTAGAAAAATTCAAATTTAAAACATCATGATTTTTCAGAAGTCGCCTATGCATAATATTAATGTATCTTGTTTGTAAACGAAAATATTATCATGACATCAATATAGTGTTATCACGAGCGATTTAGCAAGTCTTAACACTCACTCGAGTGATAATATCATTACAAATAAGATTCATACATTTTTTGCACGGAACTTTTCAAAATAGCTGTTTTTCACTTCATAATAAATATATATTTATTATTTTTATTACTGACTGGGGATTGAATACGAAAACAAAGCCTACTTTATTTCTCTGTAACTCATATGGAATTGAATGGCAACTGACAGAGATACAACTACTGGATTAGTGAAATCGCATTACTTTTGTTTTATTTCACGCACTAGTGCGAAATGGGTCAACCGCTAAACAGGCACGGATAGAAACTATTTTATAAGGAGTTGTGTAAAAAAACCTTTTTGTCTTATAAAATGGCTGTTTTCCATGCTGTATGTCAGTGGCGGATATAACAGGTGGACAAAGAAGCACTTGCTCAGTGGGCACCCGACGGAAGGCATTAAGATCACTTTCGATTTTTGTTATTTTTGAAAAATATTTTTGAGAGTCCCTTGTTTACAGCACAAGTCAGATGTGCTCTCAGGGACCCCTCTAAACACTTGCAAAGAGTGGAAATGAAATAAAAGTTTAAACGATTTATGTATGTAATAAGTCAGTTATTATAAACGTCTCAACATTTGTCGAATATTTCTGACTTGTTGAAAGCATTCTAGGGAGCCTTCGAGAGGGCCACCTGCAGGGCTCACTTTCAATCAAACATCGTTTGAAAAATAGACCGTAAAGGACAAAATTCAATTGGGGGGGGGACTCTAGAAACTATTTTTAAGGGCCCCTAGGGAGATTTTGCCGACAGGGTCTTTTTTCTTTAATCCGCCTCTGCTGTATGTATATATCAGTCGTAAAATGACTCATTATAGACCGGTGGCGAGAGACGCCCGCCGGGTGCTTAAGTGAAATTTCATAACAATTTAATTTTTTTCAGTATATTATTTTTTTATCTTACAAATATGCAGATATCTGTCTGTTATATAATGTAAATTTATTATTTTAATGCAAAGTGAAAGCCTTAAGGTTAAAATTCAAGTCTGTAAGGAATATATCTATTTTATACACAATATATCATATTTCATAACACAAACTATTTGTTTAGGAGCTAGAGCTATTTTCCATTATTAGATTCATACATGGGTACGTATATCATGTATTAACATTACAATGAACCATCTACAAAGTCAGGATTGGAATAAGCATTAAAATACATAATATTATAACCTTTTATATGGCACTTTATTTGGGGTCGTCCCACATTTTCTGTTGATGTTTAGAATACAGACTTGTTAAAAATTATGCAAGAAAAATAGATTGTAGATTATAGACGTTCGACAGCTAACCCGATCAGTGTCCAAATAGAATTAGAATAAACATTTCGAAACGTACTGCTGTGAATTGTAAGTATATTGTGCAACTAGTGTGTTAAATACATCTTGATGCGGCAGGCGCGATGTTTTCAGAAAGAGTAGTTAGCAGTGCGCATCTGCGATCCGCATATGCGTGCTGAAAACTTGGCGTTTGATGCTGATTTAGCACACACGCTACACAGTGCACACTATACTTTATTCAATACATGCGTGGTTTTAGAGCTTTATTAAAATGGCAAACACCGAAATGAGGTTAGAATCACCGGTATTTGTCATGATTGTCAAACACTCACATTGAAATTAATTAGATTCACTGGCAGGCTGCAGTTATACACTATTAGGTAGTACATACCATTCTAAAAACATTTGCTTCGACAAAATGATACCGTAGCTTCCACCATAGTTCATCATAGCATTGGAAAGTTACGCAATGGTTCATTATATGTAACTGTTTTTCATTATTTTAAGACACGAAAAAACACTAAAATAAACATATTTTTAAAAAGCTGCTCTAGAATTGAAAATATTAAACTTGGAAGACTAAGCATTTTTGAAACAAAGCATACAAAATTATTAGTCAAGGTTGAATGCCTAATAACTATTGGCAAATGCATGTAAATCATGATTTTGTCAAAAGTACTTGACTTAGGTCAGCTACTGCACCGAAACTAATCAGTTTAAAGAAAAAACGTGAAAGACATATTTTGTAGAAAATTTAATTCTCTTTTATTTGCATATAAACATTTTTTGCCTATAAAGCATCCGAAGCGAGATTTCAAAGAAACTGCAGTTTTGGCAATATGGCGGCTCCGTCAGTTGCGATCACATTTGGTATTTTTTCTCATTTAATTTGGGGCATCGAGCTCTACAATTTCCCAATGTTTCAAAATTTCCATACAATTCGGATCGCGTAGTCTATCGGTTGGATTTTATATAAACAATGAACAGGTTGGTTTTACATTGTTTGTTTACGTGTGATTTATGAGTTGTGAGGAATAATGTACATTGTTCAAAATTACCGAATTTTTTTTATTACGACCCTGCGCTTCACATACCTGGGGCTTCCTTTAACAGGCACCGTATATAAAAGACGTACTGTTACAGTCGACGCGGTGAAACTCAAGGTTTGAACAATTAGTATCATTGTCTATATTGCGGAAACCAAACAGTGCTCTCACAAGTAAGCTACAGCATTCAAAACACCAACGTGAAGTGACTCGCTAAACGAACAGAGGAAGGATGTAAGATGAAACGCACGATTGTTATTGTTGGTACCTCTTATTTGTTTAGTGTGCCTAACTTCAAATGGATCTGATTATTATTAAATTATTAAAAGTAACTGGCTCATCACACTAAATTGAAATTATGTTAGGCGCGCGTGATAGATAAGTCAGTCGGCTGTCGAATCAACGCAAAATCGTTCGATTTTAAAATCAAGCCATAAATAATTATCGGTCAAGAGTGTCAAATTTAAAAATTTAAAATCTTTTTTTTTTCAAACTCACCATGCTTGAACAAAACGACTAAGCCGATTAAAAAATATATATAAATGACACCAATCCGTTAACATTCTGAACAAAGTGGCGCAGAAATTTTTCAAACCTTTCGAAAACGTATGGCTATGGAAAAAATACATATGTCGTGTTAAATTGATAACCTCTTTTTTGAAGTACCTAAGTTAAAAATTACGTGTTGATTTCAGTAAGCACAAACGAACAATTCTCTATCTCTGTGTTTTTTTAAAGTTTTAATAAAGTTCACAAAAAAAATCTAGGAAAACAAAAGACATCCAGATATTTGCTGTTGCTCATTGAGCGTATTTTGTCTACGAAGGCCATCAATTTTGGCTATTTTTTAAGAAATATACCTTTTTAAAAACATCTTCAGAGAATAGTCTATGCGATAAAATTTTATATCGGTTTTGTCCGAACTCTTTAACTCTTTAGACCCACTGTAGTGTGTGTCTAACCAAAGCACATCAGAGTGAAAGGGTAGCACAATTCTACGAAAGCATATGCGATGAAGGTGTTCTCTCGACAAGGGAAAATTCTTGTTCTAAATAATACCTATTAATATCAATAGATATTGATCAATACTTAAGGTAGTACGAGCGCCAAGGCAACTTTAAACAAAAGGCTTGATTTTTTTTTATATTTCGGTAGATGGATGATATGTTTTCATTGATTTCTCCAAAACTAGTCGGTGGAAATTAATAAAAAACTATTTAAATTAAAGTTAAAACCTTAATAAATTATTGAAAGCAAAAAAAACCCGTTGTGCCCGACTAATTAAAAAGATATTTAATCTTTTTAATTAATCGGGCACAACGGTTTTTTTTTGTTTTCAATAATTTATATTAAGGTTTTAACTTTAATTTAAATAGTTTTTTTTCTAATTTCCACCGACTAGTTTAGGAGAAATCAATGAAAACATATCATCCATCTACCGTTTTACCATAAAGCCAATGTTTTTGAAGTCATTTATTTATTTAAATAGTCGGGCAAACCTCCTAAAATTTTCAGAATTGGTTTAGACTTAGTCCAACTTCATGTAAAAAAAATCAAGCCTTTTATTTAAAATTGCCTTGGTGCTCGTACTACCTTAAGAACCAATATTCTTACCTACATTAAACAAAGCTCTATCACAACTCGTCAACTACAAGTTCGATCAATTACTCATACGTCGAATGATCTAATCGCCATTGGCAATTCGTTAAGAGGTGCATCAATGAATCAACTCTCTACACTGACACAGCTGGATATTGCATCAGAAACGCCTCAGGTTATACCATTCAATTTCAAATAAGGCTAGGAATATCATAATGTGACAGGAACGTTTTGTATAGCTACAAATCGTTAGTTTGTTTTCATGTCGCTTTCACTAAATAAGTGACCCTATGTACATTCTTTTCCTATAGACACTCTTTGGTTGGTCGGTAATCTGTGTATCTGCATTTCATTTATTTATTCTTTTAACTCGCTTTTTGGATCTTACATTCGTTTATTACAAACATAGACTACAGTAGCATATTATGTTGAATATGAGAGGAAACTTGAGTTTGTGATGAAAAGATAAGGAATACCTTTATAACTATGCATAAAATGACTGTAATTACAGCATAATGAAAACAGAAGTAGAGAGTCGATCTTATCTTAAAACTTAAATACAAAGAATTACCAGTAGAGTCATTTAAGTTGTTGAAAGCTCATTTGTGTTTTCAATTTACAAAAGAAATACGTCATGCATATTTTTATAACTCTATAGTTGTTGACTTAAAGAGTCAAATCTGCCTGAATGTATTCAAAATTAAAGTTTTTTAGGATTTTTTTAGGGTGTACACAGATAACAAAATAAAAATGGCAGTTTATTTATTGATCACTTATGTCTGAAAAACAATTAAAAATGTTTTTTTTATGAAAAACATACTCTATATTTAATGAGATTTTTAGAAGATTCAATTGTCAATGTGGGTATGATAATTAGTGATGTGCCGGATCGTTAAAAATGTATATCCGCGGATAAGGATCTGAATACGAATTTTTGGTTTCAAGATCCGCGGATACGGATACGGATCTTAACTTTCTTAGAGTACGCGGCGGTAAATATTGCACAGCGACCTTTGGAAAGAGACTATCTGGTATGGGAAAAAGTTATTGACCTCTTTAAGAGTTGACTCTTATAACAGATTGTCTCTTTCCAAAGATCGATGTGCAATATTTCGTTATAAAGATAGTTTTTTAGTACCTTTGATTTATGTACTATTGGTATGGTACTCAATACGATAAATGTTTGCAATATAAAGGTGCCAAATACGATTTATAAAAAATAAAAAATAATCTGAATGGAATTTAACAGTTTTTCTTTATTACCTAATCATACCTATATATATAAAATTTCATCTATAAACTGAAAATTAATAAGGTAAAAGATCCGTAAAAGATCCACACAAAAACTAACGGATACGGATCGTTCTTCTCCCTCGGATATTCGCGGATACGGATACGGATATCCGGCACATCACTAATGATAATTGATCAAAATATTGATGGATTGAAAAAATAAAAAAAAATTATATTAAAGTATAGTTACTTTTATTGCATATGGCGACATTTTTTTTTTGTTCCTGAATATGTTTATAGAAAACTGTATCTTAACTTCTAATTATTATAAAAAATAAATAAAAAATGACTATATGCGATAACGGTAACCTTACTTTTTAATAACCTCTTAGGAATTTTCCAGATACATCAATATTTCGAGCAGTTATCATACCGAGAGTACGGCGCCATTTTGTAAGCAAAACCTAAAATCTCATTGTATAATATTATAGTAGGTATCCCAATAAAAAATGTTTTTATTGTATTTTAAACATAACATGTCGTTTTTAATTTTAACTTTATACGTCCTTAAGAAATGTCTAAAAAAATAGGGTTTTATGGTATTTAGATAGAATAGAAAGAAGATTTATTTTTTCAAATTGTACATAATTTGGTATTAATAATATATCACAATTTTATAATTGAAAAAATAATAAGTATATCCTAAGGTTTCCCCGTATTAGATATACTTTTCCAATATACTGTTGATATGTCTCCGTTGAAACGGAAATTCACATATATGTATGCATATTAGAGAAAAAATTTTAAACTAATCGAACCAAGAAACCAAATTTTGTGAAACTAAATGTTGAATACAGCTAAAAACAGTAGTAAAAACGTCACTAATAGTGGGTTATGAAAAAACAACTAACAGACAAATAGAATTAGTAACAGCACGACTAGTTTTATTATACTTTACCGCACTAGTGCGTAATAAATCACTTTACATGCCTGTATACATGCATGTAAAGAAGCGATTTTATAGGAAGTAGTGCAAAAAGTAGGTAATAAACACACTTGCCTCTTATGGCTCGTTTCTACTTCGCCACATAGCGTCTTTAGCATTTGAAGAGTTTTTTATAGCATCTGCAGAAGGGCGTGATTTCTCCAAGTAATCATCTACCACATAAACTGTTGTACAATTCAGTTTTACACAATTCTTCTTCAGCTGAATGTTTGTAATGTGTTTTAAGAGGAGAAATGCTTATAACAATCATAAATTTAGCTATCAAGACTCGAAACAAATTCGTTTTTTTCGCACAGAAAATTGAAGAAAAATAATAAAAAATATACTTCCTTGTTTAACACCAAACACATGCTATGTCAATTTCCGGTTCAGGATAAGATTTTGTTAGTAAAGTGCATTTTATAGGAGATATAACAAAAAATGCCATATTATCTTGTGCAAAAAATTGACATTATGACTCAGTTTTTTGCAGCATGATGTCACTTACTCGTCAGTAATATACTTCATTACTCACTAGATATACAATATGCGATGTTTTCAGACTTCAACCATCTTAAGCAGGGACTACACACATGGCAAATCTAGCCCAATACCGATTATGTGGCCGCTTCACCAGTTCGAGGTTGAAAGGTATTGGAGGACTGGTCGAATAGAACCACAAATAATCGACCAGGTTCCAACCCGAGTCAAAGGAGACGTCTTGTTTGATAATATTCAATGAGTCTGGCCACTCATTCGTCGAAGATTTTTTACTAAAATCAATGAAATAACGTACATAATAACACAACAAGTATTTCATTTCAATTTATACATTTTTATAAAACATATTTTACAATTAATATTTTAACATAACTAGGCGTATGGTATTTTGTGTTTGAAATAGAAAACAAGAAGATATTTGCATTTTTAAACGGTTTTATTTATTTTATTTAAATAAAACACTTTTAAAAAACTACCTACTTTTTACATTTCTATAGGTGTACATACAGTTTTGATATTGAAAAAATAAAATATAGTTTAAAAAAAACTAAAAAACACGCTTTATATCGAACTAAAAAGTAAAAAATAATTTTTTTAAAATAAGCTTAAAAAGCGTGGGGCGCTTTGTTCCACATTTTCGTACATCGAGCGCCCAACGCTTTTTAAGCTTATTTTAAAAAAATTATTTTTTACTTTTTAGTTCGATATAAAGCGTGTTTTTTAGTTTTTTTTAAACTATATTTTATTTTTCACTTTTTAGTTTGAGGATCTATAAAAGAATTTATTAATCCTGGGGGTCCTAATAAGGATAATGGGAAACTGTTATCAAATTATTGCATTGTCATCGGTCCTTGATACGTATGCAAAGTTTCAAATTAATCAGACTTCGGGAAATTGGTGAAAATTATGCTCAAAGATTCCGTTACATGCATACATACATACATAGTTAGTTACAACCCAAGCTAATATAAAGCGTTTAAAAATAAGTTGTTCTGTCGGATAATAATTGTTAATTAATAACTTGAGGTACATGGTTGAGGGTTTGATGAAATAACTATTAAAATGTAATAATAATTATAGGGTTAATATGTAGATACTGCAAAATAGTTGGTGCGAATATCATTGGTTACGTGTTAAGGAATTATTGAGCCAGTGTGTGGCCAGCCTATACTGCTGTTGCATCATTGAAGTAGGGGGAGACAAACATTAGAAGTAAATATTTGGAAATTACTATTGGGCCTGACTTCACATGTATGTGGCCCTAGTTTTACATTCAGCATATCTGCTTTAATTTAGTTGTTGAAATACCTAGTTAAATTACTGTCTGGAATATTGAAAACAGTACCTATTTTGGCCTGTCGTATATGTCACGACACGACGCGCTCGTCCGGACAGGTAAAACCGCACACAAGGGATGCCCATAGAAACGTTGATAGTGTTACAAACATGAAAAGCAGCTGTTTTATAAGGGGTACTCTTGTCAGAGTAAAGGCCATTTTGTAAAAAAAAATAAGGGATAGTGCGAAAAATTAATGCCAGTCTAAGAGGGGATAGTTCAAGTAAGGACTGCTATTTTGTTTTTTAAATTATCTGAACCAATAGGTCACATGCATGAGACTCCAAATTGGTTTAAATTTTTATTTCGAAATAAATTTTAGTTTCTGATCATATCGTAATGGTTATTTTATTAATCTAATCACTGAAAAAAATACAAATAATAAAACAGAAATGTAGAAAATACGCGCTATTTTAGAATTTTCAAAACGCAACTTGACGTCAGAGTATATATCAACAACAGTTTCCATGACGACTGGGTCGTCTCACAGTAAGATTATGTCAATATTTGGCATAGCGATATAAGTAACTAGAGTACGTTAGTACGTATGCTTGCTGTAAGTGAAAATTGACTGTTTTCTTTTCAATTAATCTATTTTAAAAATTAGTGACAAATGAATCAATATATATATACTCAGCAGGTAGTATGATATGCAGTTACGCCAAAAAAATGTTTGACAGACTGATTAAATTGATTCTTTAAGTTTCAACGTCCAACGTTTTTTGGTCAGCCCGGTCGAAAAGCGACGCAATACGTAAACATAGGTCCGTCATCTTGATAACTACTGATAAGGTGATTGATAACATTAGTGCTGAAGGGTTGCTAATTCGAATGTTCCGGTCACGAAAGGTGGCTTGTATTGATTCGTAAAGTACCTATATAAAGGATGTTCAAAGTTAAGTAAGCACCATTGTTAACTTTATCAATATTAAAACTATAAGACTTCGGTTAAATGGGCATATTTGAAGAATTTTTTATGAAAACGAAAGAAAACATCGAAAATCGTGTTTTTTTTTAGTAAATCGCAAAAATAACTTTTTTACAATTCAAATCCACATGTGGGGAATGGTACTAGTTTAGATAAAAAAAAAATTTTCAAAATTTTACAATATCTTTTCGTTTTGAGGTCCCCCGAATCCAAAAAACATATTTTTGGAAAAACTGTATGTTAATTTGTGAGCACGATACAGGTGCAACGAATAAACGGATTGAAACCAAATTTTGGGAAGATGTTTGATACGTAAATATGAAGAGCCCTATTGTTTCTGGGGAAAATCGGCGCATGCGCAGAAGAGATATGTGCTATAACGTTGTTTTTTATATAATAATTGTACACTTTTCATAACGGTTTATTAGTCTATTTATTTTTTCAAAGAAGTTTTGTTAAAAATAACTTTTTTAAGGATTATAGTTTCGGAAATATTTTGAAAATAAAAAAAAACAGCTGTGTTTTTTTTGTGGATCTGAGACTGTCAGAAAAAAACTAGTTAATTAATTAGCTCTGATTAATTTTTACATGACTTGGGACATATTATTATGTAGGTAACCATGGCGACGAATAGCAAATATTTTATTGAATACTAGCCATTACCCGCGTTATCTCACGCGATATCTGAAATTTTATTCTCATTATTAAAGTATATCAAATGTCAATATTTTCGAAGTTAGAATGGTCCCGCCGCCCATTGACTAGAATTTTTTTTGTTAAAGGGAAAACAATTCGAAACATTGCTATCAAAAGTTGAGAACAACAAAAAAATTCGCTTGGAAGAAAAAAGGACATGTCCAGGGAAATTCTGGGTGAAGGACAGCATTTTTGTGTCTAAGAAAACTAGAAAAGAGTTGAAATAAAGACACAAACTTTTTCATCATTCGAACGTTGTTTTTATTTCATCTATCTTGTTGCGTATAATTGCTTCTTGACATCAATTTTCTCAAAAAACGTTTTTAACGACAGCCGTTAAATTTTATGATCGCTCGGAGGGAAGTATTTTACAGTTCGGACATCTAAAGATGAACTGCCTGAACTGTCTATGATTTAAAAGCACCCTACACATCTACGCGATCAGACCCGTATGTGTAAATTTTGTCGCCGACAAATCCCAACTAGTCTGTACGGATTTATTTGTTTACAAAAGAAGTGTCCATCACTATCACGATAATGGTCGCGACTCGCGATATTTTCCAAAACTTAAGTGAGTTATGAAAGTCTCCTGAACTACTGAGCGCCTATAATTTACACATGAGTTGACTTTTGAGTTTACTCTGTTATAAGGTGTGTTTGGTATTGTAACGAGACGCCACTGCAGGTGTCCGTAGTGCACAAAAAAATGTCGAAGCTTCTAGAATTCCGAAGAATGTTCCAGAATGCGACTGACGAACTTATATAAACGGCGCTAGCGCGGAAGGCAGGCAGTCAGTCAGTGTCAGTGAACAGAGCGCTAACGACATAAATAAACAAAGATATAGAGATAAATAGAGAACTGTGATATAAATATTCTGTGTAGGTACATAGTAGTTAAGTGTTGTTATTGTTGTTTTAGAATTCGTTTGTTTTTCGTTATTTATTTCAATTCATTGTTTTATTATTGTAGAGAAGTACTTTTTAGTTTGTTTTTATTAGCATTTAGGTTTGTAAGAACATATTTTGACCACCAACGTAGAACAGTTTTGTTACAGTATATTCGTCTAATGTAGATAACTTTATGGAATTTACAGAGAAAAGCGTACGCTAGTTTTACCAAAAGTATAATTTGTTCTAGAAATTATCAAATTCAACGTAATTTTGCTACAGTTCGTCCCCCTGCTCACTTTTAGTCCGACACGGAAATATCAAACGAGTAAGTGTATTTTTTGTAAAACGAACGCAATTCGCTTGGTGACTGACGGCAGCTCCGTTTTATGATAATGTGTCAAATGAGCATTTTTTAAATAACTGTAATGATAATTAAAAGGAACCTTTATCGAAATTTGTATACTCAGTTAAGGACTTGTCGTGTTGTTGCACTGAGATAAACGTAATTATTATTTGGAAAAATGTCAAAAAATATATTATTATATATAATATATTCACGTAAACTACTAACGCCGCTAGCGGGCAATAGAGCGGGATTGAACTGCCTTGTTATTATTGTTTTAAGTCGCGAAGCTTCTTAATACATACTCTATACTCGTTGCATGATTTTTATTGCTCACGCTTCGATGGGTTCAGTTGTCCCCACTTTGCATCCAGCCAACATGTTAGCACTTTTTACACTGGGGCGCGATGCCAATTTGCCAAACACAACTTATGTAACTCAGGAACCTATAATTAATTTGTGGACCTACCGACTATAATTATTCATGTATCCATCGTGCAATTTCTTTTTTTAAATCACGAATTGTAGAAGGCAGCAAAAAGAAAAGGTGAAATACATCCCGCAATATATTTCTGTTATCAAGCGAGTTAAATTGCGTTTTAATTTTCAGCTAAATTGCTTATCTGGTATGTACGCACGGCGGTAAAGTAGTAAAATTATATGCACTAGGTTGGTACCTGCATTTACGAGAAAAGGACCTTCAATCATATTTTACCATTCCAACCCACTAGTGGGGAATGGTAGTAGTTTAGGTCAAAATTCATTTTTCAAAATTTTACAATATTTTTTCGTTTTGAGGTTCCCCGAATCCAAAAAAACATATTTTTGGAAAAACTATGTGCGTCTGTCTGTTGGTCTGTTAGTGTGTGAGCACGATACAGGTCAAACGGATGAACGGATTGAATCCAAATTTCGGGAGGATGTTTGATATGTAAATATGAAGAGCCCTATTGTTTTCTAGGGAAAATCGGAAAAGTGCAAAAGCGATATATGCTAAACCGTTGTTTTGACGTGATAACGTCTTATAAATTGATGAATCACCAATCTTATAAACTGATGAAACACCGGCTGCATGCACGAAAAAGTGTAACGTTCCTAACGTTCCGCCTGACCCTGTGCGTGCTTTTCTCGAAAACGGCCCTAACGATTTGGATGAAATTTACTGAAAAGGGATTTTGTGGGGCAAAAAATCGTTTTAGCTAGGTCTCATCTCTCGAAAAAATCGTTTTCATACAAATTTTATCATTATAAAAATCAATTTTTTGACGTATGAAAATACTTAAATATTGTAAGTAGGTTTTGGAATTTTATATAAACAATGAAACAATTGTTTTCAAAATATTATCACAGTTAACCTTTGAGACTTAAAATAAACACGAAAGAAAGAAAGTTAATAAAAACAATTTTTATTATAGGTGGTAAGTAATTTTAATAAATAAAATTAACCTAAATTTGAAGCGAAAGATGCAATATCGTAGATTCGAATTATTATAATTATTATATGTAGAAGATAGGAGAAATAGAACATAAATTACGTATTACGAAATACGTTATCACGTAAAACTATCGTCCGTAAACCGACTTTACAGACAACCAATTTTTTTTTATATAATAATGGTATACTTTTCGGTTTATTATGTTATTTATTTTTTCAAGAAAGTTTTGTTAAACATTTTTTTTCTAAACTTTATAGTTTCGGAAATATTTTGAAAATTAAAAAAAATTAACTGTTCTTTGTTTAGTAGATCAGTCAGAAATAAAAACTAGTTAAGCATGCTTGATTAATTTTTACATGCCGTGGAACATATTATATACCATGGCAACGAATAGAAAATATCATATTGAATACTAACCATTACCAGCGTCACTTCACGCGATATCAGAAATTTTATTCTCTTTATATTATATCAATTAATGTCAATATTTTTTAAGCTGGAATGGTCCGATCGCCCAATTGGCTGGAATTTTTTGTTTTAATTCAATTCTTACGTTTCGTCTCTTATTTTGAGTCTTTATCAAGGAAATCAAAATGTTGTCAATTTTGCATATTCGGTAAAACAATAAACTTAATATTCAGTGTTTGAAAAAAAAATAAATTAGAAAAAAATATATAAATAAATTAAAAGCTTGACTGGCCAATGAAGTAGGAGTGTTTTGATTTCTTAATTTCTTCCTGCTAGTTTTACCAGTGTAACATATCAAACTTTGTTCATTCATAAAAAAATATATTATTTAAATCATATTATAATTGAGTTATATAATATAAATCAGCTGCTTTAGATTAAATAGTTTCTTTTAGTTTTAAGAAACATTTTACGTATACAGTCTGAAAACATCTGATACATCATAATACAAAACACAGTTCTATAATTCATATTGTAAATACCTATACAGTTTTATGCATAAATTTTATTATTAGACATTTCCTCGTTTCCAGTATTAATAATTTTCAGATTTTCAGAGCGTTTTGTATTAGCGAAGGGGAGGCAGTGTCGAATTAACCTATAAGCAAATTAAGCAATTGCTTAGGGCATCACGTCTCAGGGCGCAACAAGAAGCACCACTCAGAAATGAAAAGTACCTCACTAAACCGTGTCAACAATTTTTGTTATCTTTTTGTCATGTTCTCAAAAATTTTATTTACTGATATAAAACTGTCTTTAGAAGTTTAAAAGTTAAAAATAAATAAAAATTTATTTTTGAAAATGAAAACGAAAAAACATTTTTTCAATTAGTTCAATTTTTCTAATTTTAATTTTTTGAAACTTTATTTCTATTAATAGTTCAAAAATACCTATGGTCCGATTTTATAGACAGCTAAATTTTCAATGGAAGCATTGATTGTAAAATCCAATTTTTTTCTTAAAAAATTGGTTGTCTGTAAAGTCGGTTTACGGACGATAGTTTTACGTGATAACGTCATAAAGAAACATTGATGAACTCTTTGACGTCACGCGAGAAGAGAGAGAAATGCGTACGCTTGGGCCGATCGTGCCTCTCTATCGCTTATACCGCGCTCTCGCTTGCACGCTCAGGCTCAGGCGGAACGTAACACTTTTTCGTGCGTGCAGCCGGTGTTTCATCAATTTATAAGACGTTATCACGTCAAAATCTATGCTTTTTAACTTTTTTCCATCAATTTGATTTTTTTTTAAACTAGGCATATTAGAGATGGAGCCAATAAGCAAGAAATGCTTAGGGAATCAAGGAGTCTTAATCCGGAACTGAGGGGAGAAGTAATCATATTACATAACTAGAAATTACCTATAATATATGCAGATTGGTCTCCACGAAAAGCGCTTTTATTTTAACACGATAATATATAGCCTATATGTCTATCCTGAATGTCCATTCTAAATATTGGTGAAAAAAATGTTCAAATCGGATAAGTAGTTTCGGAGATCACGTCCTACATCTAAACTTACAAACATCACCTCTTTGGCCTTTATAATATTAGTATAGATAAATACATCAGAATGTGAAAACCGCATAACACTTTTATAGGTTAGAGTTACAAGAAACTTATCAAAGGGCCGCAGAATTAGCAGAATACATATAGAAAAAAGAACGGATAATTCGGATGATCAAAGGTTTTGTCGTGCTAGAAGTTCAACTGTACACGGAGTATGTCTGGTAATATTAGTAGAGGACACGTGGGTATAAAGAAAAGTATAAAAGCAACGGTGCAAAGGTAAAGTAAGACCCTCATCGATCTAATAAAGTGCCTATCGCTGCCGTTATACTGTTCTCCCTGGGGTTACCCCACATATACACGTTGTAGCGACTCTGTCTTAACGGGCTGCGTTCGAAACGGGAAGAAAGGGTTCATAAACTTAAAGTTCGGTTGCAGAAGGTATTGTCAGAAAATTTGATTTAACAACGGCCTTAGATTGTGACCTCACACGCCGAGTTCGTGAGACAGACGATCTATTAAAAGTCTTATTTACGGAGTACATATCCATTTTGACTTTTCATTTTTACATCGAGAGATGGCGTTATAGTGCTCATCTTTACGTACTACTATTCTTATTTGCACAAATCGAAATTTTTGCTTTTAATATTGTGCTCATTTTTACATATTATCTTTATCATCATAATACGTTATTAATGATTGTTTTATGTTTTTGCAAAAACTAACAATTATTAATATAAAAATAATTGTTCAATATTGATATATTAAAAAACTTTAAGCGAATTTTATTAAAAACTAATTAGAAACTAATTATTAATTAATTTTTATATTTTTTAGATCAGTTCTGAAGAAGATCCAAATCCGGACCAAAACGTTAATGTATTGAATTTATATATTTTTTGTTAAAAGATTTGAAAATTAATAAAGTTTTTGGCAAAACCTTTTGTTTGTATACTTATTCACGATGACTCACTGATAATACTTTCAGTTGTGGAGGTCACCAAAATATGATTTTAAGTTATCGAGAGCCAACGCTCAAAATATTTGTTTAAGTTACCGAATTTTTGTGCTTTAAGTAATGGAGGTTTTGGGCTTTGAGGGGAAGGGAATATAAAATTTTTTTAAGTTACAGAGGTTTCTAACTTATCGAGGTTTTACTGTATATGATCACAACCTGAGGTCAAATATTTCCCAAATCAGTTTTTCTGGCAATGGCTCTGCAAACCAGGAAGAGGGTTGATTCTGAATGCACCCCTTAATGTTCAATGAACCTGTACAAGGTACCCTACATATATGCATGTATTTAAATCTCAACGCAGAATTAATACAGGTCACATAAAATGAATAATATTCCGGTGTCGACGAACGAAAATACGGCTAAAAGCTCGTAGAAAACAGCCGGCACATGTAAGACTACTAAACTTAACAAATATAAAAATACATATTTTATGTTGAAAGCAAAAACTCCTTCATATCGAACCAAATGTGTCGTTTTTACACGGGCCTCTGCTCTAAATTTCTAAAAAATTCCTAAAAGTATTCAAGTTCATCAGCGACTTTCAAGGACTGGTCAGAGCCAGTATTGCCAATCTAGTACAATTGTACTAGATCTGGTACTTTTTTGTCATTTTCTGTACGCTAGTCCGTTGAAGCAAAAATCTAGTACCTACTTTTTAATACCCAATGTCCACACAGCCACCACAACAAACGAAAAAAGGAAAATAACCAAAAAAAGACTTTTTTGTTGTGGAAATGAGAGGATTTTTTTCGCTCTCCTACATTGTGCCCATATATGATAAAATTTGTGAAATTAGGTTGTTAAAAAAAAGGTCATTCGTTTTTTTTTTGCTCTCCAATTGTGCACACAACAAAATTATTTATGCCAGGTTGTTAAAAAAAAAGGTCCTTTGTGGTTGGAAAATCTTAAAAAAAAAAATTCTAGTACTTTTTTCTACTTTTTTTAATCCTGATCTAGTACGCAAAACAAAAAAGTTCTGGCAACACTGGTCAGAGCTGAAGGTCGTCAGTTTCAATCAACCCTAAATTAAAAATACGTATTTCAGTTTCAAATCTGGATAAGCTGAAAGTTCTATCAAAAACCTAGCATAAATATCTGACATATTTAATTTTAAAAATGTGAGCCATTCACATTACAGTTAGGTTAATTGTAATAAATGTATGTTTCGTTCAAGGTCGAGCTTCATCAAAAACAAAATGGTTGAAGTAAAATGAAAGAGATTGTAATAAACAAGTAAACATTTGAGGTCGGTGTCTTTTTTTTGTTTAAAAAATCGGCCATTATAAAAATTGAACAACGGACAACAAATCCTATTTGACAGAGTGATTTAAGTAAACCTAACCTATTTGACAATAGTCTTCGTTTCTTCTTTTGTCTGTACATTCGATGGAGTGGGAATTTGATTTACAACAATGCCAAAGTAGCTACTACATACAAACTTATCTTCCTTTCGTCGGACGTGTTTCAGATGGATGTTTTCAATACAATTTATAAATGACTCATATTCACAATTTTATACGTAAATGGCAACAATGTTAAGAAAGAATATGAGGTTGACTCTAATTAAGTAAATAGAGCAATAAGTTGTACCTTATTTTTAACTATTTATATTAAAAAAAAATTACAAGAAAAAATAATTTGAGAAACTCAGAAGATGGTATGAAATATCCCGAAACGTCAGTGAATAAATGCAATTTTAATACTTCGGTATTACTTCTTAATTAAGCCACGAATTCTGATACAAAACTTTCTCTAACAGTTACGAAAGAATTTTATTAAAACATTTGAGACTCCGCAGCCAGATTCAGTTATCAAAAGGCAAATGATTTTCGTATCGAGCTGGGACAGCGAACACAGACACATGCTACTTTTTGTATCGAAAACGCGTGATTTATGAAACTGCTGATGACTGGATCCCAAATAATTCGCTTTGAAAAAGTAATTTTAAGATATTTTCTTGTATCGTGATAATAGCGTTGAAAGCAAACACAGAATTGTGATTTTAATTTTTGGGAACAATAGAATTATTTTTGTAATAGTTTATTATAATATAATAACTCTATTCAATAAATATACCTAGTTACTGTGATCCATTGAAGCTAATGCTAGGTATTTGGAAAAAATTCCGTGGCATAAGGATCGAAAATTAAGAAATACTGAAATTTTTTAAACTTGCATTTAATACTGTTTTGTAACTCTGAAGATGATACAAAACGTATCGAAACGTCAGCATTAAATGCAAGTTTAAAACATTTCAGTATTGCTTCATTTTCGATCCTTATGCCACGGAATATTTTCCAAATACCTAGCATATTAATATGTTTATTATTGTACAATTGTATCAAATGTTGTAAATAAATAATCTTTTCTATTCTAATGAACTATGTTAAATAAAATATACAATTGAAACAGAAAAAAAATATACAGTCCTGCTAATACAGCTTGGCATTGTTACACGGTATTCGCACATTGCAACAATTCGTTACAGTTTCAATCTACCTTCGCCCGAATTGGTAGACTGTCATCGAATCATATAGGTTGCAAAATTGGTCTCCGCGAAAAGCGTTTTTATTTGAACGCGATAAAATATAGCCTATGTCAATCGCGAAAGTCCATTGTAAATATTGGTGAAAAAATTTCTGAAATCGGACAAGTAGTTTCGGAGATTACCTCCTACATCCAAATTTACAAACTTTCCCTCCTTTCAATATTAGTATCTAGATAGAATCGTATTGAGAACAGCGCTAAATGTGCCGTCGTCCATGGTGTGAAGAGTGCAGTCATATTGGAATCTATGCCAACTGAGCTCATTGGCGCGTGTATTTAAATCGAGGCAACTTGATCTCCAAAGAGAAATGACAGACAGCGAGGAAAGATCGGTTCGAATCCATTTAAACTCTATACAGACTAGATTTCCGTGTGTGCAACTCGAATAAAAGCTATGTCACCTTTATTGCGGCGCCGTATCGGTTCTTTCAGGTGCCAAATTATATTACGCGAAATAAAAGTGATTGAATCTCTTTGTAGAATTTTCAAAGATAATTAAATTTATATCTACATAAAAATATTTTTTTTTTGAAAATATGATTGCTTGAGAGTTATTCTGAAAGTTGATACGAATATATAATTTGAAAAAAAAAATACATTTGTGGATACTGAGTTTTGTATAAAGAAATATCTGGAAACATTTTTCAAATGCATTCAAATGATTCAAATAATAATTACGTTTTGAACGGCAATTTTCTTTAAGGAAAACTTTTTCAAGATATTTTTCTTAGTAAAATTGTTTTGTGTATACATAAGTATACCTACTTTTGTATTACCTCATACTATTTCAACTATAAAGTGTGTAACAAAAGAGAACATCCATTGAGGTTTGTTCCTACCAACAATCACGAATCACGAATTTGTCTCGGAGAAGTGGTGTTTTTTAACATTCCAACTCACAAGTGGGAAATGGTAGGTACTAGCTTAGATCAAAATTCACTTTTCAAAATTTTTTCGTTTTTCATCGCGCTGACAGGTCATGACTTAGCCTACAAGTTGCGCCCATAATTTTATTCAACAATAGGTCATATGCATGTATTTTTTTATATTTTTAATAGATTATTTAGTCAACCATAATACGGAAAAAAATTGATAATCATTTAAAAATGTAATATTATCACAAGAAAAAAATATGAAATTTCACATTCAAAAATAGACAGTTTAAACAATCGGCCATGTTGGCGGGCTTATGTGACGTCACGATATATGATGCATGTCAACTTTGATGTCAAATTGTCAATGTTCTAAATGAAGTTTATTTGTTGTTTTCTCTAAATACTGACGTAATCTTACTGTGAGACGACCCAGTCGCCATGGAAACTGTTATTGATATATACTCTGACGTCACGCTGCGTTTTGAAAATTCGAAAATAGCGCGTATTTTCTACGTTTCTATTTTATTATTTGTATTTTTTTCAGTGATTAGATTAATAAAATAACCATTACGATATGATCAGGAACTAAAATATATTTCAAAATAAAAATTTAAACCAATTTGGAGTCTCATGCATATGACCTATTGCGCGTTATTCATGTTTTAATTATAATGAGATGTTGTAAATATCTATTTATTTCTTTATAAAAAAAAACTGTCAATACTAACAGCACCAAACAGCACGATTTAATGTTTTGGTTTGAGGTTAGCCGGTTATGAATAAACTCCATGTCGAAAACATTCGGCCTCTCAATTTTAGTCTCAATGGGTAACAACGGAGTTGTTGTTACCTACTATTTAATTACGACTCAGAAAATAGTTACGTTTATTTTCATTACTCCACAATGGCCGAGCTAGTAGGAATCTTCATTGAGTTATGACAAGTAATTGTAACCAGTCGGTAAATGGCTATTTAGGGTTCGGTTTTTAGGCATGATAAAACATGAATAACGCGCATGAGTTGAATAAATATATTTTTCGAAACGTGGGCCACAAGCGATACTCTGGTAAAGCTTATTTCAAACTTGTTCCTCAACCAAACAAATCACCTTCAATATATATTTTTGGATCAAAACTTCTACTAACAATAATTTTCATAATTGTTTATTTGAAAATAAAAAAATCAGCTGCTCTTTTCTTTTTGTTTTGTTTTGTCTGGATTTCAACAAACCTCTATACAGGAACTCCACCATCACTGCCTATTTCTATGTGATACTTTTTCTGTCCTGTTGAACAGTTTATTCTCTAGGTCAACGGCTCTCTATCGCATTTTCTTTTCTCTCTCACAATGTGACATTTGTGGAATAGTCTGTATATAAACACATAAAGCGTTCATCATCGCAAATGTAAGCTATTTAGTATAAAAGTAGGCTTAGCTTTGTGCATCCCAAATGCTGTGTTATACCTATGTTGGATGTTGTATGGAAGAAGTTTCTTCTCTCCGTCTCCCCGTCTCTCGCTCCTAGTATGCTGAGTGGAGAGAAAATGAGATTTTAAATGAAAAGTTTAATGTCTCGACGCCACTCTCATAATTTTAATTAAGGTTATAATTTAGCTTCTGCAATAACAAGGATGGGAAAGTTTTCGTTTTCTTAATACGCTATTTTTATAGTCGACTGTATGCAGTTTTTTGTCCAAGTGCGTAGGCTTTCACGGCCGGTGTTATTCCAAAAAATATTCTTGGTTTCCGGGTTTGCAGGCTGTGGTCCATTGGTATTTCTACCAGAAGTTTCCTCTTCCTTTAACTGCGGTAGACATTATTAAAGGCAATGTTGTGACGCGGGTAACGGCTAGTATTAAATATTATGATATTTGCTATTTGTTTTCATGATTATCTAGATAATGTGTAAAAAACACCACGTAATCAAAGCATTCTTGTCAACAACCTAACTAACAGATCTTCAGAACAAAATAACAACAGATTTTTTTATTTTCAAAATATTTCCGAAAGTTTAAAAAAAACTACATTTTTACAAAACTTTCTTATAAAAATAGGTAGAATAATACATCGTTACGAAACGTATGCCATTATTATATAAAAAAAACAACGTTGTAGCAAATAACTGCTCATGCGCCGATTTTCCCCAAAATCTTCACATTTACATATCAACATCCTCCCAAAACTTGATTTCAATCCGCTCATCCGTTTGATTTGTATCGTGCTCATACTGACGGGCGCACAAACTTTTTCCAAAAATATGTTTTTTAGATTAGGGGAACCTCGAAAACGAAAAAATGTAAAATTTTAAAAAGTGAACTTTAACTTGAATTACCTACTACCATTCCCCACTTGTGTTGGAATGTTAAACGAGATGACGAAATAATTAAGCATGACCCAGTCCTAGCATTCCACCGTGGAGATATAAAGTAGAAGAGAGTGAGCAGAAAAACCTAGGCGTATAATACAGAATTATTATTACAGATGTCCTTACACACGTTTTTCGTGTATATTTTATTCTACCCTACTGCTGTCGCGACGCGACGGGCGACAAGCTACCTCTATCTTTATGTATAGCTAAATGTATGCAAATGTTTCTATCCACCAGTCAGTTGTTGTACAAAAGTTGGGTTTTAACGAGATTCAAATGGTTGTTGTATTTTTTTAATGTTCGCTGCTTACCTATCCGTTTAAAACATGGTCTAAACGACGCTTTAAATCATGTGACAGCCACGTGACAGTCTTTTTCTTGTTTATTACGACTAACGAATAATGAGTTTACTTGCATTCTTTAGAAGAGAAAGCGGTAACGGTGTGTAACAATCGTTTCAAAAAGTAGTTAAATCTATCGCAAATGTAAGTTTACACAAATTCATTTACAAAAATATCAAGTAGATAAA
The DNA here is from genome assembly GCA_963575645.1 of Xanthostigma xanthostigma. Taxonomy (NCBI): domain Eukaryota; kingdom Metazoa; phylum Arthropoda; class Insecta; order Raphidioptera; family Raphidiidae; genus Xanthostigma; species Xanthostigma xanthostigma. The sequence goes on along the minus strand of OY754472.1, from coordinate 16,076,439 downwards.
TATAAATACACTACTTCAAAACCTGAGAACGTTTCACATATCGTAACGAGGGCGGCTATCGATTGTTTTTGATTGACGACCTTAAAATAGGTATGTATACAAAATGTAGTTCCAATTATGAGAGCTAGTCGTCTCCTACCCCTTCATGGGTAGAATAGATCGGTCTGAACACAAATGTATTAATGGGGCATTTTTGCTTTGTTTCTATGGTCCTTTTCTTCTCTTAGCCATGGTCAGAACACAAATGCGTATGTGACGATTTCACATATCACTCGCTCATTTTTTTCTTCAGTTGCCTCCTTATCTCGAGGCTTGCGTTACGAAGCATAGCTTCAAAAAACAAATAACCGGACTCAAGCAACAAAGATTCCGTACAAACTTGTAGGTATGTAAATAGTTCGTCCATCACGGGAATCGAATCTCGAAGATTTTTCCCGCTTAGCCGTTGGAAAACTGTTGTCCCCATGCATCAACGAATATGGCGGTCAGTTTGCCAACTAAGCGTGTAATTGCAATGAGATCAGACGGACTACTGAACAGTATTGTAAGTCGTGGCTATATCTGATAGCCTAGTTGTCGTACCGTGTTGTATGCGAGAGTTCTCATATTGTGCTGTATAAACGCACCGGTAGCGGACGCTTGTTTTGTATTAGAACTGTTACTGTGTACGTGCGTAGCATGTTGAAGTTTAAAAACAGTACTTTTTTGTGATGTAACTACAAAACGGTTTTCGAATTTTTCCTTTTACTTGTGCTATAATATATTGCTTCTTGCCAAATTTAATGATTCTAAGTCATCGGAAAATACCCTTATGTTCTCATAATTATAAGTGTTCATATTAATTATTTTTTTTACTTAAGGTTATAATTTAATTAATGATTAATAATTGTTATTATCTTATGCTGTACATATGTAATTATGTACCTATATATAAATTCTGAAAGGGACAACTTTCACAGCCATCTGGCTTTGTTGTGCCCTAAATGAAGTTTATTATTAATATTATTATAGGTTTTGAATCCCAAAGAGTCTTGACAGACAGAACCGACGGACAACAAAGCGATCATAATATAAGGGTTTTTGACGTGATAACGTCTTATCAATTGATGAATCACCAATCTTATAAATTGATGAAACACCGGCTGCATGCACGAAAAAGTGTAACGTTCCTAACGTTCCGTCTGACCCTGTGCGTGCTTTTCTCGAAAACGGCCCTAGCGATTTGGATGAAATTTACTGAAAAGGGATTTTGGGGGGCAAAAAATCGTTTTAGCTAGGTCTCATCTCTCGAAAAAATCGTTTTCATACAAATTTTATCATTATAAAAATCAATTTTTTGACGTATGAAAATACTTAAATATTGTAAGTAGGTTTCGGAATTTTATATAAACAATGAAACAATTGTTTTCAAAATATTATGACAGTTAATCTTTGAGACTTAAAATAAATACGAAAGAAAGAAAGTTAAAAAAAACAATTATTAGTATAGGTGGTGAGTAATTTTAATAAATAAAATTAACCTAAATTTGAAGCGAAAGATGCAATATCATAGATTCGAATTATTATAATTATTATATGTAGAAGATAGGAGAAATAGAACATAAATTATTTTGTTGTTAGGTAGTTCATAATTTCATTTGCTTTCGTTCAAACAATCTATTAATTTTGTGAAAAAATATATGCAGGCAACCCAAATTACGCTGCTGTACTACATAGTACATATGCTTAGTCGCTAGCAGGCATGTTCACTAAAAATCGGGGAAATTTCGCATAATTGGATCTGTGCCTTTATATGCGACTGTTTTTATCCAAAAGAATGGATATATGTTTGTGATTTGGTTAACGAAAACTTTTTGACGTGATAACGTCTTATAAATTGATGAAACACCAGCTGCACGCACGAAAAAGTGTAACGTTCCTAACGTTCCGCCTGACCCTGTGCGTGCAAGCGAGAGCGCAGTTTGCTTCGGCCCAAATTTGACAGTTACGAGAATTTAGGTTATGTATTACGGAATACGTTATCACGTAAAACTATCGTCCGTAAACCGACTTTACAGACAACCATTTTTTTTAAGGTATGAAGCCCTAAAAAGATTATTTCACGGTGTTAAAAAATAGAATGGAAACTTTTCAATGCAAATATAATTGAGAATTGCGTTTTACAGTTGAATTTTAAAAAACAAGCATTTATGAAATCTTGTGCAATATTTGTGTTCAAACGGATATAAATCACATCGAGAAATAAATGAAAATACATCTGGAATTTGCGATTGCAGTTTAAGTAAAATTCACATATATAGAGTATCTCATTGAAGCGAACATACTGTCAACAGCAGAGCTTTCGGTTAGTTCACACATCAATGGAGCTTTAGCGAAGTCCACAAAACGAACATGTAATAAATATGATATATTGAATTATACACCATTCACATTTCACACGTACCTATATATATTGTATGTTGTACTGGCCATTTACTAAAGGTCGCTGTACACGAGACTGGTTTTGCCGCTAGATTTTGCTGCTAGGTTTCAAGCGTGCTGCGGCGCTGGATTTCGTGATCGCTTATATGTGTTCGCTTCAGACGATGCGCATATTGTAACTGGCTTTGTAGATGATTTTGGTGCGCGCGCAGTGACAGTTTGAATGCTAACAAAACTGAACGTTTATTATGTCTGAACATAACACATACTAGGACGCCATGTTTATTTGTGTGCGTTTGCTTATGTCGCCCACGTGACAAGATACTGTTTCCTGATTGGTTGTTGCTCAAAACAATCAGATAAATAGGCACGAAGAACAGCCCCAGTACTAATTTTGAAATATATTTTGTGACCACGTACGCGAGCTAGCAATAACGACGTTTCGTTCTTCGCAACCAGCGCTCCAGTCAGCGCAAGTGGCAGTAACGATTCCAGCGACAAAACGAACTTCGTGTGCAGAACTCGAAACTACCGTTGCCAAATGTCAAAAAATGGAACTCATAATTTTGTCATGTCTGTCCGTATGTTTGTTCATATATCACAGCCTTATAGATCCGCCATATTTCCAACGATTCAGATGAAATTTTGCAGGCAGGTGTCGTATGTGAACTGCTCTACAATTGTGTAATAAAATTACAATAAATGATAATTTATGGGTAGCTCTTCGTACATAGAACTGAAGGATAAAAATTTTTAATTTCGCACAACCCTCTGCAACGCTGGACAGGTCTTTAAGAATGCATTAAAAGTTCTTAAGTGACTTTTTTTCTTAGGTGAATATTTTCCGAGATATAAGCTCCTGAAGTCGTTAAAAATGTGCAAGCAAGTGATTAAAAAATCAAAAAAAATCAAGAGACTAGGCACTCTATAAAGACTTTCAACGAAAATTATTTTGAACAAGATGATATATTAACAAGTCGTAGGAGTTCAGCTGATCTTTCCGCAAGTGGTGTTTAGTAACTGAATTAATTATGCTAATCTCACTGCAGTTTTTTTTATTATATTTTAATAAATTATGTACATGCAAATTAAGAATTACTTTTTAATCACGCCAAAAAAGCATAACTTTTAAAGCGCATACACAAGTAAACATAATGCCCTTGTCAATGCACGGAAGTCCCCTAAAATGCAAATCTATCAAAAAAATTATGGTCGGATAAGAATTTAGATAATACTAGCGCTCCGTCCCGGCTTCACCCGGGCGCAATAGATATAATTCTAGAAAATGTTTTTCGTTTGCGGCCAGGTGTCTAAATTAATAGCTTTAGCAAATTCTACCAGATTTGCTTCTGAAATAAAAGCTTTGAGCGAAATCTATCAGATGTCGTTACATGGTACTAAAACAGTTTTTTTGTTTGCTTCTGAACTAATAGCTTTGAGTAAATTCTATGAAATGCTGCTACATGTTACCAAAACAGGTTTTTTTTATAAAACACCGCAATTTTGTACAAAATATTTAAAAAAAAATATCCTATAGCGTAAGTTGGACCAAGCAAGACACATTTACAAAATTTCATTAAAATCGGTTCAGTGGTTTTGGAGATTAGCGCGGATGAACATCGTGACACGAAATTTTTATATACCTACATATATCTACAAGATAAAGATTTGTCAATTTAATTTATAGTTTAAAAGCTATAGTCTTTCCCACCAACAGATTTAAACTCTACATTCTTGGACAAGGATACAATTACGTATCGATGACATGTAAACAGAACATAAAAACAACTTCAGAGCTCAACACCGTTTTCAAAAAAACTTTACTTTATAAAAAAATTTGAAAAGAAGTTTGACCCTGCAGGCCATCCCTGTAACTTCCCGCTATTTTCGAGTTCAAAAGGCTCAAAAATATATAAAATATAGCAAGAAATTTAATTTTTAGCTCTTCGAGCTCAAAAAAAAACCCACTGTTCACGATATCTCATGAACAAATGAACCGATTTTGATGCGATTTGCGGCAGTCGACGCAATTTTTTAACCTAAAAAAGTAATTTATTGCAGAAAAATCGATCTCATAGGAATTTTACGAGCCATTTAAAAAAAAACACTTTTTACAAACTTTCGTTCACGATATCTCGTGAACAAATAAGCCGATTTTGATGCGGTTTGCGGCGATCGACGCAGTTTTTTTTAATCTAAGAAAGTAAATTATTACAAAAAAATCGGTTTGATAAGAATTTTACGAGTAATTATAAAAAATTACTTTTTTCCTAATTTTTCGTTCACGTTATCTCATGAACAAATGAATCAATTTTGATCTGGTTTGCGGCAATCGACGCAGTTTTTTAGCCTAAGAAAGTAATTTATTACAAAAAAATCGATCTGATGACAATTTTAAGAGTCATTTTAAAAAAACACTTTTTTACGATTTTTTCGTTCACGGTATCTCGTGAACAAATGAACCGATTTTGATGCGGTTTGCGAAAATCGACGCAGTTTGTTAATGAGAAGAGCTGATTAGATTTTGGAATTATTCGGTTTAGTAGTTTAGAAAATATTTTACAAAAACAAATTTTTTAAAATTTTTGAAACTTGTTTTTTTAAGATTTCTCAAAATTTTTTGGGGCGAATCGTTTCAAATTTTCAGGAAGTCTAAGTTCACCAAGATCACGTCCGATGCCGCAAACCGCGTTTCAGTCGGACACTCCGTTCAAAAGATATAAAAGGTTTACATACATACATACACACACACACACACACATACAGCCCTACGGACATCATCGCCAAAATAGTTTCAATAGCTTCCTAGGACCTCAAAACGTCGAGATCTGGTAAAAACTCGATTTTCGAAAATCGGGGTGAAACCAATAACTTCCCGATTTTTGAAAAAAAAAATTTTTTTTTTTTTTTAAAGCGGGAAGTTAAAAATTCTTACTACCTACGCAAAAAAATTGTTTTATCCTTCATTTTACACAATGTCAAAATACAAATTTCAAATAATTTTTTCCAAATAATATTGAGAAAAATTAAACTACACATTAAAAAAAAATGTTACAATATTTCAAATTTCAAAAAAAAACTTCTTCTGTGATTGTAAGTTTTTGATCTAATTTTTTCATTTAACCTTAAAAAATTATCATTATAATTAATCATGTTTTAATATAACATTTACAGATACTGATGATGCATTATGCGAAACGTTTATATATATATATATATATATATATATATATATATATATATATATATATATATATATATATATATATATATGTATATATATATATATATATATATATATATATATATATATGTTTTTGTATCAAGTGGAGATCCGACTAAATTATAGACAACCCGAGGTCCACCACAAAAAAAAGGTTTTCTGGAGTATATTTTTCACAAAAAGCTTCCTTTTATTGTCCTTAATCTATAACCCCGCAGAGGGGAAACAATTTCTGCGTTTAAATTTTTCGTGACAAAATTTGAACAAAACGAGATCTGTTATGAAATGTATACAAGTGGAGATCCGGAAATGTATATCACGATGTATGTAGCATAAAATGAGATCCTGCAGCATTGCCAAATTCTTGTGACGTTGCTACGCAGTACGCGTGCACTTTTAGTAGTTAATAAGTGTTCAAATTGTGATAGTGACGAAAAATAATTTGCTCCAAAATGTTATCACGTGGGAAAAAGTTAGTAAATCTGGCTATAAATAAAAAATACACGACAACTGCTAGTATACAAGACAAAGGTAAGTTAAATTAACTTTTTAATTTTTAAGCTACATTCAAGCAAAACTCTTTTTTGTGAATGCAAAAACCATTTTATAGTACAGCAAAATATTTTGCTGTTATTAAAAGCATTTTGTAATAAAATTTGAAAGACTATAAAACTGTTATTTTTAATATTTCATCATTGATAAATTAAAATTGTAATACATAAATTGCCTTTTGTTTCGTTAAAACGAAAAAAATCGGGGTACTTTAACATCTTCCCGTCTCAGAAAACAAATTGCAACTGTTTTACAAATTTTAAACCTTAATGATAATGAAATGGAACAATTGGCTACTTTTATGGGTCATACGAAAAGACGCACGAACAAAACTGTTCGTGCGTCTTCTTATGTATATTTTATAAATAAATTACTATAAAAATTGTAGGAAGAAAATTATTTTTCTTTCGCTTTATTTCGGGTAAAAACTTCTTATATAATTAAATAATACCTAAATACATATTTTAGGATTTTTTTTAAACATAGCTTATATAGGTAATAAATAATAATTAATTATTATGTGTACCAACTAAAACAAATTATTTTTCAATACAGGCTGCTTCGTAATTGACTGTCAATTTTAAAGGGGGTTTATTTATAAATTAGTGAGCATACTTATTGACACCACCAAACTTTGGGAAAAAATTGCCATCCGATCCTGATAGGCAGTTTCGGAGAAACAACCCCTCAATGTCGCCGAAAAACCCTTTTTTTTCGATTTTTTTTAACAATAAGTAAAAAAAACACACTAAAAATTGTTCAAATCAGATAGCATTTGAAATTTATACTGTCCTAAGTACAAATAATAGTGTGTATCAATGCCATCCGATTTCGATTAAATTTACCCCTATTTAGCCACCCCCCAAAACTCAATAACAATAACAATATTGCCATACGCTTTTCTGGTCGATCATTTTCTGGTCGTTCCCTTTTCTGGTCGATCATTTTCTGGTCGTTCCCTTTTCTGGTCGATCATTTTCTGGTCGTTCCCTTTTCTGGTCGATCATTTTCTGGTCGTTCCCTTTTCTGGTCGATCATTTTCTGGTCGTTCCCTTTTCTGGTCGATCATTTTCTGGTCGTTCCCTTTTCTGGTCGTTCCCTTTTCTGGTCGATCATTTTCTGGTCGTTCCCTTTTCTGGTCAATCATTTTCTGGTCGATCATTTTCTGGTCGTTCCCTTTTCTGGTCGATCATTTTCTGGTCGTTCCCTTTTCTGGTCGATCATTTTCTGGTCGTTCCCTTTTCTGGTCGTTCCCTTTTCTGGTCGATCATTTTCTGGTCGTTCCCTTTTCTGGTCGATCATTTTCTGGTCGTTCCCTTTTCTGGTCGATCATTTTCTGGTCGTTCCCTTTTCTGGTCGATCATTTTCTGGTCGCTCCCTTTTCTGGTCGATCATTTTCTGGTCGTTCCCTTTTCTGGTCGTTCCCTTTTCTGGTCGTTCCCTTTTCTGGTCGATCATTTTCTGGTCGTTCCCTTTTCTGGTCGATCATTTTCTGGTCGTTCCCTTTTCTGGTCGATCATTTTTTCTGGTCGTTCCCTTTTCTGGTCGATCATTTTTTCTGGTCGTTCCCTTTTCTGGTCGATCAATTTTTCTGGTCGTTCCCTTTTCTGGTCGATCATTTTCTGGTCGTTCCCTTTTCTGGTCGATCATTTTCTGGTCGTTCCCTTTTCTGGTCGATCATTTTCTGGTCGTTCCCTTTTCTGGTCGATCATTTTCTGGTCGTTCCCTTTTCTGGTCGATCATTTTCTGGTCGTTCCCTTTTCTGGTCGAACATTTTCTGGTCGTTCCCTTTTCTGGTCGATCATTTTCTGGTCGTTCCCTTTTCTGGTCAATCATTTTCTGGTCGATCATTTTCTGGTCGTTCCCTTTTCTGGTCGATCATTTTCTGGTCGTTCCCTTTTCTGGTCGTTCCCTTTTCTGGTCGATCATTTTCTGGTCGTTCCCTTTTCTGGTCGATCATTTTCTGGTCGTTCCCTTTTCTGGTCGATCATTTTTTCTGGTCGTTCCCTTTTCTGGTCGATCATTTTTTCTGGTCGTTCCCTTTTCTGGTCGATCAATTTTTCTGGTCGTTCCCTTTTCTGGTCGATCATTTTCTGGTCGTTCCCTTTTCTGGTCGATCATTTTCTGGTCGTTCCCTTTTCTGGTCGATCATTTTTTCTGGTCGTTCCCTTTTCTGGTCGATCATTTTTTCTGGTCGTTCCCTTTTCTGGTCGATCAATTTTTCTGGTCGTTCCCTTTTCTGGTCGATCATTTTCTGGTCGTTCCCTTTTCTGGTCGATCATTTTCTGGTCGTTCCCTTTTCTGGTCGATCATTTTTTCTGGTCGTTCCCTTTTCTGGTCGATCATTTTTTCTGGTCGTTCCCTATTCTGGTCGATCATTTTCTGGTCGTTCCCTTTTCTGGTCGATCATTTTCTGGTCGTTCCCTTTTCTGTTCGATCATTTTCTGGTCGTTCCCTTTTCTGGTCGATCATTTTCTGGTCGTTCCCTTTTCTGGTCGATCATTTTCTGGTCGTTCCCTTTTCTGGTCGATAATTTTCTGGTCGTTCCCTTTTCTGGTCGATAATTTTCTGGTCGTTCCCTTTTCTGGTCGATCATTTTCTGGTCGTTCCCTTTTCTGGTCAATCATTTTCTGGTCGTTCCCTTTTCTGGTCGATCATTTTCTGGTCGTTCCCTTTTCTGGTCGATCATTTTCTGGTCGTTCCCTTTTCTGGTCGATCATTTTCTGGTCGATCATTTTCTGGTCGTTCCCTTTTCTGGTCGATCATTTTCTGGTCGTTCCCTTTTCTGGTCGATCATTTTCTGGTCGTTCCCTTTTCTGGTCGATCATTTTCTGGTCGTTCCCTTTTCTGGTCGATCATTTTCTGGTCGTTCCCTTTTCTGGTCGATAATTTTCTGGTCGTTCCCTTTTCTGGTCGATCATTTTCTTGTCGTTCCCTTTTCTGGTCGATCATTTTCTGGTCGTTCCCTTTTCTGGTCGATCATTTTCTGGTCGTTCCCGTTTCTGGTCGATCATTTTCTGGTCGATCATTTTCTGGTCGTTCTCTTTTCTGGTCGATCATTTTCTGGTCGTTCCCTTTTCTGGTCGATCATTTTCTGGTCGATCATTTTCTGGTCGTTCCCTTTTCTGGTCGATCATTTTCTGGTCGTTCCCTTTTCTGGTCGATCATTTTCTGGTCGTTCCCTTTTCTGGTCGATCATTTTCTGGTCGTTCCCTTTTCTGGTCGATCATTTTCTGGTCGTTCCCTTTTCTGGTCGATCATTTTCTGGTCGTTCCCTTTTCTGGTCGATCATTTTCTGGTCGTTCCCTTTTCTGGTCGATCATTTTCTGGTCGTTCCCTTTTCTGGTCGATCATTTTTTCTGGTCGTTCCCTTTTCTGGTCGATCATTTTTTCTGGTCGTTCCCTTTTCTGGTCGATCATTTTTTCTGGTCGTTCCCTTTTCTGGTCGTTCCCTATTCTGGTCGATCATTTTCTGGTCGTTCCCTTTTCTGGTCGATCATTTTCTGGTCGTTCCCTTTTCTGTTCGATCATTTTCTGGTCGTTCCCTTTTCTGGTCGATCATTTTCTGGTCGTTCCCTTTTCTGGTCGATCATTTTCTGGTCGTTCCCTTTTCTGGTCGATCATTTTCTGGTCGTTCCCTTTTCTGGTCGATCATTTTCTGGTCGTTCCCTTTTCTGGTCGATCATTTTCTGGTCGTTCCCTTTTCTGGTCAATCATTTTCTGGTCGTTCCCTTTTCTGGTCGATCATTTTCTGGTCGTTCCCTTTTCTGGTCGATCATTTTCTGGTCGTTCCCTTTTCTGGTCGATCATTTTCTGGTCGATCATTTTCTGGTCGTTCCCTTTTCTGGTCGATCATTTTCTGGTCGTTCCCTTTTCTGGTCGATCATTTTCTGGTCATTCTTTTTTCTGGTCGATCATTTTCTGGTCGTTCCCTTTTCTGGTCGATCATTTTCTGGTCGTTCCTTTTTCTGGTCGTTCCCTTTTCTGGGTGATCATTTTCTGGTCGTTCTCTTTTCTGGTCGTTCTCTTTTCTGGTCGACCATTTTCTGGTCGTTCCCTTTTCTGGTCGATCATTTTCTGGTCGATCATTTTCTGGTCGTTCCCTTTTCTGGTCGATCATTTTCTGGTCGTTCCCTTTTCTGGTCGATCATTTTCTGGTCGTTCCCTTTTCTGGTCGATCATTTTCTGGTCGTTCCCTTTTCTGGTCGATCATTTTCTGGTCGTTCCCTTTTCTGGTCGATCATTTTCTGGTCGTTCCCTTTTCTGGTCGATCATTTTCTGGTCGTTCCCTTTTCTGGTCGATCATTTTCTGGTCGTTTCCTTTTCTGGTCGATCATTTTCTGGTCGTTCCCTTTTCTGGTCGTTCCCTTTTCTGGTCGATCATTTTCTGGTCGTTCCCTTTTCTGGTCGATCATTTTCTGGTCGATCATTTTCTGGTCGTTCCCTTTTCTGGTCGATCATTTTCTGGTCGTTTCCTTTTCTGGTCGATCATTTTCTGGTCGTTCCCTTTACTGGTCGATCATTTTCTGGTCGTTCCCTTTTCTGGCCGATCATTTTCTGGTCGTTCCCTTTTCTGGTCGATCATTTTCTGGTCGTTCCCTTTTCTGGTCGATCATTTTCTGGTCGTTCCCTTTTCTGGTCGATCATTTTCTGGTCGATCATTTTCTGGTCGTTCCCTTTTCTGGTCGATCATTTTCTGGTCGTTCCCTTTTCTGTTCGATCATTTTCTGGTCGTTCCCTTTTCTGGTCGATCATTTTCTGGTCGTTCCCTTTTCTGGTCGATCATTTTCTGGTCGTTCCCTTTTCTGGTCGATCATTTTCCGGTCGTTCCCTTTTCTGGTCGATCATTTTCTGGTCGTTCCCTTTTCTGGTCGATCATTTTCTGGTCGTTCCCTTTTCTGGTCGATCATTTTCTGGTCGTTCCCTTTTCTGGTCGATCATTTTCTGGTCGTTCCCTTTTCGTGACGAATATTTTCTGGTCGTTCACTTTTCTGGTCGATCATTTTCTGGTCGTTCACTTTTCTGGTCGATCATTTTCTGGTCGTTCACTTTTCTGGTCGATCATTTTCTGGTCGATCATTTTCTGGTCGTTCCCTTTTCTGGTCGATCATTTTCTGGTCGTTCCCTTTTCTGGTCGATCATTTTCTGGTCGTTCCCTTTTCTGGTCGATCATTTTCTGGTCGTTCCCTTTTCTGGTCGATTATTTTTTCTGGTCGTTCCCTTTTCTGATCGATCATTTTTTCTGGTCGTTCCCTTTTCTGGTCGATCATTTTTTCTGGTCGTTCCCTTTTCTGGTCGTTCCCTATTCTGGTCGATCATTTTCTGGTCGTTCCCTTTTCTGGTCGATCATTTTCTGGTCGTTCCCTTTTCTGTTCGATCATTTTCTGGTCGTTCCTTTTTCTGGTCGATCATTTTCTGGTCGTTCCCTTTTCTGGACGAACATTTTCTGGTCGTTCACTTTTCTGGTCGATCATTTTCTGGTCGTTCACTTTTTTGGTCGATCATTTTCTGGTCGTCCACTTTCCTAGTCGATCATTTTCTGGTCGATCATTTTCTGGTCGATCATTTTCTGGTCGTTCCCTTTTCTGGTCGATCATTTTCTGGTCGTTCCCTTTTCTGGTCGATCATTTTCTGGTCGTTCCCTTTTCTGGTCGATCATTTTCTGGTCGTTCCCTTTTCTGGTCGATCATTTTCTGGTCGTTCCCTTTTCTGTTCGATCATTTTCTGGTCGTTCCCTTTTCTGGTCGATCATTTTCTGGTCGTTCCCTTTTCTGGTCGATCATTTTCTGGTCGTTCACTTTTCTGGTCGATCATTTTCTGGTCGATCATTTTCTGGTCGTTCCCTTTTCTGGTCGATCATTTTCTGGTCGTTCCCTTTTCTGGTCGATCATTTTCTGGTCGTTCCCTTTTCTGGTCGATCATTTTCTGGTCGTTCCCTTTTCTGGTCGATCATTTTCTGGTCGTTCCCTTTTCTGGTCGATCATTTTCTGGTCGTTCCCTTTTCTGGTCGATCATTTTCTGGTCGTTCCCTTTTCTGGTCGATCATTTTCTGGTCGTTCACTTTTCTGGTCGATCATTTTCTGGTCGTTCACTTTTCTGGTCGATCATTTTCTGGTCGTCCACTTTTCTAGTCGATCATTTTCTGGTCGATCATTTTCTGGTCGATCATTTTCTGGTCGTTCCCTTTTCTGGTCGATCATTTTCTGGTCGTTCCCTTTTCTGGTCGATCATTTTCTGGTCGTTCCCTTTTCTGGTCGATCATTTTCTGGTCGTTCCCTTTTCTGGTCGATCATTTTCTGGTCGTTCCCTTTTCTGGTCGATCATTTTCTGGTCGTTCCCTTTTCTGGTCGATCATTTTCTGGTCGTTCCCTTTTCTGGTCGATCATTTTCTGGTCGTTCCCTTTTCTGGTCGACCATTTCCTGGTCGTTCACTTTTCTGGTCGATCATTTTCTGGTCGTTCCCTTTTCTGGTCGATCATTTTCTGGTCGTTCCCTTTTCTGGTCGATCATTTTCTGGTCGTTCCCTTTTCTGGTCGATTATTTTCTGGTCGTTCCCTTTTCTGGTCGATCATTTTCTGGTCGTTCCCTTTTCTGGTCGATCATTTTCTGGTCGTTCCCTTTTCTGGTCGATCATTTTCTGGTCGTTCCCTTTTCTGGACGAACATTTTCTGGTCGTTCACTTTTCTGGTCGATCATTTTCTGGTCGTTCACTTTTCTGGTCGATCATTTTCTGGTCGTTCACTTTTCTGGTCGATCATTTTCTGGTCGATCATTTTCTGGTCGATCATTTTCTGGTCGTTCCCTTTTCTGGTCGATCATTTTCTGGTCGTTCCCTTTTCTGGTCGATCATTTTCTGGTCGTTCCCTTTTCTGGTCGATCATTTTCTGGTCGTTCCCTTTTCTGTTCGATCATTTTCTGGTCGTTCCCTTTTCTGGTCGATCATTTTCTGGTCGTTCCCTTTTCTGGTCGATCATTTTCTGGTCGTTCACTTTTCTGAACGATCATTTTCTGGTCGATCATTTTCTGGTCGTTCCCTTTTCTGGTCGATCATTTTCTGGTCGTTCCCTTTTCTGGTCGATCATTTTCTGGTCGTTCCCTTTTCTGGTCGATCATTTTCTGGTCTTTCCCTTTTCTGGTCGATCATTTTCTGGTCGTTCCATTTTCTGGTCGATCATTTTCTGGTCGTTCCCTTTTCTGGTCGATCATTTTCTGGTCGTTCCCTTTTCTGGTCGATCATTTTCTGGTCGTTCACTTTTCTGGTCGATCATTTTCTGGTCGTTCACTTTTCTGGTCGATCATTTTCTGGTCGTTCCCTTTTCTGGTCGATCATTTTCTGGTCGTTCCCTTTTCTGGTCGATCATTTTCTGGTCGTTCCCTTTTCTGGTCGATCATTTTCTGGTCGTTCCCTTTTCTTGTCGATCATTTTCTGGTCGTTCCCTTTTCTGGTCGACCATTTTCTGGTCGTTCCCTTTTCTGGTCGATCATTTTCTGGTCGTTCCCTTTTCTGGTCGATCATTTTCTGGTCGTTCCCTTTTCTGGTCGATCATTTTCTGGTCTTTCCCTTTTCTGGTCGATCATTTTCTGGTCGTTCCATTTTCTGGTCGATCATTTTCTGGTCGTTCCCTTTTCTGGTCGATCATTTTCTGGTCGTTCCCTTTTCTGGTCGATCATTTTCTGGTCGTTCACTTTTCTGGTCGATCATTTTCTGGTCGTTCACTTTTCTGGTCGATCATTTTCTGGTCGTTCCCTTTTCTGGTCGATCATTTTCTGGTCGTTCCCTTTTCTGGTCGATCATTTTCTGGTCGTTCCATTTTCTGGTCGATCATTTTCTGGTCGTTCCCTTTTCTGGTCGATCATTTTCTGGTCGTTCCCTTTTCTGGTCGACCATTTTCTGGTCGTTCACTTTTCTGGTCGATCATTTTCTGGTCGTTCCCTTTTCTGGTCGATCATTTTCTGGTCGTTCCCTTTTCTGGTCGATCATTTTCTGGTCGTTCCCTTTTCTGGTCGATCATTTTCTGGTCGTACCCTTTTCTGGTCGATCATTTTCTGGTCGTTCCCTTTTCTGGTCGATCATTTTCTGGTCGTTCCCTTTTCTGGTCGATCATTTTCTGGTCGTTCCCTTTTCTGGTCGATCAATTTCTGGTCGTTCCCTTTTCTGGTCGATCATTTTCTGGTCGTTCCCTTTTCTGGTCGATCATTTTCTGGTCGTTCCCTTTTCTGGTCGACCATTTTCTGGTCGTTCACTTTTCTGGTCGATCATTTTCTGGTCGTTCCCTTTTCTGGTCGATCATTTTCTGGTCGTTCCCTTTTCTGGTCGATCATTTTCTGGTCGTTCCCTTTTCTGGTCGATCATTTTCTGGTCGTTCCCTTTTCTGGTCGATCATTTTCTGGTCTTTCCCTTTTCTGGTCGATCATTTTCTGGTCGTTCCATTTTCTGGTCGACCATTTTCTGGTCGTTCCCTTTTCTGGTCGATCATTTTCTGGTCGTTCCCTTTTCTGGTCGATCATTTTCTGGTCGTTCACTTTTCTGGTCGATCATTTTCTGGTCGTTCACTTTTCTGGTCGATCATTTTCTGGTCGTTCCCTTTTCTGGTCGATCATTTTCTGGTCGTTCCCTTTTCTGGTCGATAATTTTCTGGTCGTTCCCTTTTCTGGTCGATCATTTTCTTGTCGTTCCCTTTTCTGGTCGATCATTTTCTGGTCGTTCCCTTTTCTGGTCGATCATTTTCTGGTCGATCATTTTCTGGTCGTTCCCTTTTCTGGTCGATCATTTTCTGGTCGTTCCCTTTTCTGGTCGATCATTTTCTGGTCGTTCCCTTTTCTGGTCGATCATTTTCTGGTCGTTCCCTTTTCTGGTCGATCATTTTCTGGTCGTTCCCTTTTCTGGTCGATAATTTTCTGGTCGTTCCCTTTTCTGGTCGATCATTTTCTTGTCGTTCCCTTTTCTGGTCGATCATTTTCTGGTCGTTCCCTTTTCTGGTCGATCATTTTCTGGTCGTTCCCGTTTCTGGTCGATCATTTTCTGGTCGATCATTTTCTGGTCGTTCTCTTTTCTGGTCGATCATTTTCTGGTCGTTCCCTTTTCTGGTCGATCATTTTCTGGTCGATCATTTTCTGGTCGTTCCCTTTTCTGGTCGATCATTTTCTGGTCGTTCCCTTTTCTGGTCGATCATTTTCTGGTCGTTCCCTTTTCTGGTCGATCATTTTCTGGTCGTTCCCTTTTCTGGTCGATCATTTTCTGGTCGTTCCCTTTTCTGGTCGATCATTTTCTGGTCGTTCCCTTTTCTGGTCGATCATTTTCTGGTCGTTCCCTTTTCTGGTCGATCATTTTCTGGTCGTTCCCTTTTCTGGTCGATCATTTTTTCTGGTCGTTCCCTTTTCTGGTCGATCATTTTTTCTGGTCGTTCCCTTTTCTGGTCGATCATTTTTTCTGGTCGTTCCCTTTTCTGGTCGTTCCCTATTCTGGTCGATCATTTTCTGGTCGTTCCCTTTTCTGGTCGATCATTTTCTGGTCGTTCCCTTTTCTGTTCGATCATTTTCTGGTCGTTCCCTTTTCTGGTCGATCATTTTCTGGTCGTTCCCTTTTCTGGTCGATCATTTTCTGGTCGTTCCCTTTTCTGGTCGATCATTTTCTGGTCGTTCCCTTTTCTGGTCGATCATTTTCTGGTCGTTCCCTTTTCTGGTCGATCATTTTCTGGTCGTTCCCTTTTCTGGTCAATCATTTTCTGGTCGTTCCCTTTTCTGGTCGATCATTTTCTGGTCGTTCCCTTTTCTGGTCGATCATTTTCTGGTCGTTCCCTTTTCTGGTCGATCATTTTCTGGTCGATCATTTTCTGGTCGTTCCCTTTTCTGGTCGATCATTTTCTGGTCGTTCCCTTTTCTGGTCGATCATTTTCTGGTCATTCTTTTTTCTGGTCGATCATTTTCTGGTCGTTCCCTTTTCTGGTCGATCATTTTCTGGTCGTTCCTTTTTCTGGTCGTTCCCTTTTCTGGGTGATCATTTTCTGGTCGTTCTCTTTTCTGATCGTTCTCTTTTCTGGTCGACCATTTTCTGGTCGTTCCCTTTTCTGGTCGATCATTTTCTGGTCGATCATTTTCTGGTCGTTCCCTTTTCTGGTCGATCATTTTCTGGTCGTTCCCTTTTCTGGTCGATCATTTTCTGGTCGTTCCCTTTTCTGGTCGATCATTTTCTGGTCGTTCCCTTTTCTGGTCGATCATTTTCTGGTCGTTCCCTTTTCTGGTCGATCATTTTCTGGTCGTTCCCTTTTCTGGTCGATCATTTTCTGGTCGTTCCCTTTTCTGGTCGATCATTTTCTGGTCGTTTCCTTTTCTGGTCGATCATTTTCTGGTCGTTCCCTTTTCTGGTCGTTCCCTTTTCTGGTCGATCATTTTCTGGTCGTTCCCTTTTCTGGTCGATCATTTTCTGGTCGATCATTTTCTGGTCGTTCCCTTTTCTGGTCGATCATTTTCTGGTCGTTTCCTTTTCTGGTCGATCATTTTCTGGTCGTTCCCTTTACTGGTCGATCATTTTCTGGTCGTTCCCTTTTCTGGCCGATCATTTTCTGGTCGTTCCCTTTTCTGGTCGATCATTTTCTGGTCGTTCCCTTTTCTGGTCGATCATTTTCTGGTCGTTCCCTTTTCTGGTCGATCATTTTCTGGTCGTTCCCTTTTCTGGTCGATCATTTTCTGGTCGTTCCCTTTTCTGTTCGATCATTTTCTGGTCGTTCCCTTTTCTGGTCGATCATTTTCTGGTCGTTCCCTTTTCTGGTCGATCATTTTCTGGTCGTTCCCTTTTCTGGTCGATCATTTTCCGGTCGTTCCCTTTTCTGGTCGATCATTTTCTGGTCGTTCCCTTTTCTGGTCGATCATTTTCTGGTCGTTCCCTTTTCTGGTCGATCATTTTCTGGTCGTTCCCTTTTCTGGTCGATCATTTTCTGGTCGTTCCCTTTTCGTGACGAATATTTTCTGGTCGTTCACTTTTCTGGTCGATCATTTTCTGGTCGTTCACTTTTCTGGTCGATCATTTTCTGGTCGTTCACTTTTCTGGTCGATCATTTTCTGGTCGATCATTTTCTGGTCGTTCCCTTTTCTGGTCGATCATTTTCTGGTCGTTCCCTTTTCTGGTCGATCATTTTCTGGTCGTTCCCTTTTCTGGTCGATCATTTTCTGGTCGTTCCCTTTTCTGGTCGATTATTTTTTCTGGTCGTTCCCTTTTCTGATCGATCATTTTTTCTGGTCGTTCCCTTTTCTGGTCGATCATTTTTTCTGGTCGTTCCCTTTTCTGGTCGTTCCCTATTCTGGTCGATCATTTTCTGGTCGTTCCCTTTTCTGGTCGATCATTTTCTGGTCGTTCCCTTTTCTGTTCGATCATTTTCTGGTCGTTCCTTTTTCTGGTCGATCATTTTCTGGTCGTTCCCTTTTCTGGACGAACATTTTCTGGTCGTTCACTTTTCTGGTCGATCATTTTCTGGTCGTTCACTTTTTTGGTCGATCATTTTCTGGTCGTCCACTTTCCTAGTCGATCATTTTCTGGTCGATCATTTTCTGGTCGATCATTTTCTGGTCGTTCCCTTTTCTGGTCGATCATTTTCTGGTCGTTCCCTTTTCTGGTCGATCATTTTCTGGTCGTTCCCTTTTCTGGTCGATCATTTTCTGGTCGTTCCCTTTTCTGGTCGATCATTTTCTGGTCGTTCCCTTTTCTGTTCGATCATTTTCTGGTCGTTCCCTTTTCTGGTCGATCATTTTCTGGTCGTTCCCTTTTCTGGTCGATCATTTTCTGGTCGTTCACTTTTCTGGTCGATCATTTTCTGGTCGATCATTTTCTGGTCGTTCCCTTTTCTGGTCGATCATTTTCTGGTCGTTCCCTTTTCTGGTCGATCATTTTCTGGTCGTTCCCTTTTCTGGTCGATCATTTTCTGGTCGTTCCCTTTTCTGGTCGATCATTTTCTGGTCGTTCCCTTTTCTGGTCGATCATTTTCTGGTCGTTCCCTTTTCTGGTCGATCATTTTCTGGTCGTTCCCTTTTCTGGTCGATCATTTTCTGGTCGTTCACTTTTCTGGTCGATCATTTTCTGGTCGTTCACTTTTCTGGTCGATCATTTTCTGGTCGTCCACTTTTCTAGTCGATCATTTTCTGGTCGATCATTTTCTGGTCGATCATTTTCTGGTCGTTCCCTTTTCTGGTCGATCATTTTCTGGTCGTTCCCTTTTCTGGTCGATCATTTTCTGGTCGTTCCCTTTTCTGGTCGATCATTTTCTGGTCGTTCCCTTTTCTGGTCGATCATTTTCTGGTCGTTCCCTTTTCTGGTCGATCATTTTCTGGTCGTTCCCTTTTCTGGTCGATCATTTTCTGGTCGTTCCCTTTTCTGGTCGATCATTTTCTGGTCGTTCCCTTTTCTGGTCGACCATTTCCTGGTCGTTCACTTTTCTGGTCGATCATTTTCTGGTCGTTCCCTTTTCTGGTCGATCATTTTCTGGTCGTTCCCTTTTCTGGTCGATCATTTTCTGGTCGTTCCCTTTTCTGGTCGATTATTTTCTGGTCGTTCCCTTTTCTGGTCGATCATTTTCTGGTCGTTCCCTTTTCTGGTCGATCATTTTCTGGTCGTTCCCTTTTCTGGTCGATCATTTTCTGGTCGTTCCCTTTTCTGGACGAACATTTTCTGGTCGTTCACTTTTCTGGTCGATCATTTTCTGGTCGTTCACTTTTCTGGTCGATCATTTTCTGGTCGTTCACTTTTCTGGTCGATCATTTTCTGGTCGATCATTTTCTGGTCGATCATTTTCTGGTCGTTCCCTTTTCTGGTCGATCATTTTCTGGTCGTTCCCTTTTCTGGTCGATCATTTTCTGGTCGTTCCCTTTTCTGGTCGATCATTTTCTGGTCGTTCCCTTTTCTGTTCGATCATTTTCTGGTCGTTCCCTTTTCTGGTCGATCATTTTCTGGTCGTTCCCTTTTCTGGTCGATCATTTTCTGGTCGTTCACTTTTCTGAACGATCATTTTCTGGTCGATCATTTTCTGGTCGTTCCCTTTTCTGGTCGATCATTTTCTGGTCGTTCCCTTTTCTGGTCGATCATTTTCTGGTCGTTCCCTTTTCTGGTCGATCATTTTCTGGTCTTTCCCTTTTCTGGTCGATCATTTTCTGGTCGTTCCATTTTCTGGTCGATCATTTTCTGGTCGTTCCCTTTTCTGGTCGATCATTTTCTGGTCGTTCCCTTTTCTGGTCGATCATTTTCTGGTCGTTCACTTTTCTGGTCGATCATTTTCTGGTCGTTCACTTTTCTGGTCGATCATTTTCTGGTCGTTCCCTTTTCTGGTCGATCATTTTCTGGTCGTTCCCTTTTCTGGTCGATCATTTTCTGGTCGTTCCCTTTTCTGGTCGATCATTTTCTGGTCGTTCCCTTTTCTGGTCGATCATTTTCTGGTCGTTCCCTTTTCTGGTCGACCATTTTCTGGTCGTTCACTTTTCTGGTCGATCATTTTCTGGTCGTTCCCTTTTCTGGTCGATCATTTTCTGGTCGTTCCCTTTTCTGGTCGATCATTTTCTGGTCGTTCCCTTTTCTGGTCGATCATTTTCTGGTCGTTCCCTTTTCTGGTCGATCATTTTCTGGTCTTTCCCTTTTCTGGTCGATCATTTTCTGGTCGTTCCATTTTCTGGTCGATCATTTTCTGGTCGTTCCCTTTTCTGGTCGATCATTTTCTGGTCGTTCCCTTTTCTGGTCGATCATTTTCTGGTCGTTCACTTTTCTGGTCGATCATTTTCTGGTCGTTCACTTTTCTGGTCGATCATTTTCTGGTCGTTCCCTTTTCTGGTCGATCATTTTCTGGTCGTTCCCTTTTCTGGTCGATCATTTTCTGGTCGTTCCATTTTCTGGTCGATCATTTTCTGGTCGTTCCCTTTTCTGGTCGATCATTTTCTGGTCGTTCCCTTTTCTGGTCGACCATTTTCTGGTCGTTCACTTTTCTGGTCGATCATTTTCTGGTCGTTCCCTTTTCTGGTCGATCATTTTCTGGTCGTTCCCTTTTCTGGTCGATCATTTTCTGGTCGTTCCCTTTTCTGGTCGATCATTTTCTGGTCGTACCCTTTTCTGGTCGATCATTTTCTGGTCGTTCCCTTTTCTGGTCGATCATTTTCTGGTCGTTCCCTTTTCTGGTCGATCATTTTCTGGTCGTTCCCTTTTCTGGTCGATCAATTTCTGGTCGTTCCCTTTTCTGGTCGATCATTTTCTGGTCGTTCCCTTTTCTGGTCGATCATTTTCTGGTCGTTCCCTTTTCTGGTCGACCATTTTCTGGTCGTTCACTTTTCTGGTCGATCATTTTCTGGTCGTTCCCTTTTCTGGTCGATCATTTTCTGGTCGTTCCCTTTTCTGGTCGATCATTTTCTGGTCGTTCCCTTTTCTGGTCGATCATTTTCTGGTCGTTCCCTTTTCTGGTCGATCATTTTCTGGTCTTTCCCTTTTCTGGTCGATCATTTTCTGGTCGTTCCATTTTCTGGTCGACCATTTTCTGGTCGTTCCCTTTTCTGGTCGATCATTTTCTGGTCGTTCCCTTTTCTGGTCGATCATTTTCTGGTCGTTCACTTTTCTGGTCGATCATTTTCTGGTCGTTCACTTTTCTGGTCGATCATTTTCTGGTCGTTCCCTTTTCTGGTCGATCATTTTCTGGTCGTTCCCTTTTCTGGTCGATCCTTTTCTGGTCGTTCCCTTTTCTGGTCGATCATTTTCTGGTCGTTCCCTTTTCTGGTCGATCATTTTCTGGTCGTTCCCTTTTCTGGTCGACCATTTTCTGGTCGTTCACTTTTCTGGTCGATCATTTTCTGGTCGTTCCCTTTTCTGGTCGATCATTTTCTGGTCGTTCCCTTTTCTGGTCGATCATTTTCTGGTCGTTCCCTTTTCTGGTCGATCATTTTCTGGTCGTTCCCTTTTCTGGTCGATCATTTTCTGGT
This sequence comes from Xanthostigma xanthostigma, assembly GCA_963575645.1. Taxonomy (NCBI): domain Eukaryota; kingdom Metazoa; phylum Arthropoda; class Insecta; order Raphidioptera; family Raphidiidae; genus Xanthostigma; species Xanthostigma xanthostigma. The sequence continues at coordinate 16,055,303 of OY754472.1, read as the reverse complement.
CGTTCCCTTTTCTGGTCGATCATTTTCTGTTCGTTCCCTTTTCTGGTCGATCATTTTCTGGTCGTTCCCTTTTCTGGTCGATCATTTTCTGGTCGTTCCCTTTTCTGGTCGATCATTTTCTGGTCGTTCCCTTTTCTGGTCGACCATTTTCTGGTCGTTCACTTTTCTGGTCGATCATTTTCTGGTCGTTCCCTTTTCTGGTCGATCATTTTCTGGTCGTTCCCTTTTCTGGTCGATCATTTTCTGGTCGTTCCCTTTTCTGGTCGATCATTTTCTGGTCGTTCCCTTTTCTGGTCGATCATTTTCTGGTCGTTCCCTTTTCTGGTCGATCATTTTCTGGTCGTTCCCTTTTCTGGTCGATCATTTTCTGGTCGTTCCCTTTTCTGGTCGATCATTTTCTGGTCGTTCCCTTTTCTGGACGAACATTTTCTGGTCGTTCACTTTTCTGGTCGATCATTTTCTGGTCGTTCACTTTTCTGGTCGATCATTTTCTGGTCGATCATTTTCTGGTCGATCATTTTCTGGTCGTTCCCTTTTCTGGTCGATCATTTTCTGGTCGTTCCCTTTTCTGGTCGATCATTTTCTGGTCTTTCACTTTTCTGGTCGATCATTTTCTGGTCGTTCCATTTTCTGGTCGATCATTTTCTGGTCGTTCCCTTTTCTGGTCGATCATTTTCTGGTCGTTCCCTTTTCTGGTTGATCATTTTCTGGTCGTTCCCTTTTCTGGTCGATCATTTTCTGGTCGTTCACTTTTCTGGTCGATCATTTTCTGGTCGTTCCCTTTTCTGGTCGATCATTTTCTGGTCGTTCCCTTTTCTGGTCGATCATTTTCTGGTCGTTCCCTTTTCTGGTCGTTCCCTTTTCTGGTCGATCATTTTCTGGTCGTTCCCTTTTCTGGTCGATCATTTTCTGGTCGTTCACTTTTCTGGTCGATCATTTTCTGGTCGTTCACTTTTCTGGTCGATCATTTTCTGGTCGTTCCCTTTTCTGGTCGATCATTTTCTGGTCGTTCCCTTTTCTGGTCGATCATTTTCTGGTCGTTCCCTTTTCTGGTCGATCATTTTCTGGTCGTTCCCTTTTCTGGTCGATCATTTTCTGGTCGTTCCCTTTTCTGGTCGACCATTTTCTGGTCGTTCACTTTTCTGGTCGATCATTTTCTGGTCGTTCCCTTTTCTGGTCGATCATTTTCTGGTCGTTCCCTTTTCTGGTCGATCATTTTCTGGTCGTTCCCTTTTCTGGTCGATCATTTTCTGGTCGTTCCCTTTTCTGGTCGATCATTTTCTGGTCGTTCCCTTTTCTGGTCGATCATTTTCTGGTCGTTCCCTTTTCTGGTCGATCATTTTCTGGTCGTTCCCTTTTCTGGTGGATCATTTTCTGGTCGTTCCCTTTTCTGGTCGATCATTTTCTGGTCGTTCCCTTTTCTGGTCGATCATTTTCTGGTCGTTCCCTTTTCTGGACGAACATTTTCTGGTCGTTCACTTTTCTGGTCGATCATTTTCTGGTCGTTCCCTTTTCTGGTCGATCATTTTCTGGTCGTTCCCTTTTCTGGTCGACCATTTTCTGGTCGTTCCCTTTTCTGGTCGATCATTTTCTGGTCGTTCCCTTTTCTGGTCGATCATTTTCTGGTCGTTCCCTTTTCTGGACGAACATTTTCTGGTCGTTCACTTTTCTGGTCGATCATTTTCTGGTCGTTCACTTTTCTGGTCGATCATTTTCTGGTCGATCATTTTCTGGTCGATCATTTTCTGGTCGTTCCCTTTTCTGGTCGATCATTTTCTGGTCGTTCCCTTTTCTGGTCGATCATTTTCTGGTCTTTCCCTTTTCTAGTCGATCATTTTCTGGTCGTTCCCTTTTCTGGTCGATCATTTTCTGGTCGTTCCCTTTTCTGGTCGATCATTTTCTGGTCGTTCCCTTTTCTGGTCGATCATTTTCTGGTCGTTCCCTTTTCTGGTCGACCATTTTCTGGTCGTTCACTTTTCTGGTCGTTCCCTTTTCTGGTCGATCATTTTCTGGTCGTTTCCTTTTCTGGTCGATCATTTTCTGGTCGTTCCCTTTTCTGGTCGACCATTTTCTGGTCGTTCACTTTTCTGGTCGTTCCCTTTTCTGGTCGATCATTTTCTGGTCGTTCCCTTTTCTGGTCGATCATTTTCTGGTCGTTCCCTTTTCTGGTCGATCATTTTCTGGTCGTTCCCTTTTCTGGTCGATCATTTTCTGGTCGTTCCCTTTTCTGGTCGACCATTTTCTGGTCGTTCACTTTTCTGGTCGATCATTTTCTGGTCGTTCCCTTTTCTGGTCGATCATTTTCTGGTCGTTCCCTTTTCTGGTCGATCATTTTCTGGTCGTTCCCTTTTCTGGTCGATCATTTTCTGGTCTTTCCCTTTTCTGGTCGATCATTTTCTGGTCGTTCCCTTTTCTGGTCGATCATTTTCTGGTCGTTCCCTTTTCTGGTCGATCATTTTCTGGTCGTTCCCTTTTCTGGTCGATCATTTTCTGGTCGTTCCCTTTTCTGGTCGACCATTTTCTGGTCGTTCACATTTCTGGTCGTTCCCTTTTCTGGTCGATCATTTTCTGGTCGTTTCCTTTTCTGGTCGATCATTTTCTGGTCGTTCCCTTTTCTGGTCGACCATTTTCTGGTCGTTCACTTTTCTGGTCGTTCCCTTTTCTGGTCGATCATTTTCTGGTCGTTCCCTTTTCTGGTCGATCATTTTCTGGTCGTTCCCTTTTCTGGTCGATCATTTTCTGGTCGTTCCCTTTTCTGGTCGATCATTTTCTGGTCGTTCCCTTTTCTGGTCGACCATTTTCTGGTCGTTCACTTTTCTGGTCGATCATTTTCTGGTCGTTCCCTTTTCTGGTCGATCATTTTCTGGTCGTTCCCTTTTCTGGTCGATCATTTTCTGGTCGTTCCCTTTTCTGGTCGATCATTTTCTGGTCGTTCCCTTTTCTGGTCGATCATTTTCTGGTCGTTCCATTTTCTGGTCGATCATTTTCTGGTCGTTCCCTTTTCTGGTCGATCATTTTCTGGTCGTTCCCTTTTCTGGTCGATCATTTTCTGGTCGTTTCCTTTTCTGGTCGATCATTTTCTGGTCGTTCACTTTTCTGGTCGATCATTTTCTGGTCGTTCCCTTTTCTGTTCGATCATTTTCTGGTCGTTCCCTTTTCTGGTCGATCATTTTCTGTTCGTTCCCTTTTCTGGTCGAACATTTTCTGGTCGTTCACTTTTCTGGTCGATCATTTTCTGGTCGTTCACTTTTCTGATCGATCATTTTCTGGTCGATCATTTTCTGGTCGTTCCCTTTTCTGGTCGATCATTTTCTGGTCGTTCCCTTTTCTGGTCGATCATTTTCTGGTCGTTCCCTTTTCTGGTCGATCATTTTCTGGTCGTTCCCTTTTCTGGTCGATCATTTTCTGGTCGTTCCCTTTTCTGGTCGATCATTTTCTGGTCGTTCCCTTTTCTGGTCGATCATTTTCTGGTCGTTCTCTTTTCTGGTCGATCATTTTCTGGTCGTTCACTTTTCTGGTCGATCATTTTCTGGTCGTTCACTTTTCTGGTCGATCATTTTCTGGTCGTTCCCTTTTCTGGTCGATCATTTTCTGGTCGTTCCCTTTTCTGGTCGATCATTTTCTGGTCGTTCCCTTTTCTGGTCGATCATTTTCTGGTCGTTCCCTTTTCTGGTCGATCATTTTCTGGTCGTTCCCTTTTCTGGTCGATCATTTTCTTGTCGTTCCCTTTTCTGGTCGATCATTTTCTGGTCGTTCCCTTTTCTGGTCGATCATTTTCTGGTCTTTCCCTTTTCTGGTCGATCATTTTCTGGTCGTTCCCTTTTCTGGTCGATCATTTTCTGGTCGTTCCCTTTTCTGGTCGATCATTTTCTGGTCGTTCCCTTTTCTGGTCGATCATTTTCTGGTCGTTCCCTTTTCTGGTCGTTCCCTTTTCTGGTCGATCATTTTCTGGTCGTTCCCTTTTCTGGTCGATCATTTTCTGGTCGTTCCCTTTTCTGGTCGATCATTTTCTGGTCGTTCCCTTTTCTGGACGAACATTTTCTGGTCGTTCACTTTTCTGGTCGATCATTTTCTGGTCGTTCACTTTTCTGGTCAATCATTTTCTGGTCGTTCACTTTTCTGGTCGATCATTTTCTGGTCGATCATTTTCTGGTCGTTCCCTTTTCTGGTCGATCATTTTCTGGTCGTTCCCTTTTCTGGTCGATCATTTTCTGGTCGTTCCCTTTTCTGGTCGATCATTTTCTGGTCGTTCCCTTTTCTGGTCGATCATTTTCTGGTCGTTCCCTTTTCTGGTCGATCATTTTCTGGTCGTTCCCTTTTCTGGTCGATCATTTTCTGGTCGTTCCCTTTTTTGGTCGATCATTTTCTGGTCGTTCCCTTTTCTGGTCGATCATTTTCTGGTCGTTCCCTTTTCTGTTCGATCATTTTCTGGTTGTTCCCTTTTCTGGTCGATCATTTTCTGGTCGTTCCCTTTTATGGTCGATCATTTTCTGGTCGTTCCCTTTTCTGGTCGATCATTTTCTGGTCGTTCCCTTTTCTGGTCGATCATTTTCTGGTCGTTCCCTTTTCTAGGTCGAACATTTTCTGGTCGTTCCCTTTTCTGGTCGAACATTTTCTGGTCGTTCACTTTTCTGTCGATCATTTTCTGGTCGATCATTTTCTGGTCGTTCCCTTTTCTGGTCGATCATTTTCTGGTCGTTCCCTTTTCTGGTCGATCATTTTCTGGTCGTTCCCTTTTCTGGTCGATCATTTTCTGGTCGTTCCTTTTTCTGGTCGATCATTTTCTGGTCGTTCCCTTTTCTGGGTGATCATTTTCTGGTCGTTCCCTTTTCTGGTCGATCATTTTCTGGTCGTTCCCTTTTCTGGTCGTTCCCTTTTCTGGTCGATCATTTTCTGGTCGATCATTTTCTGGTCGTTCCCTTTTCTGGTCGATCATTTTCTGGTCGTTCCCTTTTCTGGTCGATCATTTTCTGGTCGTTCCCTTTTCTGGTCCATCATTTTCTGGTCGTTCCCTTTTCTGGTCGATCATTTTCTGGTCGTTCCCTTTTCTGGTCGATCATTTTCTGGTCGTTCCCTTTTCTGGTCGATCATTTTCTGGTCGTTCCCTTTTCTGGTCGATCATTTTCTGGTCGTTCCCTTTTCTGGTCGATCATTTTCTGGTCGTTCACTTTTCTGGTCGATCATTTTCTGGTCGTTCACTTTTCTGGTCGATCATTTTCTGGTCGTCCACTTTTCTAGTCGATCATTTTCTGGTCGATCATTTTCTGGTCGATCATTTTCTGGTCGTTCCCTTTTCTGGTCGATCATTTTCTGGTCGTTCCCTTTTCTGGTCGATCATTTTCTGGTCGTTCCCTTTTCTGGTCGATCATTTTCTGGTCGTTCCCTTTTCTGGTCGATCATTTTCTGGTCGTTCCCTTTTCTGGTCGATCATTTTCTGGTCGTTCCCTTTTCTGGTCGATCATTTTCTGGTCGTTCCCTTTTCTGGTCGATCATTTTCTGGTCGTTCCCTTTTCTGGTCGACCATTTCCTGGTCGTTCACTTTTCTGGTCGATCATTTTCTGGTCGTTCCCTTTTCTGGTCGATCATTTTCTGGTCGTTCCCTTTTCTGGTCGATCATTTTCTGGTCGTTCCCTTTTCTGGTCGATTATTTTCTGGTCGTTCCCTTTTCTGGTCGATCATTTTCTGGTCGTTCCCTTTTCTGGTCGATCATTTTCTGGTCGTTCCCTTTTCTGGTCGATCATTTTCTGGTCGTTCCCTTTTCTGGACGAACATTTTCTGGTCGTTCACTTTTCTGGTCGATCATTTTCTGGTCGTTCACTTTTCTGGTCGATCATTTTCTGGTCGTTCACTTTTCTGGTCGATCATTTTCTGGTCGATCATTTTCTGGTCGATCATTTTCTGGTCGTTCCCTTTTCTGGTCGATCATTTTCTGGTCGTTCCCTTTTCTGGTCGATCATTTTCTGGTCGTTCCCTTTTCTGGTCGATCATTTTCTGGTCGTTCCCTTTTCTGTTCGATCATTTTCTGGTCGTTCCCTTTTCTGGTCGATCATTTTCTGGTCGTTCCCTTTTCTGGTCGATCATTTTCTGGTCGTTCACTTTTCTGAACGATCATTTTCTGGTCGATCATTTTCTGGTCGTTCCCTTTTCTGGTCGATCATTTTCTGGTCGTTCCCTTTTCTGGTCGATCATTTTCTGGTCGTTCCCTTTTCTGGTCGATCATTTTCTGGTCTTTCCCTTTTCTGGTCGATCATTTTCTGGTCGTTCCATTTTCTGGTCGATCATTTTCTGGTCGTTCCCTTTTCTGGTCGATCATTTTCTGGTCGTTCCCTTTTCTGGTCGATCATTTTCTGGTCGTTCACTTTTCTGGTCGATCATTTTCTGGTCGTTCACTTTTCTGGTCGATCATTTTCTGGTCGTTCCCTTTTCTGGTCGATCATTTTCTGGTCGTTCCCTTTTCTGGTCGATCATTTTCTGGTCGTTCCCTTTTCTGGTCGATCATTTTCTGGTCGTTCCCTTTTCTGGTCGATCATTTTCTGGTCGTTCCCTTTTCTGGTCGACCATTTTCTGGTCGTTCACTTTTCTGGTCGATCATTTTCTGGTCGTTCCCTTTTCTGGTCGATCATTTTCTGGTCGTTCCCTTTTCTGGTCGATCATTTTCTGGTCGTTCCCTTTTCTGGTCGATCATTTTCTGGTCGTTCCCTTTTCTGGTCGATCATTTTCTGGTCTTTCCCTTTTCTGGTCGATCATTTTCTGGTCGTTCCATTTTCTGGTCGATCATTTTCTGGTCGTTCCCTTTTCTGGTCGATCATTTTCTGGTCGTTCCCTTTTCTGGTCGATCATTTTCTGGTCGTTCACTTTTCTGGTCGATCATTTTCTGGTCGTTCACTTTTCTGGTCGATCATTTTCTGGTCGTTCCCTTTTCTGGTCGATCATTTTCTGGTCGTTCCCTTTTCTGGTCGATCATTTTCTGGTCGTTCCATTTTCTGGTCGATCATTTTCTGGTCGTTCCCTTTTCTGGTCGATCATTTTCTGGTCGTTCCCTTTTCTGGTCGACCATTTTCTGGTCGTTCACTTTTCTGGTCGATCATTTTCTGGTCGTTCCCTTTTCTGGTCGATCATTTTCTGGTCGTTCCCTTTTCTGGTCGATCATTTTCTGGTCGTTCCCTTTTCTGGTCGATCATTTTCTGGTCGTACCCTTTTCTGGTCGATCATTTTCTGGTCGTTCCCTTTTCTGGTCGATCATTTTCTGGTCGTTCCCTTTTCTGGTCGATCATTTTCTGGTCGTTCCCTTTTCTGGTCGATCAATTTCTGGTCGTTCCCTTTTCTGGTCGATCATTTTCTGGTCGTTCCCTTTTCTGGTCGATCATTTTCTGGTCGTTCCCTTTTCTGGTCGACCATTTTCTGGTCGTTCACTTTTCTGGTCGATCATTTTCTGGTCGTTCCCTTTTCTGGTCGATCATTTTCTGGTCGTTCCCTTTTCTGGTCGATCATTTTCTGGTCGTTCCCTTTTCTGGTCGATCATTTTCTGGTCGTTCCCTTTTCTGGTCGATCATTTTCTGGTCTTTCCCTTTTCTGGTCGATCATTTTCTGGTCGTTCCATTTTCTGGTCGACCATTTTCTGGTCGTTCCCTTTTCTGGTCGATCATTTTCTGGTCGTTCCCTTTTCTGGTCGATCATTTTCTGGTCGTTCACTTTTCTGGTCGATCATTTTCTGGTCGTTCACTTTTCTGGTCGATCATTTTCTGGTCGTTCCCTTTTCTGGTCGATCATTTTCTGGTCGTTCCCTTTTCTGGTCGATCCTTTTCTGGTCGTTCCCTTTTCTGGTCGATCATTTTCTGGTCGTTCCCTTTTCTGGTCGATCATTTTCTGGTCGTTCCCTTTTCTGGTCGACCATTTTCTGGTCGTTCACTTTTCTGGTCGATCATTTTCTGGTCGTTCCCTTTTCTGGTCGATCATTTTCTGGTCGTTCCCTTTTCTGGTCGATCATTTTCTGGTCGTTCCCTTTTCTGGTCGATCATTTTCTGGTCGTTCCCTTTTCTGGTCGATCATTTTCTGGTCGTTCCCTTTTCTGGTCGATCATTTTCTGTTCGTTCCCTTTTCTGGTCGATCATTTTCTGGTCGTTCCCTTTTCTGGTCGATCATTTTCTGGTCGTTCCCTTTTCTGGTCGATCATTTTCTGGTCGTTCCCTTTTCTGGTCGACCATTTTCTGGTCGTTCACTTTTCTGGTCGATCATTTTCTGGTCGTTCCCTTTTCTGGTCGATCATTTTCTGGTCGTTCCCTTTTCTGGTCGATCATTTTCTGGTCGTTCCCTTTTCTGGTCGATCATTTTCTGGTCGTTCCCTTTTCTGGTCGATCATTTTCTGGTCGTTCCCTTTTCTGGTCGATCATTTTCTGGTCGTTCCCTTTTCTGGTCGATCATTTTCTGGTCGTTCCCTTTTCTGGTCGATCATTTTCTGGTCGTTCCCTTTTCTGGACGAACATTTTCTGGTCGTTCACTTTTCTGGTCGATCATTTTCTGGTCGTTCACTTTTCTGGTCGATCATTTTCTGGTCGATCATTTTCTGGTCGATCATTTTCTGGTCGTTCCCTTTTCTGGTCGATCATTTTCTGGTCGTTCCCTTTTCTGGTCGATCATTTTCTGGTCTTTCACTTTTCTGGTCGATCATTTTCTGGTCGTTCCATTTTCTGGTCGATCATTTTCTGGTCGTTCACTTTTCTGGTCGATCATTTTCTGGTCGTTCCCTTTTCTGGTCGATCATTTTCTGGTCGTTCCCTTTTCTGGTCGATCATTTTCTGGTCGTTCCCTTTTCTGGTCGATCATTTTCTGGTCTTTCCCTTTTCTGGTCGATCATTTTCTGGTCGTTCCCTTTTCTGGTCGATCATTTTCTGGTCGTTCCCTTTTCTGGTCGATCATTTTCTGGTCGTTCCCTTTTCTGGTCGATCATTTTCTGGTCGTTCCCTTTTCTGGTCGACCATTTTCTGGTCGTTCACATTTCTGGTCGTTCCCTTTTCTGGTCGATCATTTTCTGGTCGTTTCCTTTTCTGGTCGATCATTTTCTGGTCGTTCCCTTTTCTGGTCGACCATTTTCTGGTCGTTCACTTTTCTGGTCGTTCCCTTTTCTGGTCGATCATTTTCTGGTCGTTCCCTTTTCTGGTCGATCATTTTCTGGTCGTTCCCTTTTCTGGTCGATCATTTTCTGGTCGTTCCCTTTTCTGGTCGATCATTTTCTGGTCGTTCCCTTTTCTGGTCGACCATTTTCTGGTCGTTCACTTTTCTGGTCGATCATTTTCTGGTCGTTCCCTTTTCTGGTCGATCATTTTCTGGTCGTTCCCTTTTCTGGTCGATCATTTTCTGGTCGTTCCCTTTTCTGGTCGATCATTTTCTGGTCGTTCCCTTTTCTGGTCGATCATTTTCTGGTCGTTCCATTTTCTGGTCGATCATTTTCTGGTCGTTCCCTTTTCTGGTCGATCATTTTCTGGTCGTTCCCTTTTCTGGTCGATCATTTTCTGGTCGTTTCCTTTTCTGGTCGATCATTTTCTGGTCGTTCACTTTTCTGGTCGATCATTTTCTGGTCGTTCCCTTTTCTGTTCGATCATTTTCTGGTCGTTCCCTTTTCTGGTCGATCATTTTCTGTTCGTTCCCTTTTCTGGTCGAACATTTTCTGGTCGTTCACTTTTCTGGTCGATCATTTTCTGGTCGTTCACTTTTCTGATCGATCATTTTCTGGTCGATCATTTTCTGGTCGTTCCCTTTTCTGGTCGATCATTTTCTGGTCGTTCCCTTTTCTGGTCGATCATTTTCTGGTCGTTCCCTTTTCTGGTCGATCATTTTCTGGTCGTTCCCTTTTCTGGTCGATCATTTTCTGGTCGTTCCCTTTTCTGGTCGATCATTTTCTGGTCGTTCCCTTTTCTGGTCGATCATTTTCTGGTCGTTCTCTTTTCTGGTCGATCATTTTCTGGTCGTTCACTTTTCTGGTCGATCATTTTCTGGTCGTTCACTTTTCTGGTCGATCATTTTCTGGTCGTTCCCTTTTCTGGTCGATCATTTTCTGGTCGTTCCCTTTTCTGGTCGATCATTTTCTGGTCGTTCCCTTTTCTGGTCGATCATTTTCTGGTCGTTCCCTTTTCTGGTCGATCATTTTCTGGTCGTTCCCTTTTCTGGTCGATCATTTTCTTGTCGTTCCCTTTTCTGGTCGATCATTTTCTGGTCGTTCCCTTTTCTGGTCGATCATTTTCTGGTCTTTCCCTTTTCTGGTCGATCATTTTCTGGTCGTTCCCTTTTCTGGTCGATCATTTTCTGGTCGTTCCCTTTTCTGGTCGATCATTTTCTGGTCGTTCCCTTTTCTGGTCGATCATTTTCTGGTCGTTCCCTTTTCTGGTCGTTCCCTTTTCTGGTCGATCATTTTCTGGTCGTTCCCTTTTCTGGTCGATCATTTTCTGGTCGTTCCCTTTTCTGGTCGATCATTTTCTGGTCGTTCCCTTTTCTGGACGAACATTTTCTGGTCGTTCACTTTTCTGGTCGATCATTTTCTGGTCGTTCACTTTTCTGGTCAATCATTTTCTGGTCGTTCACTTTTCTGGTCGATCATTTTCTGGTCGATCATTTTCTGGTCGTTCCCTTTTCTGGTCGATCATTTTCTGGTCGTTCCCTTTTCTGGTCGATCATTTTCTGGTCGTTCCCTTTTCTGGTCGATCATTTTCTGGTCGTTCCCTTTTCTGGTCGATCATTTTCTGGTCGTTCCCTTTTCTGGTCGATCATTTTCTGGTCGTTCCCTTTTCTGGTCGATCATTTTCTGGTCGTTCCCTTTTTTGGTCGATCATTTTCTGGTCGTTCCCTTTTCTGGTCGATCATTTTCTGGTCGTTCCCTTTTCTGTTCGATCATTTTCTGGTTGTTCCCTTTTCTGGTCGATCATTTTCTGGTCGTTCCCTTTTATGGTCGATCATTTTCTGGTCGTTCCCTTTTCTGGTCGATCATTTTCTGGTCGTTCCCTTTTCTGGTCGATCATTTTCTGGTCGTTCCCTTTTCTAGGTCGAACATTTTCTGGTCGTTCCCTTTTCTGGTCGAACATTTTCTGGTCGTTCACTTTTCTGTCGATCATTTTCTGGTCGATCATTTTCTGGTCGTTCCCTTTTCTGGTCGATCATTTTCTGGTCGTTCCCTTTTCTGGTCGATCATTTTCTGGTCGTTCCCTTTTCTGGTCGATCATTTTCTGGTCGTTCCTTTTTCTGGTCGATCATTTTCTGGTCGTTCCCTTTTCTGGGTGATCATTTTCTGGTCGTTCCCTTTTCTGGTCGATCATTTTCTGGTCGTTCCCTTTTCTGGTCGTTCCCTTTTCTGGTCGATCATTTTCTGGTCGATCATTTTCTGGTCGTTCCCTTTTCTGGTCGATCATTTTCTGGTCGTTCCCTTTTCTGGTCGATCATTTTCTGGTCGTTCCCTTTTCTGGTCCATCATTTTCTGGTCGTTCCCTTTTCTGGTCGATCATTTTCTGGTCGTTCCCTTTTCTGGTCGATCATTTTCTGGTCGTTCCCTTTTCTGGTCGATCATTTTCTGGTCGTTCCCTTTTCTGGTCGATCATTTTCTGGTCGTTCCCTTTTCTGGTCGATCATTTTCTGGTCGTTCACTTTTCTGGTCGATCATTTTCTGGTCGTTCACTTTTCTGGTCGATCATTTTCTGGTCGTCCACTTTTCTAGTCGATCATTTTCTGGTCGATCATTTTCTGGTCGATCATTTTCTGGTCGTTCCCTTTTCTGGTCGATCATTTTCTGGTCGTTCCCTTTTCTGGTCGATCATTTTCTGGTCGTTCCCTTTTCTGGTCGATCATTTTCTGGTCGTTCCCTTTTCTGGTCGATCATTTTCTGGTCGTTCCCTTTTCTGGTCGATCATTTTCTGGTCGTTCCCTTTTCTGGTCGATCATTTTCTGGTCGTTCCCTTTTCTGGTCGATCATTTTCTGGTCGTTCCCTTTTCTGGTCGACCATTTCCTGGTCGTTCACTTTTCTGGTCGATCATTTTCTGGTCGTTCCCTTTTCTGGTCGATCATTTTCTGGTCGTTCCCTTTTCTGGTCGATCATTTTCTGGTCGTTCCCTTTTCTGGTCGATTATTTTCTGGTCGTTCCCTTTTCTGGTCGATCATTTTCTGGTCGTTCCCTTTTCTGGTCGATCATTTTCTGGTCGTTCCCTTTTCTGGTCGATCATTTTCTGGTCGTTCCCTTTTCTGGACGAACATTTTCTGGTCGTTCACTTTTCTGGTCGATCATTTTCTGGTCGTTCACTTTTCTGGTCGATCATTTTCTGGTCGTTCACTTTTCTGGTCGATCATTTTCTGGTCGATCATTTTCTGGTCGATCATTTTCTGGTCGTTCCCTTTTCTGGTCGATCATTTTCTGGTCGTTCCCTTTTCTGGTCGATCATTTTCTGGTCGTTCCCTTTTCTGGTCGATCATTTTCTGGTCGTTCCCTTTTCTGTTCGATCATTTTCTGGTCGTTCCCTTTTCTGGTCGATCATTTTCTGGTCGTTCCCTTTTCTGGTCGATCATTTTCTGGTCGTTCACTTTTCTGAACGATCATTTTCTGGTCGATCATTTTCTGGTCGTTCCCTTTTCTGGTCGATCATTTTCTGGTCGTTCCCTTTTCTGGTCGATCATTTTCTGGTCGTTCCCTTTTCTGGTCGATCATTTTCTGGTCTTTCCCTTTTCTGGTCGATCATTTTCTGGTCGTTCCATTTTCTGGTCGATCATTTTCTGGTCGTTCCCTTTTCTGGTCGATCATTTTCTGGTCGTTCCCTTTTCTGGTCGATCATTTTCTGGTCGTTCACTTTTCTGGTCGATCATTTTCTGGTCGTTCACTTTTCTGGTCGATCATTTTCTGGTCGTTCCCTTTTCTGGTCGATCATTTTCTGGTCGTTCCCTTTTCTGGTCGATCATTTTCTGGTCGTTCCCTTTTCTGGTCGATCATTTTCTGGTCGTTCCCTTTTCTGGTCGATCATTTTCTGGTCGTTCCCTTTTCTGGTCGACCATTTTCTGGTCGTTCACTTTTCTGGTCGATCATTTTCTGGTCGTTCCCTTTTCTGGTCGATCATTTTCTGGTCGTTCCCTTTTCTGGTCGATCATTTTCTGGTCGTTCCCTTTTCTGGTCGATCATTTTCTGGTCGTTCCCTTTTCTGGTCGATCATTTTCTGGTCTTTCCCTTTTCTGGTCGATCATTTTCTGGTCGTTCCATTTTCTGGTCGATCATTTTCTGGTCGTTCCCTTTTCTGGTCGATCATTTTCTGGTCGTTCCCTTTTCTGGTCGATCATTTTCTGGTCGTTCACTTTTCTGGTCGATCATTTTCTGGTCGTTCACTTTTCTGGTCGATCATTTTCTGGTCGTTCCCTTTTCTGGTCGATCATTTTCTGGTCGTTCCCTTTTCTGGTCGATCATTTTCTGGTCGTTCCATTTTCTGGTCGATCATTTTCTGGTCGTTCCCTTTTCTGGTCGATCATTTTCTGGTCGTTCCCTTTTCTGGTCGACCATTTTCTGGTCGTTCACTTTTCTGGTCGATCATTTTCTGGTCGTTCCCTTTTCTGGTCGATCATTTTCTGGTCGTTCCCTTTTCTGGTCGATCATTTTCTGGTCGTTCCCTTTTCTGGTCGATCATTTTCTGGTCGTACCCTTTTCTGGTCGATCATTTTCTGGTCGTTCCCTTTTCTGGTCGATCATTTTCTGGTCGTTCCCTTTTCTGGTCGATCATTTTCTGGTCGTTCCCTTTTCTGGTCGATCAATTTCTGGTCGTTCCCTTTTCTGGTCGATCATTTTCTGGTCGTTCCCTTTTCTGGTCGATCATTTTCTGGTCGTTCCCTTTTCTGGTCGACCATTTTCTGGTCGTTCACTTTTCTGGTCGATCATTTTCTGGTCGTTCCCTTTTCTGGTCGATCATTTTCTGGTCGTTCCCTTTTCTGGTCGATCATTTTCTGGTCGTTCCCTTTTCTGGTCGATCATTTTCTGGTCGTTCCCTTTTCTGGTCGATCATTTTCTGGTCTTTCCCTTTTCTGGTCGATCATTTTCTGGTCGTTCCATTTTCTGGTCGACCATTTTCTGGTCGTTCCCTTTTCTGGTCGATCATTTTCTGGTCGTTCCCTTTTCTGGTCGATCATTTTCTGGTCGTTCACTTTTCTGGTCGATCATTTTCTGGTCGTTCACTTTTCTGGTCGATCATTTTCTGGTCGTTCCCTTTTCTGGTCGATCATTTTCTGGTCGTTCCCTTTTCTGGTCGATCCTTTTCTGGTCGTTCCCTTTTCTGGTCGATCATTTTCTGGTCGTTCCCTTTTCTGGTCGATCATTTTCTGGTCGTTCCCTTTTCTGGTCGACCATTTTCTGGTCGTTCACTTTTCTGGTCGATCATTTTCTGGTCGTTCCCTTTTCTGGTCGATCATTTTCTGGTCGTTCCCTTTTCTGGTCGATCATTTTCTGGTCGTTCCCTTTTCTGGTCGATCATTTTCTGGTCGTTCCCTTTTCTGGTCGATCATTTTCTGGTCGTTCCCTTTTCTGGTCGATCATTTTCTGTTCGTTCCCTTTTCTGGTCGATCATTTTCTGGTCGTTCCCTTTTCTGGTCGATCATTTTCTGGTCGTTCCCTTTTCTGGTCGATCATTTTCTGGTCGTTCCCTTTTCTGGTCGACCATTTTCTGGTCGTTCACTTTTCTGGTCGATCATTTTCTGGTCGTTCCCTTTTCTGGTCGATCATTTTCTGGTCGTTCCCTTTTCTGGTCGATCATTTTCTGGTCGTTCCCTTTTCTGGTCGATCATTTTCTGGTCGTTCCCTTTTCTGGTCGATCATTTTCTGGTCGTTCCCTTTTCTGGTCGATCATTTTCTGGTCGTTCCCTTTTCTGGTCGATCATTTTCTGGTCGTTCCCTTTTCTGGTCGATCATTTTCTGGTCGTTCCCTTTTCTGGACGAACATTTTCTGGTCGTTCACTTTTCTGGTCGATCATTTTCTGGTCGTTCACTTTTCTGGTCGATCATTTTCTGGTCGATCATTTTCTGGTCGATCATTTTCTGGTCGTTCCCTTTTCTGGTCGATCATTTTCTGGTCGTTCCCTTTTCTGGTCGATCATTTTCTGGTCTTTCACTTTTCTGGTCGATCATTTTCTGGTCGTTCCATTTTCTGGTCGATCATTTTCTGGTCGTTCCCTTTTCTGGTCGATCATTTTCTGGTCGTTCCCTTTTCTGGTTGATCATTTTCTGGTCGTTCCCTTTTCTGGTCGATCATTTTCTGGTCGTTCACTTTTCTGGTCGATCATTTTCTGGTCGTTCCCTTTTCTGGTCGATCATTTTCTGGTCGTTCCCTTTTCTGGTCGATCATTTTCTGGTCGTTCCCTTTTCTGGTCGTTCCCTTTTCTGGTCGATCATTTTCTGGTCGTTCCCTTTTCTGGTCGATCATTTTCTGGTCGTTCACTTTTCTGGTCGATCATTTTCTGGTCGTTCACTTTTCTGGTCGATCATTTTCTGGTCGTTCCCTTTTCTGGTCGATCATTTTCTGGTCGTTCCCTTTTCTGGTCGATCATTTTCTGGTCGTTCCCTTTTCTGGTCGATCATTTTCTGGTCGTTCCCTTTTCTGGTCGATCATTTTCTGGTCGTTCCCTTTTCTGGTCGACCATTTTCTGGTCGTTCACTTTTCTGGTCGATCATTTTCTGGTCGTTCCCTTTTCTGGTCGATCATTTTCTGGTCGTTCCCTTTTCTGGTCGATCATTTTCTGGTCGTTCCCTTTTCTGGTCGATCATTTTCTGGTCGTTCCCTTTTCTGGTCGATCATTTTCTGGTCGTTCCCTTTTCTGGTCGATCATTTTCTGGTCGTTCCCTTTTCTGGTCGATCATTTTCTGGTCGTTCCCTTTTCTGGTGGATCATTTTCTGGTCGTTCCCTTTTCTGGTCGATCATTTTCTGGTCGTTCCCTTTTCTGGTCGATCATTTTCTGGTCGTTCCCTTTTCTGGACGAACATTTTCTGGTCGTTCACTTTTCTGGTCGATCATTTTCTGGTCGTTCCCTTTTCTGGTCGATCATTTTCTGGTCGTTCCCTTTTCTGGTCGACCATTTTCTGGTCGTTCCCTTTTCTGGTCGATCATTTTCTGGTCGTTCCCTTTTCTGGTCGATCATTTTCTGGTCGTTCCCTTTTCTGGACGAACATTTTCTGGTCGTTCACTTTTCTGGTCGATCATTTTCTGGTCGTTCACTTTTCTGGTCGATCATTTTCTGGTCGATCATTTTCTGGTCGATCATTTTCTGGTCGTTCCCTTTTCTGGTCGATCATTTTCTGGTCGTTCCCTTTTCTGGTCGATCATTTTCTGGTCTTTCCCTTTTCTAGTCGATCATTTTCTGGTCGTTCCCTTTTCTGGTCGATCATTTTCTGGTCGTTCCCTTTTCTGGTCGATCATTTTCTGGTCGTTCCCTTTTCTGGTCGATCATTTTCTGGTCGTTCCCTTTTCTGGTCGACCATTTTCTGGTCGTTCACTTTTCTGGTCGTTCCCTTTTCTGGTCGATCATTTTCTGGTCGTTTCCTTTTCTGGTCGATCATTTTCTGGTCGTTCCCTTTTCTGGTCGACCATTTTCTGGTCGTTCACTTTTCTGGTCGTTCCCTTTTCTGGTCGATCATTTTCTGGTCGTTCCCTTTTCTGGTCGATCATTTTCTGGTCGTTCCCTTTTCTGGTCGATCATTTTCTGGTCGTTCCCTTTTCTGGTCGATCATTTTCTGGTCGTTCCCTTTTCTGGTCGACCATTTTCTGGTCGTTCACTTTTCTGGTCGATCATTTTCTGGTCGTTCCCTTTTCTGGTCGATCATTTTCTGGTCGTTCCCTTTTCTGGTCGATCATTTTCTGGTCGTTCCCTTTTCTGGTCGATCATTTTCTGGTCTTTCCCTTTTCTGGTCGATCATTTTCTGGTCGTTCCCTTTTCTGGTCGATCATTTTCTGGTCGTTCCCTTTTCTGGTCGATCATTTTCTGGTCGTTCCCTTTTCTGGTCGATCATTTTCTGGTCGTTCCCTTTTCTGGTCGACCATTTTCTGGTCGTTCACATTTCTGGTCGTTCCCTTTTCTGGTCGATCATTTTCTGGTCGTTTCCTTTTCTGGTCGATCATTTTCTGGTCGTTCCCTTTTCTGGTCGACCATTTTCTGGTCGTTCACTTTTCTGGTCGTTCCCTTTTCTGGTCGATCATTTTCTGGTCGTTCCCTTTTCTGGTCGATCATTTTCTGGTCGTTCCCTTTTCTGGTCGATCATTTTCTGGTCGTTCCCTTTTCTGGTCGATCATTTTCTGGTCGTTCCCTTTTCTGGTCGACCATTTTCTGGTCGTTCACTTTTCTGGTCGATCATTTTCTGGTCGTTCCCTTTTCTGGTCGATCATTTTCTGGTCGTTCCCTTTTCTGGTCGATCATTTTCTGGTCGTTCCCTTTTCTGGTCGATCATTTTCTGGTCGTTCCCTTTTCTGGTCGATCATTTTCTGGTCGTTCCATTTTCTGGTCGATCATTTTCTGGTCGTTCCATTTTCTGGTCGATCATTTTCTGGTCGTTCCCTTTTCTGGTCGATCATTTTCTGGTCGTTCCCTTTTCTGGTCGATCATTTTCTGGTCGTTTCCTTTTCTGGTCGATCATTTTCTGGTCGTTCACTTTTCTGGTCGATCATTTTCTGGTCGTTCCCTTTTCTGTTCGATCATTTTCTGGTCGTTCCCTTTTCTGGTCGATCATTTTCTGTTCGTTCCCTTTTCTGGTCGAACATTTTCTGGTCGTTCACTTTTCTGGTCGATCATTTTCTGGTCGTTCACTTTTCTGATCGATCATTTTCTGGTCGATCATTTTCTGGTCGTTCCCTTTTCTGGTCGATCATTTTCTGGTCGTTCCCTTTTCTGGTCGATCATTTTCTGGTCGTTCCCTTTTCTGGTCGATCATTTTCTGGTCGTTCCCTTTTCTGGTCGATCATTTTCTGGTCGTTCCCTTTTCTGGTCGATCATTTTCTGGTCGTTCCCTTTTCTGGTCGATCATTTTCTGGTCGTTCTCTTTTCTGGTCGATCATTTTCTGGTCGTTCACTTTTCTGGTCGATCATTTTCTGGTCGTTCACTTTTCTGGTCGATCATTTTCTGGTCGTTCCCTTTTCTGGTCGATCATTTTCTGGTCGTTCCCTTTTCTGGTCGATCATTTTCTGGTCGTTCCCTTTTCTGGTCGATCATTTTCTGGTCGTTCCCTTTTCTGGTCGATCATTTTCTGGTCGTTCCCTTTTCTGGTCGATCATTTTCTTGTCGTTCCCTTTTCTGGTCGATCATTTTCTGGTCGTTCCCTTTTCTGGTCGATCATTTTCTGGTCTTTCCCTTTTCTGGTCGATCATTTTCTGGTCGTTCCCTTTTCTGGTCGATCATTTTCTGGTCGTTCCCTTTTCTGGTCGATCATTTTCTGGTCGTTCCCTTTTCTGGTCGATCATTTTCTGGTCGTTCCCTTTTCTGGTCGTTCCCTTTTCTGGTCGATCATTTTCTGGTCGTTCCCTTTTCTGGTCGATCATTTTCTGGTCGTTCCCTTTTCTGGTCGATCATTTTCTGGTCGTTCCCTTTTCTGGACGAACATTTTCTGGTCGTTCACTTTTCTGGTCGATCATTTTCTGGTCGTTCACTTTTCTGGTCAATCATTTTCTGGTCGTTCACTTTTCTGGTCGATCATTTTCTGGTCGATCATTTTCTGGTCGTTCCCTTTTCTGGTCGATCATTTTCTGGTCGTTCCCTTTTCTGGTCGATCATTTTCTGGTCGTTCCCTTTTCTGGTCGATCATTTTCTGGTCGTTCCCTTTTCTGGTCGATCATTTTCTGGTCGTTCCCTTTTCTGGTCGATCATTTTCTGGTCGTTCCCTTTTCTGGTCGATCATTTTCTGGTCGTTCCCTTTTTTGGTCGATCATTTTCTGGTCGTTCCCTTTTCTGGTCGATCATTTTCTGGTCGTTCCCTTTTCTGTTCGATCATTTTCTGGTTGTTCCCTTTTCTGGTCGATCATTTTCTGGTCGTTCCCTTTTATGGTCGATCATTTTCTGGTCGTTCCCTTTTCTGGTCGATCATTTTCTGGTCGTTCCCTTTTCTGGTCGATCATTTTCTGGTCGTTCCCTTTTCTAGGTCGAACATTTTCTGGTCGTTCCCTTTTCTGGTCGAACATTTTCTGGTCGTTCACTTTTCTGTCGATCATTTTCTGGTCGATCATTTTCTGGTCGTTCCCTTTTCTGGTCGATCATTTTCTGGTCGTTCCCTTTTCTGGTCGATCATTTTCTGGTCGTTCCCTTTTCTGGTCGATCATTTTCTGGTCGTTCCTTTTTCTGGTCGATCATTTTCTGGTCGTTCCCTTTTCTGGGTGATCATTTTCTGGTCGTTCCCTTTTCTGGTCGATCATTTTCTGGTCGTTCCCTTTTCTGGTCGTTCCCTTTTCTGGTCGATCATTTTCTGGTCGATCATTTTCTGGTCGTTCCCTTTTCTGGTCGATCATTTTCTGGTCGTTCCCTTTTCTGGTCGATCATTTTCTGGTCGTTCCCTTTTCTGGTCCATCATTTTCTGGTCGTTCCCTTTTCTGGTCGATCATTTTCTGGTCGTTCCCTTTTCTGGTCGATCATTTTCTGGTCGTTCCCTTTTCTGGTCGATCATTTTCTGGTCGTTCCCTTTTCTGGTCGTTCCCTTTTCTGGTCGATCATTTTCTGGTCGTTTCCTTTTCTGGTCGATCATTTTCTGGTCGTTCCCTTTTCTGGTCGTTCCCTTTTCTGGTCGATCATTTTCTGGTCGTTCCTTTTTCTGGTCGATCATTTTCTGGTCGATCATTTTCTGGTCGTTCCCTTTTCTGGTCGATCATTTTCTGGTCGTTCCCTTTTCTGGTCGATCATTTTCTGGTCGTTCCCTTTTCTGGTCGATCATTTTCTGGTCGTTCCCTTTTCTGGCCGATCATTTTCTGGTCGTTCCCTTTTCTGGTCGATCATTTTCTGGTCGTTCCCTTTTCTGGTCGATCATTTTCTGGTCGTTCCCTTTTCTGGTCGATCATTTTCTGGTCGTTCCCTTTTCTGGTCGATCATTTTCTGGTCGTTCACTTTTCTGGTCGATCATTTTCTGGTCGTTCACTTTTCTGGTCGATTATTTTCTGGTCGTTCCCTTTTCTGGTCGATCATTTTCTGGTCGTTCCCTTTTCTGGTCGATCATTTTCTGGTCGTTCCCTTTTCTGGTCGATCATTTTCTGGTCGTTCCCTTTTCTGTTCGATCATTTTCTGGTCGTTCCCTTTTCTGGTCGATCATTTTCTGGTCGTTCCCTTTTCTGGTCGATCATTTTCTGGTCGTTCCCTTTTCTGGTCGATCATTTTCCGGTCGTTCCCTTTTCTGGTCGATCATTTTCTGGTCGTTCCCTTTTCTGGTCGATCATTTTCTGGTCGTTCCCTTTTCTGGTCGATCATTTTCTGGTCGTTCCCTTTTCTGGTCGATCATTTTCTGGTCGTTCCCTTTTCTGGACGAACATTTTCTGGTCGTTCACTTTTCTGGTCGATCATTTTCTGGTCGTTCAATTTTCTGGTCGATCATTTTCTGGTCGTTCACTTTTCTGGTCGATCATTTTCTGGTCGATCATTTTCTGGTCGTTCCCTTTTCTGGTCGATCATTTTCTGGTCGTTCCCTTTTCTGGTCGATCATTTTCTGGTCGTTCCCTTTTCTGGTCGATCATTTTCTGGTCGTTCCCTTTTCTGGTCGATCATTTTTTCTGGTCGTTCCCTTTTCTGGTCGATCATTTTTTCTGGTCGTTCCCTTTTCTGGTCGTTCCCTATTCTGGTCGATCATTTTCTGGTCGTTCCCTTTTCTGGTCGATCATTTTCTGGTCGTTCCCTTTTCTGTTCGATCATTTTCTGGTCGTTCCCTTTTCTGGTCGATCATTTTCTGGTCGTTCCCTTTTCTGGTCGATCATTTTCTGGTCGTTCCCTTTTCTGGTCGATAATTTTCTGGTCGTTCCCTTTTCTGGTCGATCATTTTCTGGTCGTTCCCTTTTCTGGTCGATCATTTTCTGGTCGTTCCCTTTTCTGGTCGATCATTTTCTGGTCGTTTCCTTTTCTGGTCGATCATTTTCTGGTCGTTCCCTTTTCTGGACGAACATTTTCTGGTCGTTCACTTTTCTGGTCGATCATTTTCTGGTCGTTCACTTTTCTGGTCGATCATTTTCTGGTCGTTCACTTTTCTGGTCGATCATTTTCTGGTCGATCACGTATTATTATTAAAACTATTTTTCAAACATTAAAATATTAAAAATCACATACGTAACACTTTTTCTCATTTTTGACTGTCTGTTATCAGATGCCCCAAGTCAACGAGGTACACTAGATGATTCAAATACTGTTGTAGTCCCCGAGTATGAAACCCAGAACGATATTAATTCTGAATCAGAGGAAGGTTGCGTATGAATGATCACCGAAAGTGCATGAACCACATAAATCTCTGTTGAAATTTAGAATTTTGAAAAATAATTATTGCTTACAGGTACATAAAGTTTATTCTGATATAGGTACAGAGTGTCACAGACATGACTTATTTTTGAAGATAATCCCATTAAAATCTATATACCCTGTAATATCCCGAATTACGCTAATCCAAATTGCGCGAACTCGAAGTTATGCGATTTCTGTAGACTTGCAAACTTGACAGAACAGCTTAAATCACGTTAAAATAAAATTAATAATCTTTGTATTATTAATACGAAAATTCGAATTCTTCTTACGCTTATTTTTTACAGAAACACCACGCAAAAAGGAGAAGAGTAAAGTAAACACAGACAAAAAAAATTGCCTTGGATCATGGAATAAACAGCAAAAATCTAAAATGTTACAATTTTTCAAAACTCATATAAAAAAAAACTCTCCCAAAAAAGCAGAATGTCTAAAATTACGGGAAAAATATCCAGATTTATTTAAGGACAAGAACTGGGTATAAATAAAAGTATTAAATTAAAAAATATGTAATAAGTATAAATCTTTGATTAATGTCTGATTAGAATTCTTCAATAAATAAAACTATCGACTAATTTTTCAGACAAATATATTAACAAAAAATTTCAATTAATACCGAAACGTCAATGTATTAATTATTATTTTTTGTTAATATATTTGTCTGAAAAATTGGTCGATAATTTTATTTATTGTAATAAGTACAGTTTCAGTTTAATAAAAACTTATGATAATATTTTTTTTATTTTTTTTTTCTGGAAATATCTACACTGTTTGCTTCCTGCCTCAAGCCATTACTCCTTTATTATAAATAAACGAACAACTAAAAGAAATTATTGTAGAAATATTGATTATCTATTTTTTTTTACTTCAATTTGAATATCATAGCATGCTCAACTTTTTTTTCAAATACTCATATAATATGTAGATAAATCAATTATATTTAACCGCTAGCCTTTAATCTTACGCTTACCTATTCCGACGGTTTTACTCATTAACATGATCATTATAAAATGCAATGTTACAAAATTCCAAAGTTATGAATTTTATTCACTCGGTTTGAGGCTTGAGCTCCGAAACAAACTTAGATGATATAACATAAAATAAATAAAGGCGTCTGTGTGTATGAAAATATGCGACGCAGTGTTGCCGATTATACAGGATCTCAGGTTGGGCACGAAATGTTATATACAAGTTTGGCACAGCAGTGACCTCACTAGTGCGTTTGGTTGAACTACTCGTGTATAAAAATTGATAAAAATGGGAAAATGGAGATCCGGACTAAAATTTAACTGCGCATTCCCCACACCCATATTAACCGAAAAAAATTGATATACACATAGAAACACAACGAGATCCGATTCGGATCTCGGCTTGTCAAAACGGATCTCCATTTGTATAGCATTTATCACCAAATGATCTCACCTTGTATAGAAAACATATCTATATATATATATATATATATATATATATATATATATATATATATATATATATATATATATATATATATAGATATGTTTTCTATACAAGGTGAGATCATTTGGTGATAAATGCTATACAAATGGAGATCCGTTTTGACAAGCCGAGATCCGAATCGGATCTCGTTGTGTTTCTATGTGTATATCAATTTTTTTCGGTTAATATGGGTGTGGGGAATGCGCAGTTAAATTTTAGTCCGGATCTCCATTTTCCCATTTTTATCAATTTTTATACACGAGTAGTTACACCAAACGCACTAGTGAGGTCACTGCTGTGCCAAACTTGTATATAACATTTCGTGCACAACCTGAGATCCTGTATAATCGGCAACACTGCGTCGCATATTTTCATACACACAGTCGCCTTTATTTATATTATGTTATATCATCTAAGTTTGTTTCGGAGCTCAAGCCTCAAACCGAGTGAATAAAATTCATAACTTTGGAATTTTGTAACATTGCATTTTATAATGATCATGTTAATGAGTAAAACCGTAGGAATAGGTAAGCGTAAGATTAAAGGCTAGCGGTTAAATATAATTGATTTATCTACATATTATATGAGTATTTGAAAAAAAAGTTGAGCATGCTATGATATTCAAATTGAAGTAAAAAAAATTAGATTATCAATATTTCTACAATAATTTCTTTTAGTTGTTCGTTTATTTATAATAAAGGAGTAATGGCTTGAGGCAGGAAGCAAACACTGTAGATTTTTCCAGAAAAAAAAAATAAAAAAAATATTATCATAAGTTTTTATTAAACTGAAACTGTACTTATTACAATAATAGTATATTGTGCGACTAGTGAGAGAAGGAGAAGATTCCATGAGCGTGAAATTTGCCGCATGAGCGTAGCGAGTGCGGTAAAACACACGCGAGTGGAATATTCTCCTTCGATCAATAGTCGCACATAATACTTTATTCAACTAGCAGGAGTAATATGTAATCGGGGCCCTGATAAAAGAGGGAAAATTAATAATAAATCACTTCATTGATTGACGTACCACCGTCAGTGTATACACAAGATTGCCATGATTTCGCTGAATTGCGATGCTGTTTTCATATAAGTATACAATACCGCCTACCACGTTCCTATTGGTCCAGAAGCTACTTGCAGTTTTTTTCATTATTTAGCGCTTGGGCTTGCTACTGAGTTTCTATTGGTCCAGAAAATTCATTATTACACTAGTGAAGTAATACATTATTTCTCCCACGCCAGAAAATTCATTATTACACTAGTGAAGTAATATATTATTTCTCCCACGTTTAGCAGGGCCCCGAAATTACATATTACTCACGCGTGTTGAATAAATAAAATTATCGACCAATTTTTCAGACAAATATATTAACAAAAAATAATAATTAATACATTGACGTTTCGGTATTAATTGAAATTTTTTGTTAATATATTTGTCTGAAAAATTAGTCGATAGTTTTATTTATTGAAGAATTCTAATCAGACATTAATCAAAGATTTATACTTATTACATATTTTTTTATTTAATACGTTTATTTGTACCCAGTTCTTGTCCTTAAATAAATCTGGATATTTTTCCCGTAATTTTAGACATTCTGCTTTTTTGGGAGAATTTTTTTTTAATATGAGTTTTGAAAAATTGTAACATTTTAGATTTTTGCTGTTTATTCCATGATCCACGGCAATTTTTTTTGTCTGTGTTTACTTTACTCTTCTCCTTTTTGCGTGGTGTTTCTGTAAAAAATAAGCGTAAGAAAAATTCGAATTTTCGTATTAATAATACAAAGATTATTAATTTTATTTTAACGTGATTTAAGCTGTTCTGTCAAGTTTGCAAGTCTACAGAAATCGCATAACTTCGAGTTCGCGCAATTTTGAGTAGCGTAATTCGGGATATTACAGGGTATATAGATTTTAATGGGATTATCTTCAAAAATAAGTCATGTCTGTGACACTCTGTACCTATATCAGAATAAACTTTATGTACCTGTAAGCAATAATTATTTTTCAAAATTCTAAATTTCAACAGAGATTTTTATGTGGTTCATGCACTTTCGGTGATCATTCATACGCAACCTTCCTCTGATTCAGAATTAATATCGTTCTGGGTTTCATACTCGGGGACTACAACAGTATTTGAATCATCTAGTGTACCTCGCTGACTTGGGGCATCTGATAACAGACAGTCAAAAATGAGAAAAAGTCTTACGTATGTGATTTTTAATATTTTAATGTTTGAAAAATAGTTTTAATAATAATACGTGGTATTAAGAGTATTCGTCCCTGCAAATACCCCCTGCACCCTTCATCTCAAATCTTTTCCTCTCGCCTAAAAACGGTTTGCGCTCTCCCGACGCTATTTTTAAAGCTAGAGGGTTCTGGTAAACGCCAAATGAAAGACAAAGAATCAGACTACAGATCCTTCAGGCGAATTTTTTGAAAAAAAAATCCTGAAAAAACTTACAACCTTTTGAAAAAAATAATAAGTTACGTAATATTTCACACGTAGGCGAGACTGTTTTTCAAAAAATTCGCCTGAAGGATCTGTAGTCTGATTCTTTGTCTTTCATTTGGCGTTTACCAGAACCCTCTAGCTTTAAAAATAGCGTCGGGAGAGCGCGAACCGTTTTTAGGCGAGGGGAAAAGATTTGAGATGAAGGGTGCAGCGGGTGTTTGCAGGGACGAATTTTCTTAATACGTTCTTTACCAATCATTAATAATAATTGTTACCATTTTCGTTTTCCTCGAAAGATTGTCTATTCCATTGTTCCAATTCGACGTCGAATTTATCACTGTCGACCCCCCTTTCCATCATTAAAAGTAACTTGGCTATTTTTGCGGTTTGGTAAACTTCCTGTGGTAATCTTAAAATAAAGTTTAAATTTATTTTTCGAATTACTTGGCGGAAGGATAAGTGAGATGCAAGAGATGTAATATGTTTAGTTTTGCGAGACAGTGAATAAATATTTAAAAAGTCGCAGGTACTTGAACAGTAAAGTGAAATAATAGTCAATGTTTCTCATTTACTAAATGCACGAGTTTTTTCGGTAAATCGCGACTTTCCCAAGTACTGTAAACAAACATTTTTACAATTATATTAAATCTAAGTACTTAATTTTAATTTTTAAGCACAACTTATTTAACCCCCACACACTCTTAATAATGTGAGATGACGTATAACAAATATTTATCTAATATACAGTGCGTTTCATAATTGAATATACTTATACATATAGGTTCGTTTTTACTTCATTTCTGATATACAAGGTGATAGAGATTTTTTTGAAAAATTGATTTAGGTATTTTAATAAACCTGAAGCTAACCTAAGATTTTTATTAATTTATTATTTGTTGACAGTCAATTAAAATAACTAATTTAATTTAAAAAAAATCTGTGTCACCCTGCGTATCAAATATGACGCAAATCGGGCCTAATGTTTATTATAAACTTTTTGTCTTAAAATCATGCACAATTAATAAACCCCCTTTAAAATTGACAGTCAATTACGAAGCAGCCTGTATTGAAAAATAATTTGTTTTAGTTGGTACTAGTGATGTGCCGGATCGTTAAAAATGCATATCCGCGGATACGGATCTGAATACGGATATTTGGTTTCAAGATCCGCGGATACGGATACGGCTATTTGGTTTCAAGATCCGTGGATACGGATACGGATCTTAACTTTCTTAGAGTACGCGGCGGTAAATATTGCACATCGACCTTTGGAAAGAGACTGTTATGGAAAAAAGTTATTGACTTCTTTAAGAGTTAGCTCCCCTAACAGATTCCAGAGATCGATGTGCAATATCTCATTATAAAGATAGTTTTTTATTAGTACCTTTGAGTTATGTACTATTGGTATGGTACTCACTACGATAAATTTTTGCAATATAAAGGTGCCAAATACGATTTTAAGAAATAAAAAATAATCTGAATGGAATTTAACAGTTTCTCATTATTACCTAATTACCTATATATGTATATAAAATTTCATGTATGAATTGAAAATTAATAAGGTAAAAGATCCGTAAAAGATCCGCCATAAAACTAACGGATACGGATATTTGGTTTCAAGATCCGCGGATCTTTCTTCTCCCGTGGATATCCGCGGATACGGATATCCGGCGCATCACTAGTTGGTACACATATACAGGGTGAGTCAGACCACCCGTATCAGTCGTTTTTTTCGAAAACGGTTAGTCGTAGAGCGTTGTCTCAAAAATCTGTATTATAAAAGCCCTAACGAAGAATCGAATGGTGATATTTTTTCCCCCCGGAAAGGTCGGCTTCCCTGTTAGTTTGCTCTGGAATGTTCAGAACTCCGGAATGTTAAATGGCACGATAGGTCGAAAGTGGTATTGTTGAAAAGATCTTTAAAAAATAAGCAAGTTTTGTAGGACATTTTTTTTTGTTACTGCCACCCGTGTTAAGTAATATTCGTTTGAAATTATTAAATTAACATATCAGAATAACAAAAAAGTCGGCATTTAAAATCTAGTTACCTAATTAAACAATGTCACAATAAGTTTTCAATAATTGCAATTGTGTTTTTTTTTGTCGGAAAATAGGTACTCATAACATATCTAGAAGAGCTCTGCAGTGTTTAGAAGTAAATTGAAGACAGTTTGAACATTTGTGACATTGTTTAATTAGGTAACTAGATTTTAAATGCCAACTTTTAAAATTAAGTTTGTTATTCTTACATGTTAATTTAATAATTTCAAACGAATATTACTTAACAGGGGTGGCAGTAATAAAAAAAAATGTCCTACAAAACTTGCTTATTTTTTAAAGATCTTTTCAACAATTCCACTTTCGACCTATCGTGCCATTTAACATTCCGGAGTTCTGAACATTTCGGAGCAAACAAACAGGGAAGCCGACCTTTCCGGGGGGAAAAAAAAATATCACCATTCGATTCTTCATTAGTGCTTTTATAATACAGATTTTTGACACAACTCTCTAAGACTAACCGTTTTCGAAGAAAACGACTGATACGGGTGGTCTGACTCACCCTGTATAAGATATGTTTAAAAAAAATCCTAAAATATGTATTAATTAAAGCGAAAGAAAAATAATTTTTTTCCTACAATTTTTATAGTTTATTTATAAAATATCATACCTATAAAACTGTTCGTGCGTCTTCTTCGTATAACCCATAAAAGTAGCCAATTGTTCCATTTCATTATCGTTAAGGTTTAAAATTTGTAAAACAGTTGCAATTTGTTTTCTGAGACGGGAAGATGTTAAAGTACCCGGATTTTTTTCGTTTTAACGAAACAAAAGGCAATTTATGTATTACAATTTTAATTTATCAATGATGAAATTTAAAAAAAAAAACAATTTTATAGTCTTTCAAATTTTATTACAAAATGCTTTTAATAACAGCAAAATATTTTGCTGTACTATAAAATGGTTTTTGCATTCACAAAAAAGAGTTCTGCTTGAATGTAGCTTAAAAAAAATTAAAAAGTTAATTTAACTTACCTTCGTCTTGTATACCTACTAGCAGTTGTCGTGTATTTCTTATTTATAGCTAGATTTACGAACTTTTTCCCACGTGATAACATTTTGTAGCAAATTATTTTTCGTCACTATCACAACTCGAACACTAAAAGTGCACGCGTACTGCGTCGCAACGTCACAAAAATTTGGCAATGTTGCAGGATCTCATTTTATGCTACATACATCATGATATACATTTCCGGATCTCCACTTGTTTACATTTTATAACAGATCTCGTTTTGTTCAAATTTTATCACGAAAAATTTAAACGCAGAAATTGTTTCCCCTCTGCGGGGTTATAGATTAAGGACAATAAAAGGAGCCTTTTTGTGAAAAAGATACTCCAAAAAACCTTTTTTTTTGTGGTGGACCTCGGGTTGTCTGTAATTTAGTCGGATCTCCACTTGATACAAAAACATATATATATATATATATATATATATATATATATATATATATATATATATATATATATATATATATATATATATATATATATATATATTTACATCAAATGTTTATACTGAAAATTACCCGTTAATAAAATATTTTTTTATTAATGTGAAAAAATACTTATATCTTGTGGCTGCCATATCCAATATTTGTTTAAACTATATTATAAACACCATCCGTACTAACGTCAAAATTATTAACAATGTAAACAGATTCTGTGTAGTGATTTATTGGTTGGTTGGAAAGACTACAAAAAGCTCTGACAGACGGACGGACAGACGGATAGAGTAGTGAGAACAATAGCGTTCATTCCACTCTTGAATGAGGAGTCCTAAAAAGTCCATTTTGTAATTCCAAGTGCTCTTCAAAGTTAACTTTATTGTTTTTATGCAATCGATTTTAAAGTACTTGAAGTGAATTGCAGTAGATAATTATTATATAACAAAAGCTAGCCATGAACAAGTTTGAAATTGAATACCGTGAAGTCCGACTATAATTGAAATTAACTTCGTTGACAAGCGGTTGTAAAAATACCATTTCTCGTCTGAGTAAACGTCAAATAAACTCATGCATCGACGGCATCAAAGAAAAAGTATGTTTTTCTTTCGGCTGCAAATTGTTTATTATACATTTTTGTCTTTGAGAATTTAATGCTTTTGCGAGTTTTGCAAATATTATGTACCTTCAGAAGAACTAGAAGACGCTAGATATTTCTATATTCAAAAAACGAAACAATTTCTTGTGAATTTTACCATTCCAACCCACAAGTTGGGAATGGTACTAGTTTAGGTCAAAAATCACTTTCCAAAAATTTTAAAATATCTTTCCGTTTTGAGGTCCCCCGAATCCAAAAAACAAATTTTTGGAAAAACTCAGTGCGTCTGTTAGTCTGTGAACACGATACAGGTCAAACGGATGAGCGGATTGAAACCAAATTTTGGGAGGATGTTTGGTATGCAAATATGAAGAGCCCTATTGTTTTTGGGGAAAATCGGCGCATGCGCATAAGAGATATATTATGCTATAACGGTGTTTTTTATATAATAATGGTATACTTTTTATAACGGCTTGTTATTTTATTTATTTTTTCAAGAAAGTTTCGTTAAAAAAATTTTTTTTTAAACTTTATGGTTTCGGAAATATTTTGTTTATAAAAAAATCAGCCGCTCTTTTGTTTTATGGATTTGTTAGAAATAAACTAGTTAGGCATGCTTTGATCAATTTTTACATGATGTGGAACATATTATGTAGGTAATAATGGCAACGATTAGCAAATATCATATAGAATATTAGCCATTACCCGCGTCACCTCACACGATATCAGAAATTTTATTTTCGTTATTATAATCAAATGTCAATATTTTTGAAATTGGAATGGTCCCGTCGCCCAATTGGCTGGATTCTTTTTTAGTAACGCAGTGTTTACTAAAATATAAAATAGTACTTCATTGGGTTGAAGCACACTTTGTGTTGTTTGTTTTCAAATTAAAAAAAAAAAAATAATACTATTTATGTTTGAACATTATTAATAAATAAAACCCACTCCAATATGTTCCTTGAAATCTCAACAGTACTACATATTATGCTGTGGACCCGAGAGAGTTGAACAATAAAAGAAAGCCACGAAAATGTCTACAACACACGACGCACTATCGCGTGCGCTCACATAGAGTAGAGTTAATAAAACAATGTTTCTGTAAACGCGTTTCATGTCGCGAACAGTGCGGATCTACATTTTTACGAAGTCTAAGGCGTATTGAAGTCTAATAGGGCCCCATTTTTTCTTGGATTAAGAATATTTAAATTGCGGGTTTAGAATTAATTTTTAACATCATAATCAGAGTTAAACTTGCTGATCAAACAAATAATGGGTACTATAAAATGACTAAAAAATTGTCATTTGCCCTAAATATGTCAATATTCACCCCAAAAAGTGTCACTAATCACCCAAAAAGTTATCAAATTTAACCCAAAAAATCGTCAATTTTCACCAAAATTAATTGGGATAGTATACAAATTTTAGATAATGAAACAAATTTCTTTAAAAGAAATATTTAGGAAATATGACATATAAAATAAATAATTTATCAAATAAATATTCTCTCAATGCTCAATAAGATACGGAAAATTCAAGTAATATAATATTATTATTTTGAAATAATGTTTGTTTTTAATGAATTTTTTCTTTCTTTTTAGGTACCTGCTTACAATCATATCCATCACTACTTATTAAAAATTGTTTGTAATTATAACTTTTTCAATATTTAATAAATAAAACCTTAAAACGAATTTTTTTTCAAAAACCATTTAGAAACTAATTATTATTTTTTTTTTATATTTTTTAGATCAGTTCTGAAGAAGATCCAAATCCGGACCGAAACGTTAATGTATTAATTTTTATTTTTTGTTAATATGTATATTTTTCTGAAAAATTGGTCGATAATTTTATTTATTAAAAAGTTGTTAAAATTAATAAAAAAAATTTTCAAATCCGCCTTAACATTGTCAACATACTATACTGGTAATAATAATCATTTACCTATATTAACTATTTTTACTAGACCATAAGTGCACATGATAATAATTAAATCTTTGTGGGTCCTTGAAACTTGGGGGCCCAAAGCATAAGCCCTATTAGGCCCTATTTAGATCCACGGCTAGTCAAGATATGAATTTGAAACATATATATATAGAGATGTTAAATTTCAGTGATAGTAAATTTCGCGCACAGCCGTCGCGTCCGCCATTTTATTTTACATCGTTATTCTAGATACCAAAAGCACATTTAAATTACTGCAGCAGTACTTCAGCTACAGCGAACATTATGTATGTGAATTATTTAGTTTAACTCATACAAAATACTAGTAGATCACTTTTTTCTTTTATACAGAAACAAAGATTCGAAATTAAAACTGTCACAGTTTGATCAAAGCATGCTCTCGATGCATTTTTGTTTCCGATTGTGACGTCACTCACCGCATCAATGTGGCGTCTAGATTCGCGGTTGGTTGAACAATCTGTAATAATAAATCAGTACAAAAAAACTTTCAACTCTTTTAGCAAACATTGCTTGGAATGTTTTTTCATCACAACATACACTGTACATATTTAAGAGTTTATTTTTTACAGTGGCAATACAATAATAGGAATATTATATCTCTTTGTATAATGGGATGTATTACTGACGAGTAGCGAGTTTTAACAGTCACACGAGTCAGAATATCAATGCGCACGATACATACCTTAATAAAATAGTTGTTTTTCACTATAATTTCAACATTTTTGGCAGTTCATTTGACATAAATATTATTATACACAGGTTATGTGACTCCGGGATCAACTTAGTCTATTTGTCATCGTAATATGTCAAACGGTTCTGAAGATATGATGATGACCAGTGACTCTGTGAAGCAGAAGGTCTGAGGTATATACTTATGACAGTTCGATAAAATACTGCGGGACGTCATATACGTAGCCTAGTCAAGAAGTGAGATTCATAACAAAAGTAGATCCAATTCTCCAAAAAATGTGAGCAATACCTTATTTTTATTTGTTTCACCGACAAAAAATACAAAAACGAAAAGACAAAAAAAGCTTCCGAGATTTTTGGTAACTAATATAAGCGATAGCTGGAATTGAAGAATTGAAAAAAAGATTTTTAAAGAGGAAAAAATTTCCAATAATAAAGTCCCACTCCCGGAACTCTATCTCTATTATATTTTAACGTTGAGTACAACACATAAAATAATTTTGAATAAATTATGGTGTCATTTTAACACTTGAAAGAATAAAGTTCCGTTGAATTTTTTTTTAAAGTGAGGATTTGTTTTCTAAATAATTTTTTCCAAAAAACCGTCTCCATTGAAAACAATAAAAAATGTTTAAATAATTGGCCTATAAATTTTTTGCTGCATGGAGCCCTTTTTACATAATATGTACTTAACAAGATCACGTTATAAAAGTTTTTAAAAATTGTTTAATTTGTTTATTATAATTTTGTGTTAACTTTAAAAAAGTTCTCCGAATCGAATAAGCTATTGCACACATTTTTTGAAGGCTTGGGTCTATTTTTCTCATGAATCTCACTTCTTGACTAGGGTAATGCCGCAGTACCAGAACTCAAACAAATAACGTAGCTTGCAACAGTTTATTGACAACTAATACTATAAAGATGTACAGTGTTTAAGATTGGATGTAGGACGTAATCTCCGAAACTACTCATCTGATTTCAAAACATTTTTTATCAATATTTAAAATTGATCTTCAGGATGGACATGGACTCTATATTATCGAGTTACTAATAGCGCTTTTCATGGAGACCAATTTTGCAACGTAAGTTTACGAAAAAACAGTGGCAATCTACAAATTCGGGCGAAGCCAAACCGCTTCCAATGACGAGATGTTTGTATATTGCTTAATCAATGAGCACTGAACAGAATGAAAGGTATATTTAATTACTATACCTTTTATTAGAGAGATCCATTTGAGTGGTTTCAAAAACATTTATTATTATATGATAAGGTCTTGGCATTGCGCCAACCGTCTCGATAGAACTAAATCAACAAAAAGTTATCGTTAACTGATCGAGGAATACATGAACGTAATAGAAAAATAAAAATAAAGTTCATATCTCTATACAGAAGTCGTAATATTGTTAATAGATGTTTAAACTTTTCATTATTGTAATAGTTCGAAACAAAAGATATGCATCTAGTGCCGTTGTCGCGTCTGCGCAGGTGTCCAGTAAGAGACAAGACCACAGAACAATTGTTCTGTGGACAAGACACTATGTCTCTGTCTCTCGTCGCGCTTACAGGTTTCAAAAGGTTACTTTAAAGCAGGGTTGGGCAAATCTTTTGATCTTCGGGCCACATTGCGGATGAAATACTGACCGCGGGCCAAACAATTTCTTTTTCTAATTTTAAGTATAGTTATTTTTTAAACAACTGCAAGTTTAAGTTTTTGAAACACTATTTAATATTTTTCTAAAATTCTTTTTATGCGCCAAATTATATTGGCAAACAGTAATATTTTTGCTTTTAATAATAATTTATAAAATGTTTCGCGGGCCGGAGAGAATTCTACTGCGGACCGGATCCGGCCCGCGGGCTGCCATTTGCCCAGGCCTGTTTTAGAACAAATTTAAGCTGCGACCACATTTCTCTGTTGTATTGTGACGAAAATTTGGGAGCAAGGGATTAATTATCGCAGGAGACGCAGTTCATTCCCGGCGCATGCATTTTTCAGAATTACTTTACTAAAAACTTTTTATCTTTTTATTTCATTTACTTTTCATTCATTTTAAAATCACCGCTACAAACATCACACGCTCTTGACAAAAATATACGTAATATTTAAGATCTTGTCGCGACGCACAGTTTGGGAAACACTGAATTATTGTATTGCAACACAACACAACAGAGAAATGCGTTCGTAGTGGGCGTTTTTTCGCACGATTTAGTATCAGTACGGAAACTCCATCGCAATTTCGCACGATTTAATGATCGATGCGTTTGTTCCACATTCACGCGCCTTCGCGTGATGAGTTCGCCCTCATGGGAAACTATAACATGGAGTAGCGCAAACTTACGACTAAGTCGCGACAATCGCGCGTTCGTAATAAATCGATCGTGTATTTCAGCGAAGAGTTTCAGACTTACGCTGTTGGTAACTGCTTTTGACAATATATAAGCAACTAAATCGCAAAGTTGTGATACAAAAAGCAGAATGTATGCGCTGGTCCGTAAGAAACAATCTAATATAAATCCACGTCGTAACCCCATTCCATGCGACTCAACCTCCAAAAACATTTAAATTTTAATAATAATTGCGGTTTTTATTTTATAAAAAAAAGTTATTTTGTAAAAATTGAAAGTAATTCAATTTTCATAAATTAATTTGCATGATGACAGAAAAACAACATTTTTCACATCGATGTTATTACAGCTATTTAGATGAGAGGAAAAACGATTTAAAGTAATGGCTTAGTTAGGTATATGCAGCCTGTTTTCAGGCTGAAAAAATAAAAGAGAAAAGTGTTATGAAAGAAGTTAAATCGTCGATATCGCGTACTTTTTTCTTCCTCGTTTTTCAATACGTTGTCAAAATAAATTCATTGTACAGGAGTTCTGCTTTGAATCGTGAAAATGCATCAATGCAAATTTTCTTTTCACTAATTTGCTTGTAAATTTTTAGTATACGGTTATTATTGAAGTCACAAGAAATTTTGAGAATACTTTTAAAATTGTAGTTACGTACAGAAAGGGACACACAGATTATTTGCATTAAAAATTTCTTCCCGCGTAGTTCGCTAGTCTCTACAATTTCGGAGTAATCTTTATCTTTATATATAAAATTTTGGTGTGCATGTGTTCGTAATCTTTCTCCTTCTAAACGGCTTGACCGATTTTGTAGATTTTTTTTGTACTTGTGGAGTCACCTGGATGGTTCTTAGCTATACATTAATAAAATTAGAAAAAGGTAAAGTTTGTAAGAAAATAATCTCCGAAACTAGTCATTCCATTAAAATTTTGTTTCATCAATATTTAGAAAAGAGCCTCAGGTTGGCTATATAATGTAGGTTGTTGAATAAAATAATTCCAAACTTTTTTTTTGGAATTGTTTTATTCAACAACCTACATTATTACAAACATTCAAATTCATCGTCACACTATTCAAGAATAGGCTATATATATATATTATCGCATTAAAATACAAGCGTTTTACGTGGAGACAAATTTTGCAACGTAAGTCGATGAAAAAACGGTAATTCGGGTGAAGCCGGACCGGGCCTCTTGTTGAGATATCACAACATATTATAAAACAATGTCCCCCCGCCACGTCTGTCTGTCTGAATGCGATAAACTCAAAAACTACCAAACAGATTTTTATACGGTTTTAAGAATGAACGGAATGATTCAAGAGAAGGGTTTATGTGCGTATAATTCATTAATGCTTTGTGTAAATTGGTTGAAAAAGACGATGATTAAATAAAATTATCAACCAATTTTTTCAGACTAACAAAAATTATAAAATTATAAATCAATAATTCAAATGATGACGTTTCGGTCTGGATATTGAGTTTCTTCAGAAATAATCCAAAAAATATAAATATTAATGAGTATTTGGAAAGAATTCCGTGGCATAAGGATCGAAAATGAAGCAATAAAAATTAATTAGTATCTACTTATTTTCTAATAGAATTAAGCTTGAATTTATTTTATTAACGAAATATTAATGAAAAATTAGTCTGAAAAAATTGTTCGATAATTTTATTTAGGTATTTGAAAAGTTTCTATTCAGACGTTAATCAAAGATTTGAGTATGACGATGACTGTTGAAGATGTAAAAAATCAAGTCGACTGGGAGCTTTCATCGAAAACGCTGCCCTTTGAGATATAACAAAACAATGTGTGGTGAAATTGTTCCTCTTAGCAGTGATGTCAAAGATACGGCCCGCGACCAAAATCTATCAGGTGAGGATTTTAGACACCTGACAGTAATGAGCTTATCAAAAACGGGAGACCTCAGGTGTCTAAATCTTCAAGCTCAAGATAATTGACCCTTTTAATTTACCTTTATATTATATGAAAATTGATAAAAACTGAATAAATAAATATTTAAATTTAGTATGTTAGTTTTTAAATTAGTGTCTGGCCCGCTAACACACCCTAAATCTTATAAATGGCCCTTTAGAAGAATCAGTCTGACACCCCTGTATTACAGGTCTACAGAAAAGTCCGCGATGATAAATGTTTATCTTTTAAGGATAGCTTATTTATCCAATTTAATGTTTTTCGTGGATATCAATTTTGGTACGTAAGTCGACGAAAAAAACGGTGGCAATCTACAAATTCGAGCGAAGCCGGACCGGGCCACAAGAAAATTATAAAGAAGACATCTTTGCAAAATTGAACGAGCTTATAAAGAATCGAATGCTTCGCCCCAATTCGGTAGACGTCGGTCTCGAGCATAATGTACAAGGACATTTAAAAAATGAATGGCTAAAACGTTCAATGAATACAGATACCAGAGCCGAACATTTATAGCTGTGGCAACTTTGTGTTGTTGCTGCTGCTGTTACAGCTGCTTATTTTTTTATCCATTCTTCTTCTTCTTCCTGCTGCTTTCCATTACACAAATCGATGCATACTCATAAAAAGCCGGCCTATATTTTCATGATGTAAAATATACGAAGAATGGAATAAATTTGCTTTATCTTTTTTGAGTTATTTAGACATAGATTAAATGAACCACTCATAATCTGTGATCGAAAATTCTTAATTTAAAGTCGACAGAGGGACTGTTTTAAAAATTTTTCTTTATAAAAATAAATACCACTTACTGTCAGGGTCATCTGGACTTAGTGTCAATCGGATAGCTGATAATTACAAGAAATAATTTTTCTACCCACGCAATCTGCTTTAATAAGGTCATCCGACATTTCAGTCAGTATAGACTAGAGCAGGGGTGGCGAACATTTCTTCATCTACGTGTCAATTTTCTTCAAAAATTTCTTATGTAGCCATGACACGCCGACAAGCATAATTTCGATAATACACTGAGCGCCATTACACTTATTCGTATTTGTTATTTGGTGATAGTCAATTTTTTTCGCCATCTGGTATATTTTTAATTATCTTGATTTTGCACCTCAATCAATTCCTGCCCACTATAATCTGTCGCGTGCCATCTGTGGCACGCGTGTCATAAGTTCGCCACCCCTGGACTAGACTTTCCTAAATTTATGTTGTTAGAACCCCTAGCAGATTTTCAGAAGGTCGCAGAACCTATATCGTAACTGTATTTTACAGACCCCCTCCCAATTTTAAAATTACAAAAATAGTCGTAGCTAATTTAATATTTGACGGAAAAAAATATTTATATATTTTTATAGGCTATGTGCAACTAATCTGGTTGTTTAAAAAATGAGATTTCCAAAAAAAAAATTAATCAAAAGTAGTGCTTGGAAATTAAGAAAACATTAATATGCTTGAAGAGAGAAATTCCTTTGTTTATTATTAAACAATGAAGGAAGGTTTAGTTGAGGATCAGAAATAAGGTTTGCCAATGTTTCTTCTTATTATTAAACAATCAGTGAAATAATACAGATGATCTCTCTTATGATCGTAAAGCATTTTTTTTTATTTATAAGCAGTAAGCTTATAATATTATTGGATGTATATTTGATTCAAATTTTTATGAATATCTCATTTTTTTAACAAACTGGAGTTTTAAGAATAATGTATTTTTTCCGTTAAACACATAATAAAAAAGTGTTTCCCATTGACAACCCGATCCGAAGACACAATGTATATATATTATTTGATACTATTGACGCGTATAATATCCAAGTTAAGTAATTAGTATAATAATTAAATGTAATAATATAAGTTTAAATGTTTTAGAGCAGTCGTCAAGAAGCATCTATCCTTATGTGAGCGTTTCAAAATCCGGTTTCTTCCCAAAAACACATTAAACATGTACTTACAGATAAAACAATTTAATGTAACAATGCATTATTATTAATACTAATTATATAAAATTGTACCCCGACATCTGTGTGTGATAACATTTTATTGAGAATTTTTTTTAATTGAAGTGTTTATTTTAAAAAATAAGTTCAAAAACTAAAACCCGACTACTATGAAACAAGAAAATATTCTCATCTGAGTATAGCCGTGGTCATATGCTACCCCTAACAAAACATGACATTTTAACAGTAGTAAGCGATCATAACCTCTAGGACAAAGTGCATCACGCTATATATATCTATAGAGGGGCCTCATATATATGAGATGACTACGACCACGGATATCCTCAGATGTGAATATTTTCTTGTTTCATAATTTTCAGTAGTCAGGTTTTAGTTTTTGAATTTATTTTTTAAGTAATTTTTTTTACTTACTTTTTATTTGTTTTCAATTTTTCTCACCCCTGGGACTAAAATTCAAAAATAAATGTAGCCTATGTTACTCGGGCCATAATAACGAATCGATTGAATCTTATTTATCAGAATCGGATGAATAGTTTAGGCGCTACGGTGGAACATCCGTAAATACAAACATACATAGACTGCTAAACTCATAACCCTTCCTTTTGGCTTCGCCGCAGTCGGGTAAAAAGTAGTTCTACAAACAGTACAAACTGAATCCACTCGACTAATTTTTTAATGGATCTTTAACCCAGCGGGAGTGTGATGACAAAATGGTACAAAGAGTATGTGGCAGGGTATGACACCCGTGTACAAAATTGATTCTAAAACTTATTTACCAACAAATAGATAGCAATAAAGTAAATGTGTTTTTTATAATAGGAATTATGATAATTTAATTTTAATGAAACACCTGTGGCAGTTTAATACTTTTTATATTATAATAATAAAAACAAATTTACTTTACTTTTCAAACAAAAATACAGACTCTTTCAAAAAAGCTATAAAGGAAATAAAAAAAAGTCTTCATGAACAAAACAAACTACAAAACTTCATAGAACATGAAATCAAGAACTATATAAACTTAAAAAAACTTTATATAAATCTTAGGAACATCTTAGGAACTTAAGGAGGTTGAGCCGTTTTACGAAGATAATGAAAAAAATCTGAAATAAAGTTTTTTTAATAGATTTTTTTATGACAAAATTTTCTGTAAAAAATCCAAAATCATTAGGAGATTTATAAAGTTTAAAATTAAAAAAAACTTTTACAGTAGTCTTATGGAAAATATGTCAAGCTAGCATGCAAACTGTTCTTTTTAATTTTTTGCAAATAACCAAATAATGTCAGCAGTTCCAAAAACTATCTATGTAAAGCATCGATGTCTTACGCATATTTTAATATTTTTTCCAATTTAATTAGGAGACTTTTAATCAATAAAAAAAATTATTAAACACTTTTCGATTATGGACTTTTATTCTTGACAGATTTAACAATTTTAACTGAATTTTCAACTTTTTAATGATTTAATTTTAATTTTTATTCCTTCTAATTTCTTTTTTCAATTATTTACTGCAAAAAATATGTAAAATACAGATATTTACATAAATGTATTTTTTTTAACCTAACTTTGTACAAAAAATACAAAAGTTAGTCCATTAAGTATAAAGTACTGAAATAATTAATTAATATTAAAAAAAATATTTATTTATGCCTTTATGACAACAATTTATTGGTATCATCGACTTATAAACTATAAAAGTTCCCATTTAGAATTCGACTTACTTTTGATTGGGACTGTAACGGATCAACCTCCTTAATTCCTTTAATTCTAGCTACTCAAAACAACAAAACTTTTGAAAAACTGAATAAAAAACACAGGCATAAAAGTAACAGGGTTTTTATGTCACACCCGACCACACTCTCACTGGGTTAATATTTTCGTGGTGACTTATTGTCAGGTAAAATAATCTCCAAAAACAAATAATCAATCTCGTACAAGAAATTCATAACCACTGGCGTATAAATAATACGGACTTCCTTATAACAGGTAATGTTAGGAGGATCACGATTCTGATTATCGCCACGTTTACGCGTATTAACTGTATGTGTTTAAATAATGAAAGCTTTTGGGTAAGACTATGTCTTTGTGTGCTCGTGGAACATTTATACACCAAAACTTACCACTTTGCACTACTTAACAAGTTCTATACTCAACTAACATAACATTGAGACCCTTAAAAGCTCGGTTCATTCTCAAAGCTCTGCTTTTCTTGCACTATGTGCTGTGTACTTCCACGCCGGTTCGCATTAAAGCCTCATTATTAAGTGCACAGCGTCAAATCTGTGCGTTTTATGGAGATATTCAGACGACCCTGCCTAAAAATAATTAACTACTTTTTCAAGTTTGTTAATTAAATCGATTAATTCTTTGTAATTAGCTTTATTAAAGAAACATCTTTTTCGCATTTTGACAAGATAACGAATTCGGTCGGCTTTGAGTGGATGTGGTGGAGGACACAAAATACGGGTAGATATGGTGGAAGAGCCGAAACGTTATTTGAAGTGAAATATCTAATCTACGTACACGCAGGGGTCTATACTCAAAGGGAGCAACTTTAAACACACTTATGACCTAATGCCTAATCCTTCTTAGTGAGTTTCTAGGGAACATTGTAAAATGAATAAAAAAATTCCTGCCAATTGGGCGACAGGACCATTCCAACTTTAAAAATGTTGACATTTGAGTATATTAAAGAAAATAAAATTTCTGATATCGCGCTAGGTGACGCGGGTAATGGCTAGTATTCAATACGATATTAACTATTCGTTGCCATGTAACCATGGCAACGAATAGTTAATATCGTATTACGTATACATTACGTATACATAATATTATGTTCCACGTCATGTAAAAATTAATCAAAGAATGCTTAACTAGTTTGTTTCTGACAGATCCATACAACAAAAGAGCGGCTGATTATAAACTATAAAGTTTAGAAAAAAAATTAAACAAAACTTTCTTGGAAAAATAAATAGAATAATAAGTCGTTATGAAAAGTGTACCATTATTATATAAAAAACACCGTTTTAGCATGTATCTTTTCTGTGCATGCGCCGACTTTCCCCAAAAGCAATAGGGCTCTTCATATTTGCATACCAAACATCCTCCCAAAATTTGGTTTCACTCCGCTTATCCGTTTGACCTGTATCGTGTTCACAAACAGACTAACACACGCACAGAGTTTTTCCAAAAATATGTTTTTTAGATTCGGGGCACCTCAAAATAGAAAGATATTGTAAAATTTTTGAAAAGTGATGTTTGACCTAAACTAGTACCATTCCCCACTTTTGGGTTGGAATGGTAATAAACCTAATTATTATCTATTTATACAATATAAGGTAGGCTTTCCGTCAAAACCGACATTTATGCGAGCAGAACTTGGACACAACTCAATTCACGAATGGAAAGTCGCGTGCGAAAGCTAGTTTAAAATAATGCGATAGTTTATTTAGTTGTACTAACATTTAAAGCTTCAGTTGTTAAGAATCTATATTCTGTAATTTACAAAAAAGCAAGAGAACAAAATTCTTGTATTAGTAATTCAATTTGCCATGCAATCAGATTTATTGTAATTTAGGAAGACCGTAGCACTTTTTTTTGTAATTTATTAGAGTACATTTTTGCATACTTTATTTTTGGAACAAAAACATTATTTTTCATTAAAAATTTAGTTCGTTGATAATGCTGACACATTTAAACATTTAATCCGCAAAATTTTTAATGTATAAAATAGAAACGAATTTGGAATGAAAACTTATAAATCATTTAGTTACAACGTTTTCTGACAGTGGCGTATTCAGGAGTGTGAAAGGTTATTTTTACACGTTTATGTCGTTTTTTGGCTATACTGATCAGTCTACTTTAGTAGAAAAGCCTTGACCTGTAGACTTCTGTTGTAGGTACGTCGCGACAAAATTTTACAGATAAAGCTCATGCAATTTCAAAAACTTGTATATGTCCAATTTTACTAAGTTGAATATGTTGTTAAAAAAACAAGTTCAAAAACTAAAATCCAACTACTGAATGAAAAGTATGAAACAAGAAAATATTCTCATCTGAAGATAGCCATGGTCATATGCCACCTACCCTAACAAAACATTACATTTTAACAGTATAAGTAAGCAATCATAAAGTGTATGACGCTATACAATAAGAGGGGCCTCATATATATAAGATGGCATACGACCACGGTTATCCTCTGATGAGAATATTTTCTTGTTTTATACTTTTCAGTAGCCGGGTTTTAGTTTTTGAACTTATTTTTTATTTGTTTTCAATTTTCTCCCGTCTGGGACCAAAATTCAAAAACAAACTTGCCTATGTTATCCGGGCCATAATAACGAATCGATTGACGCCTTATTTATCAAAATCGGATGAACAGTTTTGGCGCTGCGGTGGAACATCCATAAATACAAACATACATAGATTGCTAAACTCATAACCCTTCCATTTGGATTTGCCGCAGTCGGGTAAAAATTACTGCCCGACCGTAACGAGTTTTTATAACTGAAACCGAAACCGAGGTTCGGTTTCTGTTTCAGTTTTGGCCTAAACCGAAACCTACTTCGAGGACAGTTCTAGTAAATATTTTTTAAGCTTTTGTTCATTTTAGCTGTTGCAACTAACGTATCTGTGTTCATAGAAGTAATTATTTAGTTGCTCTAAAAAAGTATCTATTCTATTTGATATACGATGAGGTTATGTGGGTATGTATTTACCTCAGGTAAGTGTTATTTAATTTAATTATTTCCACTCAATCAGGTAATGTACCTGATCAGTTGGAAATAATAAAAAAACCTATAAATCGATGAACGCACATCGCAACGTAAAACAAACAAACAAGTAAAAACGAACGACAGCGGAAAATTAGCACGAGCGCGAGGGGAAGCCGACAGTCACACTGACACTCTTCGCCGCCGCCCTCGAAACTCGCCGAAATCGAAAGTTCCGTCGGACACTATTAAAAATGTCTATCACAAATTCGTTTCTTTTTTTAGTAGGTATACCGTGTGACAAAACTATTAATTTAAAGTGTTAATAAAAATATGTAAATTTCCAAACTATTCTCCAAAAACGATCCTTCTGTTAGTCAGCGATAACACTCATATCTTTGACAATCATTGTAATATAACTTTAACCCAGATTTCAGTTAAACTGCATTAAAACTCTAAGGCACGCGCGTATATGAAAACTAAAATATTCTCATGCACAGATCCGAACTGACTATATTTTTAAAAATCCAAATATAATAATAATAATAATAATGCGTTTAACGTCCGTTTCTCGACTTTATGTCATAACAGACGCCATTCGCACCATTAATATTTTTTTTTCTATCACACTTCCCGTTATTTTCTACAATTTTTAAACTCCACCCAACTTAATTAATAGCAATGGGCGAATGAAGAAATTTTTAGGAAATTAGGATAAGGTAGGCAAATTTTGAGCATAGGAGTTTGTCAGTTAATCCGGCCATGGCCATGAATAAGGAACCATCTCGATATTTATCTGGAATTGTTGAGGTAAACCATGAAAAACCTCAACAAGATGGCCGGTACAGGAATTACCGTTTCTCGGTGAGAGGCAGTGGGAAAAACTCCTAGTTCGAACCCGGTACCTCCCGAATGCGAGTCTAGTACTCTCACCGCTACGTCATCCCGCTCGGTAAAAATTCAAACATATAAAAAACCACCGTCAATACTTAAAGTTATAGTCCATTAAAAATTGACAGCTTATCGAACAATGACGTGACGTCATTTGTCTGCATTCTATGTACAAGGAAAAAGAAAGGCTAAGAACGATAAACGGCAGTTATAAAGTTTATAACAATGACAGATACAGAGTTTCATAGATAAAGAGAGGCTGTATGTGCAATACAGCTAGGAATACACAGCAGAGGCATGATGACAGCTTTTGAAATCCCGTTCTATAATGCAGGTACACATCTAGTATTTGCGCAAAAAAAAACATTATTTCAGCAATAAATTACATTTTAACGCAAATTATTCCATTTTTATCTTTCTATTTTGAATTAAGCGCGAAAACGCTTGTAGGTGTCATGGCGTCCGCTTGTGACGTCACGCCTAAGTGACAACTGACATTAGATGTTGTATTTAGTTATGGGTGTAGAACTGTGGTGCAGAGGTAATTTCGTAGATAAATATGTAAATTTAGCTGCTAGTTAACTAACCTCAAAAATAACCTACGACATAAGTGTTATAAAATATCACAAATCCACGAATAAACAACAAATCAAGTAATTAAATTATGCAGAAGTGAATGATCGCAACAAAAATTCA
The DNA here is from genome assembly GCA_963575645.1 of Xanthostigma xanthostigma. Lineage (NCBI taxonomy): Eukaryota > Metazoa > Arthropoda > Insecta > Raphidioptera > Raphidiidae > Xanthostigma > Xanthostigma xanthostigma. Next base: position 16,010,629 of record OY754472.1, on the reverse strand, counting down.
AGCGACAAGGTGATTATTTAGTTCAAGTGTTTATCTTCTCTTTGATTTACATAGGCGTGATTTCATTCGGTTTTTCAGTTAAAATGGCCGATTGCAATATTTTATACTTTTATTTTATTAAAAATCTCATTAATCCCAATGTTTATATTAACACTGGGTCATTTTTTAGAATCCTTTCAACATATATTTTTCACTAAAACCATTTATTTTTTTATTATTTTATACTGTCTACATGCCTATTGCTGTCTTTTGACGGGTTCTGATTCGTTCAAATATCAGTTTTAACATACTTTTCCTTTTTAATAAATTAATTTATTTTATATACAGATTGTATCAAATCAAAACGGTCCATAGGACATTCTGTGTGTAAGACAGAGACGATATATAAAGATCTAAAGCAGTAAGTAAGAATGAGATAAATGATCGCTAATATAGTTACTGTGGTTACGTAAATAAATAATTACATACACTGTAAATCTTTTTACCAATTTATCAATTAAAACAACTACAAATAAATTTATTATGTTGGCGGTTGAATTATCACCATAAAACCATTTAATTATTTGGATCTTTTTCCGAAGAGTATAAATAGCCATTTTATCAATAATTTCACTAGTGAATACTGACATTTGATAAAATTGTGATTTTTACTGTAGAAAACAAAGACGATACTATCAGATTGTATAACCACAGTAACTATTAGCGATCATTTATCTCATTCTTACTTACTGCTTTAGTGCTTTATATAATATCGTCTTTGTCTTACACACAGAATGTTCTATGGACTGTTTTGATTTGATACAATCTGTATATATTTCAATATGTAATAATAGAATTTTATAATTATAATTCCAATTTCTTCAATCATTTTTATAAAAAAAAGAAATTATTTACATATCCAATTATAACTGACAAATATCAATAAATTTCAACAAAATCGGTGGCCATTGACTCGTAAGATATAAGTAATAATTACTGCAAGTACGGATTTCTCAGTGATTCAAACGAAGTTGGGACCTATTGACCGTTTTAAGCTATTGCATAGCTTTTATCGCGGGCTTTGAGCGCGGCGACCGAATCAAGAAATTCCGTAACGAAAAAACCTAACACCCCCCACTCCGACCGGCACAGCGGTGCGGCGTTGAAAGCCGTGCATCGTCTAGCGTCGTTTCAGTTCGGCAGACTTCGGCACGGTGTTTGTGTGCGTGCGACTAGACGTATGGTTGCTGATTCTATCTTTATTTGTGTATAAAGTGTTTTAAATATGAATAAACAAAGTGCATTTATTAATGAAGAAAGTGATTAAAAAAATAGTGAAAGAAAATGAGTGAGTACTCTATATACATACATTTTATTATTACCTCAAATGAAGTATTTTTTTTTTTGAATTTTTTTTGAATTTATATATAATACTGCTATAAAAATAACCTAAATTATTTAGGTTATGTGCAGAGAAAGTATATATGATATTATATCTAAATAAATGTTTTAATATCGTTCTTTTTGTTCAAATTTTTTGAATGAATAATTGTTTTGGTGTGTAATTACACTATTTATACCTTATTATTTATACCTAGCTATTTTCGTTTTATAGAGAAGAAAAACTTAAAGACCTAAAAAGAATATGCAATAGCTTTACCGCGGCAGTCCCCGAGTGCCACACGTATTTTTTTTTTTAATCTGGCAACACTGATTCGGATCTGTGCATAAAGTAGAAGTCAAACGAGCTATGAATACCGTTCCACGAATGTATCTAGACAAACTAGCTCTCGGTTTAAATTTGTTAGAAGTTATAATGACATTTATATTTTAATGTTGCAGTTTTGGTACTCCCTTTCCTGAAAACTGACATGTAGAATCTCGCTAATTAATGCAATTAAGTTGAAATGGTTCTTACAAAATACCTAGTTACATATAACATGTTCAGCGCACATTTTTTTATTGAAATTTACGTCGCTAAAATATTTTTACTGACAGAATATGTGCACGTTTTAAATAAAATTTCAAACATTTTCAGTTTTTTTTTTCAGTGGAATAACATACATGAAATGATGTTATGAGATTCAGCTTAATTTTAAAATGGCTCTTTTACTATGAAAACGGCATATTTTAGTTTAAAATCTGATCGATTAATTATTTCGTACTCTAAAGCTAGATTTTTATCAAAATGAAATTTAAAACGTGTGGATATAGCTATGTCTTTTTTATTTTGTGATTAGAGGGTGCAAGCGATTGTAGATCTTTGACAACTGAAGTAAGGTTAAAGAGTGTGTCGATTTCAGTTCAGTGGCTATTACAGAAAATAGAAAAGTAAGTGTGTACTCTTGAACTGTTTTTTGAAACCAGTTCATAGAAGCTATTTTCGAAAATATAATTTTTCCCGATTTCAACATATCGCCGTAATTTTGTTTGATTGGAATTTTTAAACATCATTCTTAAGGCTAATGCTATTTTTTGTACTATTCAAATCTTTGATTAAAGTTTGTTTAGAAACGTTAATGTATTGAATTTATATATTTTTTGTTAATAAGTATATTTGTCTGAAAAATTGGTCGATAATTTTATTTATTCAACACGCGTGAGTAATATATAATTTCGGGGCCATGCTAAATTCGGAAGAAATAATAAATTACTTCATGTTGACGCTTAGAGTGCTAATAATGAGCGGTACTGTACGATAATACATTTTCTGGACCAATAGGAACGCAGTAGCAAGCGGAAGCGTACAATAATGAATAATAACTGCATAGTTTCTGGACCAATAGGAACGCGGTAGCAATTTGTATATATGAAAACAGCATCCCAATTCAGCGAAAGTCAGGGCCATCTTGTGTGCATCGAGGGCGGTGGGTACGTCAATCAATGAAGTGATTTATTTTTTATCAGGGCCCCGATTACATATTACTCGTGCTAGTTGAATAAAATATTATGTGCGACCATTGATCGAAGGAGAATATTCCACTCGCGTGTTACCGCACTCGCTAAGCTCGTGCGGCAAATTTCACGCTCATAGAATCTTCTCCTTCTCTCACTTGTCACACAATATACTATTATTGAACTATTTATACTATGTTGATATCCATTGTTAGAAAATCTAAGTTAACAAACGCCTTAGAATGTGATCAATGATTACATTTTATAATTTCGCAGGAACAGTCTAATGTCGTTGACAAACATTTCATTGAACGTTAATGCTGATTTACTTAGAAAAAAACCGTTTTTTAAGCTTGATCGAAATGTTTATGAAAACATTGTTTCGAAGGGCAAAAAGTGTCAAAATATACATTAAATAAACAAATACATAAAGTAAAAATAATTCGTTAAATCGATTAATTATTTCTTGAACATGTTGATTTAGAATTCTGCAAATCTTTTCCTATAATAAGTGATCACAATATAAGGGCACTGCCAAATAATTTTTTTGAAATTTAGTAATTTTACACAATGACTGTCATTTAAGAAATATAGGTAGAACACATTAAAATACACTACATTTTAACAAAACTTCATCCTTAAAATAACATATAAAGAAGAAAAATGTAAGAAGAAATAATCTTGTTTACAAATTTCATCGTAAATAAATTTAAATCAAGTGATCGCTCTTATAGGTTTTTCACAATATTATTGGTTCAAAAGAGAAAAAAAATAACGAAAGAAATGAAAGATGACAATAATGTGATTTTTATTGGTCGTTTCAGAGTCCATTTGATATGAAAGTGAACACTTTATATTCGGGCTATTTCTATTGACAATGGTAAAAAAATATGTAGGAAAAATAGAAAATTCATGTATTTGTTTTTTTCGACAAGGCACTAACTTCCTACAATTTTAATCATTTTAGTAAAAAAAATTACCTTAATTGTTTGGAATGTTTGTGTTGCTCCATTGGATTTCAAAATGTGTCAGGTGACCGATTAGAAACCTGAAAAAAAACAACAATATTTTAGAAAGATTTATATACCTACCAACATTATAAATAATAAAATAACAAAACATTTTCTATAAAGCATCTATTTAGGGAGCTGAAGCGCAAAAAATCATGTCGTCCCAACTTTCTTCCACCTATTACATAAGCTATTTAAATAATTTAGAGCATTTTTTATATATGATATATCTATAGGCGAAATCTTGACTCATTTTAAGATAAGGGGAATGAAAAATGTCAAAGATGGTAAAATGGTTAAAATTTAAAAAAAAATTCTGCCGCTTTGTTTTTGGGTTTTGTTAGAGTCAAGTGATCGGGAAATACCAGCGGTAGAAATTTTTCACCAACTATTCACCACTATTTATGAACATAAATCCACTGTATAGACGACCGTACAAAAATATAGTTCAGTGGGTTCGTATATTTTTTCGGTAAAACCGAGTAAACATGAAGAGTTGTGTAACAAAAGATGAGTGACAATAATATCAATAATATGAATCAATACTTAGAGGTTTAAAATAGATTTTTTTCACCAGAAAATCCTTTAAAGAAAAACACAAGTGTTTTACGTATTTTAGATAAGAACTTTTTTTTGTCTTTTTCAACGAATTTGATTTTAACTGTGCAATCAGAAAACAAACGAAGATTCCATTATAAGAAAATAAAATTCAGAAGTGACATAAATATTTTTATAGCGTTCATTAAGGATTTTTATTCATAAAAAAGGGACGTTAAAAATCACCTTCTTTTAATACACAAGAAACGTTTCCCAAAGAGAAATTTATAGAATGGGAAGTCATAAATATTTTTTCTGTAAGCACTCACAATGCACATATCAGGAGTTTTACTTTTCTTCATTTTCAGTCTTTTTCTTTCCCTACAACTGCAAACTTTTATTGACATTCATATTTTCAAAGTAGACAGACCAATTATAAGAATTTGCATATCCAATTTGTGTTCTCTTACTTGCATGAAAATACAGTCTTATATATTCACCTATAGGCACGACAAAAATACATACCGGAAAAAAAGTCAGAAATATCTTTCAAAATAGTATTGTTGCGCGCTCCCTGTTGGGACGACTATGCTTTCTGTGGAATATTCTAACAACAACAACAATAGAAAGCAGGTAGTCAAAACCCGACCTTCATAAAGTTACCTGAAGAAGTCGATACATGGAAAGGAAGGATCTCGGTGCTTCTAGAACATTCGACAAGGCGGGAGACAGAGCTATAAAATGCGAGCGGAGTGGTTGGAAAGTCAGTCAGTCAGTCAGTCAGTTGGTTAGTTGCAGCGTACGTGCAGTGGATTACAGAAAACTGTGAAATAAATTGTTCAGTGTCGGTACAGCAAGACCAAGGTAGCTGCTAAAATAAAAGATAAATGAGCTGTGTAAACCATTGAGTGCAATTATATAAATCTGGTTCTACATAAATAGCTTCGGTGTTGTAAATAATCGTGTGAATATAGTTAATAGGCAAGTGCGAATAAGTGTGTTTGTGTGTTGTAAATATTTTGTATACAAAATTAGGACTCTATACTCTTCAGTACTGGTTCTTCTATTTTATTATTTAGAACAATTAGTTTTGTTTCTGTTAACGTTATTATTACTGTTTGTTAAACAAGTACGCTTTCTGTCTATCCGTGCTGGACCGATCTAATGTGCCAGTGATGTGTTATTTTCATTAATTATTTGGCATTCAAAATATATTAATTTAGCACAGAAAGCGACTAATTTATTCCGTTGACTTTCTGTTAATAACTAAAATAAAATTTTTGATACATAATTGCGTAAAAATTTGCACAATTCAAGGTATTTAATGAAATATTATTAAGCCTAGTACACATTAAAAAATATATGATTGCCGTTAGACGTGGCATTGTCGGCATTAACGGAAACTTAATTTTATTTATTGAAGTAAAACTTGTTTAGCCGCGATGAAAATAATTTTGTTCAACAGCATAACTCGACTGGCAGGTGTTAAGGGGAAACTTAATCGACAACCCCCTTTATTACACGCAGTTTTTTTACATTACGCAAGCGAAGCCAGGCACAATAAACAGCATATCGTCGTTGGTTCTGTAATACTTTTTATGTGCAAAAAGTATATATTTGCAGGAAAGGCCAAAAAGTGGTTATTTCAATAATGGATAATAGTAGTGCATATAGCCTTTGATGCTGAGCACTTATATATTTAAAAAAAAAATAAATAAAAAAATATGATGGATAATAAGAAACTAGCAATTTCAGAGGTATATTTCTAATCCATATTTAGCTTCACTATACATGTTTAATTGAGACGAAGTATTTTCTTAAAACATATTTAACGTTAATTTTGGATTTATTGGCACATGGGAAGAATTATTTGATTAGGAGTTTTAAAATATAATAAATTAAAGTATTCTAATTCAGTTTTTGCACACAGGAGGTATTACTAGTGTATAGAGCACCATTTCCTGAATCTTTTCATCTAAAAAACGTAAAATGTGCCAACTATGCACATAAGAACTATTACAGAACCATCGACGATATATTATAATAATTAAGAAGTTATGACGAAACAGACAAACAAACACACAGAAATAAATGTACATTTCAATTGTGATTTAATTACCTAATGTTTATTGTTAGAGTGTTACAATTTGAAGTCGGCGTTATTTATGACTTTCATCAAATTTCCTTTAGATAACAGATAATGTAAATAATTAGAGGTGCAGATGGTGGAAATTTTTGTCAGTGTTAAAGATCTTACGTTTATTACAAAGGAACAGTTAAACCACAAAGAAGCGTATTGTTTTAATCAAAGGCAGGAAATAATGGAATCAAATTGTAATCAAGAAACCTGTTTCTCGACTATACTAAAACACCGAAAGCGTGAATATTTTCTGCACAAATATATATTTAATTATCTTTTGATCAAACAAAGAAAGGATAATAAAATATAGTCATAAAGGAGGCTGCAAAAAATTAATTGAAATAATGAGTTTCCTATATTAGTTATAATTATCATTGCCACAAACACAATAGCGTTTATTTAATTTCAATACGTTAATTATTGTAATTTACCCTGATTTTTTACTCGGCATTTGGCAGAACATAATAATTAACAAAAATAATAATACACTAGAAAATTCTGTAATCGGCAATCGCTTCGGACAAACAACCCATCTTCAGGAGTACAGATATAATATACTAACAGTCCATCTTCGGAGTACATACACATACTGTGTGTACTCCCGAAGAAGGACTAATTGTCCGAAACGATCGTCGAGAGAAAAAATATTTTGTAGAATTTTCAAGCGTTTTATTATTTTTGTTACGTTAATTATTTGAGGAGTTACCAATTTCTAAATTTGAATACTTGTTTACGTCATTAAAGTCAAAGCGAGTTCACTGCAAATATTTATATACTCTATATAACCAGGTCGCCTATGTTCCCTGTACACTAATTGTTAAAATTTTAAGACATTTTAAATCGTCATAGCTTCTAAACCAGAGGCGGGCAAATCTTTTAATCGCAGGGCCACATTGCTGATGAAAATATGACCGAGGGCCAAAAATTCGGAGACCAAAAAGAGTCTTATTTCCTTAACAAAAATTATGGAGAGCAAAAAAAAAAGGTCTTTGCTATTTTTTTATGCACCAACTTATATTGACAAATTATTTTCGCTCTTATATTTTTTAAATGCTTCCCTGGCCGGACAAAAGTCTACTGCGGGCCGGATCCGGCCCGCGGGCCGCCATTTGTCCAGGCCTGTTCTAAACTAATCAAAATACGAATTTGCGCTTAGGCGTAATCGATTCAGCGTAATTTTTTGTATAAGTCAGGTCAATATTAAGAATATCTGATGTATTTATATATTATAGTGTTTTTTACATTTTTTATTTTGATAGATATAATTTTTTTGGTGCCGGACATTTATATCTGGAGAAATTGATGGAGTCGGCTTTGCATTTAGTTTGAGTTATCACAAATGAGAGGTGGATCCATCAAAGGCCGTCGTATTTGTTAAATTTGTTTTTAAAAAAAGAGTCTTTTTAAATGTTAGATATAAAAAAAAAAACAGTGACATTATTTAAATGGAACGGAACTCATATCAATGATAAAAAGTTTTAGTCCGATTATGAACTGTAACCGAAACAATTTATAAAAATGAGTTGAAGCGAAGTGATCGTTAATTTGTGAGTAGAATGAAAGAGGCAGAAATGAACTAACGAACTAGCGGAAGAGAACAGCTGCGTGTTAGTTCACTCATAAGAGCACCCTTCCGAACTATTTAGTTGGCGAACTGCGCAATAGTAATGTGTCGCTCATAATGAACGGCTCCTTTCTCAGAGCGCCATTGCTCTGTGCTGAGCTGTTCTAATTGTTGCATTCACACATTTACAGAGTGCACACAGCACAGGCTACAGAGGCACTAGTGAATTTTGCACGTACGAAGTTATCTTTGCTGAGTCATTTACTGTTGAATGACACACTGTAAGTGTAATAGCACTAAGCTTACAGTGACCTAAACCATTCACATTGACGGCGTTGGCAAAGATATAATATTGTAACAATAAACGTTAATATTGTTCAGCTTTTATTATACTTTATAGTTTATCCGAAATGCAAATAATATAAGATCAGAATCATATTAAAATGAGCTCAGAGCTGAGTGTGTGTATTGTGCTGTGCAATGCTACGTAACTCCTGAGCATGTATGATGACAGTTCACACCTCTGCAGTCTGCACTCTTGTGTATTGTGTACTGTCTAGTATCGCTCCTTTGAACGACTCGCTTTGAGCGACTCTTTTTAGTTCCCAATAAATAGTCATGTGGACCCATCACTACTGCACAATTCTACTGACTTTAAAGTTGTTTTGAACATTTAGTATATGAAAACTGTACAACTTCGACACATTGCAATGTAACCAAACACAAAGTTAATAAACAAATATGTACACAAAACAATTCATAAACATACATGTAATTATTGTCATAGGACGTAAGGTAAATTAAAGGTGGTAACACTAAAGTTACGTAAGCAAACTATAATATAGCTCTATTTACATTGTTATATGTGTTGTTGCTGTGTTGGCACAATGAATGTTTAGAAATGAATTGTGTTTTTAGTTCAGTGTATTGTTGCAATGAACCAAAAACAACTCGCATTCATTGTGTACACACTAAAACCGTTTTATTAAAATATATATTATATTTAGTGTCCGACCGAAGGTTGATTTCTAGCCGAAACCGAAGCCGATTAATCGGCTATCGCTACAACCTTCGACCGAAGCCTCAGCCGAAGACTTAAAAACCCTAAGAAAGTCAGTTTAAATACAAGCTACAATTAATAACCTAGCAGAGAACAAGAAAAATAGTCCCTGTTCTAATTTTAAAATGTATCTTGTGAGCTAGCAGGCGAGCCCGCAGTGAAGTCATTTCAAGCAACGTATCCAGCCTACCGGCCAGCAGAAGTTCCAATAGTGTTTCTAGCCTCGTGTGCAGCGGCCTTAAAAATTTACTAATAATTTTTTGTCACTCTCTAACAAATCTAATAACACATAAGTTAAACAGCGCTGATCTTTTTAACACTAACCATACAGAATAGCACCATTAGTTTGTTTCCATTTCTGACTGTATCAGAAGTAGAACTTTAAGGAACAGTTTTTTTTTTCATTTTATTGTAAAGATTTTGTTATATTGGAAATTTTGAAAAATGAATTCAATATTATGTCTTTCATACAGTTTATTGAATCTTTTTGAATGCAAGTGTATTTCTTAATAATAAATCGTAGCTTGCCTTGAGGCATTCCATATCATCGTACAAGGAAAACATGACAACGAGACAAAAGAAAGAAACTCAATAAACTCCTCCTTTCATTCCTTTCACTTAAATAACTTCGATGTACAGAGTGTTACGCGAGACTTATAGACAAGCTTATATATCGAAAATTACAACGTTTACGAAAAAATGTTCCGAACACAAGTTATTCGGTTTCATCTACTCTACAATTGAATAAGCCGTGAGGTGGGTTGTTTATTAGGACTCTATAAGTGTGTCTCCTATAAGGTCTACAAGTTCAACGTTGTATGATAAAAATTTAATATTAAATATGTAGGTATTTAACATATTAGACCCGAGAAATATTTAAATGAAAAATCTGAAATACACTTTTTTGCAGCTTCTTTGTTTAAACAGAAAACGGCTGAATTGAATTTGACTAAATTTCTTTTGGATGATACTGATGTTAACAAGCTTCGATTGGCAAACCAAAAAAATAATTTTGTATTCGCGAGATTTCATGTAAAATCTACCTTATTTACAATATTTTTATTTTAACAAAGAAAAAAAACAGCTGGACTGATTTTTATAAAATCTCTTCTGAATCATTTTGACGTAAATGTGTTTCGATTGACATCACAACGAAGTAGATATCATTTTTTATTCGCGAGGTTTCGTGTAAAATCCACTTTTTGCAGTCTTTTTGATCAAACAAAAAAAAAAGACTACCTAGGCCGACTTCGACAAAATTTCTTTCGAATCAAAATGACAATAAAAAGCTTCGATATATATTTTTATTTGCGACATATATTGTGTAAATACTATTTTTTGGAGTATAGACTAGATTTTGAAAAAAAAAATCTTTCAGATCAAAATACTGTTTCCTGATTGGCCAACCAAGAACGGAAAACAGTACCGGTTCTAAAGGCCGATGCACACGAGGCTACAAACGCTGCTGGGGCTTCTGCTGGCCGGCAGGCTGGCTACGAGGCTTAAAATAATGTCACTGCGGGATCGCCTGCTAGCTCACAAGATAGATTTTAAAATTAGAACAGGTGCTATTTTTCGTTCTAAGTCCTCTGCGTGATCCGAGCAACAACCAATCAGGAAACAGTATTTTGTCACGTGGACGACTTGAACAAACGCCCACAAACAAACAATGTGGCTGTGCCATAGTGTGTGCTCTGTTCAGAGACATTAGACGTTCATTTTTGTTACTATTCTATCACTGCGCGTGCACAGAACCTGCCTAGAAAGCAAGCTTGAAAAGATGTCTCGTGTAGAGCGAGCACATAAAACCAATCAAGAAAACCAGTGCTAGAAAACTAGTATCAAATCTAGCAAGGAATCTAGCGGCAAATTCAGCATAGTTTGCAGCGGTCTTAATTTTGAAATTCATCTTGTGACCACGCACGCGAGCCAACAGTGACGTCATTTCTATCTTCGCAGGCAGCGCGTCAGCCAGAACAAGTCCCAGCAGTGATTCCAGCTTCAAAACCAGCCTCGTTTGCGGTGACCTTCAACTGATCGCTGACCTATTAGACTTACGTTCACGTGTTTCTATTAGGGAAAATACTGTTTAAGCTATCCATGGGAGAGTATGGTCGAAGGTGAGAAGTATTTGGAGTGAAAATCATTGTTCATAAAGTAGTTAAATAGCGCTATTCTATATGAGCAATGATAAAAGCAACATTGACTATAATTAACAATCTTCTTAACAGCGCTGTTAAATGTCTGTCCCACTCTAATTTCTGTGATGTTAAATTTATTAGAAAGTGACAAAAGAGTAACTGTACTGTAAATTCATACACTGACCATACAGAATAGCCCACATAAATTATAGTGCAAAGGATCATATACTTCCCGTTTGTATATTATAAAACCTGAAAAGCCTATAAAGATTGGCACGGGGGCGTGTTCTGTTCAGAAAGCGTTTGTGAAATGTTTATTGAGTAAGCACCAATTAGTTTTAATTACCATTGTGTCTTACTTTCAGCTTTATTATGATCAACATTTACATTCAGAGTTTCAACCATCCGTGTTTCCCTCGTTATGTTCCCCTGTTCTACCGTATCTATCTTCATTATTTATAGAAACAGGGTGCTAGTGTGAAAATGAAAATATTGTAACAAAACTGTTTTTGTGGCATTAAACAGATTTTTAATAATCATGATCACTCAATTGTATATTATAGAATTAAACAGATTTATTTCTTAAAGTAAGTGTCAGTTCTAACAATAAATTAAATACAATTATTGCAACTACTCCATATTACTCCAATAATTTATTATCTGTATTAATATATATAAAGCTGAAGAGTTTGTTTGCTTGTTTGTTTGGTTAAACGCGCTAACTACTGGTTCGAATTGAAAAAAAAATTTTTTTGTTGGATAGCCCATTTATCGAGGAAGGCTATAGGCTATATAATCAATGAAAAATGTTGTAAAATGTACCTCAAAATTAGCGTCTATTCAGGTGAAATGCTCTAACTAAATATTCCAATATTAACGTTGTACGTTCACAAGCCCGGCTAGCTCAGTCAGTAGAGCATGCGACTTTTAATATCAGTGTCGTGGGTTCGAGCCCTACGTTGGGCGAATTTATTTATTTTTTATTTTCTACATTTTTTGAAACTGAAATATCGTTTTCACACTACTGTATGTCCAAACAATGATTAGTACGAATAAAACGAATACCTACCGCAATCTAATTTTATTTTCAATTACTTTTTTATATGTAACTTTTAAAAGTCCATCCAAATTACACCGTGCCACGATATACAGGGTGAGTCAGACCACCCGTATCAGTCGTTTTTTTCGAAAACGGTTAGTCGTAGAGAGTTGTCTCAAAAATCTGTATTATAAAAGCCCTAATGAAGAATTGAATGGTGATATTTTTTCCTCCTGGAAAGGTCGGCTTCCCTGTTAGTTTGCTCCGGAATGTTCAGAACTCCGGAATGTTAAATGGCACGATAGGTCGAAAGTGGTATTGTTGAAAAGATCTTTAAAAAATAAGCAAGTTTTGTAGGACATTTTTTTTTGTTACTGCCACCCCTGTTAAGTAATATCTGTTTGAAATTATGAAATTAACATATTAGAATAACAAAAAGTCGGCATTTAAAATCTAGTTACCTAATTAAACAATGTCACAATAAGTTTTCAATAATTGCAATTGTTTTTTTTTTGTCGGAAAATACTTCCAGGTACTCATAACATATCTAGAAGAGCTCTGCAGTGTTTAGAAGTAAATTGAAGACAGTTTGAACATTTGTGACATTGTTTAATTAGGTAACTAGATTTTAAATGCCAACTTTTAAAATGAGTTTGTTTTTCTTACATGTTAATTTAATAATTTCAAACGAATATTACTTAACAGGGGCGGCAGTAACAAAAAAAAATGTCCTACAAAACTTGCTTATTTTTTAAAGATCTTTTCAACAATACCACTTTCGACCTATCGTTCCATTTAACATTTAGGAGTTCTGAACACTCCGGAGCAAACTAACAGGGAAGCCGACCTTTCCGGGGGGAAAAAATATCACCATTCGATTCTTCATTAGGGCTTTTATAATACAGATTTTTGACACAACTCTCTACGACTAACCGTTTTCGAAAAAAACGACTGATACGGGTGGTCTGACTCAGCCTGTATGTATACCTACTAATTTATTTGTTTAAAAAGTACTAATTATGTCGTTTATAATGTTTATATCTATGTACTAGGTACCAGTTTCTTTATAAGTAAGAGCCTCATTGTAAAAACGATTTCCCTTTGTTTTTTAGAAAGAGAAAACAGTATTTTCTTGAAGTAAAATATTATATAAATTGAACATATTATAGGTATGCTAAATTTTATTAATATATATACTCATAAAGTTTCAGAAATTCAAAATAAAATTAAACACAATATAGTATAGTACCGATTATCTGAGTGTTAAGTTGATATGGTAAAAATATACCTAAAATCAAGTCCACTTAGACCAAACTCGTTTATGCTTATTGTAACTTTGATAGTCTAGCACATAGTTTCTCAGCCTTTTTACATCCGCGGACCACCAAAAAATCCAAAAATGTTTTGCGGACCATCAACATTGGAATAAAATAATAAATATTTATATAATTGATTTATTATTCAAAACAATAAATTTTTCAACACCGTATGCTGATATAACTATTTTTAGGTATATTAAAACAGACAGTAACAAAAAAATATAGTTTAAAAATCCGTAAAATACAACATCCGAAAAATCTTCGTGAAGCACTCAAAAATCTCCGCGGCCACAGTGGTCAGAGGACCACCGAATGAGAAACTATGGTCTAGCAGACGAACAGATATGGCGGATTAAGTCTTAGAGAGCATATCGTAGCAATCTATAATGCTCCTATAAATATTTGAGTTGTAGGTATTATACTGCCGTAAAAAGGCAAAAGGCAGTAAGTGACCAACTCATGAATTTGAGTAAATCAAGATTTACTAAAAATGTACCTATTAGGCTATTACCGTCCAGAATTTTAGATTATGGAAACCAAAACATGGGGGAAACATTTTTTAAAGACAATAAAATTATTGCTGCAGCACTTACTGCTGTCGTTGGTTTCAGTATGAACTCATTTTTCAACAAATGTCATTTACTGCCCTTTGCCTTTTTAGGGCAGTATATTGTAAGCAACAAATATTTCTTAAGGTTCTTTCCATACGACCATTACATCAGATAATTTCAAACTTACCCTGGTTTTATCAGAAAACAAAACATGCTAAAAATATAGAAGGCCAAGTGGTGCGTTAATTTTGACCAGGATTTTACATTAAAAATGGTTACCGGGCAAGTTTCATTAATTTTCTGTATCATCTATGCGACTCGCTGTCAGTTCCGTTCCTACCGGATAATGGAAACCCTACCGTATACTTAAAATTTAAACTTTCCACTTACATTTTAAAACAAATATCTTCCATTTCATAGGCGTCACTAAATTTGTATCACTAATTATATAATTTCCTACCAAACTTAGCATCGCTTCTTACAATAAAATTATTGTTTTATTATTATTACTGAAGCTATTAAAACTTTATTATTGTATTTAGTAATATTTGCTTATAACTTTCTTGAATATAATGTTAAAATTGTACATACAAATGCAGAATAAAACAAACTTTAAACAGAGCGTGTTCAAATACACTCAAAATATCTTTTACTACTTATAGATTAGTCTCTTTATTAGTAAATGAATTTAAAGGCAGACAGAGAGTAGTACTAAAAACAGGGTCTATCAGACCCTACAGAACAGGCGTCACAAATTGGAAACTCGCAATTCGCATCCGGACCGCAGCCAATTTTTACAAGTCTTGACGAAACAACGACAAAATGAAGAAATGATGCTACTTCTTTGTTCTTTTACATAGAATTCAAACATACCTAAATAAAATTTCTTAAAAATTTGCCTTTGTTAGTGAGAGAGAGAGAGAGAGAGAGATTGCAGATTATAAACTAGACGCTCGACACGTATGTGATTTTATGATAAAATTATACGGGATACAAGGCTGAATATAAAAACAATTTTTATTCACTAGAACATCATTTAATCGTCGACGTTTCGGCGGAAATTCATGCCTTGTTCAGGACCTTAAAAATGTCTAGTAAAAATGTAGAAGCCATGAATTTCTGCCGAAACGTTGACGATTAAATGATGTTCTAGTGAATAAAAATTGTATTTATATTTAGCCTTGTATCCCGTATAATTTTATTATACCATAATACCAAGGTGTCTTATTTTATTATGTGATTTTAGTAGTACCTAATAAAAATATAGATTTTAGTAAAGCAAAATACAATTTTATGACATTTTATTTCTGGAAAAGTAAAATAAAAATGTTTCTTTTAATAAGGTCGCTCTTTATTTACCAGGAATTCACTTTTTTGTTTTTATGGCGTAAAACAGTATCTAATATATATAAAAAAACCATGACTCACTAACTGACTGACTGATCTATCAACACACAGCTCTAACCACTAGACGGAATAGGCTGAAATTTGGCACACAGATAGTTATTATGACGTAGCTATCCGCTAAGAACAGATTTTTCAAGATTCATCCCCTAAAAGGGTGCAACGGGGTTTCAAAATTTGGATGGAGAAATCATATAAGATAGATCAATTGAAAAATGCGCAGGATTATTCCTGTCAACAAATAAATATAAACACGTGTTTCATGCTTTTTCAAAAACAACCCCTTCAGAGGGTTAAAAGAGGTAAATAGTCTAAAAATCAACATGAGCGTCATTTTCAAGGTTTGTCAGGACGTTTTCACGTGAATATCATCAATTTGGAAATTTATGAAAGGGGTCTACCTAGAAAAAGGAGTAACTATGCCAAATAATGGGAATGCATCCGTGTTTCGTCTCAATCGTGTGCGAAGTCGCGGGTGACGGCTAGTCATAAATAAACGGGGAAAAAACGTTCTTGAATTAGTGAATCTTGAATCACTATTAGACTATTCCGAGCTGCAAAAGTTCTGCAAGTTTTTAAAACAAATCTCCGTCAAAAATAGTTGGTGAAACCTATTATAAACAAGTACAACCAACACGTCGCGTCGGTCGCGATCTTATCAGCCGATTGCGGTATTGTTTTTGGTCGATCGTTAACGCACTAAAACTCATAACAAAACGTTAACGACCTAGAACTACAACGAACTGAAACAATGTAAGAGAAATAATACTGATAAATTATTCAGTTAATATACAAAATAATTATGCCAGGGTTATATTGTGTATTCACAAAATGCACTTACAGTATCATATCGCGATGCAACGCGACACTGTGCAATGACTAATTAGCAGTTCATGACGAGACAAAGTAACAATACAAACATTTTATTGTTTATAACACTGCTTCGGTTGTACCGACATTTCACGATAAGGCGAACCGAAATTAAATATACTATTGTATAATAAGAAGAAGATATGTTTTAATGTCAAAGAAAAAAAACACAACCCTGGTTTGTGTAGAATTTTCCTGTTTCGTTCCCTAAATCTTAGTCTTGATCTTAGGCTTTTTTCAGGAGTGGAATATAAAATGCTTGTACTCCAGAAAGTTTGAAGTCAGAAAAGTTAGAAAATAACTCCTTTGTGTTTTTTAATGTAATACACCTATATAATACTAACGGTCCGTCCTGGTTTCACCCGGGTGCGATAGATATAATTCTGCAAAATGTATTTCGTTTGCGGTTCGGCGTCTGAACTAATAGCTTTGAGCAAATTCTACCAGATTTGCTTCTGAAATAATAGCTTTGAATTCCCAAGAAAATTTAATACATTTACATTCCTGTAAATTACACTTTTTAGTAGATCGTCTGTCTTAAGAGTTCGACGTTCTACTGATCGCCTTGACTTCTCTAACAATGGTATATGAACAGGCTCTGAGATTTTTAGAAAATATAAAGATTTTGGAGTCAATTTACTTAACATTTAATACAAAATTCAGCGATTAAAACACAAAACATAATTACCATTCAAATTGCATCATGTGTTCCTAAAAACAACCATAAACATCAAGTTTGTATTTGGTAAGTTTGTGCAAGATAATATCTTAATAGCGGCTCCTGTAGACATCCAGGGATATTATGTAAGTTATATGTAAATTTATCTATCATTAGCTTTGTTTGAACGTGACCTGATTAAAATACTGGCTTCAAGTGAGCTTCAGAAAGCTTTCGAACTATAGATGTACAAATGCATCGTCTGAAAAGTTACTAGTTTAACGTGTATCGATATAAGCAAATTGGTTCTACAGTCCTGACGTTGAAAAGTTGTCCTATAAGGAGGAAATAATTAAAATATCCGTTATGACGTATGTTTTCAGTCGATTGTTGCATGAACAATAAATTTAACTTCATTATAAAGTTTTTCAATTTATAATTAAAAACTACTCAATTCAGATTATTCTAATTGGTGTATTTATATTGTCTTCATCGTTTTGAATTTAAATAAAACCTTGAATCCACAACTCAAATTAAAAATTTCTTTGTAATGGCTAAATAAAAATAGCATTATTATATATTTTTTTCATAAAAATTTATTCTAAACTTTATAGTTTCGGAAATATTTTGAAAATACAAAAAATCAGCTGTTTGTTCTGAAACTCTGTCAAAAATAAATTAGTTATAGGTAGCTCACAACCATACTTTGGCATTTTTACAGGACGTATTATGTAGGTAACCACGCAAACGATGACAAATATCATAATCTTTAATACTAGCCGTTACCCTTGTCACCGCAAATGTTAACAGAAATTTGATTTTCTTAATTGTAATAAAAATGTCAAATGTAAGTATTTTTAACCGACTTCAACAAAAAGGAGGAGGTTCTGTGTTCATCTGTATATATATATATATATTTTTTTTTTTATGTAGGTATGTTCACTGATTTCTCCGTCAATTATGGACCGATTTTCAAATTTTTTTTTTATTCGAAAGAGTGCACCTCAGAGGTGGTCCCATCGGAACCAAGTCAGGACCTGATGGTGGAATCCGGAGAAATCGAGGGAAACTCTCAAATTTCAAAGAAACGCATAATGTTTTTTATGTATGTTCACCGATTTTTAGTATTAGATTAACACTAAAAAAAGAAAAATAAAATATTTTTAACAAAAAAATTGAACCGACTTTACACTAAAAAGTAAAAAATAATTGCGTATTGAAATGTTTTGGAGTCGGTGTAGTTCTCGGAATAGATTTCATTTTGACTGAAACCGACTCCAAAACATTTCAATACGCAATTATTTTTTACTTTTTAGTGTGAAGTCGGTTCAATTTTTTTGTTAAAAATATTTTTACCATTCCAACATCATAAATAATGTGTAATGGTAATAACATAGGTTAAAATTCACTTTTCAAAAGTTTTACAATATTTTTTAGATTTGTGGTCTCCTGAATCTAAAACTCATTTTTGGAAAAAAGTCTGTGCATGTTTGTTTGTATACGCGACACAGATCAAACGAATGGGCGGATTGAAACCAAATTTGGAGAGGATGTTTGATATACAAATATGAAGAGTCCTATTGTTTTTGGAGAAAATCGGCACATGCGAAAAAGAGATACATGCTATAGCGTTGTTTTTTGTAAAACAATGATAGGTGTTTTTTTATAACGGTTTATTTTTCCATTTATTTTTACAAGAAAGTTTTGTAGCAAACATTTTTTTCTAAACTTTTAAGTTTCGAAAATATTTTGAAAATTAAAAAAAAGCTGTTTTTGTTCTGTAGACTTGTCAGAAAATAATTAATTAAGCATGATTTACTTAATTTCTACATGACGTGAACATATTGTGTATGGTTAACCATGCAAATGAATAGTAAACATCATAATATTTAATATTTGCCATTACCGCACGCGATTACAGAAATTTTATTTTTTTTATTATACCATTACTATACAGGGTGTCCCAGAAGTCACGCACTTCCTCGTAGGGATCGAAAGAGAAAATTATTCTGAAACGAAAAGTCATTAGCCATTTTTTAATCAGACGCATAGATAATTAATTATTAATTAATGAAAGTGACCAATCAGAAGCGATTTGATTTGTTTTCCGATTTTATTTGTTTTTCTCCCGACAGTCACTGGATGTTTTTTAATTAATTTTAATTAATTATTCAGAGACGACTGACAATGGAAGACAGTTATCCAAGATACGGGAGAAAAACAAATAAAATCGGAAAATAAATCAAATCGCTCTTGATTGGTCACTTTCATTAATTAATAATTAATTATCTATGCGTCTGATTAAAAAATGGCTAAGGACTTTTCGTCTCAGAATAATTTTCTCTTTCGATCCCTACGAGAAAGTGCGTGACTTCTGGGTATATATCAAATGTTGAAATGGTCCCGTCGGCCAATTGGCTGGAATTTTTTAAGTTGGAGTGGTCTTGTCGGCCAATTGGCTGGAATTTTTTTTATTGTATCTTTTCTTGTCAACTTATAAGAGACCATTCCCCAATGATCAAATAAATTAGTTATTCTCTCACTGCCGCACGTATAACGATACTCTACTGACTGCACCTAATGTGCGACCTATGTGAAGTTTGCAGATTATACAATATACAATTTTCATTACGTCCTTCAACAAACCTACACCAGTGTACTGCACTAGTCTGACTCGGGTGTAGTGCATAGTTACATTGTTCAGAGGACAAGGGTAGCAACGTGCTCAAGTTGAACTACAAGTGATACTGTATTTACAGAGAAGCCCCGTATAACACGATACTTTTACAACACGGTTACGTTCTACCAATGCTAGAGAATTTGTAGCGAAAATGCTCATAACGTGTACTAGGCCAGTTTTGCCAGTAGTGTGACGTTGTTGCCAAAATTACTTTCAAATTATACAAAAATACCTTTTTTTCTAGGGATGGAGGAAACATAATATTGTTACACATTTAATGGAAAAATGACTACACACAATGTAATTTCTATTATGAATGTCTCTTTCATACGAAGTAGAGAGCTAAGATTTGTTGAAACAATTTTTAAATGATGCTAAAATTTTGACAAAAATTGTGTTATAACTTTATAGTCATATTAGCGCTCCGTCCCGGTTTCACCCGGGTGCAAATATTACATTGCCCTTAACCCATCTACACAGCAGAACTATCATAGTGCATTGTTTTGATGTACCTCTAAAGATTTGGCCAGCGTTTGACATGTAAGCGTACGAAAACAGTTTTTTTTGACAAAACACCGTCATAGTTCAGCCATTTTGTACAAAATATTTACAAATTATATACAGAAACCTTCGTCGTTTATCGCTCTTTTTGTTAGTGAAAACCATACGAAAATCCGTTTGGTAGGTTTTGAGTTTATCGCGTTCAGACAGATAGATGTGGAGGAGGGGATTTGTTTTATATTTTGTAGAGATTTGGTAATACTACAACTACGGTATTTATAAAACACGGTTTTGCTATAACAAAATTGTCACACAATACGGTACTCATATAACGAGGATTCTCTCTTACGCTAGTACGATATTTTTTTATTTGTGCCGAGGAAGACCCTATACAATTATAATGCATGCCATTTTTTGAGATAGATTTCGCTGTCGACTCGCCTTTCTATAACACGATTTCTTACTACACGAACTTATATGGAAGTCTAACTGTGATGTTTTACGAGGGTTTACTGTATAGAGACTAACTACTGTACCGATGCGATACAATGTACGTAGCTGTTATCTACTGAAACTATGCCCCGATTCTTGTTTTCTATCACTAAATTGCTCTTCAAACATTCAGAACGTAATAATTTTGTTCAAAATAATTATTACTTCTATTGCATCAATTACAGTAAGTTATGGCTTCAAATCTTTCTTTGGAGTATATTTAAAGAAACCATAATATAAATATAATAAATATAATCCAAAGAAATGTTTTTTGTACAGATTAGTACTTAAGAATTTTGAATTTTCTATAGCTTAGAAATTATAGATTATGACTAATTTCTTAAAACGTACCATGCTTTCAAACATACAGGGTGAAAAGTATAATTATGTCATGCTCTAGAGGGTGGATAGAGATCGCGGAGACAAGCATTTTTAGTATAAGAACCCATGTCCGGAAATGCACCGTTACGGAGTTAGTGCGCCGGGTGTCGGGAAGACAAAGGTGATGGAAAACGAGCTCTGAAACGTTTGGCCTGTACAGTTACTGTAATAAATGTTAACAAAACATTAGAGTACACTGGCAGGCTACAAAACTAAACAATTACAACTTTGAAAAGAACGATACGGCGAAAAACGGTTGGTACAGTGCAGATCTTGTTGGAGAGTACAGTACATTTAAAGCAGGTGTTCGATGTGATTTCGATGCATGGGTTCTTATACTAAAAATGCTTGTCTCCGCGATCTCTATCCACCCTCTAGAACATGACATAATTATACTTTTCACCCTGTATATGTGTGGTCTAAAGCACACTCGTCTTTTTTTGTACTTATGCGATCACTTGGATAATTCTTAGCTATAGTTGGACCCGGAGATCCAGATAATTTCTTTTAATCTTCCGACCTGCAATTTAAAATTTTTTTTTTAGATTTCTTACATAAAAAGCATATAATCCCAATCTACAAATTCGAGCGTAGCTGAACTGGGCCGCCAGTAAAGATATATTTTTTATTTTCACTAGCAATCATTTTCTTGTAGCTGTAAATTTTATACTTAAAATTCAATTTAAACTTCAAACTGGAGATCGTATCGAATATTTTACCGGTCAATGAAAACTTGAAGTGTAATTGAAAGTTTAAGTATGCTGCTTATATGAGAAAATATAAGCAGGAAATGCATTCGAGAAAAGATAAATCTAATCGCAGTTATATGAATGGTCTACAAAGAAAATAAAAATGAACTTTGGTCTTTTTATTCAGACTCAACTATATAAACTTTCAATCAGTTTCATTCTACAAACTATATTATAATATATACTAAACATACAATAAAAGTTTGTATAATGAAAAATACGAGTCGCAGTCAGAATATATTTTAATATTTAACAAATAAAAATCGATTTATTTAAAACGAATATCAAATAATTTTGTGCGACAGTAAAATGATTCATTTCGCTCTAGTGCGTAAAGTAAAATCTTACCAATCCAACATTATTTTCCTAAAACGACCTGTCAGTTTAAATCTACAAGATGAGCAGAGATAGCATGGCGATACAAAACAGGCGTAGTTTGCGTTTTTTTTTTTTTAATTTAGTAAAGCCAGGTCGGCACACTAGGGCCATTCACAACTGAGTTCATAATTATGGTAACATCACTATCGAGTAGCATTAAGAGTCGGCCAGTAAGCTTCCCTGTCATTGCTAATTGTTGTCAGATATATTATTACGAAGTGAAAATTAGCTATTTTATAGGTGCAAACAATGTATTATGTATAACAAATGCAATGCTTTTATGGCTCGTGTGATTGTTGAAATTCACGTATGCTCGTTTTTTGCATCTTATCACAACGCGCACATAAAATGTTGCATTTCAATCTAGATACATAAATTACTGCTACAAAACGGTGACTAATTAAATGGATTTTAAAAGTATAAATGAAATTTGTAATAGTGCACATCACTGAACTAATAGTCAATATAATTCAATTTGTTTATAAATACTGTAACAAAACTGTTCGAGTCCGTAGTGGAAATAATTTATTTACAATAATTAATGTTTAACAAAACAGTTAAACACAAAACGAAAGCGTACTTCTTTAAGAAACAGTAATAATAACGTTAACAGAAACAAAACTAATAGTTCTAAATAATAAAATAGAAAACTAAGTTACAGAAGAATATAAAAGAATATAAAAATTATGCACACAAAATATTTACAACACACAAACTCAAGTTTATCTAGTACACTTATTCGCACTTGTCTATTAACTATATTCACACGATTATTTACAACACAGAAAGCTATTTATGTAGAACCAGATTTATATAATTGCACTCAATGGTTTACACAGCTCATTTATCTTCTCTCTTAGCAGCTACTTGGGCCTTGCTGTACCGACACTGAACAATTTATTTCACAGTTGTCTGTACGTACGCGCTGCAACTAACCAACTGACTGACTGACTCGACCACTCCGCTCGCATTTTATAGCTTCGTCCCCCGCCTGTCGAATGTTCTAGAAGCGCCGAGAACCTCTCTTTACCTGCATTGGCTTCTCCAGACAATTCTATGAAGGTCGAGTTTTCTTGGCTAACTGTTTTTTATTGTTGTTGTTGCGAGAAGATTCTACAGAACCCATAGTCGTCCCAACAGGGAGCACGTAACAATACTGACATTAATAATAATTTCCACCATATTTCTGCATATGTATTACTGTTCCTACACCACAAAATGATATCTATTAGTTTAGGTCGAAATTCAGTTTCTAATTTTTAAAATAATTTTCATTTTTAAGTTCCTCGAATCCAAAAAAACATATTTTTGGAAAAAGTCTTATTCGTTTTGGGAAAATTGGCGCTTGCGAAGAGAGATATAGGTATGCTACAACATTTTTTTTTATAATAATAATAATTTACTTATTCTGTTCATTTTTATAACAACGTGTTTTAAATTGAATATTTTTCTAGCTTTCAAAGTTTCATAAAATAAAAAAAACTTGTTCTGAATATAATTCTATCAAAAAGAAATTAGGTAGCTGACAATCATGTTTTTTTATATGTGGAATCATATTATTTACCTAAGCAAACCAATAGCAAATATTCAAATATTTATTACTAGCCGTTACCCACGTCCCCGCACGCGTTAATAAAATTTCATTTTATTTATAATAATTTTTACTATTCTTGAAGCTGGAATTGATTGAATTAATTTTAATTGTGTCAAATATCTTATTAGGCTTATAATTTTAATTAAAATTATTATACCTTATAAACTATAGCGACCCGTCCCGGTTTCACCCAGGTGCGATATATATAGTTTTGCGCCCGACGTCTGAACTAATAGCTTTGAACAAATTCTAACAGATGTCGCTACTTTGTACTAAAATCGTTTTTTTTGTTTGCTTCTGAACTAATAGCTTTGAGATGTCGTTACATGTTACTAAAACAGTTTTTTTGAGAAAACACTGTAATTTTGTACAAACTATTTCATAAAAACTAAACAATAGCGTAAGTTGCGCTAAGCAAGACACATGTACAAAATTTCATTAAAATCGGTTCATTGATTTCGGAGACTAGCGCGGCCAAAATAGTGACATTAAAATTCTATATCATATATATGGATAATTACATTACAGACGAAGAATTTTTTATCGACTCCGCACGTCATCCTATGTTTATGGTGAATATTTGTTATTACGATAGTTTCGTTTCGTCATGTCTCGAGACAATGCGACTGTACGAAGCTGTCTCCACGACGACTGATTGTATTTTAACATAAAGCGACGCGGTGTCGATTGTTATTTTCCTCGAAACACTTTGAAATGCATATCGCACCTGACAAAAATGTATTGTATATCTCATTATTATGCAAACTTCTAATCAGAAATATGCCAATTACCATTCTGTGAAAATTATTAGAACAATAGCTTTGTAAAACGAAAGACAGAAGCATATAACTAAGTGCATCGACAGAATGAGAGCTAGAGCTATATACATGATGTAACCGTATATTCTATGCTGCATGATTAGGAAATATATAAAACGGGTCATAAAGCAAGCGTGTATTGAATAAATTAATCATTAGTACTTAGCAACGTATAGATTATCCGGTATCCATTTTCCAATTAGGAGGCAAAAGACGAAGCAGTATTAGCACCGAGGTGAAGAAACCAATTGGGATTTGGGAGTAGTAGTGTGTATGTGAATTATTCACTTCGCTCTCTGATTTTCCCTTTACTCGTTGTCGTAACATGAATAAACTGCGGCACTAGGTACCTAAACTCGTTAATAAAGTAATGCATTCAAATAGTTCTTGATTCATTTCAAAATTATCTGTTAATTTTGAAAACGTAGTTAAAAAAAGTTTGCTTTGTAAAATTTCTTTGAGGAATAAAAATGTTTGTAGTAGAACGCCACTCGCTGCACGTGTTTAGTACACAATTTCGACTCGTAATGCTCCGCCTAACTCAAGGGTACGGATTCAAGATTAATCGGGAAATGGTTATAGATAATATTAATGCTAGGTTTCTGATACGTTATTTTTGGACACTAAATTATATATTGCGTAACAATACTTTTGCAACAAAATTATGTAAGCGGATACGAGAAAGTCGCGATAAAGTCTGGCTCTTCGAGAAATAACTCTAAAATTCTTTGGCAATAATTGATTGTTTGAAATAAAAATAATATAAAAACAAAAATTATCTAGAACTCTAAATTGGCTATTTCACACGTTAATTTTCTCCTTTACTATCACGATCACTGCCATCATCGTATCAACATAAAAAAACAATGAAAAAGTATGTAAATAAATATGGAATATTTATTAAAAACAAATCAACCAAAAAATTAGTTGTCTGTAAAGTCGGTTTACGGACGATAGTTTTACGTGATAACGTCATAAAGAAACATTGATGAACTCTCTGGCGTCACGCGAGAAGAGAGAGAAATGCGTACAAGCCGACGCTTGGGCCGATCGTGCCTCTCTATCGCTTATACCGCGCTCTCGCTTGCACGCTCAGGCTCAGGCGGAACGTGACACTTTTTCGTGCGTGCAGCCGGTGTTTCATCAATTTATAAGACGTTATCACGTCAAAAACGATCAAGTGCGAATCGAACTCGCGTGGAGGGGGTTCCGTACCATTCCATTTTCCGTGACAAATTTAAGATTTAAGATTTTCGTTTAGGTTTTCCTGTAAAATATGAGCCCAATATTCCTTATTTTTTCAAAATTTTAGGCTCAGTACTTTCGGAGATAAGGGACGGGGATTTTCGTATATTTTAAACTAAACATTTTCAATAATTATAAAAAAAATGTAGATTGGTATTTGTCATAACGAGCCTTGTGATACGTCACGTCATAATGTCCTTGAAAAATATTTTGTTTTTTATTTTTTTAATTTGCCATCCAAAATGAACCTCCAAAATCTGATTTCGTTTATTTACGCTATACATCCGTGACTGAGTTATTTAACTCTATATGTGCGTCCTATAGATTAGGAGATAATAAGTTGTGATAGACGGACAGACAGACAGTGATGCTGTAAGGGTTTTGTTTTTTCATCGGATGTACGGATACCTAAAAAGAATTATCCTGACAGGAATCGAAGCTACGACCTTCTGCGTACAAAGCAGTCGCTATAGAAACTAAGCTATCGCAGATGTACGTTGCACTTGTACCTACCTATTAGTGATGTGCCGGATATCCGTATCCGTATCCGCGGATATTCGATCGAGAAGAAAGATCCGTATCCGTATTCGTTAGTTTTTGGCGGATCTTTCACCTTATTAATTTTCAATTCATAAATGAAATTTTATATAGGTATATGTAGGTGATTAGGTAATAATGAAAAACAGTTAAATTTCATTCAGATTATTTTTTATTTTTTAAAATCGTATTTGGCACCTTTATATTGCAAACATTTATCGTAGTGAGTACCATACTAATAGTACATAACTCAAAGGTACTAAAAAACTATCTTTGTAATGAGATATTGCACATCGATCTTTGGAAAGAGACAATCTGTTATGAGAGTTAATTCTTAAAGAGGTCAATAACTTTTTCCCATAACAGATAGTCTCTTTCCAAAGGTCGATCTGCAATATTTACCGCCACGTACTCTAAGAAAGTTAAGATCCGTATCCGTATCCGCGGATCTTGAAACCAAATATCCGTATTCAGATCCGTATCTGTGGATATACATTTTTAACGATCCGGCACATCACTACTACCTATATCTGTTTTTATGACATATCGACTATATAGGATTAGTATTGCATCCCGGGGTACCTGCAGGGAAGTCACGTTATTTTTATGGTTCATTATGTATAAATTATATAAGTTGTCGATACAAAAGCACGTAGTTCGTGCTGGAAGGATATTTAGCTCTATTTAATTGGTTTGTAAATGCTAACTGATAAAGCCAAGTTTTCCTATAGCCATGCACGTATTCTACGTGCATTACACAAACACATAAATATCACCATTTATAGTCCAGTCCGCAAGTTCTAGATACACGCTTATACTTTACAATCTATACTAATACTAATCGATACAGGCTAATTTACACTTTGTTAAGTAGCAAGTGCAAGTGACAAGTGCAAGTGTTAAGTGATTAGTAAAATCAAAGTGTAAACGGCCCCGCTGTTAAGTGATAAGTGCGAGTGCGAAGTAAAGTGAATAGAAGGTCGGTCTATTTTTTCTGTTAAGTAGCTGTTAAGTAGCTCTCCCCGTAAACCCGCGCACTCCCGCACTTGCAGCGTCACCCGAATCACTGTGAATTATTTGACATTTTGTTATAGTTGGCCCAACAATAGTCAATAGCACTTATTAAATATTTCTTCTATCATTCGTATTGAGTTACAAAATTCAGTTGGATCTTCATTAATCAGTTCTTGGAAAAGTTTATCATTAGCTCCATGCTGAAGTCTTCTACTTATCCATTTTTTTTGCCATAATCTCTTAGATTTTTGGATTTCAATAACAAGTCATGTTCGATTTCTGCACGGCAGACACTTGGGACCTGTAAAAGCACTAAACATTGTGTGAACGTTTTCTTCACACTTAACAGTTAACACCATAAAATCATGTTAACTAATCACTTGTCACCTGCACTTGCTACTTAACAAAGTGTAAATTAGCCTTTACTATATAAAGCTGAAAAGTTTGTTTGTTTATTTATTTGATTGAACGCGCTAATTTCAGAAACTACTGGTTCGAATTAAAACATTTTTTTTGTTGGATAGCCCATTTATCGAGGACGGCTATAGGCTATATTATAATATCACGCTACTATCAATAGGAGGGGAGCAACAATGTAAAAATGTTGCAAAATATAACTCAAAATTTGTCCGGTAGACAAAAATTTTTGAACGGTAACTCCGATCATCATGAAATTTGGACACAACATGCATTTGGGTAAACTAAGATGAACGTGCGTACTCATGTTCATCCCTCTATTCGTTCTTTTGCACCCGGGCGGGACCGTTAGTATTTTATAAAGTTGAAGTGTTTGTTTGTTTGTTTGTTTGAACGCGCTAATCTCAGGAACTACTGGTTGAAATTGAAAAACATTTTTTTTTGTTGGATAGCCCGTTTATAGAGGAAGGCTATAGGCTATATAATATCACGCTACGTTCAATAGGAGGGAAGCATCAATGAAAAATGTTGCAAAATATAACTCAAAATTTGTTCGTCCGACAAAAACTTTTGAACGGTAACTCCGATTATCATGTTTAGACACAACATTCATCTAGGTAAACTAAGATGAACGAGCGTACTCATATTAATATTTCCCGAGATATAAGCTCCTAAAGTCGTTAATAAAACTTTGCAATGCATGTGATTAAAAAATCAGAAAAAAAGCATGTGAGTTGAGTTTTATGGATACTTGCAACGAAAATTATTTTGAAGAAGTTGCAGGAGTCGCTTGATCTTCGTTATTTCTATATATATAACGGAGACAAGTTAAAAAAAAAACATACGATGTCGCACTAGTGTACATATCGGTATTTACGTTCCTGAATATTTTGTTTACAATAAAGCAGTTTTGAGACACTTTGTATATATCCGCCAAGCTTGTTTTGTGCATTTGTTCTCACCATCTAATCAGATTACAGAGGGTTTTGTTGTATGTTTTTTTGTAACAACGAACGTAATAATATATTTCTATACTTCCTGTGTATACTTGCACTTTGCAAGCATGGGGTTGACAATAGTTCAGCCGCGTAGAAATAGTTGTTTAGATATAATATAATATGTTGAATGACATTTTTTTGTCAATATTGTATTTTGGTATTCAAGTAACACGAACTCGTTTTCGGTTCTTAGTGTACGTTGTGGTCATAAGGGGAAAACGTTTCTAAAATTTTTTAGGTTCAGCGGTTTCGTTGTGAACTGATCAGTCAGTCAGTTCATCAGGTAGTTTATTATTATATGTAGAGCTGTTGGTAGTCTATTTGCAATCGTGTGAAATTTGAGAATTACATAATATTGTTGTGAAGTTGGGTTCTAGAATGCTTTTGTAGGATTATTCATGCTTTCATAAATATAGGTTAGATAGAAGGTTTTATTTTTTGTTGTATTTAATTAATGAAATTTAATACAATAATCCCATCAACAAGGATTTAATCTAAATATTCCGAGAAATTATTGTGAAATTGCAGACTTTTGATTAAAAATTTTTACGTAATTCAGGATTATGTTTCATTGTATAATATTTTTTTCGTTTTACTGAAATTCAATAGAGTGAAAATATTTGAAAAAGTATCTTAAAAATAAAAGAAATTATTGTTAGTGGCCCGTCCCGGTTTCACCGGGTGCAAAACCGTTCTGGAAATATTATAATAACCTTCCCATGTATACAGCAGAACTATCAAAGTACATTGTTTTGATGTGTCTAGTATATCTAAAGATTTGGCCAGCGTTAGCCATGTACGAAAACAGTATTTTTTTTGACAAAACGCCGTTATACTTTGTACAAAAATATTTACAAATTACTTGACAGGTACGGTGAGGAGTTTTAGAAATGAATATCAATTTTGAATAGTGGAATGACCCATTACAAAATTATTTTACACTTTTAATGACCAACTTTCGTATAAAAATACATCTTCAGATTATTTATCTCTGCAAAGTACAAAAATAGCATTGAAAATTTATATAAAAAACACCGTTATAGCATATATCTCTTCTGCGCATGCGCTATTCATATTTACGTATTAAACATCTTCCCATTTGAATCTTTGATTAAGGTCTGATTAGAATTCTTCAAAAAATAAAATTATCGACCAATTTTTCAGACAAATATATAAACAAAAAATAATAATTAATACATTGACGTTTCGATCCGGATTTGGACCTGCTTCAGAAATATTAAATCTAAAAAAATATAAAAATGAATTAGTATCTATACTTATTTTACAATAGAATTAAGATTGAATTTTTTAAATATTTTTTGAAAATTAAGAAATATTTAAAAAATTCAATCTTAATTCGATTGTAAAATAAGTAGATACTAATTCTTTTTTATATTTTTTAGATTACATATTTCTGAAGAAGCTCCAAATCCGGACCATTAATTATTATTTTTTGTTAATATATTTGTCTGGAAAATTGGTGGATAATTTTATTTATTGAAATCTTCCAATTGGATTTTAATCCGTTCTACCGTTTGACATGTATCGTGCTCACAGACTAATAGACAGACGCACAGAGTTTTTCCAAAAATATGTTTTTGGGATTTGGGTGGCCTCAAAACGAAAAGATATTGTAAAATTTTGACCCAAACTAGCACCATTCTCTACTAGTAGGTTGGAATGGTAAAATAAACTCTAAACAAGGTGTTTTAATTCTGTGACAGATTATAAAATTGTAAGAGACGTGATTTTAATATGCACATGAATTCTACGTATACAATGCAGTAATTGCTTTCACATTCTTGTGTATATTGAAGTTTCACAAATAAACAACAATGCTGCATAATGTTTAGAAGATAAATTAATGCATATAATACCTATGTTACCGGCTGAGAATATGGCATGGTGTGCAGTCAGACTCATGTATTTTAAAACGATTTTCTTCTCATATTTTCAAGTTTTTAGTTACTACTTTTCACGCAAAGGGTTAGTGGAAATAGTTATTGGCGTAACTAGTAGTCTAAGTCATTCATCGCGCTGACAGGTCATGACTTAGCCTACAAGTTGCGCCCATAATTTTATTCAACAATTGCGCGTTATTCATGTTTTAATTATAATGAGATGTTGTAAATATCTATTTATTTCTTTATAAAAAAAACTGTCAATACTAACAGCACCAAACAGCACGATTCAATGTTTTGGTTTGAGGTTAGCCAGTTATGAATAAACTCCATGTCGAAAACATTCGGCCTCTCAATTTTAGTCTCAATGGGTAACAACGGAGTTGTTGTTACCTACTATTTCGTTACGACTCAGAAAATAGTTACGTTTATTTTCATTACTCCACAATGGCCGAGCTAGTAGGAATCTTCATTGAGTTATGACAAGTAATTGTCACCAGTCGGTAAATGGCTATTTAGGGTTCGGTTTTTAGGCATGATAAAATATGAATAACGCGCATGAGTTGAATAAAATACGTTAATCAACGTTTAACCTCAAAATATCATTTTATCATTCCAATCCACAAGTGAGGAATGGACTAGTTAAAATCAAAAATCTCTTTTCAAAATTTTACAATATCTTTCCGTTTTGATGTCCTCCGAATCCAAAAAACATATTTTTGGAAAAACTCTGGGCGTCTGTTAGTCTGTGAACATGATACAGGTCAAACGGATGAACGGATTTAAACCAAATTTTGGGAGGTTGTTTGGTATGCAAATATGAAGAGTCTTTTTTGGGGGAAAATCGGCGTATATTTTTCATAACGCCCTATTATTCTATTTATTTTTTCAAGAAAGTTTCGTTAAAAAAATTTTCATTAACTTTATACTTTCGGAAATATTTTAAAAATAAAAAAAATCGGCTGTTCTTTTATTATGTAGATCTGTCAGAAATAAACTAGTTATGCATGCTTCGATTAATTTTTACATGACGTGGAACATACTATATAGGTTAATCACGGCGACAAATAGCAAATATCATACCTATTGAATACTAGCCATTACCCGTCGTCCAGTTGGCTGTAATTTTTTTTCTTTATAAAAGCTTATCTTTAAAAAATGTTTTTTTTTTTATTTATATTTCCAAGCTAAATTTTAATCAAAAGGCTTACAGAAATGTAATTTCGAATGAGAAAATTGTATAAAGAAGTACGCTAAATAAATGTTTTTAGCATACTTTATTGTGTTCCACTTGTGGAGTTGGAATGATAACATTTTAATCAAACAAAATGGCAGCTATTTTCATGCAGCATCCTTTAGTTTGACATGAAACAGTCAAGTATCGTGCGAACATTCCATCTTGTGAACAGTTGCCAACAAGTCTTGTGTACATTATAAAACTTTCTCAATTAACATCGTTTAACATGAAACAAAAACGAATCAATACCAAGAGGCAAGAAGGATCGACGCTAAACCAAGTATAGTTAGAGGAAGGGCCCAACTTCAATATATTTAGTTAGTTAACAAACGAAAGCCGAAGTCAATGTTTTGAACATAGCGACAGGTCCTGCTTTTGATGTTAATACAGAGTGAGCGAAAAAACGGGTGCCACTGGATATCGGCTACAAACGTCCGCATATACGTATGATTCAGAAAATGTAATTCGACTTCTATTTTTATTAAAATGTAGGTACTCGAAATAAAAAAAATGTGTCAACTTCTCGCCAAGGTAAAGCTCAAAACCGGTAAACATGTTAGACTTACTGCTCATTAAACAAATAAAATATATCGTCGAGAGGCTCTGATAGGCACCCGCTCTCCTGGTTCTATCATCAAGTCGGAAACATGCAAAATATTGCAGTACTGTCATCAGAATTAAGAAACTTATAACAAAAAAATAAGATTCAACTATTAAAAAGAAAAAAATAATAACATTTTGAAGTAGGCGTCGATTTAATTAAGACTCCGAGGCCATCACCGTCAACGGCGAGCGCTACAGATCAATGATTAACAATTTCTTTTGGCCTGAAATGAACGATATGGACGTGGACGACATGTGGTTCCAGCAAGACGGCGCTACGTGCCACACAGCGAACGACACAATGGACATTCTGCGTGAACGGTTTGATGGTAGGGTGATCTCTCGCAGAGGTGACGTAAATTGGCCACCAAGATCGTGCAATTTGACTCCGCTAGACTTTTTCTTGTGAGGTTTTCTGAAGTCGCAGGTCTATGCCAATAATCCGCAATCGACCGATGCCCTGAAAGTCAATATAACGCAGGCCATCGCTCAGATTCTGCCGGATCTATGCAGTAGAGTCATTGAAAATTGGACCTCTCGGATCCGTGCCACCGTTCGAAGCTGCGGCGGACATTTGAACGATGCCATATTCCGTACATAATGGCATAAGTGGGCCTTTCAAACAAAAAAATAATTTAGTTAATATCTCACACACAACTTGTTTTATTCAATGTCAACATCGACCCGTCCTTGTTGAAAGACCCTTTAGTATCTACTTTTATAAAATTGAGTCGAACTCAAAATTTTATTATTTTCTTCTTTTGAAGTAGGTTTTTTTAAGTTTCTTTTAGTGGAGACTTGAATACATTACACGTTATTAAATATTGATAATTGATTACTAATCTTAAAACTAAAATATAAAAAAAAAACCCGAACCGATTTAAGTAAAATTTATGTGTTACACTGACCACCCTTCACTAAACAGAAAAAGATTAAATAAAATCGGTTCACAATTGGCGGAGCTATCGTGAAGCATATAAAAAAACACGCGTCGAATTGTATCTCCATTTTTGAAGTAGGTTAAAAATGTAAAACTCTGTTCAACCGCTGTATTTATTATATTTTTGTACAGCAAAGAACGCTTTGAAACATGCTGTGCTCTTTTTATTCCATATCGATATCCAGAAAACTTTTGGAGTTATAAGAATCTAAGTATGATATAGTATATGAAAAAATACATTTAATGATATCATTATTTCTTGTGTCATTTAATCACTCTACATTAGCTGAATTATTTTATTTCAGCAATTAATTTTACAAACCCAACTGTTGATATTTTTTTTAATAAAACAAAACAAGACTTTAGAGTGAAAAAGCGAAAATGTATTCGAAACGAAATAAAATGGGACTGTATTAAAATAATGAAAGTTGAGAAAATGAAATGAAATGTAAGACGTAAATATAAGAGAGAGAAAGAGCGAGTTATAATGTTGAGTGGTAATGTCTCCAAGACCCGTTCAATTTAGTGAAACTCGTCTTCGTATTAATTGTCTAAAGAAATGGAGTGTACGAAACGATCATATCAAGGGATGAGAAAAACCTCATTAAAGATCGATCTTCCTGGTCCAAATTATCGGACCGCTTTGATTTGATGGCAATAGGTTAATGACCCCGCACAAACCTTATGGGATTTGGTTCTCGGTTAAATTGATCGAAAATGGTTTTATTGGTCACTATAAAAAAGTGTCCATGGGCGCATAGCCTAAAATTCAATAGATTTTTAGCTACAGATATGTTTAGCGAGATTTTAGATATGTGGATATCCATTGAATTTACAAACATGTTCCATGTTCAACTTTTGTGCTTTTTTTTAGAAACAGAAAAATAGTGGAAAACTAGATAATGTTGGAAGGTGTTACCCTGCATATAATGTGATATTCGAATTCAGCTCACTTGAATACATATTTCTAGAGCTTGGGATTTTTTAAGCTTGTGATTTCAATGTATATATCTAATATATAAAATCTCGCTAAACATATTATCTGTAGCTAAAAATCTATTGGCTTTCAGGCTATGCGTCCATGGACACTTTTTCTTAGTGACTTTTAACCTTTTAAGCCTATATTTTCAGATTGTCTAAACGTTTTATAATTAAACTTTTACTATTTCAACCCACAAGTGGGGAATGATACTAGTTTAGGTCAAAATTTTACAATCTCTTTTCGTTTTGAGGTCCCCCGAATCCATAAAACATATTTTTGGAAAAACTTTGTACATCTGTTAGTCTTTTTGTCTGTTAGTCTGTGTGCACGATACAGGTCAAACGGATTGAAACCATATTTTAGGAGGATGTTTGATACGTAAATATGAAGAGCAAAATAGATATATGCTATAACGTTGTTTTTTTTATATAATAATGGTATACTTTTCATAACGGTCTAATATTCTATTTATTTTTCAAGAAAGTTTTGTCAAAAAATGTTTTTTCTAAACTTTACACTTAACTAGTTAAGCATGCTTTGCTTAATTTTTACATCACGTGGAACATATTATGCAGGTAACCTTGGCAACGAATAGCAAATAAGTTTGTGATACGAGGCATGCACGTAGCGAATAACCCAGTAAGTTGTAATAAATTATCATATGGAAAAACACACAAGATGGCATTTTTCCATTCTGATAGCATATTTTTCAGTTTCGGATTCCTTGGAAATACAAAACCTCGACGAATAGTACAGCGGCATTGTCAATGATTTATTATTTTAAAGGAACTTATTCTGTTCACACTTCTATGAACTGCTCACAGACCAAGGTGGAACTGTAAGTTGAAGTTTTACCAGCCTTGAAATACAAAACAAGCATGAAAACTTTATACGTATTACATGTATAATATAAAACTTTGTATTTGCAAGCAGAAAATAAATGATATTGAATTTTATAATACAAATTTATCATATTAAAGTTTACTTTTTATGGTTTCATATAATAAATGGCAAAATAATAAACTCATTTGGTGTCTGTTTGTTGCAGACTATTTTCTCAGGAAAATATGCTGTCGACTTGAAATATAGAACTGTTATAAAGCTTGTATGTAATGCAAAAACAATAAAAAAAAGTTATTCTGTATATACTATAGGTATATATACCTAATTATATATAAAAATTGTGGATAAAAATATTTTTTTCTTCGACCGGTCAAGTGAAGTATCATAAGTAAGGGCACTTGTTGAAAATTTCAAAAATGAATTTTTTTATTAGCATAAAAATAACAGATTTTTTTTGTCATAATACAAATAATTAAAATTGTCTGCAGCTACTTTTTAACGAGATTTTGATAAAGAATGCTAAAGAGGACATTAGTACGAATAAAACTGTAGGATAAGGCTTTTATTAACCAAAATTGTTGCTAAAAACTGCTGTTCATGCCTGTATAGCTGTTGTAAATTGACACTTTTTCACACGAGTGCGTAAAGTATAACAACAGTAGTTCGATTTTATCATTTCAATAGTGCTATCTCTGTCAGTTGCTATTTAAATCCATATGAGCAACAGAGACAAGCATAGCACGCGTTGTCATCGTAAACATGCAGTTCACATGAAATATGGCCGAGCTGAAAAGTCAAAAATATTACAAATATACTAATTATGAGGCGATAATAATGACTCGTGTGACTGTTTAAACTCGCTATTCACTCGTTAGTAACACAATGTCACAACTCGTTATAAAATAGTGCATTACAAACTAGACATAAACCACTTACGAAAAATGACACATCGAATACAAGTTTTTTTTTCTCTCAGTTAAAACATCTTCAAGAAAAGCTAGTCAGTTAAGATAGTCCAGTTTTATATCATTATGCAAATATACAACAAATACGTTGACATTTTTAATATTCCTTATATATTTTAAGATGAAAATTACTTTCTGAAATCAAGCCTCATTTCTTAAAATGGCTGCATAAGTAAGTATTATCATTAAATTTTGTAATTAATTTGAAACTTGTTATCTCAAAAGAATGAATATTAAAATAACTGTTACTAGAAGTTTTGTTCCAAAAATATGTATTGAAGGAGATTTATTTGATTGAGGAACAATTATCTGATCTGCAATGTATATATTTGAAATTTAGAAATCAAAATAATATTTAATGTAATGAAAATCTGCTGTTTTTTTGTTTCGTAGATCTGTCAAAAATAAATATTGGACAAACTAAAAGAGTTCTTAAAACAAGAATAAAAGAGCACCACAATAACCATAAATTACTCTTCTAACAATGTATTCTGCAGCCCAGTATCACACATTCTCCTCAGGAGATTATCAAAACTTATTTTAATTATTTCCCAACGAAACGTGCGTAGAGAGAAAAAAATGTTTTGGTGTTTTGTGATTACTTCTTAGTATGTATTTAGTATTTTCACACCAAAGGTTACTTACATCCTTTTTCAAGAGATTCATTACCTATCAAAATTGGTTAACCAGCGTTCGATAATGACATAAGATTTCCCGCTCCAAAAAAAGTGAGAACTAACTTCTCCCCGTTCAAATGGACCTTTAAGCAATGAAAACATTTCCAGACGACGAACAGGTGGCAAAAATGCGTTAGAAACCGAATTGAGATTCATTTCAGAAACGATTTTTAAGGAATGTTTTAAATTTACATAACATTTCAGAGATAAAGAAAAGCCGCACGCAGAAAATAATCTAGATTTAAATTGACACTAATTAAAGACAAAACTAATTAATCTTGGATTAAAATCAGGCGAAAAAAGAAAGAGAAAACGTTAAATAATGATTGGGAAAAATTACATAAAGGCCGAAATGGGTTTATAAGCGTTTTTTTTTCTTTTGGTACCTACTACATAAATATTTTTTACTTGTGGAAAACTTACCGCAGGAAAATGTTTAAGTACTTGAGAAAAATTTATTTTAAATAAAAGTGTAAAAGCTTTGCCGAAAAATTCGCTCTCACTGTGCTGCTATAAAGTCGGTGACACACAAAGAAAGGATGATTTTATTAAATTAAAATGTTTTGTTACATATTTATTTTTCTAGTTATTGGCAATCACAGGAAACTAGCCAAACAATTAACAGTATGTCTATTTTAAAATAACTAGTAGAAATTCTATAGAATTTAAATTTCAAGGGAAATGGTAAATATTTCGGCTTTTATTACTTGAAATTAAACTAGCTAATTTACAGAAATTGTAAACTCGTGGAAAACTGTGAGATATAAAATTCACCAGATTGAAAATTCGAGTTACAGAGTGTTAGGTATTAGTATATTGTGCGACTAGTGAGAGAAGGAGAAGATTCCATGAGCGTAAAACGCACGCGAGTGGAATATTCTCCTCCGATCAATGGTCGCACATAATATTTTATTCAACTAGCACGAGTAATATGTAATCCGAGCCCTGATAAAAGAGGGAAAAATAATAAATCACTTCATTGATTGACGTACCCAGCGCCCTCGATGCACACAAGATAGCCATGGCTTTCGCTGAATTGCGATGCTGTTTTCATATATACAATACCGCCTACCACGTTCCTATTGGTCCAGAAGCTGCGTGCAGTTTTTTTTCATTATTGCACGCTCGGGCTTGCTACTGCGTTTCTATTGGTCCAGAAAATTCATTATCACACTGTACGGCTCATTATTAGCACTCTACACGTTAACATGAAATAATCTATTATTTCTCCCGAATTTAGCAGGGCCCCGAAATTACATATTACTCACGCGTGTTGAATAAATATATTTACAGTGGCTCCTGTAAAAATAATATTTAGTTCGAGTTATAAAGTTAATATAATTCGAGTTAGAGAGCTTTTTTTATTTGAACGGAAGTGAACGACTAATATCCTCATCTCAAAGAACATTTCCAACTTAAAGAGGTACGAGTTACAAAATCTTACTAAAAGCTACAATACTAAATACCCATTGCAGTAATAAGTTTCTAAGTTCAACACTCAAGACGGCCGCCGATGAAATAACGGTCCAAATTACACAATAAATATTGACCACGTGTCGATATTTGGTTTCGATCCGCACAGCATGGTATTCAGGTTAATTTCCTATTATTTCACATAACGTATCATGCATCAAAAATGTTTTGGAAAGTTTAAAATGGACATTATCAAGGAAAATGTGGCTACTAACATATCAACAGTAGTGATTCAGGTGGCATTTGTTAAAACTGTATGTTAAGAAACAGACGCTAATCTCGTTGTTTCAAGACTTTTTTACACCCTAAGGTTGTAATGTGAAAGAAAAAAGTTCATATCAGGAATGCGAATCGATAATTAAATATTAATATTGTGTTGAAAAAATTACAAAGCGTTCAAATTACTCTTATTTATTGAATAGTAAGACAATGGGATAACATAGTGTTGCGCGTTTTCCCCCTTTTAATACGCCACTCCTTTCTGTCGAATGCTCTAGAAGCCAACATAAATAAATGCAGATAAAGGGGACGAGAAGATTCTAGAAAACGCTGGAAAGCTTACCCGACGCCTATAAATAACAGCGTGCACTCGGTCAGGAGGTCAGTCAGTTGGTTAGTTAGATACAACTCGTTAACAGTGAGTGGCACGTACAGTGGTAAACAGACAAATGTGTGACATAAATTTCTCAGTCGGTACAATACGACCGAGGCAAGTGTTAATAAATAAATGTAATACTAGTGCAGTGCGGTTCAATAAACCATAAAGTGCTGTTATATAAATCTGGTTTAACATAAATAACTTTTTGTAAATAACCGTGTCTATATAGTTAATAGACAAGTGTGCTAATAAACTTTGGTGTGTTCCTGTATTGTAAATATTTTGTGTACATAATTAGTGAATCTATATTCTCTGTTACTTAGTCTTTTATTTTATCATTTATAACTTTATAAAGGAGTGCTTTTTTAATTTGTTTATTTGTTCTGTTAAAGCTTCACTATTGTAAATAAATAATTTCCACCACGAATTAGAACAGTTTTGTCACAATAGTAAGAGGCTATGTAGGGGGAAGTCCCGAAACGCGGGACGGCACCTAGCGTCAAACACTTGCACGATCTCGACAAGTCACAACGCGCTCGATTCAAAAATCGGTGAAAGGGGAGAAACAGGGTCACGGGACGCGTTTTGCCAGTGAGGCAAACGGCCACGGTGGGGGAGCGGTCGATAGCTGTTTTTGTCACATTAATTCCAAATGAGTATTACTGCTATGGTTTTAACGAAGACTGGATACAATGCTCCAGCTGCCAAGGGCGGACTCATGAAGCCTGTGCAGACATTCCTAAATGTGGAAATGCCTATATGTGCGATCGATCAATGTCCGGCGCTTGGGGTTCGAAGTCCGTCTGGTACTAGGTGCCAATGGAACGAAGTTAAGTCCGTCTGGCACTAGGTGCCAATGGCAAATATTGCATTTTTTCTTTCCAAAACTTAATTAAGTTGATTGATTTTGATTTTCCAATTTGTTGACTTAACTAATTCATAAATAAAATTGTATTTCTCGAAGTAGTTTTTATTTTCTTTTCTGAACACCTTAGATGTCTGCTACTAAGGAACTTCCACCTATGATCAATATTTTTATTATATCTAATCAGATCGTCACACGATGCAGACAGACAAATAACTGGCATGGAGAAAATACGCTAAAACATATACTAATAAATAAGTTTAGTTCGTTATTTTATCATCAAACGTAACAATGCAATATTAGGAAAATGCATTATTCTAACAGTGTCACTGTGTCAAAACTCACTTTCAGACGTAGCTATCGGTTGACTGAAGGTCTAGTTATGGCTAATTTACAATTAACTCTCGTAGGATTATTGTTACAAATATGCTTTATGAGAAAGTTGGTTGTTTAGATGTGTCACTGTAAAATAAATGATAATTCAACCACCGCGATAGTGCACTTTTCTGGTTAGAGTCCCGACGGCAACATTGTTTGAATAATATTTTTTCTTAGTGTTGCATTGAAACGTCGACAATGAATGTTTCATATAATAGCAAACTATATCTCTCTATATAACCTTAAGTTCTGATTCCGCACTGAAACTACTAGTATTAATTAATAATTCGCTGAAAACATTCGCAATAAAGAGTTGCGGAATCGAATGTGAATGTTGAAAAGTACGAATCTTTCGCTTATTGCGATGGCGGATATTCGCTGCAAGCCCATACACAAAACTACAATCCATACCCGTCCTAACACCACAATACCCGTCCTCCCACCGCATATACGTTTTACCGGGATTCAATAACTTTTGTCACGCTGCACGTTTACAATTTTTACTAACAATACAACGTATTGTGTGCAGTCTTAAAGCTTCTGTTATTTGAACGTTGTGATATCGTCCAGAACGAACGACGTGAAAAGAAAATAAAGCTTCGCTCGGTCTTCTTCTTCAACTTCTTCTTTCGTATTTCCGGTATCCTGTTTCACGGAGCCTGCAAGCGCTCTCGTCTATATGCATTGTGTAATTTATTTTAGACGTACACAATTAATTGAAAACTTTGGTGAGGAAAAATTTAGGTTAATCATTGGTGTCACTTAAATAGCCCTATTTATTGTGAACAAAAGAAAGCTGAAGTTGATTGTAATTTATGCATAATTAGTGTTATCGTGATTCAGTAAATCGTATCGTGAGACAGCAGTTTTCAAAATGTTTTCTGTTATTGAGCTTTGGAATAACCGAGCGTGTAGCGAACCGTGATTAATGCAAGGTGTGAATTCCATAAATAATTTCCCTTTTTACCCACGACGGAACGGAGCTGGTATATGCGTTTAGCCTGAGAGGTTGTTTGTTAGCGTGTTTGTGCGTTTGTGTGTTTGTGCACTCAAATGTCGCCATTTATCTGGGAAACGGTTTGTACATTTCAGATGCGGTTTTCTGTAAACGGTTTGTAATTCATCTGCGATAGTTCTTAGATAGATATTACGATGGTAACGCCCCAGGGGGCGCTTCACTGCACAAAAAAATAATCGAAAAAACCGTAAAAAACGTGCTACGCACGAACATATCTAACGAGCGTCCGTTAGTAGTGAATTTTACAGCAATACACGAACATTTAAAAAACCATAACAAAAGTGCTACGCACAAACAGATTTAATAAGCGTCCGTTAGTAGTGCTTTTTACAGCAATACACTTGCACGTTTATTAAAAACACAATTATGAGCACTATCGCACATGACGCGATTCGACAGCTAGGCTATTAGATATAGCTACACTACTTACGTTAGTTCGCCTAGACCACCCAAACACACTTTTACAAAATCTCTAAAAAGTTTAAAATAAAAAAAAAAAACAAAATTAAAAATTTTGAAAGAACTCACGACGAAATTAAATGTTGTAATAGAAAAAGAATTAAATGAAATTCTAAAATCCCCTGACTTAAAACAGGTAAATAACCAAGAAAAATACGTCGGGGGCTGCCATTCCCTACCCTGAATTAAGAATAGAAGAATTGAAATTAGATTATAGTTAATTACGTATCAAACGTGATTTCAATCGACCACATCACACATGCTCTAAAATTGCAGGATTTTAGATCATTTCAGGGCAACCGATTTTTTTTTAAATTTCATTTAAAATTATACGCTGCTTCGTTGAAGCCTAGCTTTAATATTTTCAAAGCCATTTATCGTTGGTATCAAGGCCACTTAAAGCATCCTTGAAAAAAAAAAACTTCTTGAAGAAGATACTCACATAAAATAAAATAAGCTTACTGGATCGTGTTGCAAGCTTATATAAAAACCACCAGCATTATATATAAATTCTCATAACCGTCATTGTGTACTGTTTAGTTACATACGTCGTCACCAAAGCGCCACAGTTTCACAGATTGTGTGATTTGTGATGACTTTAAGTGGCTTGAATTTATTAGCTTAGTGCACGCTTCACTTAACAGCTCTTTTACAGCTAGAGCGAACACGAAACCACTATGAAAATAGTAATTTATGTATCTAGATTATAATGCTTAATTTTATGTATCAGAGTAACATTATGTTAAAACGAAGCGATCAACTAATTGTAACAATCACACGAAGTCATAAAAGTATTACAATCGAAATACATACTACATATTTTGCACGAACCTCCATTAAAGTAGCTGATTTTCACGCCATAGTATATTCGTAATATTTTTTAGAGTTCAACTCCACCATATTGCAATGGCTTTTGAAGGAATTTTTTTTTGTCATAAATGGAAAGATCGTATATAAGTTTTATAACAAAACTATTTTTCTTTTTTTTATTTTCGTTATAATTCAAAAGTTATATCAAATTAAAAATAATTTTTTGTATCCAGTTCCGAGAACGCGCCGATATTTCCCGAACATAATGTGACGTCATAATGGTAATTTATATTATTATAATAATACATGTAGAAGCCATTGATAGTATACTGCGTATATACATTTTAACATTATGACGTCACAACTGTCAAAAACAATTTTAGTGCGTTTGCAGTCACGTGATTATTTTTTAATATTTTATCAATTTTAAATTGCTTGTAATTAATTTAAAAAAAGTTTTTTGAAAGTTTTTCGCATCGATTATCAATATTATTTATAATAAAGCTTTAAAATACAATAAAAAAATCGATAATTATTTTTTTTTCAAAAGCCTAATTATAGGTGGACAATGCCTATTAGGTACGTTTGTATCTGTGACTCATATGGATTTAAATTGGAGCTGTCGGAGATAACTGTTAGATTAGTAAAATCACATTACTTTTATTTTACGCACAAGTGCGAGAAATGGTTATTTTACAACCGCTATTTTGTTACAAATATTTTATAGGGGATCGTGCGAAAAGTTATTTAACAGTTTACTAGTA
The DNA here is from genome assembly GCA_963575645.1 of Xanthostigma xanthostigma. Taxonomy (NCBI): domain Eukaryota; kingdom Metazoa; phylum Arthropoda; class Insecta; order Raphidioptera; family Raphidiidae; genus Xanthostigma; species Xanthostigma xanthostigma. The sequence continues at coordinate 15,967,145 of OY754472.1, read as the reverse complement.
ACGAATTCAACGTGAGTTTTGTGCAGGTTTCGGCAACAATATTGAACAACTCTCAATAGATAGATTGATAATAATTTATCTTAAAAATTACACTGTGTAAAGTAACGTAGCATCATTATTTTTATTTACTAGCTTGACAATAATATGTTGCTTTTAGCGTTCCTAGCGGCTGGTATTCTCATATAGATAAGAACAGCTATCTGGTGAGAGATCGCATGATATGGCTCAGAGGTCGGCAAGTAATTTCTAGTGGAGTCCCAATGTTTTTGAAAATTTTAATCTAGGTCCAGAGAAGAGACAAATATCAGTAATGTTCCACACGAAAATTGAAAAGGGAACACGCCTCACTCTGATGTCTGTCCGTTTCAGAGCCAAACGGCACAAGCTAGAAACTTTAAATTCGGCATAGTTTGTAGTTCAGACATGAATAAATTATTTGGGAAATTATGGATAATAATTCGAGTTCAAACAGGTTATGAAAAAATTAAAAATATTCAGCTCCATCGTGGGAGGGGTGTCTAATGAACACTGACTCTCCTTTGAAAATTATTTGGTTCTTTTTAAGAAAAAAAAATTAAAAACAGACTTAAGTTCAATAAATATATCTAGAAAAAAACTGAATAATGGAGGAAATATTATAATCATATTTAATAGAATTATTTTTTAAATACATATTTTTTCCTCTTTTGTAATCACTCTCCACTGTGATCCGGACATTGACCGCGGTCCACCTGTTGCCGATCTTTAACATTGCTGATATCTGTACCTATACTAATCTTGCTGATAACATTCCTGTCAAAACGAAAATCTATCCGGGTTGTTTTACAAATTTAAATAATGAATTTTCAAATTATATTTTCATGCAAACACAATAGTTAATCCATTTTTAGGACGCAGCTTGTACAACAATAAGCCGACCAACAATGTTTTATGGCAAAAGAATAAATGAACGTTTCCATACAACATCAACAACAGCAACCGGAGAATAAAAGGCATTTTGCCAACACAACAGAGGAGGAAACAGGAAGTTCGTTCAGCCGCGATTATGGATCCCTCTATCTGTAAATGTGCGGACTATGGTATGATTCATTAGTCACGTGACCGTTGCTCTTTAATTTATAACCTAAAATAATGTGAACTATTTCTATAGAAACTGTAAAAAAGACAAACAAGTGCGAGTAGGGTTCCGTATAATCATAACAATTTGACATATACTTTGTTGACAAAATTAAGTTTATCCCATCTGATTTTGTCGCATTTTAGAAGCCCGTTCATTCGTGTGATGATTTTTACCCGACTGCGGCAAAGCCAAAAGGAAGGGTTATGAGTTTAGCAGTCCATATATGTATGTTTTGTATTCACGGATGTTCCATCGTTGCGTCTAAACTATTTGTCAGATTTTGATAAATAAGATGTCAATCGATTCGTTATTTTGGCCCGGGTAATATCGTTTAAAGTTATATTTAAATTTTGGTTCCAGAGGAGAGTAAATTGAAAACAATTAAAAAATAAGATTAACAAAATAATTTAAATAAAAAATAAGTTTAAAAACTAAAACCCGACTACTGAAAAGTATAAAACAAGCAAATATTCTCATCTGAGGATAGCCATAGTCCTATGCCATCTCATATTATATATGAGGACCCTCTAGATGTATAGCGTGATGCACTTTGCCCTAGAGCTTATGATCGCTTACTACGTACTGTTGAAATGTAATGTTTTGTTAGGGTAAGTGGCATATGACCACGGCTATTCTCTTGTTTCATACTTTTCAGAAGTCGGGTTTTCGTTTTTGAACTTATTTTTTTTAACAAGCTTATTAATGACCATGTCATGGTCCATCACTTTGCCATATTTTTATGAGCGAAATGTAGCAAACAAAATAGAAAAATGGAGGGAAAATGTCTCTACATCATAGGTTTGTAGCAAATAAGCATTTATATCGTTATGTAAAAAAATATTTTTGTTGAACAAAATAATATGAATTATTTCAAAGAAGAAAGAAGAAAAAAAATAACAACTTTTGACTGTTTTCCTGCTATCTTGTTTCTATTAAAGTAATAACTTCGAACACAATGTTTTCAGAAAATTAATAACTACATTTATTTAACCCAACAAATCTTTGTAAATTCAATCCGCAAAAAATAAAACATTTACAAAGTTAACTTGAAGTTCGTAAGTGAGATATCATGATATCAAGTTTTGAATGTGTAGTAAGTTTAAAATTAATAGATTAAACGCATTGACGACGAATTAATAGATTAAACGCATTGAAATAAATTAATATTTTATCGCCGATCAATGAGTTTGTTCCATCAATGCTATTCTTACTATAGTCTCCAAACGTCATAACAATTATTTTTGCCATTCTCACAAACTTAAAGTTTACATTGTAAATATTTTTTTGGTATAATATATATTATTTGTATAGGTATTTTTTTAAATAACAATTGTCAGTTTTTGTAAAATATAAGAGTATTCATTTACATATCTTACTTACTTAAGAATTCTTTATTACATACCTTTCGACTTACAAATAATACACACTTTTAAATGTTTATCTTATACAATTAATAATCAATTATAATTTGAGATTATGTAATATTATAGTACAGTAATATTTAACTTATAATGCTTATTGATTAGTTAAGTTTAGTTTTCCTGAACGATAAAAATCTTGAAATAAATTCGGCTGTATTAATAGAAATTTCGTCTAAAGCTTCAGCAAGATTATTGCGTTCTATTTCAGGCACTAGCTCGCGCCTACTATTTTCTAGTCCTGCATACTCAAACAGCAGATGTCTACCTGACTCCATATCACCACAGAAAACGCATATCCTGTTTCCCTCCGTATCTCTTTTTGCATTCCCCATCCATGTACCTAGTCTGAAATTGGCTATTTGTCTTCTTTTTTTTCTACTAAATTTAAAAACATATTTAGCTCCTTGTTTTCTATGTATAAGTTGCCTGTACATGCTTAATGTGTTCATGTTATCAATATCCTCCATTATTTTCATATACATATCTTCTTCAATTGCTTTATTTACATATCTAGTAATATGATGATCAAGTTATGTAAAAATGAGCACAGTAACGCCATCTCTCCATGGCCAATTTGAAAGCAAAAAAATCCATTTGTGTAAATAAGCTTTAGTACTATGACGATCACACGTAAAGATGAGTACAATAACGCCGTCTCTCGGTATAAAAATGAAAAGCCAAAATGTATTGTTATTACTGTAAATAAAGGTCGCTGCGAACGAGGCTGGTTTTGCCGCCAGGTTCCTTGCTAGATTTGGCTGCTATTCAAAGGTACTGTGGTGCTGATTTTTACGTGTTCGTTTCACAAGACGCATGCATTAAAGCTTGCTTTGTAGATGGGTTTGGTAAGGTACGCACGCAGTGATAGTTCGACGTTTATTGTCTCTCTGAAGAGAACACACGCTATGACGACATGGTTGTGGCCGTTTGTCCATGTCGCCCACGTGACAAGATACTGTTTCACGATTGGTTCTGGCTCAAAACAAGCAGATAAACTAGTACGAAAAGTTGCTCCGGTTCTAATTTTGAAATCCATCTTGTGACCTCGCACGAGAATCCACAGTTACTTAATTTCCATCCTCGTAGCTAGCCCGCTAGTCAGTACAAGTTCCGGCAGGGATTTTAGCGGCAAAATCAGCGTCGTGTGCAGCGGTCTTAAAACTTTTTAGAAGTTCATAGGTGCCCATGAACTCAGCGATCTAGCGGTCATCTTGATTTTAAATGGTTTGGCTGTTTATGCATATACAGAATTATTTTTAAGTTGATTCTTCGTTTTTAACAGCGTGTAGAAATCAAATAGATGAACAAATATTTTAAGTAGCCTTTTATTAAAACTCAAAAATAAGGTAGAAATAGTCTTTCAAAATTTAATTAAATTTCTTAAATTTTATTTAATTAATTCAAAAGCCCGCTTAATACACGCGAAGAAATGATAGCACGAATAGGAAATGTATCCCAAATAATTTGCGGAAGGCCCTTATCGCTACTACAAGCCTGTACAGGACTACGACGCACGCATCTTTGTGTCCAACAAAACGGGGACAATTTCGAACAATTTCTGTGAATACTTGATAATGACATAACATATTTCGATAATGACATACCATATTTCCATAGTGACATAACATAACGCCAGAACAAACCTCGAAATTTAACAAAATTGACTAAAACTTTGAAAGCTCGTTTCTCTTTAATTTTTGAGTTTTGATAAAAAAGTGACTTAAAATATTTGTTCGTGTATTTGATTTCTACACGCTGTTAAAAATAGAATCAACTTAAAAATCATCCTGTAGAGTGCTTTAATGTATACGTGTGTTCACTGTTCATTGTCTGAAAAAGAAATAATTAATGCCCGTTTTTGCAAAATTAATATTGATTACTCCAGTGCTATTGTGCAATAACAGGTGTATTGTTAAAAGAGCATACTTATTCTATATTATGTAGAATGTAGATGTATTATTTCTATATTCACTGTGTATAATGAACACGTCAGACAGCGCATTGAACCAAAGAATAAACGGCCTGGGGTATTGTTAAGAAAACTGACTGTAATATTCTTAATATTCATACTCAAAGAAAGCTAATAGCAGCACATTGTACAAATATGTTTATAATCGAAAATTAAACGAATTTCCATTCTCCCTTTATGCTAGTTTCTTTCTAAATTATCATCTTGAAATGTTAGATTTTGTATCAAGGGCGTAGTAGCAGGCAATTTTTCGACGAGTTGTGACATTAGGTGAAATGAGCGTTCACATCAGCAGTCACACGGAAAAAATCATACGAGTTAATTTTTAGACGCGTTTTTGTGAGTTTCGTGAAAGTGAATTGGCGTTACGAAAAAATGTGACATTTTTTCGCGGCCTACTAAATCCGTTTATGTAGTAACTAGTAATATCCATAACATCAAAAATCTTTTATATGTATAGGCTGAGTGCACGAAGCCTACTAGCGCCGCTAGTGGGTAATAGAGAATTATTGAACTCACTTTTTATGGACATCGCGACATGTCTCTAAGGTGATAAGTCAAAAACTTTAGTTGGCCATGATGTGTAAAAAAAAATGTAATAAGAAAAACTGATGTTAATTTGACAGTGGAACGTCAAGTTAGGGTGACAATGGTCTTTATTTTACTTAAATCGCCATCAGCGCAACAGCCCAGAACACAACAAGCATTTCCAGACCGTTTAGTTGTCCTATGTTTTCTTTGTATTTAAAAAACTTCATAAAATTATAACTATTTTCACTTTTAATAAACATTGCTTACTGACATACGGAAAATTTGAGCTTGAAGTTTCCCCTAGTGCTCACCACAAACACTCGCATCGAAAAATTTGTAACTCCGCCTCTCTGCACATAACCCATAGCAACGGATTGCAAATTCCACACATTGCGAGAGTTGTTTTTAAAATTAATTATACAAAACGAAATATATTGAATATAAATAAATGAAATCTTAACTAATTAGTTTGTAATTATACAATTTTAAAGATTCCTAGAGCGAATTTTCAGTTTTCGTCATTTTTTACCTGTCTATTTCTCTGTATCAAAAAAAAAATAAAATTGTTAACCTAACAATATATTATGTATTGTTCACATGTTCCTTAAAGGTTACGCACACATTTATTTTGGTTCTGCACTCTAAAAAATATCGATTTTTTGTGAATTTCCAATATTTTTTACATTTCATTTGTGTATCAAAATTCAACTTCAATAATAAACAGTATCTACATGTAACAGTTTTATGTACACATTATATATAAGTAGCGGGAGCCGGGAACTACGCTGCTGATTCTTTTTTACTATTTTTGGAGTTTCAGCCGTACACGAGTCGGTACGTTTACAGTGAAGGTTTTCGAAGTGCGCCGAGCAAGTAAACGATAGTAAGGTAGTTACTAGGTATATAGTCGCTACATTTTGAACGTAACCGGCCGTAGCAATGATTAATGACTGCGTCACACCAACGCGATGCGGCGAGCTCAGTCGTTTCGTAGCAGCATCAGTAGCGGTTTGTTTAAATTTTAAAATAAGTATTAAGTTTTTTATCCACCACAAACATGTACTTATAGGCTAGACGACGAGGAGTTTTGGGTGTATTTTTCGGGCACAGGCGAGATTATTGTTGAAAACGCTTTGTTTTAGGGTGTAGTTCAACCCCCTAAGTTTGCTAACAAATTGTTGGTGTACTTGATTTTATAATTAACAATTAGTGAGGAAAATAGTGTTTTTTTTTTCTCTATTTCCTTTAATATCTCCGTTCCTCTTGACTTTTAGTATAAAATATGCATTGAGAAAGTTGTTTCTTATGAAATTTCCTAAAAAAAAGCATTGACAGAGGTCGCTAAGTGCAATATTATTGTTAACTTGCAAATAGCCCCGAAAGTTAAAAAAACACGTTTTTTTTCTATTTTTTACTAAAAAATGACATAGATGGCTAAAAACTCTAAAAAATGATGTCATGTTGACCCAAACATGCATGAATAATTTTAGCGTCATCGGTCAATTACTTCTCGAGTAATTAACTATCACCTTTTTTTTGTTTCCTTAATTGCAAATTGCGCCATTTTTTTCACAAACGGCTTTCGCTGGTCGGACCAAGCCAGAAAAATCACAAACCCATTCAACTTTAGTATCCCGTTGGAATTTTTCGAAAAAAATAATTCTAACCAATTTTATAACGATTTCTTTAGCGATATCAATTTTAGACGAACGTATAAAACCATATAACTTTTCCAATATTCATTCGTTATAAAATCAGTTGGTATTAATTTTTTCCAAAAATTCCCACTAATTGTTAATTATAAAATCAAGTACACCAACAATTTGTAAGCAAACTTAGGGGGTTGAACTACACCCTAAAACGAAGCGATTCCAACAATAATCTTGCCTGTGCCCGAATAATACACTTTTTAATGTCTAGCCTATTAGGAATTATTGCCTAATCAGAGTACTTTGTCCGGAATATGGGCAGATTTTTGACGTATTCTAAACAATTGATTTATCATTGAACATAATTTTACCATTTTACCCACAAGTATCGTACTTACTAGTTTAGGTCAAAAATTACTTTTCAAAAATTTTACAATATCTTTTCGTTTTGAGGTTCCCCGAATCCAAAAAACATATTTTTGGAAAAACTTTGTGCGTCTGTTAGTCTGTAAAGATGATACAGGTCAAGCGGATGAGCGGATTGAAACCAAATTTTGGGAGGATGTTTGGTATGCAAATATGAAGAGTCCTATTGTTTTTGGGGAAAATCGGCGCATGTGCAGAAGAAATATATGCTATAACGGTGTTTTTTTTTTATATAATAATGGTATACTTTTTATAATTGCTTATTATTCTATTTATTATTTCAAGAGTTTTGTTAAAAATTTTTTTTTCTAAACTTTATAGTACCGGAAATATTTTGAAAATAAAAAAAAAATCAACAGTTCTTTGTTTTGTAGATCTATCAGAAATAAACTAGTTTATTTTACACAGTACTATGAATGGTCCACAAATCGAAGTGGTTATAAACCTCACGTCAATTTTGGCAGGGCTCATCCTCATTAACCAATCACTTTTCTAGTCATCAACCATATATGGTTCAATTTTTCACTTTAAAAATTATAAAATTTATAATCTCAAAAACGTTTTGTGTTCATTGACTAAAAAATTCTATTCATACATTAATCCATAGACACATCATAAATAGGTAAATCTTTTTTTTTAACTTATTACAAACGAGTTCAAATTTAAATTTTGTTAGTGATAGAATTTAGAAAGACGAACTTGATCGCGACTTTAGTTGCAATCGCGTAGATGTGTCGAGCGCTTTATAAAAATAAAGCTGCGTCACGATACGCCACTGTATGTTACATATATAACTGTATTGTAATCACTCATTCGTTCAATTGTATAAAAACAGTAAAACGAACTTTGGTTAGTCAAAACATTTACATGTATTTTAAATTTTGCTAGTCAGAGAACCGTGCCAAAATCGGCACATTAAGTATTTTCATAATAACTTAAATGTATTTACGAGTCACTAAACACAGAGAACATGCTTGTAAAAGCAAGCTACACATAAATAAAATTTAGAAAAATTTATAAGAATTTCATTCTCAAAATTTTCATTTTGTTTCATTTTATTAAAGAAGAAAACAACCAAAAGAAACTTTTTGAGAACTTTAGAAAAAAATTAATTATAATTATGCGTTTAACGTCCGTTTCTCGACATAGCAAATACTAGATACTTGCACGATTACTTCTTGTGCAAGGAGTCATCTCGACATTTATCTTTAATTATTGAGGGATATCATGGAAAACCCTAACAAGATGACCGGTATAGAAATAACCGTTTTTCAACGAGTAGTAAAAAACCCTAGCTACATCTGTCCCTGTCCGGATTAAAACCAAGTACTTTTTGAATGTGTCCAGATCTTTCTCTAGTACGGAATTCATTAATATTGTTAATGAAAATTGTTAAATTATTTTTCCAGTAATCATATTATAAGTCAAAGAACACCACAAGGTAAGGAATACATTATTTTAGAGAAAGTATATATATCGTATACCCCCGTGAAGATTCGCGTTCTAGACAAGCATACGTCATCTAGCATAATATTTTTTATCGACGATTCCTTCAGAAATCAATCTAAATAAATATATTCTGTTCTTAAATATGTACGTGTGAAAATTTCGGGCTTGCAATCAAAAATTATATCTCAAACAAAACTGCCAAAAAATCAATGATACATCATCAAGGCCATCAATTTACCTTCTTTACTTTAATCTTCAAAATGTCAACTTTGAGAATGTGAGCGAAATTAAAAATATTTTATAATTGAAAATGACCACACGTTTATATTCTGTACAAGATTACTGTTGACTACAACAACAGTAAAATAATGTTCAATATGGTATAGTTCGTAAGACTAAATTAATAACAGTGGATAACTATAGTTTGCTGCAGTTTTTGAGTAAGTGATAACTTATCCGCAGCGATAGTGGAAGATTCAGGTTTGAATCCCGACTCTGAAATTGTTTGAAAATATTTTTTTCTAATATAGCATTGTAGCAGTGGGTGTTTCTTAACGATTGTAGCAAACTATAGCTATCTTACTGTTACTGATAACAACATGTCATTTTTTTTTGGTGTATTGAATAATTAATTAAATTTAGTTACTTAGCGGGGATTTTGCTTCTTTCAGTAATGAAAAACTCGTTAGAGATACCTGAAGGCTGGATATAGAAAAATCATTGCTGAATAAAATTGTCACACGGGCGGAACGCGATTCGCGGACAGTAGTTTAGACGGTGCTGTTTAAATTTTCTTGATATATATTAGATGTGCTTGGTATATTAGTGTATTGTAGATAATTAGTGACATTTCCACTGAAAAGAGTACCTACGTTAGGTCTAGCCACATTCTGTCAAATTCAGACACAACATAATTTACACTACACACCGTTCCCTTAGCTCAAGAATCGAGACTGCTAGTGTTTACACCTTTTTGCCCGGCACTGAAATACAAAACAATTTTGTCACAAACGTAATAGTGTCAAAAGTGTTAACACTTTTTACAGTAGAGCACGATATCAAACACTCCTTTTGAATTTTTTAAAACATAATTTGCTTGCAGATATCAAGTAAGAAATATTTGTACAGAAAGGTTGGTAAACTCTGGACCATGGATTCTTTGGTTTTACTGCATATACATACGAGGTATTGTCATAATACAATGAGACCGTAAGGGGTTTGTAAAAAAAGTAACCAATTTTTTTTATTTTCAAGATGAGCACAAGTCGACCAAAGAAAGCAAAGAGTCAGCAACATTTTCTCATAAAATGTCCGCAGATGCACGACTTTCATAGCCCGTAAAAATAAGAGCAATAAGAAGAGGTATGCTGAGAAATGTTTAAATTGGAATATTTAATTTATTGTATATAGTACAAGCATAAAACCGGCGTCGTTCGTTTTTATAACACTACTGGCTGCGAACCCGGTTTCACTCGAGTCGAGTTCTGTGCAGATACAATCTTTAAATTGCAGGTATATGTGTGAGAATATGTATATTTATTTGTGTTAATATTAACATAGAAACAAGTATTTTATCACAAAGAGAATAGTAATAATAGTAGTAATCATTTGTGATAGACTTCAATCAAGTTTACTATACTGAAGCGCTACCTATGAACCACAGTAAACTGTTTTATTAACTGAGAAAGACAAGCTGTCATGGCGTATGTATATGGAATTATTGTCATTATTGTAATGAATTTCACGGATACGTGGGGTCGATTTGAAATTTTTTTTTATGTTTAATAATTTCAGATAGATCTACCGTACCGTACAATCCGGCGAAATTAGTAGTATAGAAGATATCCACTGAAATAAAGTTTGTATAAATCTATGCTAATATTATAAAGAGGTAAGGTTTGTAAGTTTGGATGTAAAAATGTTTTCACCGTTATTTAGAATGGACCTTCAGGATGGACATGTTCTATACATTACCGCGTTAAAACAAAAGCGCTTTTCGTGGTGGCCAATTTTGAAACGCGAGACGAGAAAAAAACGGTGACAATTTACAAATTCCGTCGAAGCCGGACAGAGTCGCCAATCCTATATAAAAACACATTTGGTCGTGAGTGCGGCAAAAATAACTGATAGCATGTTTCGAGTGCCAAAATATTTTATTTGTTGTGCTTCGTATTTCCTAGACGCTTTGAGATAAACACTTGAAATTTTCACACTGCATTGATGAATTTGACACAATAATAATGTTATACGCCACTGCTTTCTGACGAATGCTCTAGAAGACAACAAAAATAAACGCATGTGTAAGGGTTCTGTGGGGGCAGGTAGCCAAATCCCGACCTTCATAGAATTGCCTGAAGAAGGCAATACAATGTAAGAAGGTTCTCGGCCCAGCTAGATGCTTCTGGCACATTCGAAGCTATAAATACGGCGCGCGCCAGGAAGTCAGACAGTCAGATTTTGTGTGTGAGTGACATACGGCAAACGTACAGTGGGTTACAAATAGCTGTAACATAAATTGTTCAGTCGGTGCAGTAATACCAAGGTAACTGTAGAGATAGAAGATAAATGAACTGTGTAAATACTAGTGCGGAGTGCGGTTTAATAGACTATTGATGTCGATTACATAAAATCTGGTTTAATATAAATAGTTTCTTGTAAGTATATAGTTAATAGTTAAGTGTGCTGAAAAAACTTTGGAGTGTTTATGTGTTGTAAATATTTCGTGTACATAATTAGTGACTTTACATTCTTCATTACTTGTTCTTTTATTTTATTAGTCAGAATTTATTAGCTTTGTTTCTTTTGCGTTAGAGAAGTACTTTTCTTTTGTATGTTTAACTGTTTTGTTAAACGTTTGTTATTGTAAATAAATAGTATCCACCACGAACTAGAACACTTTTGTGTCAATAATAAATATCATGTACTTAATATTTTCAGGTGGTGGAAGAACTGGGTATGAACAGTAAAGATATCTATAGAAACTAAAGTTTCGCGCTCAATCACTGGACTAGACACATAGAGAGAAATGAGTATTGCTGACGTCATTAAATATATATTGGCAACATATTGTTTGGCACATCCCTGAACAATAACTAATTATCTTTGTTTAACAACAAGGAAACGTCTGGTGTTGAAAACTTCCAAAGACGCTAGAGAACGAGTTTAGTTGAGAATGAAAAACAGAATACGTGAAAACGACGCATTCACTTTGTATGTCTGTTATTCCATGTTCTACTGGTCAACACTATTAAAATTGTATTATGTATTTTCAACACCACCTATTTTTAACTGATTTTGCTCGCGTTTTTAGTCCCTACTTATCACGCAAAGTGTCTCCTTCTACGCTACTCAACTAAAAATATACGTTTGACAACGTTTAATTTCAAGCTAACGAAGTTTTTTTTTGACTGGCCTTGACTTTGACTGGCATGAAGTGAAGATGAAGAAGTTGAAAATAAATAAATAAATAAAAGTCCATCTTAATCTGGTTGAAAATACATTAGTTCTACTGAAATGAATTTAACAGATTTTATAATGAAAAACATCTATTCGATGGTACATTGTTTCAATTTTACCATTCCAACACAAGTAGGGAATGGTACGTACTAATTCTAGTCAAAATTCACATTTCATAATTTTACATTATTTTTTCGTTTGGAATCTCCCCGAATTCATATTCTGGAAAAATGTCTGTGCGTCTGTGATTACGATTCAGGCCAAACGGATGAGCTCATTTTTGTTACTTAATATATTTTATTGAAAAATATAGGACAAAAAAAGATTTGAAAAAAACTATTCAACAAAACTTTTAAAAGTACAAGGTCTATAAATTTCGTCTTTTTAGGGTTTGTTTGAGAATCAACTTCGGTGCCTCTCAATGCGCCGAGGCCTAAAATGCCTAATTGGTAAACCGACACTGGATGAAATGATTAAAATAGATAGACTATATTTTCAATTAAATGTCTGTCTGAGAAGCTCTATTTTCTTTTAAACAAAAAGCTTAATTGAAAAATAAGAAAACCAACCTTCTTGGCTATAACCATTACACTATATATGTTATATAAAACACTGAAAATAATTAGTCAGCATTCCTTCAAGTTCGTTGTGTAATTTGATTTCCATTGTATTTATGCTTCTATGGAAACTTTCTTTCTTTCTATTACAATGTACAATTATGAATAGAAGCGTGATGAATTAGTTTTTCAAAGTGCTTAATTTTATAAAAGATGTAAATTCAAACTTAACGCAATCAATTGTTCATGAGTGTGAAAAGTTTTTAAAAATATATTTATAACTTTTTTTTCACTATGCAATCCGGTGAGAGTTTTCACGCGTTGGGCGCACATCTTAACCAAAAATGAATTAAGCGAAATTACGAAAATTAAGATCGCTTTTCAGCATAAAGCAGTGTTGATACAATAGAATGTTACGATGAAGGAAGGTTTTGGTTGAGGATCATAAATAAGCTTTACCAATGTTACGATAGTGGCCAACGTTTCGAAAAATTTATTTTCATCTTCAGCTTGAGGCCCTGAAGATAAAAATAAATTTTTCGAAACGTTGGCCACTAGCGTAACATTGGTATAAAACTTATTTATGATCCTCAACCAAAACCTTCCTTCATCGTAATTTAGATCGCTGCATACGAAGATGGTTTTGCCGCTAATTTCCTTGCTTGATTTGAATGCTACGTTTCAAGCGTGCTATGACGCTGGGTTTTGCGATGGTTTTTGTTTGTTCGTTTCACACGATGATTGTATTGAAGCTGGAATTATAAGGTATGGTGCGCGCGCAGTGACAGTTCGAATGTTAACAAAAAAAAAAAAATGTTTTTGTAACGGTGCATCCAGCACAGGCTTTCCTATGGATGTACCTATAGCTCCCATACAGTAATTTGTGTTTCGTTTTATTATAAATATGTACAGCAGTTTTGTATAAGGTTATATGTTTAAATGTTATATGAACAAATATATTTCTATTTCTAAAAGTGAACGTTTATTTTTTCTGAACAAAATAAACACTATGACGCCATGTTTGTCCACATCGTCCACGTGACGAGATACTGTTCCCTGATTGGTTCTTGCTCAAAAGAGGCACGAAAATTAGTCTCGGTTCTAATTTAGAAATCCATCTTGTGACCACGCACGCGAGCCCGTAATGACGTTATTTTCATACTCGCATCCAGCGCGCCAGCCAGTGCAAATCCGAGCGAACATTCGAGCGGAAAAACCAGCCTCGTGTGTAGTGATCTTTAGTTAATTAAGAAAGACTTAGGGCACTCTATAAATTACATAACATTTTTGAAGTGTTTTTATCTCCTCTTGTAACAAATTATCTAACCGCGTCCCCTGATACGGAGTTCAATAACGTTTTTCTCAATCAAGAACGAAAATATTGTAGTATTTATGGCACAAAATAATTAGTGGATTGTCCTTAAAAAGCATTAATTTATTTTTGAGTCAACGACAATTTTTTTTTGTTACGTTACTGAGATAATCAAAATGTAATATGTGTCGAAACTAAAGATGATAGTGTAGAAGGGAAAATTCGTTTATTTTTAATGATTCCCTTAATGAAATAAAACCATTTCTACGCACGCGAAAACTTTTTTCATTATTATTTCAACACTCTGAATCAACTCTGTAGTTTTTATTTACTTGAAAAGAAATTTATTTTCGATTTCTGCGTTGAGAATCTTAAGTTAACATGAAGATTCGAATTATTTCACCCTTTATCAATTTGCGAAATGTACTTAAAAACTGATTTATATTTACTGTTAATTTGAATCATACGATCATCTGTATATGTTCAAAAATTAACTGTTGAAATTATGAGAAAAAAATAACTTTCTTCATACTTTCGGCATCAATTTTAAGGCAGAAAGTCTTACGCATTGGTGGGATTACACGCACTGATGCGGGAAGTACGTACGTTCGGGCGGCAGTAAGGGAAAAATAAACTATCACGAACTTTCGGATTCTGGCAAAAATATGATTTTCTGTTACAGACCTACATTCTGCTGCAGGGATCTTAATTTGATACGTGTTGCTCGATTTAACCAACAAGTGTACCTACGCCACCAGAAAATAGTCAATTCTTATTTTTTAAAACACATGTTACTAACCTTAATTTACTTTAATATAAGTATAATAAATGTCAACTTGTAAGTTAAATACGATAGTGTTTTTTTATTCTTCGTACAAATGACATCATAATTCAGTGCGTTAAGTTGCCGGCTCTCTTGTGCCTTCGTTACATAACGTGGTTAAACCAAGAATCAATTACAAAGGTCGGCTACAAGATGCTCCTGGGGGCGAGGAAACTCTTGCAGACTTGACACTAAGTCATGCTTCACAACAACTTTGTGTCGCCAGACTTAAACAGGGCTGGCCAAACCGTCTTGTCCGAAATATTTAATCAAATAAATTCTAAAGCAATAATTAATTGAGATGACGCGAATCTGTTGATAATTTAGTTGAACACACGTTTTCAATTATACTCCAAGATCCGATACTAGAAATATATACCCTCATCTGTCATTTGATGATGACAAAGATTATATATTAGATAATAATATATATTCATTGATGAATAGCAAATGGGTTACCTAGCTAAATAGCGTACCGATGCTGTTAAATAAAATAAATTCTAATAAACGTTTTTGGGTCAAATTCCCCGATTTGTTAATCATAAAAAGCGAGCATTAGCTGAGAAAATAAGACACAAGGAATTGGAAAAATAGAGGTTGCCTACTTTTCCCGCAGCACAACTGTGAAATTGCCAGGTATAAACAGGTAAGCAAGCATTATTAATATACCCTTATCACTTATTTAATAAATTTTTTTATGAAACAAAAGGTTATTTCATTCCCTACCAAACAGTATTAGGTTTCCTTAGCGAAATTTTGTCTCATCGATGGTTGCCTAGATTTTAATATTTAATCTAACTTGAATTTAGTATTTGATCAATGGAGCGCGCTTGCATAATCTGAAAAATCTTCTTACAGAAGAACTCTAAAATCTAGGCAACCATCGATGTTACGAACTTTTGCTAAGGCAACATAACACTGTTGGGTAGGGAATGAAATACCCTTTCATTTCATAAAAAATTGATTAAATAACTGATGAGAGTATATTAATAACGCTTGTTTACCTGTTCATACCTGGCAACTTCACAGTTGCGCTGCGGGAAGGTAAGCAACCTCTATTTTTCCAATTCCTTGTGTCATATTCTCTCAGCTAATGGCCGATTTTTATGATTAACAAATCGGGGAAATTGATCTAAAAAAGTTAATTACAATTTATTTTTTTTAACGACATCGATAGGCGATTTCGCGATTTTATTAAATATTTTGTACCTATACGAAATTACGGTGTTTTGTCAAAATAAATTGTAGCAACATCTCATAGAATTTACTCAAAGCTATTAGTTCAGAAATAAAACTGTTTTAATACCAAGTACCGAGATCTGATATAATTTGCACCCGGGTGAAACCGGGACGGACCGCTAGTACTTCTATACAGTTTGCACCCCTGAATGAATTAAAGTACGTCCAGTGGCAACAGCGCGTTATTATGAACTGCGAACTAGATGGCGTGCGTGAATAGCAGCTAAGGTATACGATCGGGTTCGTGTTATTGGACTTGTAGAGGAAGTAGAAGTGGTGAGGTGTGCGCCTTTCGTGTAGATTACTGATTATGTCGCCTCTGTATCTCTATCTCTGTCCATCCCCCTTTAACTATCAATGGAATGCCCAACGTTTAAAGTAGATCCTGTCGTTTATTATAACAGTTCATTTACTCTGTAGTTAAATAATGTTGAAAAAGGCCCGTTTGCATGTAGACGATTGTGTAAAAAGTCGACATGAAGTTTTGAATGGCGACCATTTTTTTTTAAATACGTATAATAAAATTAAAGTATCGTCCTTTGTAGAATACCATGCCATATTATATTATACCGACTGATTAACTGAGACAATCCATTTAAATTAAAATGAGCGAGCGAGTGACATGTCAAGAAACAAAAGCGGGCATACGTATTTGTGTTCATATTAAATACTTTTGACTACAGACTGGTCTATTCTATCTATAAAGGGGTGGAAGATGTCTGGCTGTCAAAATTATGGGTGGTTTACACGTTGCGAGCTGCTGACCTGAGGGTAGGAACCTGCTCGCATTATGTACTCGCCCGCCAGTAGTTCGGTTTGCCTGTGCTGTCCACATAATTCAAGTAGGTGCCCAGTCTCATTCTTGTTGTCGCGATGTCGAGTCAACGTGCTTTGATTTAAAAAAATCTGTATTAGCTACCTGGCGACACTGGCGAGCTACTGCCGAACGCGTCTGAACGATTCGAGTTATGTGCGAGCTGCTGTCAGGCGCTAGGCGAGTGAAAACAAAAAATGTTGAAGTAACTCGCATGCGAGCTATCAAACTAGCACGTGCGAGTAGCTAGTAAAATACGTCCATACAGTGCGAGTTATTGCACTGCCTCGGTAGACCGACTCGCACGCTAGCTCGCATCGTGTAAGCCACCCATTAGAGTTACATTTTGTATGCATCCAAAGGCAATCGGCAGACGTGAACGTTAAATCACATCGTCTGCATACAGATTAATTATATAAAATGTCAAATTTCACGGATTCAAGTACCAAATTAGCATAACATTATTTTTTCTTTATTTTACGAACGATACATTTTTTATATTTCTCATTTAAAAATAAATAATTTAAAATTTAATAATTGTGGGTTTTTTGTGCACACGTAAATATTAAACATAAATATAAAATGCGTTAGAAACATAGCTTCCCTAAAACCAACACACCACTTTTTTCTGAAAATTTGTATACTACAGATGGCCAGGTAGATTTTATCTACTGACAAATTTTTAAGAGTTTGGCGTTTTCGATTATATTGGACGCTGACATTAATTTTGTTATTTTTTATTATAACTTTGTTATCGATTGATCGATAGATAAATAGTTTTAATCAAGAGACGTGTGACACACACTTTATAAAGGGCCTAAGAACTGAATAATACAGTTCTTAGATTTTCCATAAAATGTGCCGTGTATTCAAATTAACTGGTTTTGAGCTGTGAATTTCATAGTTTTCAATAAGTTTTAAAATCAGTATGCCATATAGCAATGAAGTCTTCAGTGCTGAAAACTCATATTTTAAATACATTCTATATAATATTATTGCATTTTTTAATTTTACGCAAAATCTTAGCTTATTTTTGCACTACACAAGATTAAGCAATTTTCGTTGTCTTCTATAAGCGAGCTATTAAAGATTATTAAGATTCTGTGTACATTTAACAAGTTTTTTAAACGCGGTTAACGTAAAAATTGTCCACTTAACTCTCTCACCAAAAATAATGTTGTTTTCATTTCTAACACAGGCAATAACAATTTCCTTATGAACAGCACAATCGGCTCTTACTGTTTAAAGAAAAAATACAGGACTAAACTGAATTACAAACATCTATGTTGAATAAAAATATGTTTCAAGTACATGTGTAATCAAGGTTGGTAAATTACAGAGGTTCCCTCATTTCACTGGAGAGTAGTGGGAGGGTGACGTCATCGAACGGACCTGTCCAATTGCGCGCAAACGGCTGTTGTTTTGAAACGTTAGTGGCAGTGGGTCAAAGAGACCCAGTCATTCTCTCGCATACGCTGGGTTGTCAGATTCAACGAAGCAACCTCTGTAAATTACTAATATAATAAGAAATTTAGTAGTTAAAGTATTTTTAACGTTGAAATTTGCACCAGACACCGGAGATTAGTATTATTTCCGTTAATAAATACGATTTATAACTAAAAAAACATCAATAACAATTCAATTATCTCTTTTTAAGAAAGATTTTACTTTGTGTGTGAATTAATATTACAGAAGGAAAATATTTGTTTTTTTGTTCAAAGTATCTTTTCTTGAAATGTACTTTAGAATAAAAAAAAATTAGGCCCTACGCATTCAAAAGCAAAGCGTCTGGAGGACTGTAGTTGACATATCATTTTTTATATTAAATTTTATAAAGCATCTGATATTTACCTACATATCAAACGTAAAGGGGAATTTGAGGATAACAAAGATTACAGCCTTGAGGCCTCCACAGACTTCTGAAAATCATTTCTTAAACATGTTTTTATAAAAGAATAATTTATAAGTGCACGTTCAGCATACGATTTTACTTTGTATTACATACAGCAGCAAGTTATAATTATGCATTATATGTTTACACTAAAACCTCGAGATAATTATTACCTGAGATTTTTTGTTAGTAAATTATAACATACTCTATATGAGAATTTAGATATTCTTTTCTTTACGTTTTCAAAAAATATTTCATTTTAACGATAATCTCTAAAAATAAATATGATACACGGAAACAAAGATAGTCGTCCAGTTCTAATTTCTGCCGCTAGAACGCGATCTGTCATCTACTCCTACATTTCTCCTCTGTGCAAACTGTCTATAAAGCTTATAATATTAAAGTTACTAGATTTATCAAGTACCGAAATCCATTGCACTCATGTGCTAGAGTGAGTTAACAATGAAACCGCCCCAAGATGGGCTAAGTGACCGTAAATAGTGATTTTATATCTTAAATGTTCTCAGTAACACTTACTTCAAGCTGCAATTAAAAAAATCACCACTTTACATAACAATTACATTTACACAAATTACATTTGTATAATTTGGGTAATTTATGAGTATACAAATAATCTGTTATCTTTATAAATAGTGATTTTATATCTTAAATGTTCTCAGTAACACTTACTTCAAGTTGCAATTAAAAAAATCACCACTTTACATAACAATTACATTTACACAAATTACATTTGTATAATTTGGGTAATTTATGAGTATATAAATAATCTGTTATCTTTACTTACTTTTAAACTTGATATTATTTTTTACGAAAACGTTTTTATATTTTAACTTAATCTAAACGTCCAAAAATGGTGGACAATTACGGTACTTTGTCAATTCTAGTAACTTTATATACCTAATATGACTTCAGAACGTAAAACGTGAACGTTCTTAAATACCTCGAATATGTTATCGTTTTCGTAAAACCGGCCCTGGTTAAGCGGTTATATAGTTGTTACTAAGTTTTGCAGTCAACATGACGCACACAAACTTCCATATAGTTTCAAAGATAGTTTATACTCTTGAGGTTTTGAAAATAGATCAATCAAATTTCACTATAATAGAGAGCCCTAACCGGTATATAATAATCTTATCAGTTATTGAGATATATCATGGTTTATAATCATATCAATACTAATATAAAACAGTGGTACGAAATTACTCTCCGTAATTACATTTTCCTGTGTGTTTCTCGAGAATTTTAGTAAATAACTAAACTGAAAAACATTCTATAAGAATGCCTGTCTGTGTTCATTTGAACTACTCGTGAACAGTCGGATCGATTTTGTAAAAAACTTGGTACTGATGACTAGTGGTTAGTGACAATACAATGCCCAAAAAACATTTTTATAATGTAAATTTGAAGTTCGTGATTGCGACAAAAATAACTGAAATCGAGTTTCGAAAGTGAGTAAGATAATATTTGTAATTTTTTTGACAATTATTGCCAGTTTCCGTAAAAAAATTAGCGCAGTAACGCCATCTCTCGGTGTAAAAAAGAAAAGTTAAAATGTATATGTATTCCTGAAGACTTTTTAGTAGATCTCACAAACTTGACGATTTACCAATCGCCTTGGCAATCATAAGAATAATTTATACTATTATTAGGTTGCTCCGTGAAGTCCGACATAAACTCACTGTAATCGACCATTATTTTCAAGGTTTAAGGTGTTTCAATTTGTTCCGTAAGTATCCCTTGTATGATGGTGACGAACCCAAAGTTTTTGGGTGCTTGTGAATTCAAAATTCTTTAACGAATTCTTCGTTCTCTATAAAAATAGGTATGTTGCTTCGTGGGCACACGACGGAAGTTATGGTCCTTACGCATTTTATATTAATGTCTTAAATTTACTTATAGATACACAAAAAAATTATTAAATTGTATTTTTTTTATTAATAAAAAAAAAAATTGGTTGTCTGTAAAGTCGGTTTACGGACGTTAGTTTTACGTGACAACGTATTCCGTAATACATAACCTAAACCTCCCAAAATTTGGTTTCAATCCGCTTATCCTTGGTGTCGGAATGATAAGAAATGTCAAAAGTGACGTTTGCAACTGTCAAAGTATTATGTTCTAATAATAATTAGTTATTCCAATACTTAACTTAGAAGCCGTTGCATTTCACAAAATACTAATGTCAAAAAATTGAATTAAACATTAGAAATGCAGCCGTTTTCATGTTAAGACAAGACATACGTTATCTTCTAATTTCCATGTACGGCAAACAAAGATGACCGACCGCGTCGCGCCATGCATTAGACAACATTGCATTTATACAGCTATTTTTCTATATAAATTTGTATAAAAAAACTGTTTAGGCAAATTCTGTTATACGAAATCTATGTAAAATGTTCTCCTCTTTCGTTTAAGACTGGTTTCAAACCGATCTGATTTAAATTGAGCAAGAAATTAGCAAAAAGCACGCACAGGATCAGGCGGAACGTTACGCGTTACGCGTTACGAACGTTAGGAACGTTACACTTTTTCGTGCATGAAACCGGTGTTTTATCAATTTATAAGATTGGTGATTCATCAATTTATAAGACGTTATCACGTCAAAAGTGTCATGATAATTTGAAATTTGAACCAGAGAGGTTTGGCATAATATGTAAAGCCAGCGATACACGATGCTATGAACGTTGACCCGAACGTTCGATCGAGCTTTGGACGGAACGTTTGAGTCAACTGAGTTCGACAGTGGGTATGCCAAAGTACTTGCTACACGATGTGTCGAATGTTGGAAATCTTGAATTGAGAAAAGTTGGTACAAATGTTTGTAACAAACACAAAATACTAACAAAAATGTAACTTCAATATAATTTAAGATAAATAATACAAAATGCAATCAATAAAATATTACATTAACTTGTAATTATTATAGTTAATATACTTTAATAAAATATAGCGCAAAAAGTAATGGATTTTGTACGGGAAGCTTATGTTCTAAATATAATGTAATAAACGTATACCTGTTTAAAACACAAATAAATCAGAACAAATAATTTTTATAAAGTATAAACACTCAACAATACACTACGAATTGACATAATATTTGATCGAATCGTGTAGCCAAAGTATAAGAATGTTTACCTTCGAACGTTGGAGGCTTCCTTTGACTCGGGTCAAGAATACCGACAACAGCCGGAACATTGTCAAACGCGAACGTTAGACGCTCTATATTGGAAGCTCGTAGGTTTGACCGTCGGCACAGGATACGAACGTACGTTGGACGGTGTTAGTAGCATCGTGTAACGCCGGCACAATAATTTGTAAACAATCAACGTAACGAACACAGCTTACAAAATACAGTTCTAATTTTAATAGCTAGACGTTCCTACCCCTTCACAGGTCGAATAAACTAATCTGAACACAAAAGTAGATAATAACGACGTAGGTATGTGCGCTCTGTTTCTGTGGTACCCTTTCCTTGTAATGGTCTGAACACAAATACGTATGTGCGCGTTTGTCTCGCAACGATTTCACACGTCGCTGCACGTTTTTTTTCAGTAAATTCCCTGTCCCGAGGTTTGCGTAAAGAAGCTTAGCTTCAACAATATTGTTTTTATTCATTCAAAGATCAAACCGTCAGGGCCGTCTTTGGAACAAGCGAGGCCCTGAGCCGAAAAAAACTTGGATAAAAATATATGATAAAAATAGCCTATTAAAATATTCATGACCCATTATGAACTCCTTAAGGGGAATTCATAATGGGTCATGAATATTTTAATAGGCTCTTTTTATCATAAAAAATAATTACGGCTTTAGCAAACATATTTTTTGATTATTACTGTTGTTACAATTATTTATTTATCCATTCAATTTTGCATGCTTGAATGGTAGGGGGCCCTTAATGTCTGAGGTACCCTGGGCCCGGGTCCGGTCCTGCAAATCGTATAACATAAGTTACCAGAAACAGTTTAAATTAATCATGAAAATAATTTTCAAAACATAATTTTTATTTAACACTATCCACGTTATTTTATTAACTTGTAATTAGAATGTTGTTGTCACTCGCAAGAGTTAAGTAAGTTATCTTGAACGAAAGAGGGCATACGATCCCACAGATTTCAAGAACAAGGTTTGGATAGATATAAAACACACTTTGTGGAGGAAGAAGTGTAGGTAATAGTCGATTCTGTAGAACAATATAAAGTTACACCTTTAGAAACTTACTAAACCACCAAAGAGAGGAAGGCGGATTCTAACATTCACTAAGGGCTTGTTAAATAGTTTATAGAGATATACAAGGCCATCAAAAGAATATACCTATCAAACGTATTTACAAAAAAAAATTGTTCACTTGTATAAATTGATACAAGGATGGATAAAAAGCTTTCAGGTATACATTTGCTAGCATTTATAATTTCTAATCTAATCGCAAAATAGCAGTTTACAAATCTAGATTGTAATACAATATTTTATGTACGAGTTGTGACATTATGCAAAAACGACACCCAGCAAAACAGCCTCGAACATCAGTACTCAAACTTTCTGCTAGTGTGGTGCATACTATTTTTCTTCATACCTCGGTCGAAAGTACGCTTTTTAATTACATAAAAACACAGATAAATTCCAAGCAAGCAGCTTTAAGGTTATACGTAAAAACACGAATGACAGCTGTTCGCGACTATTGGCTGGCGGTAGTATCAGCAGTCTCATGTATATGATAACTATTTTTCTTTATAGCCGGCCGAAAGTACGCATATCTGGCATCAATTTTATGGCAGAAATTTAGCATGCATGTAATCCCATAATGCATAAATGTTAGTCTTTCTGCCTTAATTAAAATTGATGCCGGAAGTAGGTACGTACTTTCGACTGAGGTATGAAGAAAATTAATTTTATTAGTTTTTCGTGTGTGAATATAAGTTTGTTTTTTAGATTTTTTTTTAAATTTTATTGATGTACCTGTAAAAGTAGGTACCAGAGCAAGACCGATGTTTTCAAGCTGAATAATATTTATGTAGTTACGCAAAATCACAAAGTGTAAGTCCTATGATTACAGTGTTAGCGGAAATGTGTGAAACTGGGGAAACTATATCGTTTAAGATTGTAGCACAGATGATTTCAAATGTTTATATTAGGTAAATTCCATTAGACTTTGATCTTACAAAATTCAATTCAATTTATGGTGAAATTCAAGCCAGAAAAATTACAAAAAATGGACTTGTTTTTATTATTACTCCTGTAGAAATAATTCAAACTATATCGTAATTTTCGACAAAAAAAAGAAAAAAAAATCCAGTCAGTTGGGCGACGGGATCATTTAAAAAATATTGACATTTGACACATTATCACAAATAAAATTAAATTTCTGTTAAAACGTGCGATGACACGGGTAACGACTGGTAGTTACTATTAGGATATTTGCTATTCGTTATAATTGATCTCCATATACGATTTAAATAATGTCACTATACTTTTTTTTGTCTAACACTTAAAAAGGTTTCACAGCAGATCTTCAAAAGTAATAAAAAATATTCAAGTCAATGGAGTGAGGACGATTCCAGCTTCAGAAATATTAACATTATAGACATAATATTATAATTAACAAAATAAAATTCATGTGAAAATGAACCAAACCATGCTTGTCAGCTACTTAAATTATCCAGAACAAATTAACAGTTGATATTTTTTTTGTTTTTAAAAAAATTAATAAAATAATAAACTGTTTATCATCATATAAAAAAATGGCGTAGCTCTTCTGCACATGCGCCGATTTTCCAAAACAATATGGTTCTTTATTAAATAAAATTATCGACCAATTTTTCAGACAAAAATTTAACAAAAAATAATAATTAATACATTAACGATTCGGTCCGGATTTGGATATTCTTCAGAACTGATCTAAAAAATATAAAAATTGATTAATAATTAGTTTCTAATTGGTTTTTGAAAAAAAAAACCTTATAGCGAATTTTTCAAAAACCAATCTAAAAAATATAAAAATTGATTAATAATTAGTTTCTAATTGGTTTTTGAAAAATTCGCTATAAGGTTTTTTTTTTCAAAAACCAATTAGAAACTAATTATTAATCAATTTTTATATTTTTTAGATCAGTTCTGAAGAATGTCCAAATCCGGACCGAATCGTTAATGTATTAATTATTATTTTTTGTTAATATATTTGTCTGAAAAATTGGTCGATAATCTTATTTATTGAAGAGTTCTAATCAGACGTTAATCAAAAATTTGAATATGGTTCTTTCTTTCGGCATGTCAAACATCCTATCAAAATTTGGTTTCCTTTCAACCGTTTGACGTATCGTGCTCACAGACAAACAGACTATGAGGCCTTTCTCAAAAATATGTTTTTTGGATTCAAGGGATCTCAAAACAAAAAAATATAGTAGAATTTTGAAAACGAGTATTTACAACAGATTCATTATATAAAATTATGAAGGGTTGCGGTTAGCATCTGTTTTTGTGCAATTTTGTGTAATTATTATTATTGTGAATGTAATAAAAAAAAATTTGAAAAGTAGTTTGACCCTGCAGGCCATCCCTGTAACTTCCCGCTATTTTCGAGCTCAAAACGCTCAAAAATATATCAAATATAGCAAGAAGTTTATTTTTTAGCTCTTCGAGCTCAAAAAAAACACTTTGTTACGAAATTTTCGTTCACGTTATCTCATGAACAAATGAACCGATTTTGATGCGATTTGCGGCAGTCGACGCAATTTTTTAACCTTAAAAAGTAATTTAATACAGAAAAATCGATCTCATAGGAATTTTACGAGCAATTTAAAAAAAAAACACTTTTTTACAAACTTTTCGTTCACGATATCTCGTGAACAAATGAGCCGATTTTAATGCGGTTTGCTGCAATCGACGCAGTTTTTTTAACCTAAGAAAGTAAATTATTACAAAAAAATCGATTTGATAAGAATTATACGAGTAATTTTAAAAAATTACTTTTTTCCTAATTTTTCGTTCACGTTATCTGATGAACAAATGAACCAATTTTGATATGGTTTGCGGCGATCGACGCAGTTTTTTTAGCTTAAGAAAGTAATTTATTACAAAAAAATCAATCTGATAACAATTTTAAGAGTCATTTTAAAAAAACACTTTTTTACGATTTTTTCGTTCACGGTTTCTCGTGAACAAATGAGCCGATTTTGATGCGGTTTGCTGCAATCGACGCAGTTTTTTTAACCTAAGAAAGTAAATTATTACAAAAAAATCGATTTGATAAGAATTTTACGAGTAATTTTAAAAAATTACTTTTTTCCTAATTTTTCGTTCACGTTATCTCATGAACAAATGAACCAATTTTGATATGGTTTGCGGCGATCGACGCAGTTTTTTTAGCTTAAGAAAGTAATTTATTACAAAAAAATCAATCTGATAACAATGTTAAGAGTCATTTTAAAAAAACACTTTTTTACGATTTTTTCGTTCACGGTTTCTCGTGAACAAATGAACCGATTTTGATGCAGTTTGCGGAAATCGAGGCAGTTTGTTAAGGAGAAGAGCTGATTAGTTTTTGGAATTAATCGGTTTAGTAGTTTAGAAAATTTTTTACAAAAACAAATTTTTAAAAATTTTTGAAACTTGTTTTTTTAAGATTTCTCAAAATTTTTTGGGCCGAATCGTTTCAAATTTTCAGGAAGTCTAAGTTCACCAAGATCACGTCAGATGCCGCAAACCGCGTTTCAGTCGGACACTCCGTTCAAAAGATATAAAAGGTTTACATACATACATACACACACACACACACACACACACACACACACACACACATACATACAGCCCTACGGACATCATCGCCAAAATAGTTTCAATAGCTTCCTAGGACCTCAAAACGTCGAGATCTGGCGAAAACTCGATTTTCGAAAATCGGGGTGAAACCAATAACTTCCCGATTTTTGAAAAAAAAAAAAAAATTTTTTTTTTTTTTTAAAGCGGGAAGTTAAAAATGAATGAAGCTACGTAATTGCAAACAAAGAAATAAATTATAAAGTTTATTAAACACCGGCACTACATACCTTAGGAGTTAATTAGACCATTTAAACGTATCCGAATGTAAATTGCAGCGATGAAACTCACCTGAAACAAAAGAAATAAGAAAATAAACATCTGCGTCTTAATATTATTTCTTACGGTATCATAGACACGCGGCAGTGTGTCAAGCCAAGTTCAACAAAGAAGAAGGTAGCAACAGCCGTGTGTTACATTTCTCTAAATCTATTTAACATGAACACATGAAATTTGGTACATTTATTAAAACACCTTTGGTTAACTAGAACCCTTTTGATAAATACAGCTCAAACGGTTATTGCCATATTAACGTCTAAAAATCGGCATTTTTATTACTGACTCAATGACTGACACTGACATATAGATCAACAACCGAACCCACTTCCAGATGACCTAGAAAGTTGAAATTTGGCGTCCACCTAGATAATTGTGTGTACCTATATAAAGGAAAAAAAGAGAAAACAGTGAATTTTTCAGATTTGAAATGTTTTCCAACCAATTGATTTTCAGTAACACGTAGCGCCTTTCAAAAAAGAAAATTAAACAGGAAAAAAGATTATTAATTTTGCAGATCCCTTTTGAATGATAAATAATAATAATTTCGAAAATTTATTTTTTGGATTTGGTTTATTTTATATTTTTTACAAAAATAATAATTTCTTTACAAAAAGTAATGATAACTCATCAAAAACATAAATATGTGAAAAAAGGAGCTAAGTTCAATACTAAGAAAATTATTTTTATACCGCGAAAAATGGAGCCATACCTCAATACAAAAAGAATTGAGATCTAGAACGGTGCCAAGTATTTACTTGGCAAGTTTTCGTGATTTATATTATGATTTATACCTAAACTTAATGTTTATATGTGTGAAAACTTGTCAAATAAAAACTTGGCACCGTTTTAGATCTCAATTCTTTTTGTATTGAGGTATGGCTCGCGGT
This sequence comes from Xanthostigma xanthostigma, assembly GCA_963575645.1. Lineage (NCBI taxonomy): Eukaryota > Metazoa > Arthropoda > Insecta > Raphidioptera > Raphidiidae > Xanthostigma > Xanthostigma xanthostigma. The sequence goes on along the minus strand of OY754472.1, from coordinate 15,939,498 downwards.
ATGAAAATAACATTCTTAACATTGAACTTGGCTCCCTTTTTTCACATTTATGTTTTTGATGGGATTTATATTAGAGTGATGCTAAAATATTTTCAATGTTGGCTCTTCTTATATAAATTACCCAAACAATAAAACATGATTTCATTTGTCGATCGTCTACAATAATCAACTGTCTTTCTCTCTCTTAAATGTAGGTATTTTTAGTTTCCTATACGCAGAACATACAGTGGAAGTTTTGTAATCGTACAATAATTTGATTTTGAGTTTTTGATGAACTGACGTTTTTCCCTGAATTAAAAAAAATGCTTTTTAAAAAATTATTGTATTTGATCTCGCATCATTAGTTTTCCGTGTTTAGCAATTTTTATGGACATTTTTTTATCGAGATTAACTAAAATATTTTTTCTCTTAAAAATTATTTGAAGCTTTTGCCGACTAAAATTGCAACGAAAAATAATTTATTATAAGTAATTGTTTAAATTATATGATTTTTTTGGCATAGAATTGAAATCTCTGATTTTAGAACGCGAAAAAATAAGTTTACAAAATTTTATCGTTTGATGTTTAGTCTGTTAATTGACGTTAATTCAAGTGGTTAACAGTTAGTTATATTTAATCTTTAACTACATAATATTAAGTCACCAACTTTACAAATGCTGCTGGTAAGAATAGTTTAGTTAAGTTTTGCTTATATCTTGCAAGTTCACGGACACCAAAACTTGATCAACTTTAGGTATACCTATCTGTTTGTATCAATTTGTAAGTTTACTATAGAGAAAGTAATTTTCCCTATTAAAAGTTATTTTTACTTACTAGTTTATTATTTTTTGTTTAGAGCGACGATAATTTCAGTTTTCTTTATGCAAATACTTTGTTCGTTGATCATTGCCACGCATTTTATCTTAAATTAGTCAAAGTTACTCGGAATCGTTTCAACGATATTTTTTCTATAATTTTACTTGGTATCGAAGGAATCAGAGTGTATTATTTTTACAAAAATTCGTAGTTTTTTAATAAGAATTTTCCATTTTTAGAAAACCCCAAAACTCTATCCGATATTCTTTAAATATAATTTGCAAATGAGGTTGTTCTTATAGAAAAAAAAATTGGTTGTCTGTAAAGTCGGTTTACGGACGATAGTTTTACGTGATAACGTATTCCGCTCGAAAATCATATTTAATAATACATAACCTAAATTTTAGTAGCTGTCAAACTATATTTTTACCGACTAATAATTTTGATCAACCAATGCAAAATACATATTTTTAAGCAATTATAAAAGACATTTAAAAGAATGTATGTATATTATACAGGGTGAGTCAGACCACCCGTATCAGTCGTTTTTTTCGAAAACGGTTAGTCGTAGAGAGTTGTCTCAAAAATCTGTATTATAAAAGCCCTAATGAAGAATCGAATGGTGATATTTTTTCCCCCCGGAAAGGTCAGCTTCCCTGTTAGTTTGCTCCGGAATGTTTAGAACTCCGGAATGTTAAATGGCACGATAGGTCGAAAGTGGTATTGTTGAAAAGATCTTTAAAAAATAAGCAAGTTTTGTAGGACATTTTTTTTTGTTACTGCCACCCCTGTTAAGTAATATTCGTTTGAAATTATTAAATTAACATGTCAGAATAACAAAAAAGTCGGCATTTAATATCTAGTTACCTAATTAAACAATGTCACAATAAGTTTTCAATAATTGCAATTGTTTTTTTTTTGTCGGAAAATACTTCCAGGTACTCATAACATTTATTATCTAGAAGAGCTCTGCAGTGTTTAGAAGTAAATTGAAAACAGTTTGAACATTTGTGACATTGTTTAATTAGGTAACTAGATTTTAAATGCCAACTTTTAAATTTAAGTTTGTTATTCTTACATGTTAATTTAATAATTTCAAACGAATATTACTTAACAGGGGTGGCAGTAACAAAAAAAAAATGTCCTACAAAACATGCTTACTTTTTAAAGATCTTTTCAACAATTCCACTTTCGACCTATCGTGCCATTTAACATTCCGGAGTTCTGAACATTTCAGAGCAAACTAACAGGGAAGTCGACCTTTCCGGGGGGAAAAAATATCACCATTCGATTCTTCATTTGGGCTTTTATAATACAGATTTTTGACACAACTCTCTACGACTAACCGTTTTCGAAAAAAACGACTGATACGGGTGGTCTGACTCACCCTGTATATTTGTTAACAAACCGTATAATTTATCTGCTGTTATGAAATGCAGATCCATTATCGTGCGTTCAGTTATACTTTGGCTTGGATGAATCGCGGTAATAATTATATGACGCAAAAAATATCCGTGCAAAAACGAACAAATAACGATGTATTATCTGAAAAATTGCTTTAAAAATTCGATAATTTATGACATTTTTATTAGATATCTTGATTTTAAGTCTTAATTTCCATAAAACAAAGGCCATCTGTCAGATGTAACTTTCGCTGGAACAGCCAAAAAAATGTTGAACGCACACTACTCTCTGACGTCACGCGAGAAGAGTGAAATGCCTACAAGCCGACGCCGATCGTGCTTCTCTATCGGTTATACTGCGCTCTCGCTTGCACGCACAGGATCAGGCGGAACGTTACGGCGTTACACTTTTTCGTGCGTGCAGCTGGTGTTTTCATCAATTTATAAGACGTATCACGTCAAAATAACATTAACTCGATTCTGATTACTATCAACCTATGTATCTCTTTTACATTAGAAGTCATCGCGTTTTTCTTAGAAAAATATATCAAAAGCTTATAAACTAATAATGAGATACAGTGTTGCAATCGTGTGAGTGGTCAGAACTGAGCCTTTCTATAAGCTTAACTTATTATTGCAAAACGTATGAAAAGATGAACTGCAAATATGTAGAAAAACATAAAAATATCTGATTTAGGTTAGTACTTCAAATTAATGTGTCATAGAAAAAAAGTACGTCGAATAGCTTAAGTCCAAAAGTCCATATCTCTTTTAGTTTTAAAAATTTTTACGGTTGAAGTATATTGCGCTTAGTCTGGACCCCGCTTTATGTACCTACGTCGCTATTTAAATACCATTTTGATTAAACGTTAACATCAATTGAACAACAAAGATTGTTCTAAATATAAAACTTTTGAAAAGAATATGTTAGTTTCGTTTTGTACAAAAAAATGTGGAAGAGGTTGAGACCGCGTTGTCATGATATTTAGGTATTTTCTGACTATAACGAAATAAAGATAAATATCCGATTTTTGTCTGCGTATACAAAACATAGTTTTTTTATAAAACATATCAAATAACAGTTAAATCAGGCGTAAAAAACGAAAAACAGTTCATAACAGTGAACATACTTCATATGGTTTATATTTTGAAAGATAGATCTGAAATATCCGTATCACAATAAGATATACACTACTTATACAGGATGTGTATTTAGTTAAGTGAAAGTATATTTTCTTCATACCTTAGTCGAAAGTGCGTACTTCCGTCATCAATTTTAAGTCACAAAGTCTAACATTTTATGCATTGGTGGGATTACATGCACTGATGCCGGAAGTACGTACTTTCGACCGGCTAAAAAACAAAAAATAGTTATCATGCACACCGCTCCATGAGACTGCTGTCAGCCAATAGTCGCGAACAGGTGTCATTCGCGTTTTGACGTGATAACGTCTTATAAATTGATGAATCACCAATCTTATAAATTGATAAAACACCGACTGCATGCACGAAAAAGTGTTCCTAACGTTCGTAACGTTCCGCCTGACCCTGTGCGTGCTTTTCTCGAAAACGGCCCTAACGATTTGGATGAAATTTACTGAAAAAGGATTTTGGGGGGCAAAAAATCGTTTTAGCTAGGTCTCATCTCTCGTAAAAATCGTTTTCATACAAATTTTATCATTATAAAAATCAATTTTTTGACGTATGAAAATACTTAAATATTGTAAGTAGGTTTTGGAATTTTATATAAACAGTGAAACAATTGTTTTCAAAATATTATGACAGCTAATCTTTGAGACTTAAAATAAATACGAAAGAAAGAAAGTTAAAAAAAAAACAATTATATTATAGGTGGTAAGTAATTTAAATAAATAAAATTAACCTACATTTGAAGCGAAAGATGCAATATCATAGATTCGAATTATTATAATTATTATATAAATTTAGGTTATGTATTACGGAATACGTTATCACGTAAACCGACTTTACAGACAACCAATTTTTTTCCCTATAAAAGTGCTTGCTTGGTTTTTATCTGCGTTTTTATGTAATTAATAAGTATTTAATTAATTATTTAATGTAATTAATAAGCGTACTTTTGACCAAAGTATGAAGAAAATAGTATACACCAGACAGGTACAAAGTTTAAAATTCGCCTCGAGCATCATGACGCGCACTTCAAGGCTTTCAAACTTTTTGCTCTTGTGGTGTACCTAATATACTATTTCTTCTGAGTTTTAAAGGTATCAACAGCTAAGAAAACTTGAGTTTAGGACGCTAGTACCAATGAATATTTCCAATCTATATTACAAGAAGTACCGTTTATAAGTTTCCAAAATTACTCATCCTATTTCAAATTTTTTTCCCCCAATATTTAGAATAGATAGATAGATCCTCGAGATGGACATAGGCCAGGGGTCGGCAACCTTTTGAGAATTACAATTTACAAAAAATCCCAGTTTTTAAAAACCCACTAAACATTTTCGTTTCAGTATTATAGTATTTGCTTATATAGGTACAATATTTATATCCTAGGACGACACATTGCGACGGGGGCGGTACGGGTGAAACGCAAGTGGAAATGACTGTGAGGTAGACATGCTGCTCAATCATCCATTGGACGATTTTTTATGGTTTATATAATAAAATAATTATTTTTTGCGTATGGAACTGGAGAGCCGTAACTTTACATCAAAAGAGCCGCATGCGGCTCGCGAGTTTCAAGTTGCCGACCCCTGACTTAGGCTATAGTGTTAAAATGAAAACGCTTTTCGTCCACACACCAATTTTGCAACTAAAGGCGACAAAAAAACGGTGGCAATCTAAAAACTCGGGTGAAGCGCCGGATCGCTACTTTAATATAGATTATAATAATATATTCAATAATAAACTGAAAATCCAATTGATACCTTCACCAGTTTTCAGATTAGATGACTAGAGCCTGAGAAACACCATATACCATAAACAACAGAATAGCTAGACACTGGGCTTTTTTTTTTGTTTTTTAATGTGACAAAAATATCTTAACAATGACTTTAAAATAAAACATTTCCTAATTAAAATTAAAAAAAGTGGCTATAAAAATGTATTACTGTTCCATTTATTATTAAAAATAATAAAAATTTGAAATAGAATCTATATGTATTAAGTCCAGTTTTTCTAGCGCTTGAGGGGTAAATTTAAAAAAAATTGCTTATTTTTATGAAGTACCTAAAGGTAAACAAAAAGTGTTTCGATTGTTTTTAACCATACTGTATATTCATATTTATGTATTGCAACATGTTATGTATATGCTTTATATATATAATCAACAACAAAGCTTTTTTGTATCGAAAGCTCTGACATGTTTTAAATATAAGCTTTATCATCAATCACACCAGGATTAACACATTGTACGTTGCTATATGTAAGTGGTTACAGCTTTATATAAAGCTCTGTATGTACGCTAACTTATCGGCCATGTTGTGTAATAAGCTACGCAGTTGCGGAAAGTTTGTCATCAAACTGTGAGGTTATGTGATCAGAGATTAATATCGTCGGTTATAAGCTTAACTTTTTAAATGAATCGGACTTCACCGGAACTGGACGGAAGAGCTCAAAGTGAGCAACTGAACATACATGTAGGAATCGGAAACGATCAACGATGTTGAAAGCAAGCGACAAAGCATGTTAAAAGGGCGTTCTGAAATGTTTTTAAATTTCAATTACTTTTACAGTTAGTTCGTTGATTTCTACTTTTCCAAATATATTTTGGACCGGATCAGTTAAATACATCATAATAGTATATTACACCACAAGAGCTGAAAGTTTGATTTTCTTGCAGACAAATTCCAAGCAAGCAGCTTTGAGGTTATACGTAAAAACACGAATCACAGCTGCTCGCGACAATTAGTTAAAATGTATTAGGGTTGCTATAAAAACGACATCTAAATAAGAGTTGATAGGTTATTTTTTCTTTACTGCCGCCCGAACGTACGTACTTCCTGCATCAGGGCGTGCTATCCCACGAATGCGTAAATGTTAGAATTTCTGCCTTACAATCGATGCCGAAAGTATGTACTTTCGATCGAGGTATGAAGAGAAAGTATTAACGGCTGTTCAAAGTATTAAAAATAAAAAAGAGATTGGTCAGATTTTGGATGTCTTATCTATAAATATCATTAATAAGTTAGAGCACTAATGAAAATGTACGATTGTATTTTAATTAAGACACTTTTAAAATAATTTTACCGGTGCTGTACCGTGGATTAGAGGTTATGTTTACATGTATGGTACATATGTTTTAAAAATTACAAATTTACACAAAAAAGGGATAAATTTACGCATAGTATAATGTGTAAAGATATGTACATATTCGTTTTGTTTGCATTTGCTACCAGTATTTAAATTTATTAATTAATCTACATTTCCACAATTTTCTGTTTTTTTTTTTATAAAATTGTTATTTAATGCAGCATTATACTGTTAATGTATTTTCAACATTTATTTTTTATATACTATTTATTAACTATAATCCCTAATATTATTTTCTTTATACCGAGCAAATGTTGAAGTGTATTCGAATCCGGTTAAGGCCAGATTTTATAGTATGTCTTATATAGTAATAAAAAAAATAGAATATGACGTGCTAACAACCATACCTACGAAAGAAGTGAAACTTGTTGGAAAGATCTCCAGAAACTATATACGGCTATATAGAATATAGAATTTTTATATATTGCGGTTGTTAAAAACTTTTTTTCAAGTTTCTCTGTAGTATTCTAATTAAATAAAGTACATAATTAATTCTAAATCACTTCAACCATGAGTTCTTTCAACCTAATATCGTAGCAGAGCGTAATTGTTTTCTGGAATTACTGTGTTCTCTTAACGTAGTTGCTTTCCAGAGTTTTACTGTGATATTTTAACCCAGGATCGTAGCGGAGCGTAGTTGCTCTCCGGGATTTCACTGTCTTCTTTTAACCTTATATCGTATCAAACCGTAGTCTCTTTCCGGGATTCCGTCGTATTTTTTTAACCTAATATCGCAGCAGAGCGTACTTGCTTACCTGAGTTTCAGTGTGTTCTTGTAACCTAATATTGTAGAAGAGCGTAGTTGCTTTCCTGATTTGCACTGTGCTCTTTTAACCTAATATCGTAGAAGTTGCTTTCCGCAATTTCACTGTCATCTAATATCCCAGCAGAGTGTAGTTGTAGGGAATTTCATTGTTTTAACTACATTGCCCACTCAATCACAGAAACGCGATGTTTGGTTAAAAAATTCCCTGTATTCTCTCAACAATCAAACAATACAAACCAAACAACGTAACGGCATCTTCATTCGTACAAACAATTAGAATTTAATGATGTATGTCGTTACATGGATCTGTTTAATGAACTGATGCGCCGTACTCATTACGTAATACCAATTTGGTACTCCAGTATGCATAACTAATATAATGTGTACACGTGTATGTGTTTGTTTGTTACATACCATAAAACAAGTGTACCAACGTAACGTTCTCTCCGGCCTATATAGCCCTAGTGACATTGTGGTTAGCAGGTTTGTACAAAATTAACGTTGAATATACCAAACAGTTTTTGACGTTCTGGAAAATCGAAATGCACTCTTAAATCAATTATGGAAAATAATGTCAGTCGAGTGTCGCCCTGCTTCGCGGTCGCACATCTCCAACCGCTCTTGAAAATTGTGCATCACATTTAAAAGTGTACGCTAACAAGCCCCGTACGTTACAAGAACTGAAAATTGCTATTCGTCAAGAAATCGCAAGAGTACCACATGATATGATTTTAAGTGTGATGCACAATTTTCAAGAGCGGTTGGAGATGTGCGATCGCGAAGCAGGGCGACACTCGACTGACATTATTTTCCATAATTGATTTAAAAGTGCATTATTATTACTTCATTTAGCTTTAATTAAAACAACAGTATCTTGAAAATATAAAATGTTATGCTTAGGTGAAAAACATGCGTTTCCTCTGCGCCATCCTGTATAAGCATTATTATTGATAAATAGTTGTTGCTTTAACTTATTAGGACTATGTAGAGGTTATGTTGACAGACACCAGAAATTAATTTCTTAAATATTTACGTATTAATAAATATTTATAAGTAACAACAAATATTCATAAAACAAATTAAATATGTTTTAGTTTCTCAAAGATGAGTTTACCGGTTGAACAATATACTGGTTTCAAATGTATTACACACGAGAATATTTCAATCTGATTCATCCTTTATAAATTAACTTATAATTTGATACACATTCAGATCATTTTCGTAATTAACGTACTTATTTATTACTTCAAAAAAGCACTGTAATAATACATGGCATCTCGGGAGTTTTTGAGGTTACTTACTTTTTTTTATCAATTGCAGTTATCCACTTATCTCGCTGACCTAACTTATGTTTTGCTGAAGGAAACCTTTAAAATTTGCAGCTACTGTTATTGCTTTTATTCAAACAACCATCAACACAAGAATTTTTTTTTTTGACGTTCTCATTAAAAATACAGCATTAACGCATAAAGTCGCCTTATACAGCGCTCGCGAAAAACTGCTTATCCCCTCCCTTTTAAGGTTCACAGAGAATAAGCTGTATGAGTTAGACAGCTGACGCAAAGCATGTCGTCCCAACCTTCTGCCGCTTGGTACATTAAACTATTTAAGTAATTCAGAGCATTTTTTCTCATTTGATATATAGACGGAATCTGGACCCATTTTAAGACAAAGGGAGTAATAATTTCCAAAAATGGTTAAAATTAAAAAAAAATCTGCCTCTTCGTTTTTAGGTTCTGTTAGAGTCAAATGATCGGGAAATGCCACCAGTAGAAATTTTTGACCAATTGCACCCTCCACAAGCTACTCCTAAGAAAGTGGATTTATAATCATAAATTCACTTTTTCTGCCCGTCAGTTCTCTAACTATACAACTTTACCCTCTTACACCAGAGATAAATCCGCAGACTTCCTCGGATATACTCACGAACCCCAGTTTGGGAACTGCTGCTCTAAATGATTAAAATATTCCTTAATGCAAAACGCAATTCTGGTCGACCCTGAAAGCCAGAGTTTGGAGTGAGGAGACTGAGGTACGACGGTTGCGGTTTTACATACATTCGTGCACTGCTTATCGTGTGCTTGCATTTATTAACTAAGTCTTGCCTAAATAAATCTCTTAGGCCAAGTTTAATAAAAGGGAGAAAAAAATTACTGCACTGAGCTACGTTTGAATAACTAACTTCACAACGAAAGCTTACCGAAATAAGTACAATTTTCGAATTCTCCAAAAAGTTAAAATAACGCAATATGACGACATTAATTAATTATTTTTTTACAAGCTTTTATTTAACTTCCAGTGTTTGTATATTAGTTTGTTTAGGTCAAATCTTGTAAGCCGAATTAGAACTACTTCGTCCGGACGAAATCCGAACCAATCAGCTCCGATGGATTTTTTTTGGTTACTTACGCCTTTTTAGTCGGAGGTTTTTTAAATTTTATTTTATTATTTTTTTATTATAACGTTAACGTCCGGCGTAAGTTTTTTCAAAAATTTTAATTGTGTTTTTTTTAACTTTTTAGAGATTATTTTGCAGCGCAGCGCCCCTAGCGAGTTACCACCGTAAACATCATCTAAGAGCTATCGCTGATGAATTACATACCCTTACAGAAAACCGCATCTGAATCGGTCGAACCGTTTTCGAGATAAATAGCGACATTCGGTGCACACACAAACAAACAATCTCTCACCCGAAACGCATACACCTTCTTCGTTCCGTCGTGGGTAAAAAATATGAAGCAAAATAAGTTTTTGTAATATGAAAAGGCCACCGTTGATGGGAATTACGTTACAATCGATATGTAGATTGCGGATAGACTAATTACTAAAACTGAACTACACACTTGTCTAAGTGTGTAGTCCAAGTTTTAGTAATTAAAAACACGTCGGAAAAAATAGCAGTTTAAAAAAATACATGTTATGTGATAGTAATGTTGACGATTCAAATGTTATTAAACTTAAAATAATATATTGGGTTGGCGGTTCACCAAACCAAAAAAAATATAAATGATGCTGACCAAATTTTATCTGCTGGACATTAAATTAAATATGAAATAAATGATGAAAAAAGTGTTAATACTTTGATAGCTAATACCGCGCTTTGTATACAAACATCGCACATGAACGGAAAACAGCATAAAAGAAATGCTGTGATATCAAACGGTGGAAAAACAATTTCTATAACTTATTCTTTTTGAGAACTTTAACAAAATTAATGTTGTTTAGAAACTGTAATTAGAAACATTATTATTTTATTTGATTTTAGGTTAGTCCTCACAGATTTACCTGGTAATATATTATAATCAATTTTCATTGTTGGAGTCACGTTTTTTTTAATTTTTGTAAATTTTTCCAAGCTTCATATTTATCAATTTCAACATTGCTCAAAAAAATTTATGCTAACATTTTTTGTCAAAAAAAAATCTAGTGTGCCACAACGAGCGAGTTGCAGAGATGTTTTCAAAAAAATATGAAGATCTTACTTTAGTCTCTATATACTAATTTATGAATTGTCCATTTACGCATTCCAGAACTCAAGTAGGTTCATCAAGAACTCAGACATACATGATCTATATACCCATTACCCGATCGAAATCTAAACTTAGAGTACCTTTTAATTATTTAAAAAAATAGCCTAGATATTACTGTTTTTGATATCCTACTAATAAATTTGACCCACTTCTTAAAAAGGTTCGCCATCACTGAACTAGACTGTTGCAATTTTATAATAGTTTAATTATCCAACAGTCAACAGATGTTAGTTTTCTAATCGCATGGCTTGGGTTTTTGAAATATCTGATTAATGTTCACAAAAGAAGATACCACACTAGAATCTAGGATATAATAACCAACCAATTGAAAGATTCACAAAATATGGAAAAAAATTCAACTAGCGTGACGTGATACAATTTACAAGGGTGAATGAACAGGACAATTTCGATAATACAGGGGAGCGTAACCAGTAATGAAGGGGTTTGATTGGTTCGATGTTACTGGAAAAGGGCGAATAAGGTGGAGAGAGTAGAGTTTGAGTCAGGTAGATATCACATCGCAGTGTAATGCATATTAATGATGATATTGAAACGAGGGGATTAGCCTGTTGGCTGACCCTACAGCACAACTTGTCTGATCCTCTTTAGCAAGTATAATAAGTAGATCATCTCTACACCGACCTGCACCGACTGCACCCTATTACACTAACAATTCGATACCGAACAGATCTTTGACTAAACCTAATAAAACTACTCTGACTTTTACGCATTAACAAAAAAAATCTCCCATACTATAGATTCTAAGAGCAAAACCCTAACCCGAAATGAAAAATTAGCTGCTCTACCTTATGAACAACAATTTAACAAACAAAATCCACGAATTGAATTAGGCATAATAAAGCAGTTGGATTGGAAAAGAAAGCAGATAATATATATCTTATAAATTTTGCTGCCTCTACTCTATGACCTAGGCTGGCTAAGGCGTCCCTTACACGGTGCTAGATTTCGAGTAGCTTGCTCGGAGTCTTGATGATAGCTTTGCATGCTACGCTGTTAGATCGTGACGTTAAGGCCGTTGCACACGAGGCTTGATTTGCCGCTAGATTTGACTATTAGTTTTCTAGCGCTGGTTTTATTAATTGCTTTTATGTGCTCACTTTACACGAGACGTCTTTTCAAGCTTATTTTTTGGGAATAGAACTGGTACGCACGCAGTGACAATTCAAATATAAACACAGAGCAAAACGTGTCTGTTGTCTGACTCTAAACAGAATGACGCCATGTTGGATTATGGGCGTTTGTTCATGTCACCTACGTGACAAGATATTGTTTCCTGATTGATTCTTGCTCAGAACAAGCAAAGAACCTAGCAAGAGAAACAGCCCCTGTTCTAATTTTAAAATCTATCTTATAAGCTAGCAGGCGAGCCCGCAGTGACGTCATTTCCAGTCTCGCACCCAGCCTACCGGGCAGCAGAAGTCCATGCAGTGTTTCCAGCCTCGTGTGCACTGCTATATTTTAGAGATAGGTCCGGTGCTATTTTTTATGCAGAGCTGCATGCTAGTTCAAGCGTTGAACCAATCTCGAAGCAGAATTTTGTCACGTGATTTAAGTAGTCATATATCAACACAGTGTTGTCAGTAATTGAGTAGTGCCGTTTAACTCTCGAAAAAATTTTTAAATATTTTTTACTAAATTCTTAGAACATTAAAGTTCATTGTGGCAGCGATGGAACAAGAGAATACAATCCCGAGAATGTTTTTCAATCCCGGGATTACGCAAAAATCCCGTAATCCCGGGATCCCGGGGCTATCCCGGGATTAGACTATGTGGTTTCTAATTGGGCTCAAATGAAAAAAACTTGAGTAATTTCTTAAAAAAAGTTTTTAAAATCGTTGCACAACACAAATCACAATATAGAAAGAAAAGAAAATAGACAAAACAAAAATAAAATTTACTTTTGCAAGAAATCAAAAAGACAACATTAAAAAACTATTTAGAATTTAGAAAATACAATTGCAGAAATATCAAAGCATCCAATGTTTGACTTCCAAGCCTGCTTCGTAGTTTATTGCCAACATAAGCTGAAAACGCTCGATCAGGTTTTGTGCTCGTTGGAGGAATAGATAATAGATACTTATATGCCGTTTCTAAGTGATATCCACGAGATCCTCCATTTTCGAACAGGCTTATTTCACGTCTAATACTATTTGCCAACCCTGTAGCGTAACCCTTGTACTTGTGCTTCAGGATCTGGAGATTTCATATTCTTACATATCGTACCGCGTATTTAAGGATTGTTTTTTGTCGTTATGCGTAATAAATAATATTAATATAATCTAGGCAAGGTAATTGTCAAGGCGCAACGAATTACGGAATGCAAACTAGATCTGTTTTTGGCAATCCCGAAAATCCCGAGATTAGCCAAGTACGATCCCGGGATTTTCGGGACCAGAAAACGGCCGGGATTATATTCTCTAGATGGAACCCACAAAATTACGAAGCCTAAAATTAGAAAATTGATCGGAGATCTAATAATTATTTTAATTGACGCATTAACCACTCTCGAGTCCACAAATTTCTTTTTTTTCTAGGCATTTGTATCAAGAAAACAGCCGCAATACTAATTCGTCTACGACGAATGACTTCTTTGCATAATTATAGCTTCCATGTTTGACTGTCAAACTAGCAAAAAATCAAGCAAGCGAACAACTTTCGTGTGAGGCCAAACCAGCAGCACTCTGCCGATTTTCAAGAAACATACTATCCAGGGCAGCCTGCCAACGAATCTAGCGAGCGAGCAAGTTTGGAATCTAGCGACGTATACGGGGCACTTAATTCTGATCTGAATAAATACAATCTATCCTAAAAAATAGTCTCCCTGAATAAGAAATAATCGGCTATACTTAAAAAAAACTTATATTTACGTTATTTCTATACTGTATTAATTATTATTGATGGATCATGACAAGGTTTACATGGTTGACTATGTTAAAACGATAGTATGGTATGAAATAATTTATTTTATTTTATTTTAATTGTTGTTTTAAGATTTATACTAATGTGTACTATGTTGTGATGTATTTTCAGAACGCCTGAGGAAGACTTAATTAAAGCCGAAACGTCGCGAGTAAGCATGAAGTTTTGACTGATTTCCTGATCCTACTCCTCTGATTTTTATTAAATAATTAGAAAATAATTTATTGTACAGATTTTTGAATTCAATTACTTGACTTCTGATGAGTTATAGACAAAACTTAGTTTTTTTTTTCGGGCACTATTTGAATTTAGTAAGGACAAAGGAGAGTTTAAATGTTAACAAACAATATAACAAGCACTCAATATGGCTTCAAATTTACATGTAACAGATGCCTGTTAAGGGTGATTTACGTTCACAAATTAACTACATATTATATAGGCAGATACTTGAATAACAGTTCTAATTTTTGTTTTTTACTTCTGTGAAAAATGATATGTCAACTTTTATGGCATCGAGTTTCCTTGCATGCATTTTTCCGTTGAAAAATGATAGTTTCAAAGGTTTTACTACATTCACAATATACGCTTTATTTATCAATAGAGACAATGTCACAAAAATTACGGAGCAAGAAAAATTGTAAAATGATTCTTCTATAAATAACGTAAGTCTATCTGTCCGTTTGTACGTCATAACTTGAAAATCGTTTATCATGTTTTACATGCATTTTTGAAAACTTATATGTACTATGCATGACTTGGTTTTAGTCTAGAAAATACGTATCGAGTAGATGTTTTCTTGGTATATGCTAGCCTAAATCGTTAGGGATATATGAATGCAATTTGTTGGCGTAACAAACGGCCCTACGTTGGGCGCCAATTGCAACATTTATTGTCTGGTCAGGGTTTTGGTCTATATTTTATTACGCTAGATAACCTAAGAAATTTTAACTGAAGCAAGTCCACGAAAAAAGACCGTGCAGAGGTTTTCTCGGTATACGCTACCTTAAATCGTTATAAATGTATCAATGCAATTTGTTGGTGTAACAATAGGTCCCACGTTGGGTGCCAATTGTAATATTTATTGTCTGGTCAGGGTTTTGGTCTATATTTTGTTACACTGGATAAATTAGGACTGATAATTATACTGTATCAATTCGACAAAAAACAGGCCGTGTAGAAGCTTGCAATTATACGGAAGATATTTTATAAAAAGTTCGCGACAAAGCCGCACTGAACTCCCAGTTTTTATTAAAAAGCATTTAGTGTATATTGAACTTAAAAGAAAACAAAATTTTAAAAGGGAATATTTGAGCTCGTAAATACATATTAATTAATAGCTGTTTTGCAAACTTGTACTAAACTTTGAAAAGCTCTACTTCAATTTTAATTCATTAGGGAAATCACGAAGTAAATGTAAATTAATTTTAATGTTTATTTCAGAGTATTTAAAAGCTCACATCTCTTAAAACTAAAAGAGATGTGGAAGAGTCGGCGGTTTCACTTGATTTAACTGGATTTTTGTAGTGAAACTTCTTATGCGGCACATCGTCGATTTAAAGAGTAAAATGAATGAAACGAAAAACACTGACACAGATGAGTGACGACAAATTAAATATAATGGCGCAGTTTATGACGGAGAAAATCATGGAAACGCAATGCGAACAACAAATAATAAGTGCAAAAGAGTATAAAATTTCAGTAAGGATCGCAAAAATAAGTTTACATTATTTATACATAAGAAGTTTCACTTTAGCCGTGTGCAGCGAGACATGTCTTCGTTTTATAAGTAGGTACGATTTATATCAAAAATAACACAGTGAAACGATTAGCTTTGGACTTTTTCGGATAAGCTGACTTAATCGTCTCGTAATATAATTTAAACTATTTGTGCTAAGTATTGAGACAATTAAATAAATAAATTTTAATAAAATTAATAAACAATTTAAAATATTTATGTTGAATGTTTTATTACAAAATTGTAGTGAACAAGATATTTTAGAGTGTACACACAGAACTTTACTGATATCGTAATGTGACTTAGATTGCTAATTTGAAAAATAACCAAGTAAACAACACCTGCAAAAAGAAATTTGGATCGGTAATCACCAAGTACTCCAGATTCTCACTGATGTTGTTTTAGAGGAATTATTTCAGCACTTTTTCACTGCTTATTTTAATACATTCACTTTCAATCTTTTAAAACCTACTGCCTTTTTTAGACAAAAAACATCACTTTCTCTTTATTTCACGACGTCGATCCTACATGCATAAACCAAAAATGACACACGCCGTGACAAAACAAATAAACAAGTACAGTAAATACCCAATTTTAATTATTACTCCTAAGCTACGTACAATATAATCTAAAAGTTTTGAATCGTTACAGCAGGGACTGTAATAATAAAAAAGTCGTAGTTGTACTTTAAAAGAAAGGCTGTTTTTAGAAAAGATAAGTTACACTTTAAAATTATCATTCGAAAATGAAGCTGTTTCGCACTTTCTGTCGAACCTTATACAATTATTATGTATGTACAGAAATACAGATAATTAAACACTTAATGGCTCTGGTAGCGTTCCAGTAATCCTTTTGAAACTATCATTATTTTCCATAAATAGATTTAGATTCCCGCGGGGAATGAGCCTTCCAATACTTGGAATATTACTGTATGTATTGGTCGGTGTTTACGAAGAAGATACCCAATACCCACCACTGAATATCTACGAACGGACAACCAAAGCAATTCCAAAACCTCTAAACTACGAAATAACTTAATCTATACCAAATACTTGTAGAACCATTTCAAAGCACTAAAGACACGCTCACACTAAATATAGTTATCATAAATAGAGTGTTTTTCTTACACTACAAATCTTGTCTTATGTACTTCAATACACAGTAAATATAGAAACGGAAACCGTGAATGACTGATTTACTGATTGATCTATCAACGCACAGCTCAAACCACTCAACGGATTGGGCTGAAATTTGGCATCCACTAAGAACAAATTTTTGAAAATTCAACCACTAAAAGGGTGTAACGGGGTTTCAAACTTTGCATGCAGAAATCATCTAAGATAGATATATCAATTCGAAAATGCGCAGGATTACTTTTGTCAACAAATAAATAAACACGTGTTTCTTGCTTTTTCTAAAACAGTCCCTTCAGAGGGTAAAAAGAGGTAAATTGTCTAAAAATCAATTTGGGTGTCATTTTCAAGGTTTGTCAGGACGTTGATTATGTGAATGTCATCAACTTTGAAATTTATTAGGAAGGGGGGTCTACGTCCAGGAAAAGTAACTATACCAAAGAATAAGATTGGGTTTGTCTTTCGTCTTAATCGCGTACGAAGCCGCAGGTAACGGCTAGTCATATATAAATAAGGTCACCCGCGTATAACAATTTTATAGTTTTTGAACAAGGCGTATTATTCCTCATACATAAATAAATAATGGCATACAACTCAGTCTACAACCAGAAATAATTTTGCTTGAAATTGAACTGTTAACAATTTTGAAAAATTAAGTGAAAATCAGCTATTTCATATGAGGTACGTGCAAAAAATGTAGTATGTTTATTCTTCGTGATGATGTCATAACTCAAGTGACTGTTGCAATTTATTGTCACGCATTTTAACATATCACTGCTCGTCAAAATAGCTACATTCACGAACAGGATGCGTAAGCTATTAGAATAATTGTAATCACAACTTACGCAATTTTCAGTCACTTTCAGGACAGTATATACACAGAATTGTTATAGGTATGCGTAAGTGAGCGGAATGTTACCTACGCGTTTAGGAAGTGTCTGATGGCTAATTATAATTAGTCATCAGCCACTAATTCCAATTAAAGCCAGTGATCAATAAACAAGAGGACAATTCTGTTCGTCGCATCAAAGTGTTCCGACGCACTTCGTGTCCGTGTCGACATAATGTTGTAACCACATACCGTGTGTTCACCTAGTAACTAGTTTTACCTTGGAGTTTCGCAGGCAGCTACCCTGTTAACTTCCCGCTATTAAACATTTAAAAAAAAAAGAGGTTTTGGGCCGATTTTCATCAAATCTCGAATTTTTGGGGTTCTAAAATGTCGACAACATGCTCCCAGAATTTTAAGGTGTAATTATCAGAAGGTAAAAAAGGTAATATGTACTTTCTACTTACTTTTTATTTTTTTAATAAACAACCAGTTATTAAAAAAAAATCCAGTCAATTGCGCGACGGGACCATTCCAACGTTTGATATAGTATAATACAGAAAATAAAATTTCTGATATCGCGTGAGGTGACGCGGGTAATGGCTAGTATTCAATATGCCATTCGTTGCCATGGTTACCTACATAATATGTTCCACGCCATGTAAACTTTAATTAAAGCATGCTCAACTAGTTTATTTGTGACAAACAAAAGAACAGTTGATATTTTTTTATTTTCAAAATATTTCCGAAACTATAAAGTTAAGAAAAAATAATTTAACAAAACTTTCTTAAAAAAATAAATAGAATTATAAGCCGTTATGAAAATTACACCATTGTTATACAAAAAACACCGTTATAGCATATATCTCTTCTTCACATGCCTCCATTTTCACCAAAAAAATCCTCCCAAAATTTGGTTTCAATCGGCTCATCCGTTTGACCTATATCGTGCTCACAAACAGACTAACAGAGTTTTTCCAAAAATATGTTTTTTGGATTCGAGAGACCTCAAAACGAAAAGATATTATAAAATTTTTTAAAAGTGATTTTTGACCTAAACTAGTACCATTCCCCACTTGTGGGTTGGAATGGTAATACTTTAAAAATGTTTATTTCAAAAAGTCAACTTAATTTTAAATTATTCGAAAATCTCAGCATTTTCCTTGCATTAAGACTTTCTCCATATATTCCTCAATTAGTTTAAAATTAGGGGTGTGTAGAAGTATTTTAGCTTTACAATTAGGTTCATAAAATAAAGAAAAATCAATTTCTAATATCATAATTAATCGCAGAAATATCGCATTACCAGGAAACTACAGGATAATAAATAGGCAAAATTCAGGTATGTATTTTTATGGCCCAGTTAATAAATTTGAACACGTAGTATATTTAAAATATAATTTTGTAAACCTCTGTTAATTTGGTATATTATGTAATTATTAGTATTAGAAATAGAATACTTTTTGATTTATTGAATTTTATCGCCATTCCAGAAATAGACGTTTCTAGATTAACTCAAAAATGCATTGTACAATAATTATAAATTTTTAAATAAATTTATACATTTTTTGTGTTCAATAAAATAACTTTTTTTATTACAAAAAATATTTTTTTTTACATTCGGTATAATCGATCACCTGGTATCACCAGCAACTATCTCTATAACTTGTCAACAGGCGACACTCAATATGTGTAACACAAAGATAATAGTGTCTACTTGATTGAGGTATTCAAACATTATCAACTGATATCATTGATTATAATGGGGTGTCGTTGAAAACTTCAACTGTAGAAAACCCATTCACTGAATTCATTAAAACATTTCGATAACATAAAATAATCATTCAACTAGTGTCAACTGTACCATGAAATGAACGAACATATTGATCTAAAAATAAAGTATTTATAGTGTAGTTCAAAAATTGTAAGCAGTATCTAAGAAACAGTGCACCATAAGCGGTACAGTTTTAATGGAATTTAAGAGCGGATATACAATGTTTTTGCAGTCCCCTTATAAAACAGGACAGCCACTTTTTCGACACTTTATTTTATACGAACAAATATTTTCTTATTTTTCATACATTCAATCGCATTGTTCTCTGAAATTTTCTTATGTAAGATACCAAAATTTTGACAAAATCATGTATAATGGCGCCTCTACACACGTGGCCAGCACCGCCACTCAAATAAGTGTCCATCATCGCCGCGATGATTGCCTAGCCCTCCACACAATCGTGCCGGTCTGATTGTGTATACGGGCGCACAATGCTAGCCACGCATTCCTTTGATGTACCGACAATCAACCGATTACTGCCGATTACAGGCGATTATGTCCACGCACCGACGAATATGCCCTCTACACAATCGTGAGTGCCTGTAAGTGGCGGTGCTGGCCACTAGTGTAGAGGAGCCTTAAGATTGCAAGATCTATAGAAAATTGAAAAAAAAAATATTGATGATGTCATCACTTTTCCAGTATCATCAAAAAAGAAAAAAAAACAAAATAATTGAATACATAACATCAAAAGGTAGAGTGGCCGTCGGCAAAAATTTTACTGACACATACTCTCCCCAAACTTTGTATATGGCTTCATTAGGCCTAGTCTGACACCTATTTCGTCTATTACTTTTCTTGATCACACCAATCGCGTTACGTATTGCTGTGCGCATGAAATATCTAAATGAATAAATAAATAGATACAAAATTTATTAGCAATTTATTAGAACAGTTGAACCTCGATAAGTTAAAAATTGTACTTCCAAAACCTCTCTAACTTTAACTCTCGATAACTTAAATTTTTCAATGTTTCTCTTGAAATTTAACTTATCGAGGTTCTACTGTACTAGATTAGAAAAAAAAACTAGCGAACCGATTTAATTACAATTTATGTTAGATCAACCTGAAGGTATGTCCTATTAAATAGAAAAAGAATCATCAAAATCGGCTAACAAATACTGGAGATAAGAGGTAACATACATAAAAATATATTTTTTTGAAAAAAAATTACACCTATGTAAACATTTTGAACAAAATGGTGTTAATTTTTTAAGCAATTATACTCGAAAACAAACATTAAAAAAATGCATGTCGAATTGATATCACCTGTCATTTTTTGAAGTCGGTTAACAATAAACGCATCTGCAGTTGAAATTCGATACCACGGCCAAAAATAGTGACCCTATCAATTATGGTTTTCATCAATTACAATTGAGACTATAAATGATTCCGAACACCACAAAATCCTACTGCTAATGAAGTGCATTAAACATTTACTTGGTCAGTTAATATTTAAAATCCAATTTCCAAACGTATTTACAGTAAAGGCATTTAGACTGTTTTTACATGTGTGTTCCATTTTTACGAATGCTTATTATGAGAAAAGCGAGCCGTAATATTGGATTATTAAATAAATAATGCTATTTGCTGGAAATAGAGGTACATATAACGAACTGATTAACCATGAAAATACATCATCATTTCCTATTTGCTCGACTGCACTCCAACAGTGGCGCCGATTTCTATTATTCTTTTATTCATCCTCAAAAAAATACACGTGTAGGTAATGTAAAGTTCGTGAGTGTGACAAAAATAACTGACGTCAACTTTCGAGAGTATAGTAAGAATAAAATTAATGAAACGAACTTTTAATAACGAAAAATAAAATCATTGTTTTATAAACCATTTGTTATTTTGTATCGTCGATCAATGAGTTTGTTCTATTAACTTTTATTCTTACTACACTCTCGAAAAATGTAATTATAATATTTTTTTTTTTAATAATAATTGCCAGTTTTTACAAAATATAAAAAAATATTCATAATATATTATTTAATCGTCTCTCGGCTTGAAAAGGAAATGTCAAAATGTATTTGTATTACTGTAAATAATGCTTTACAGTAGATAGTCTGTCTCACGAACACGGCGAACGCCTTAATTTTGTTTTCAGACGACATAGTAACTGCTAAAGGGCTTATTACAGGTTCTTTAGCTCAGTCATTGTCTCGTTTGAAAACAAAATCTATTCAGAGTGTTTTGAAAAACTAATTTTTTATTCCATCCGAAATCAAGTTATGTATGATTGAAAAAAAATATTCGATTTGGAATCTTGATAAATCATTATTAGACTGTTTTTCAAAATTTGAAAAAGATTGCTTCTAAACATTTTTATAAATAAACGTTTTGAATCTACAATTATTTCGCGTGACTGATTATATCAGAAATGAGAATTTTTATTGAAAAAACCTTTCGTTGTGTAAATAAGGAATCACGTGTGAACATTACATTGTTTTTGATTTTGGTGAAAGTTGAATGAAATGTTAATTGGACAGATATGCAGTCCTTCGCGATCAATGAATTTTATCCAATTATAGACAGTATTGAGCTTATATTGACAATTTTTCGGCGTTTATTACTGCTATTTTTCAATAAGTGAATAAAAATGGATCAACGGATCAGGAAGACCTGTGTCTCTCTGATATATTTCACCGATCTTTGTACTTCATTTTGAGAAAACAATGGTTTTATGCGTTTGTTTATGCACGTCAAATGCTTAAGAACGTAAAAAAATGACATTTTGAATGTACGTCAATGGTACAAAAATACCCTACAAAAAAAGTTAAAATAGTTCCTATCATTTATTTTATTTATGTTGTGTCCATACCAGTAGAATAAAAGCATCGGGTCGGAGTTGAAGCTGTCAGAGTGACTGAGTACGGAAGAAATGTTGAAGAAACGACGAAGATAATTCAGAAAAAAAAACAACTATTGTTACGTTGAAAATTTTACTATATATAGGTAGCTTCATTATTTTAGTTGTTTACTTTATCAATATTGCAACAGTTTTTTGAGAAGAACAGATGATACATTTATTCAACATACGGGTCGAAAATCACATCAATTTCTAATTTTTAGTGCTCCGTACCAAAACAGCGAAACTGCCAATAATTCGTCTTTCTTAAAATATACATGCTAACATCTATATAGCTCAGGGAATAAATAAGTCAAACTTCGGAAAAATCAGAGGAAAAATAGATTTTCGTAGAAACCTTCCTTTTGTGGTTCTAAACAATATTTCAAAAGTCCCCAGCAATACATGTGCCGCTAAAAATGTTACGCGGGCCAAAAGTCGCAAGAAACGGTTTTTCGCAAAAATTTCGTTAACGGTGACTTTTATAGAAAAAATAGTAGTTATCAAAGTAGCTTAGAAAATTCCCAACAAAATCATAGTATTACTTTTTTCCGTAAGACTAAAATTACCAATTACGTACGATGTACGACGCATGCGGTATGATGCTTGTTCACTCACCTCGCATTCATTCAATGGCTTAGTGAACCATTGCAGTTCACGCATCCGCATGATGTATGTCGTATGATGCATTGTATTCGTTCGTATAACTACATCAAACGAATTTAAATTACAAAATTACATAAGAAACCTAACGTTGCAACTTTTTTAAATCAAATTTTGTTGAAAATCGTTAGTCTTACAAAAAAAAGTTTTAATATGTTTTTTGTAGGCAATATTCTACGATACAAATTTGATAACCACTATGTTTTCATAAATGTCACCGTTAATGAGATTTTCGCGAAAAAAACGTTTTTGTGACCTTTCGACCCGCGTAACATTTTTAGTGGCACATGTATCCATGAGGACTTTTGGTAAATTGTTTGGAACCATGAAGGAAAGTTGGAAGATTAATTAAAAAGGAAGAATCCTGTTGGCATAGGATCGATGAACAAAGCAAATACTGAAGGTTTTTATTGCATTTTATTGTCTGATTTTTCGGCAATCTTTATGCTATCTTCGGAGAATCAATGCTGTCTGTTTTCTCAGTATTGTTGTTATGTAGGTATAAAATAAATTAAAATAAAAAATGTCATCAAAAGGTATTAAAATTACTATTTTTCTTCAAAAACGACTTGATTTTTACTGTTTTTGAAGAAAAATAGTAATTTTAATAGGTACCTTTTGATGACATTTTTTATTTTAATTTATTTTATACATAACAACAATACTGAGAAAACAGACAGCATTGATTCTCCGAAGATAGCATAAAGATTGCTGAAACATCAGACAGTAAAATGCAATAAAAACCTTCAGTATTTGCTTTGTTCATCGATCCTATGCCACCAGGATTCTTCCTTCCATTTAAACAGGATCATCATCACTCTAAATTATTAGAGATATTTTTCACAATTATGAAGGTAAGGTTCAGGCAAAAATCTAGCTTTCCTCTAATTCTCCTACTCTCTTTCCCTGTATTATAGTAGCTTATTCTATACTAATACATAAAACATATTATTGTTCTGTCAAAACTCGAGAACCAGCACACCAATTTGAAAAATAATTTTTCTAATCGAAAACCTTACTGATTGAAGAGTATGACAAAAGGATGGCGAGCAGTGAGCGATAATAACGAGTCGTATCGAGCTGTTACTATACAGGGTGTCCCATTACGAATGGGACATAGAACAACCGCAGATTCTCCAATTCAAAATAAAACGATTAAGCGAAATATGCTTAGATAAAATGTTACTCACTCTACCAGTGGCGTACGGCAGGAGTAAGTAATGCTTGTACCCCTTCTAAATGTTACGCCGCTGTCTAAATTTTAATTTGACTATAATTTTATTTTTTTTGATGTTTTCTAAGTCAATAATGTACACTTGTTAGTTTGTTGTAAAGTCATTGGTTTTCCAGATATTCGCAGTTAAAGATAGACATGTACTTTTTATTTGTATTATTATTAATAATATTCATTTTTACAATTTTGTCTTAAAAAAACTGCGAATATGTCGAAAACCAATGACTTTACAACAAACTAACAAGTGTACATTATTGACTTAGAAAATATCAAAAAAATTAAAATTATTGTCAAAATTAAAATTTAGACAGCGGGGTAACATTTAGAAGGGGTACAAGCATTACTTACTCCTGCCGTACGCCACTGGTAGAGCGTACTGAACTAATTTTTTTATTGTTAGGTGCATTTTATGATATTTAACAAGTGTGCCGATTTGAGTAAAATTATACGGTGTATTAAAAAAATTATGGACATTAATAATTTTTCAGTTTTCAACTTCAAACGAGTAACATTTTATCTAAACATATTTCGCTTAATCGTTTTATTTTGAATTGGAGAATCTGCGGTTGTTCTATGTCCCATTCTTAATGGGACACCCTGTATTATGTAAGCCGAGAGCCTATTAATTTTTTTTATTGAGCATATATTTAGGAAAGTCCAATACATCGATAATGGAGTTAAAACAATTATAATGTAGGGTGTGTACAGACCTCTCATTGTCATAAAAAAATAATTTTCTACAGAAAAAAATGATTGAAATCAAAATGTGAAAAATAATTTTAATTTGCAGTAAATGTTTTCGTATAACGAATCTTTAAAACGTTTTCATAAAACGCAATTAAAGAACTGAAAACATTACAAATTCGAACTGAGTAATTGATTCACTTTTGAACAGCGCTATTTATAAACAAGCTAAAAGGAATAAATAATTGGCATAAATATTTACTTATGTATCGATTACACGGGGGGGTTGACGAGCTGCTGGTATGTCTAGTAGATTATATACAGGTTTCGCAACGTAGCTTGAAACTTAGATGCCTGCTGTAATCGCTTTGAAATAGTAGGGAGAGGTCTATTTTACATAGAGCAACAGTCAGTAAAAACGAGTTTGTATTTGTATATTCTTCTTTTTTGTTTTATTTTCTGTTTTGTGAATAAATAACACAATGGTTCTTAAAAATAGAGTTCACGAAAAAATAATTACTATTGTTCACAGCTTACTTCATACAGGACTCATAGTTTACTGAAATCAAAAAACAAATAAAATATTTTTAATAAAAAAAAATTGAACCGACTTCACACTAAAAAGTAAAAATATAATTGCGTGTTGAAATGTTTTGGAGTCGGTGTAGTTCTCGGACTAGATTTCATTTTGGCTGACACCGACTCCAAAACATTTCAATACGCAATTATTTTTTATTTTTTTTAATTTATCTAACACTAAAAATCGGTGAACATACTTAAAAAACAATGCGTGCCTTTGAAATTTGAGAGTTTCCCTCGATTACTCCGGATTCCACCATCAGATCCTGACTTGGTTCCGATGGGACCACCTCTGAGGTGCACTCTTTCGTATAAAAAAAAAATTTGAAAATCGGTCCATAATTGACGGAGAAATCGCTGAACATACATTAAAAAAAAATTTAGAATCGAACATAGAACCTTCTTATTTTTGTTGAAGTCGGTTAATAAAATAATAGAAAATCTTTTTTTAAAGACAAGTTTTTATTGTAGTGTACTAAAAAGAGAAAAAATTTAATAATTTAGGTCCGTGACAAATGAACTGTCATAAAGCTTATAACCGCGCTTTTATAATTACGATCCTAAATTATTACGAATTATTTTTTTAACTTTTTAGTACACTGCAATAGAAGTTTCTCTTTGAAAAGTTTTTTTCCTAATATTGAATTTTCAAATTTTTAGTCACGTCTTAATCTAAGCATTTCTTGTAACGGATGAAAAAGATAGTCCGCCATCTTGGAGCGTCTGCCATATTGGGTGCAGAATAACGTCACATAGCCTAACGAATTCTACACGTCAAACTCTTTCATATATCCATATCGATAAAAATCTGCCATGGACAAAAATGGGTGAGATTCTAAAAAATATCACCGTATCTGGCTATAGCTGTGTTACGGAACCTGTATCTATACCTACGTTATCGTTAGGGCCTGCAATATCGAATCATTTTCAACTACGGAACTGGTTTATAATTTTCGTTCTCAGTTCCAGAATTCCGCAACAAGTTCCAGTATCGAGAAAAGTCTGCAAAATGTCACACTTCTTTATTTTTATTTCGAATAACATTCGCATATATTGGAAACGTTGAATGAAATTTGCAAACAAGCAAAAAAATCAGCATTATCGACTAATAATTAATTAATTATTAGAAACGTTAAATTAATAAAAACATGTCTAATTGGTCGATAATTTTATTTATTGAAGAGTTCTAATAAGACGTTAATCAAAGATTTAAAAAACTTATCTAATCAATATTATAAAGAGAGAAGATTTGTATTTTTGTTTGTAATAAATAATTTCAAAGACTACTGAACCAATTTTAAAAATTCTTTTACTAATAGTATGCTACATTATCACTGAGTAACATAGGTTATATTTTTAATTCAGTTAAATTAGGTAACCCAACGAAAACTCCAATAATGTAAGCCAAAGTGTAAAATATATATATAAAATTTGTCCGTCCGACAAAAACTTTTGTACGGAACTCCGATCACCGTGAAATTTGGACACAACAATCATCTTGGTAAACTAAGATGAACGTGCGTACTCATGTCCCTTCCCCTCATTCGTTTTTTTGCACCCGTGTGAACCGGGACGGACCGCTCGTATTTTGATAAAAGTTTATATTAGGGTCAACTATTTGCGGACGGCATAATATTATGCAAATAGTTTCGTCAATTTTTAAATATTTATTCCTTCAGTTTCGGATTTGATATGTTTAGAAACTATCGGAAATTTTGAAATTGTGAAATCTCGGAATTCCAGAATGGAAGCCCTTGTTATATCGTTACATTAACGAGGACCAATTGGAAAATTGACATCGTACAAAAAGCTAAACAAAAACCTTCAGGTTATATACAAATGTAGACAGCGCAATTCTTGTATATAAACTGCTTAAATACATTACAAAACAAGCCAATTACCTATTTTAAATTAGATACACGAATGTAGGAAATGTACGAGGACTGTTGCATTCATTGTCAATCGTTATATTTCACAACATTAACCGAGCGGGGTAGCTGGTACGTTTTTCTGCTGCCTCTCGCCGAGAAACGGTAATTCCTGTACCGGCCATCTTATTAAGTTTTTCCACGGTTTCCCTCAATAATTCCAGATAAATATCGAGGAGGTTCCTTATTCAAGGCCATGGCCGATTATCTGTCAAACACCTGTGCTCAAAATTTGACTACCTTATCCTAATGTCTTAAAATTCCTTCATTCGATCATTGCATTAAGTAGAAGTTTAAAAATGTAGAAAATAACGGGACGTGTGATAGCTGGAAAATAGTACTGATGTGAATTCGAGAAACGGACGTTAAACGCATTATTATTATTATATTTCTCAACATTCTGTGACCCCTTTCGCACTGGCATTGGTAGTTAAAAATGTACTTTGTCATCTTTTTGGTTAATTTACATTTATCGGTGTGAAAAGCAAACGGTTATTTCAAAAAAACCTTTTAATTATTTTTAAAATGTCACTGACTTCAACCTAAATAAAATTGGGTATGTAATTTTTTTTTGTGAAGAATTGAAATTCTAATTAGAAAATACTATTATTACGTCATAATATTGAATATATATATATATATATATATATATATATATATATATATATATATATATATATAAATTGGCGCATTATACAGGAAAAGCGGATTAAAACTGTACTGATATTTGAACGGTTCAGAATCCGCCAATTTCGTAATTAATGACGTCAAAAGACTGTTTATATCTGGTGTGCATAGATCATAGAGATATTAGACTAGAGTACGCGAGTGAGCCGTGAAAGTGTCTGCAATTCAGAGAGAGAAAAGTTCCTTATCTCTATGGTAACTAATGATACACAACAATGCTGATTTAAGTAAACATACCTGGTTTTCTGGGTTTTCTGCAGCGTTCTCTCTCACAACTTATGACACTTTCACTTATGGCAAGCATACGAAATAGCGAACTCTAGTTACTTATATCTCTATGGCAATAATAAGACATATATACCATTGCCAGCTGCATCCGAATCCACCGAACACACACCATCATCATCATCAAACATCATATTCAAGATCATCTTACAAGTACAGAATACATCATCATCCAAGTGCTTACAACATAACCAAATAATATAACGCATACCTATAGCCACGCTGCTGCGCGTTTACTAAATTAAAAAAAAAAAAAAAATTATCTATACATTCAGTGTGCAATGTGCATCCATAGCTTCATTATACATAATAAATGTCTTTATCGATCCAAATCTGTATCTGTCATTATTATTAACTTTCTAAAAATGCATTAGCTTTACGAATTTACTTTAGTAGATAAGTGCTCAGTCGTTTTGTTGTTTGTACGTAGACTGCAGATAAATGACGTCACGCCTTGTTCGATAGATGGTCAATTTTTTTTAACCGTAACTTATTTTTCTGTACAAAAAGAAACGAATAAATTATTTTTTTACCATAAATCTATTTCAATAGTCAATGAGACAATACCCAACTTGCGTTTTGTTCGACGCATCGAATTGCGCAAGTCTAGACTTAACATTATTTTGTTGACCTCTCGTACTTTGGTTGTTATCATGAAATCGACTGGAAGAGATCCTTGCCTACAAATAACCAATTAAGTTTTCGACCGTCAGAAGGATAAACTGAACAAAGCATACCTTTATTAGGTTATTGAACGACGCCTGGAGAGCGTAAACAGAGAAAGCTTGAGGAAGACTTTGTACATACACCGTAAACAACTTCAACAGCTTACCACGAGACCCCATTTTGTTCAGATTTACAATGTGCCTAAGGTAGGCCCAGATTCATGACGTCCTTTCCATGCAAATATGCTGTTTCATTTACAAACATGCCAGTTGCCGCTGTCAACCTACGTAGTAGGTACGTTTATTTAAGATCTTATACCGTCTGTTCACGACAAAAGTGTTCATAGGTACTTAAGAGTATTCGTCCCTGCAAATAACCCCTGCACCCTTCATCTCAAATCTTTTCCCCTCGCCTAAAAACGGTTCGTGCTCTCCCGACGCTATTTTTAAAGCTAGAGGGTTCTGATAAACGCCAAATGAAAGACAAAGAATCAGACTACAGATCCTTCAGGCGAATTTTTTGAAAAAAAAATCCTGAAAAAACTTACAACCTTTTTGAAAATAATAATAAGTTACGTAATATTTCATACGTAGGCGAAACTGTTTTTCAAAAAATTCGCCTGAAGGATCTGTGGTCTGATTCTTTGTCTTTCATTTGGCGTTTACCAGAACCCTCTAGCTTTAAAAATAGCGTCGGGAGACCGCAAACCGTTTTTAGGCGAGGGGAAAAGATTTGAGATGAAGGGTGCAGGGGGTATTTGCAGGGACGAATACTCTTAAATAGATTTTTTTGATCGAAGGCACATAATTTTGGCGTCAATTGTAAGGCAGAAAGTATCACATTTACGCATTGGTGGGATCACATGCATTCATGCGGGAAGTACGTACGTTCGGGCGGCAGTAGAGAAAATAACCTATCAACTGTTGTTTAGATGTCGTTTCCGTAGCAACTATATTACAATTTAGCGAATAGTCGCGAACAGCTGTCCTTCGTGTTTTTACGTATAACCTTAAAGCTGCTTGCTCGGAATTTATCTGTGTTTTTATGTAATTAATAAATAAAATTAATGTATTTAATAAGCGTACTTAGAATCGAGATATGAAGAAAAATAGTACCTATACACCACACTGGCCGAAAGTTTCGCCTCGGGGATCATGGCGCGCAGTGCAAGAATATCAAACTTTCGACCCTTGTGGTGTAATATACTATTTCCTAGTCTAGTGTTGTTCATGCATGTAGATCGGTCGAAATATTACTGATTTCAGGCCGGTGATGAAGAAAAGGCGGTAAAGTAATTTATCCGTTTGCCTTGCGCTATAGTAAATTTTTATAATTATTTAATGTTTTTTTCTATTTATTATTTTTAACAATTTATCATTTTAAATATTTCATATTCTCAAAGGTGGAGGTGAATCTGCGATCAGGTGAATAGTACACAATACAGATTACGCGACGAGCAACTGTTTAGAGAGAGTTAAGTTTTCTACACAAATGAAATGGGAAAAATGTTGAAAATTGTGGAAATAAAGACAAAAGTCGTTATTTTATAGGATGTAGGACAAAAAATACAAGATGTGTCGATAAGCGCAATGCGATTTCTAGTCGTTAGCGATCGTTTAACAAAACGTCACTTTTTGTCGAAAATATAATTCAGAGAGCAAAATATTTCCCAAACTAATTAAGTTCAGAAAAAAAAAGTTTAAACGAAACTTTCTTGAAAAAAATAAATACAATAATAAGCCGTTCTGAAAAGTATACTATTATTATACAGTATGTAAACACGTAAGGTGCACATAGGGAAATTAACATTGGGAAAAAATGACTGGATCAGAATGAGCCATGAAATCTTGTTTTTCAATTTGACAGATAATATTCTTTTGCAAAATGAATGTGTATACTACCGAAGAAAATATTCAAATGATTATAACATAATCGGACTTTTTTTATTAATGAGACATTAAATTCCCAAAAATACTTAAATATGGTGCGAGATCAAATATCTCTGCCTATTCGTGTTGAACCTAAAGACATTGGGTCACTGTATTACCAACGCGCATACGTCATACCAGTCAGACAATTTTTGAATGAAATGTTTCCAAACAGATGGAGTTGTTTTTTTGTTTTATTTTTGTACAAAAAAATTAAAAAAATGATTTATAAGAGCTTTTTATTATTAAAAAAGCCAAGTAAAATAAAAATAAATCAAAATAAAATAGAAATCCTCAAGTTTACCACGATAATTCAATAGAAATAACAATTAATGCAGTCATGGCTAACTTTGATCCAAGTATTTTTTCCCAATGCTAATTTCCCTATATGCACCTTACGCGTTTACATACTGTATAAAAAACAACGTTATAGCATATTCTCTTCTGCGCATGCGCCGATTTTTCTAAAAAACAATAGGGCTTTTCATATTTGTATACCAAACATACTAACAGACCAACAGACAAACACAGACGCACAGAGTATTTCCAAAAATATATATTTTTTTGGATTCGGGGGATCTCAAAACGAAAAAATATTGTAAAATTTTGAAAATTGAATTTTAACTTAAACTAGTACCAGTTCCCACTTGTGGGCTGGAATGGTAATGTTCATTTATTTAGTACTATATGATGATAAAGATAGTAATATGTAAAAATGAGAACAGTAATGCCGTCTCTCCGTGGCAAACGGAAAAGAAAAAATTCCCATTTATGTAAATAAGGTTTAGTACTACGATGATAATATGTAATGATAAGCACAGTAACGCTACATCTCGGTGTAAAAATGCAAAGCTACAATGTATTTCAGCTGTAAATAAGGTTTTTAGTAGATCGCTTTGATGTTGAACTCCCAGTATGTGCTGTACACATAGTTTTGTATGGCTTCTTAGTTAATCGCGCCATATATGGGTGAGTTTTTCACAAAGCGCCCATTCGTTTGACGTTTTTCGAGATATTAATATGGAGCAAGCGTCGACAGAGCCATATGCAGTTTAACCGCACAGACGTGTACAATCGACATGTGTCTTTTTGTACGTTTACTCCTTTAAAGTAATACCTTTGGAATGTTTGATCAAACATCCGTTGCAACAGTTTAAGATTTGTATGGTGCACAAACCGAGACGTAGAGATGGGATAAACGGATCTTTTTAGTGATCTGCATCTTTGCATCTGGATCCCGTATGTGAGCCGGCTCCCTGAACCGGTTCAAAAAAAGCCGAGTTCTGAATATGTTATTCGAGTCAACTGAGCCACTAAGTTAGTTGAGTCAATCATATCACGTAATATTATAAGGCGGGGTTTTACAGGTTGCTACTTGCTATGTTACAGAAAACATAAATTACAATATGCAATACAATACCTTAAATAGTTGTGACTTAAGTAAAACACTGTATTAACTGTACCGCCTGTGCGTAGTGTGTACACTGTATAGTGTTGTTGATTGTACATATGATGGACATATGATGCATGAGTCATTTGAGCTGACAGATACCGTGTTTGCTTCTGTGTGTTAAGTGTTTCACTGAGTTATACGGATCCGTTGATCCGTCGGCTCATAAAAACGTGAGTCGGCTCTCACGGATCTTCTGTCGGAGCTTTTTAAACCGGTTCAGATCTGAGTTACCCAACCCTACCGAGATGGCTTTAACGTGAATTTGTCGTGTACCATACGTCAGACAACCACAACGTCTGACCTAGCCGGATTTGTATTAACCAACATAAGCTTACCGCACAAAATCTTTGCTTGCGAATGCTGTTATAGGTTATATTGAAACAGGACCAACGACCAAAAATATTGTAGTGGCCATCCTACAAAAGTCTACTGAACATCACTTTCAGAATGAATTTGTAAGTGAAAACCCCAAATCGGTTGAAGACTAATAAATTCAATTTTTTAATCATTTTATTACTAAGCCTCTGTTGTCCGATCATCCGCCAATCTATCAGTGGACTGTATCTCATGAACCGTAATAGGCAGAGAGTTGAAATTTTCAGAGCGTCATTTCTTATGCCGCTATAACCACAAATAATGAAAAACCAAGATGGCGAATTTCAAAATGGCCACCATGCAAATTAGAAAATTTGAAGTTAAAATGGTTTGGAATTGGACAGTATTAAGAAAAATAATTAATTTAAACTAAGTTATTAATATATAGGTACCTACTGTTCCAGTTCCCTACGATTTTAATTTAAAATTTGAGAATACTATGGATGCGAATAATTTTCAATCTTTATGTAGGCATTGAGTTAGAAACTGGAAATTTTCACAAGATTATGAGGCGTATTACCTTAGTATTTGATAATTTCAACTTGATTGCGATAGTCGTTTCAACTTCAACTTAATTATAGATTATAGACGCTGAACAGCTGAGATCATCAGAGTCGTCAATTAAATTACTAAATTTTTTTACATAATATCTGCTTTTATTAAATTTGCGTTATCCCTAAAAATTATTTTATTATTTTGTTTAGAGGCTTTTAGAAAGCAGGGACAATTTTTTATTTTTCCATTTTAGTAGATATGTAACACGTAGTTTGCACGTTATTAAATATTAACCAAATTCTTTGTTTGATATTTTATTACTAAACTAAAAATAATATACAAAAAAAACTACTCAACCGATTTGGGTAAAATTAAACTCGGTTCAAAGCTGGCAGATTTATTGCGAAACATACATAAAAAATATCATAAATAAAAAAATAAGTAAAACCACCCTGAAGATAAGCTCAATTTCAAGAATCATTAAAATCAGTTCAAACCTGACGGAGATACCGCGTAACATACACAAAAAAAAAGACAGATACGGGCCGAATTGAAAACCTCTACCTTTTTTGAAGTCGGATAAAAAGGGTTTTGACTGATAACAGAGTAAATTATATAGGTATAAAGAGAACCTTAAGAAACAAATATCAATGATTGGAATCAAATTGCGATTGGAAATTCAAACAGTATTCGAGTAAACCACACTCTAGTTCTGTTGCTTAGCTACTGTTAGAGTACCTGCTATCGATTTAATTGTGTTTGTTCGCAAG
Organism: Xanthostigma xanthostigma; assembly: GCA_963575645.1. Taxonomy (NCBI): domain Eukaryota; kingdom Metazoa; phylum Arthropoda; class Insecta; order Raphidioptera; family Raphidiidae; genus Xanthostigma; species Xanthostigma xanthostigma. Next base: position 15,905,639 of record OY754472.1, on the reverse strand, counting down.
CAGGCATCTTTATCCTGTAAAGAAGCATTGCGTTTTGCCTTGTATATGTTACTGTCAAAGTCCGTTGTGTTCAGAAATCTCAAATTTCCTAGATTAGTACAGAAAGACATAAAATAAAAAATACAGAATAGTTACTTCTTACCACAACAGTTTTATTAGCGGATGTACATTTCGGAAGCTATGCTCTCATCTTCAGCAAATATTTGTATTGTATATAGTAGAAAGACATTCAACAGCTAAGGTCATCAGCGTCTATCCTAGATTAGTAGTTCTCTGTAAGACCCATATAGCTAATAGTGTAAAGGTGGCATTTCACATGGCTATTTGTGTTCGCTATTGGGTGTTTGTTGTATTCGGCAAAATATATGACGTTCAAGACAAACATGCAAACAGAGGCAAATACGACCATCCACACATGGCAGTCAAATAGCAAACACACAAACATTTGGCAGCAAAACGCAAGGTTCCAAATTCCAGGAATTTTAGCACTGTTTCATTGTCCTAATTCATTTTCAGTAGTAATTGTTCCAGTTATCGCTCACAGCACAGACACAAAAATACTGCACGTCCGTACAGGTTCACGGCGCGTGCGCTTCTAAATATAGCCATTGTGTGCACGGTTTATTTGGCGTATTTGCCTATTTGACTCCTTTCATGTGAATCGAAAAACCGAGAAGCGCATGGTAACGCGTATTTGGTATTGACCTTATTTGTCAAATAGGCAAATAAGGCCAACACTTTGTCAAATAGACCCTCCACACTTGGTAATTGTTTGCCAAATATGCCAAATACACAAATACAAATAGCCATGTGAAGTGCCGGCATAAGATCCGGTATTAGAAATATGTTACTTGATGATGACAAAGATTATATGCATTGCCGGATTATACCAAGTGCCGCCTATACTCTAAAACAGGCTTGCCGCCCACTTAAGGCTAACGTTTTTCCGACTTTCAAATCATTCCATCATTCCGCATATATTTGCTTTAGTAGCCCGCAAATACACCAGGTTTGAACTAGGTTCTCATTTATCCTACCAAGACTCATGTTCGAGGGAAAACGTTGCCTCCCGCCCCTGATAACGTGCTGTGTATATTAATATTATATCAGCTAGTAATATCTGATTCCGACTGGAGGTTCAAGACAGACCGTCATTTCGTTAGTTAAAAATCATTTTATTTTTTTTTTGCAACCGTCCCTGCCGCCCTTCCGACGAGTGCCACCCTACGCTTCAGCGTAGTTAGCGTATAGGTTAATCCGGCACTGATTATATGTTAGATAATATATACATTGATAAATCGCATATTGGTTGTCTAGCTAAATCGCGTACCGATATTGTTAAATTAAATCATTTCTTATTCAATTTTTTGGATTAACTCCCCGATTTGTTAATCATAAAAATAGAACCCAAGATGAGAGAACATGACGCAAAGAATTGGAATATACCATTGATTCTATACATATATACAGATCGTCCACATAAATATACCTTGCAAATAGTTTTGTTCTCTGTGTAATTTTATTTGTTTTGTTAACATTTTATTTGTGTTATATTCTCTCATCTTAGGCTCGGTTTTTATAATTAACAAATCGGTGAAGTTGATCCAAAAAAGTCAATTTAAAATGATTGACTTTAACAGCATCGGCACGCGATTTAGCTGGCCAACCAATGTGCGATTTATCCATATTATCTAACATAATATAATCTTTGTAAATAAATAAAATTATCGACCAAGTTTTTCAGACTATAGGTATATTGACAAAAATTATAATTCAATAATTAATATTTTGTTATTAATAATTATTCATTAATATTTCGATAATAAAAAATTCAAACTTAATTCTATTAGAAAATAAGTATAGATACTAATTAATTTTTATATTTTTTAGATTATTTCTGGAGAAGTTCCAAATCCGGACCGCAACGTCATCTATTGAATTATTGAATTATAATTTTATAATTTTTGTCAATACATAGTCTGAAAAAATTGGTCGATAATTTTATTTATTTGAAAAGTTCTATTCAAAGGTTAATCAAAGATTTGAATATAATCTTTGTCATCATCAAATAACAGATGAGGGTATATATTTCTAATACCGGATCTCGTACTATAAGGAGCCACGCCATGTTAGAAACAGACTTTTAGGGAATCAGAAAATTTTTGAGTGAAGCATAAAAACATAAATGCAAATATAAAATATAACGAACGCCGTATTTTGAAAGTGCCTCTAAAATAATATTTATTTCTGTTCATTTTGCAATCACCTTTCCTATCTACATAATTAGTGCACGATTTACTACGAAGAGAAAATTAATCTTTTTAGGAGCATTTAGATTCCTTTTTTAAAATGTTTTATTGTTTTATTTCTACATAGATGACGTGGCTCGCAAAAAAACCCAGGCGCAAGTCAAAGCGGCTCGCGGGCCACCAGTTTGACATCCCTGGTTTAGACTCTGAAAAATTTGGATTTATCCGCACATACTTTGACAGTAACATATCTGTTGGTTATACGGTATTCAGGGTATTGCGTGTTTATATCAAATCGATCGCTATGTAATGCAAAGGATTTGCTTGAACTGATATGCATTATCTCACGAGATAGTTCTCGAGAACAGTGGTCTCAAACTGGCGGTATTTAGATCAATTATACGGAGAAATTACTTCACCAGTTACAGTTTAGTAGTTAACAATAGTTGGTATATGAATCATAGCTTAAAAACTAACGCAATCGGTTGATCTGATAAATTCATTAAATATTTAAATATATAGAAGGAAACCGTGACTGACTGATTAACTTATCTATCAACGCACAGCTCAAACCACTAAACGAATTGGGCTGAAATTTGGCACACAGATAGTTGTTATGAAGTAGGCGTCCAATAAGAACGGATTTTTGAAAATTCAACCCCTAAAAGGGTATAACTGAGGTACAAAATTTGCATGGAGAATCAGCGCACAGGTCAAACCACTGTACGGATTGGGCTGAAATTAGACACACATATAGCTATTATGACGTAGGCATCTGATATAACAGATTTTTGAAAATTCAACCCCTAAAATAGAGTATCTAACAGTGGTTCAAAATTTGTATGGAGAAATCATATAAGATAGATTAAATCGAAAATCCGCAAGATTACTCCTGTCAACAAATAAATAAACACGTATTTCATGCTTTTCTAAAAACAACCCCTTCAGGGCGTGAAAAGAATAAATAGTCTAAAAATCAACACGGGTGTCATTTTCAAGGTTTGTCAGGACGTTAATCACGTGAACGTCATCAATTTTGAAATTTATTAGGGAGGTCTACGTCGAGAAAGGAGTAGCTATGCCAAATAATGGGAATGCATTACGAAGCCGCGGGTAACGGCTAGTTTATATATAAAATAAATAAGATTTTCTGATAATTCCTTCTGCAACCAAGCATCAGTAAATAATAATCAATTAATAAATAAGACGTTAATCAAAGATTTGAATAATCAATTAACTGTCAAAAAAGTATGTAGCTTAAAAACAATTTAAAAAAACTAGAAGAAATAACATATATTTTTTTACCTTTCACAGTATTTAAGTTTTGATTCATATAATGATTTTGTTCCACCTTGTATATATCTATTACACACATGTAAAGAGGTATTATATGGATTAACGCACAATAATGTACATAGCGTTAATTCAGAATAACGTATAACAGCTATACGTATGTTAAGTTAATATAATAGGTTTAGACTCTAAGTAGACCGTTGATAAGGCTTAGATAAAATCTGTTTAGACGAGCCTTAAATCACAGAACTGGGTAGACAAAATATAACATATTCGACTGCCTTAGGTTTGTTAGTCATTTTAATACAATTACAAAATAGTAACAAGTCGATTTCTTAAGATGGCTATTGACAGAGAGAGTAGAAATAATTTTCCCAATCTTTTCTCTCAACTTTCGGTTGAAATAGAAGAATGGGAGACGTAACTCTTCGTCTGATCAAGGCCAATTTGCCCTACCGCGCCTAAAGCAGATTCACTACGAAATAATACAAGAATTAAAAAAAAATTAATATACCACGTGTTTAAAGCAAACTAAAATATATTAAATAATTTCTTTACTGAAAGATTTTTAACTTGTAGGATTTAAAATGAAAAACGTGGGGCGCATTATTCGTTGTATCTCATAGATTTTTTCAATGATAGCTACTCTCTACACTTATATAACTCTCGCATTCGTTTCACGTTTTTTGTTTAAAATCCTACAAGTAGAAAATTTGTAAAGAAATTATTTTGTACTTTTTAGTTCGCTTTAAAACGTCGTATATTACTTTTTTTATTCCTTACATTATTTTTATACTTTTTAGTAAAAAAAGACAACAAAAATACATCATACAAATTAGAAAAACTATTTGTCTCATGGGGGACCGAACTCGCAACCCTCGTGTTATTAGCAAGACGCTCTAAACAACGGAGCCACAGACCAGTGATATCCATGTGCCTTACAATGGTAAACAAGTAAGAATGAATTATATGTTTCCACCCGGACAGACATACAAGAGTTAAATAAAACGTTGTAAAATACAGTTTCAATCGACCAATTATTGACGTGATAACGTCTTATAAATTGATGAATCACCAATCTTATAAATTGATAAAACACCGGCTGCATGCACGAAAAAGTGTAACGTTCCTAACGCGTAACGTTCCTAACGTTCGTAACGCGTAACGTTCCGCCTGACCCTGTGCGTGCTTTTCTCGAAAACGGCCCTAACGATTTGGATGAAATTTACTGAAAAGGGATTTTGGGGGGCAAAAAATCGTTTTAGCTAGGTCTCATCTCTCGAAAATCGTTTTCTTACAAATTTTATCATTATAAAAATCAATTTTTTGACGTATGAAAATACTTAAATATTGTAAGTAGGTTTTGGAATTTTATATTATAAACAGTGAAACAATTGTTTTATAAATATTATGACAGCTAATCTTTGAGACTTAAAATAAATACGAAATAAAGTTAAAAAAAAACAATTATATTATATGGTGAGTAATTTAAATAAAAAAAATTAACCTAAATTTGAAGCGAAAGATGCAATATCATAGATTCGAATTATTATAATTATTATATAAATTTAGGTTATGTATTACGGAATACGTTATCACGTAAAACTATCGTACGTAAACCGACTTTACAGACAACCAATTTTTTTTTTTAAGAAATGTCGATATAAAATTCTACAGTACTTTTCCTATAAGGATAAATATATATGGTCACAATCTCAGGTAACTGTCAAATCAAATTTTCCTGCAATGCTTCTGAAGCCCAACACCAGTCTTTTTGGCGCTGACTGTATTTTTGATCAGCTTATCCCAAAATAGAAAGACGTTAATTCCCATGTTGATTGCATTCCTTGTACTCATCAATCAGATTTCAGAGCTTTACCAGTTATCTAACAGCCCTGTTAGCAAAAGACAAATCGTTTCCTTAGTAAAAAAAGACACAAATATTAAGTTTCTTGCCAGCGAAACTTCGACTTTCATGACGATAGAAAGTTAACTTTAAGTTTGAAAGAAAACATTGTCACGTCACATGTAAAATGATACACGAATAAAAGAAAATTTGAAAATCGTAAAAAAAGAAAATTTTGCAAAGAATGCAAACACGTCATGTAAATAGGACGGTCGTTACAACTAATACACGAAGGTTGTAAAAAACAGAATGACAAAATACCAGTAAAAATAACTATTCCTAAGGATTCTTTCACACTAAATGCAGCTGTGTATATCAGTCTTTTAAAATGATATTAATAGAAATATTAAATTTCTTTTTAAAGAGTGAATTCTTAATTAGATAAATCGTAGGAAGGTGGAAAGGTTGATAAACTTGAAATTGATTTTATTAAATTGGACGTTACATCATTTAATTATGACTTCATCAGCGACTATAAATAATTATAATGAAATAAATACAATTATACAAATATGTTATTAAAAGTTATAGTTTACCTTACCTTACTAACAAAATTCAATTGTTAAAAATAAACATTTTTTGTTAGAAAGGTAAGGTAAACTATAACTGTTAATAACATATTTGCATACTTGTATTTATTTCATTATAATTATTTCTAGTTGCTGATAAAGTCATAATTAAATGACGAAACGTCCAATTTAATAAAATCAAATTTAAGTTTATCAGCCTTTCCAACTTCCTACGATTTATCTAACTAATATTATACTATTGAAACGAATAATGAAACAGTTAAATATTTAACGCGAACGGTGTAACCATGACAACGTAAAACAAAACATATATGATTGTGTTAACTTGTAACATTTAGATGTAAATTGTGCTTCCACTTCTGAAGTGTGAAGTATAACCACAAGGTCTTATAAGTGTACTATATTTTGCAGTATAATCTTTGAGTATTGCATAAGAAGTTGTGTCGCGACACACGCAATTTTTTTTCTCAAAATAAATTTAAAAAATGAGAAAGTTAAATTTAAAATTACTTCAATTACATCAACATTTTAAAATTAAGATCACAACTCCAATACAAATTAAAAAAAAATGTTTCAGCTTATTTATCATTTAGAGCTATTTTTTCTAGTTAGGCGTTTATTCTAATAACTGAACTTCAGAAAAAAATGTGTACTATTATTTGCAAAATGGGTTAGATATATATATTGTAAATCTATACTAATATTATAAAGAGGTACAGTTTGTATGTACCTAAGAGGTAATCTCCAAAACCACTCATCTGATTTAAATACATGTTTCATCAATATTTAGAATAGACCTTCAGGATAGACATGGGCTACATATTATCACATTAAAATAAAATCGTTTTTCGTGAAGACCAATTGTGCAACGTAAAGTCGATGAAAAAACGGTGGCAATCTACAAATTTGGGCGAAGCCGGACCGGACCACTAGTTATTAATAAAATAGAAATAAAGTTTACATATTGTTCTACTCATATATTTCATTTAGGAATGGTAATTCAAAATACTTTGACAGGCAAAACGTTTTTAATGATCGTTTTCATCAACCGCACCCTTCCTTCCACCATCTAGACCCGTCACTTTCACCATTTAAGAAGTTTGTTATTCTAAACATTACATTTCGGTTAAATATGTTAAATTCTATGAATATCTAGAATAGAAAAGAAAATTTACAAGTTCATACAATTTTGAGCAAGAATAACGATTTTTTAATGAAAAACTATTTGTGGACGTCCACATTTCCACGTTTTTATCTTCAGAATCACAAATTTTGTTCCTGGGGCTGAAATTTCGCTTGATATCTTACGAACTTTACATTTTTTTAATTTGTGCACATTTTTACTCCCCAACTCGCCATTTTCTGCAAGTGCCACGGTGAAATATCATGCGTAGGTTGAATAGTTCTACAGGTTCAATCGTATTATCGTATCTAAAGCGTATGCTATAATATGCACCCTCCATGGTTTGAGGTTATGTGTAGCTGTCATCGAATTCGAATGTAAATATTTACACATTTTTTACTCATTTTTTTTAGGGATACGTATTTTTTTGTTAAACTTAACAACATGATAATCCTGTAACGCTGTTGACTTAATAATTAGATAAATTATTATTGTTAAGCATCAATTCTCTCTAGACTAAAAACACTGATAAATTATTTTTACGTATTCTAACACGAAACTCGTGACCATCAGCTGCGAAATGTAAAAATGTTACATTCCAAATATTATCGCATGAAATGAAATCACATTGAGACATTATTTCGCGCACGGAAACATTTTCACACGTCATTTAACACTCGAGTATATAAAATGCTGTACAAATTATACATTTAGAGACAAATAAAAATTTTAAATTCTTCATGCAGTCACCGGTTTATAAAAAAAAACACACACAGTCGTGTGACAGACATGCGCTAGTGTTTTTTAGGTTATGTTACGTGTTAATGTGTTAAATGTCAAACGACCCAGTTGTGCCATAACAGAAACAGGAGAACGCTGTTCTGACAGTGTTACCATTTACCACCAGCTGTGTGACGTCATATCGACACGTATCGTGCTGCAACTAACATATTGCAGTAACAATGTTTGTAATGCGTGCCAAGTGAAATACGTGCAGAGGAAGTGACAAATGTCGCGTACGTCAGTCGATGTACAGTGCGTCCGTCAAAATATTCGTACTCACTACTCAGGAATCAAGGTCATATCAAAATCTAGATCCTACACATTCCAACGTCGCCAATCGTTTATTTGGCTTTCCATACATTTCCAAATAAGTATAGGTTGCTGCACACGAGGCTAGAAACGCTGCTAGAAATGCTGCTAGGAGTTCTGCTAGCCGGTAGGTTGGGTAAGAAGGTGGAAATGACGTCACTGCGGGCTGCCTTGCTAGCTCAGAAGATAGATTTTAAAATTAGAACAGGGGCTATTTTCCCTGCTAGATTTGTTGCTAGGTGTGAGCAAGAACCAATGAGGAAGCAGTATTTTCGCGTGGGCACTTGAACACCCACACGGCGTCATTCTGCCAGACAACAGACACGTTTTGCTCTGTGTTTATATTCGAACTGTCACTGCGCGCGCACCAGATCGATCCACAAAACACGTTTGAAAAATAATTTCGTGTGAAGCGAGCACTTAACAGCAATCAAAAAAACCAGCGCTAGAAAACTAGTAGGCAAATCTAACAAGGAATCTAGCAGAGTTTCTAGCTTCGTGGGCAGTGGCCTTAAGATACCCGCAATACAAAGATTATTCTCAAACATAAAAATAAAATGTTTAAAGGCAATCAGTTTAAAAAAAAAATTAAAAGCACATCTTATAGGAACTCTGCCTTATAATATCTCAGATATATTCTGATTTTTTCTAATTGTTTTGACGACTGTATTCATATTTGGCTCTACAAATAACGAACTATTCTGTTCTATTCATAACTGAAATAAACACGCCTGCAATCGAAAGGTTACAAACGCGTATCCCCAAAATCGATCTCGGTAAGGGTTCGTAAAAACTAAACGCGCGGCCCTACTTCTACATGGAGTCCGTCTCCAGCCAGATCATTGATTAATTATTAATTATTTATAATTTGCAAAAAAAGTACTATTTAAAATCGTCCGGTTAGCTTATCTACTTGGGGTCTTATAGCTTCAGCGCCTCTATCAGCGGAGTTAGACAACTTTCTCTCTACCTTCCATGATTTAATGAATCGAAGATTTACAAACGATGTTTAAAATGCTTAACTTTATTTTAGAAATTTAATTACAGTGTAAACTCTATTTAGCGACACTTAAGGGACTGTGCACTTTGTGGCGTTATTGACAGTTGTCGTTAAACGGAGAGAAGAAATAATCCATTAATATTTTAGCGACTGAATACAAAGCGTCTTCCAAAACCACTTATCTTTTCTTCCGCCTCTATTGCGCAAATTAATAAAACTTTTTCGTCAATACACAAAGATTTTCTTTTACTGGCCATGTTGACAGTTTGCAAGTTTGTGAGCAACTAAGAATATGATAACTTGTCGATAAGCAGCTGAGATAAACATATGAAAGATAGTCCTATCAAACAAAAGAACGAATTTCTTAGAATCTTCGGTACGCATGATGCCGACAACAAAGCAACAAAATAACAAACAAGTACTGTTTATTGCTTAATGATAACGTATTGCTGCCGTTATTTATAGTGTATCATTGTATGAGCAACAAGGTAAACCAACTAGAGTGAAGTAATTTCGACCTCTTAATGAGTTCGTCGTTATATCGAGTGACGTTAAATGGAGTTTACACTTTTGTAATTTTAAAGTGCACTAGATTAGCCCCGCAATATTCGACATAGTGACATATTTCTCATTACAATTTCTTATGTATTGAGTAAGAACTCGTATTTTCACCGTATTGGTACTAATCGACTCATATATTTTCAACTTTTTCTTTATCCTCACTACGTGGCAGTCATAGATCAAAAAAATAACCTTTATTAATTTCAAGTTAAACGTGATTAAAATCAGTTGAAAATAAATGGTGCTGAAAATACACGAAATAAGTCAATATATCGTAAAAATACATACACCCTTTATATTCTGGAGGGGTGAGCTAGAAAGGGATATAGTGTGAATGAACACAGTTTTGGTTTGTGTGCGGTATAACAGTGTAACATGTGGTGCCTACGCCTGATGTAAATTATTGTAACCTGGAGTCGGACTGTCCGTACGTATATAGTTACAGGATTGATGTGGTTCAACGGCCGTACTAGATTCGGTTACAGGTCCGGCTCCGTCGGTAAATACAAAACTGTCGACGTGGAACTACAACGCTTTTTATGAAACAGGTAAATCCGTTTTTTTGTAAAAAATAAAGGTATAACAATAATATATTAATTTTTCATTAATATTTCAAAAATAAAAAAATTCAATCTTAATTCTATTAGAAAATAAGTAGATACTAATTCATTTTTATATTTTTTAGATTATTAATCCGGACCGAAACGTCATCTATTGTATTATTGAATTATAATTTTATAATTGTTTGTCAATATACAGTCTGAAAAAAATGGTTGATAATTTTATTTATTTGAAGTATAACAATATAGACCGAGAGCCGGTGACACTGAAAGTACCGTCATCGAGGAATTTAATTTTTTTATGTATATGCACCGTAGAATGTAGATGATAATGAAACATTCAAAATATTTATGAAAATAACCGATCGTTTATTTCAATGCCAGTAAATAATTTTTCACTCAATTAGCATTTTTTTGCATATTAAAACGCTCTGTTTTATGTTCATTATGGAAAATTTATAATTAATGAAAATTATTTTAAAAAACACTCAATTTCAATTTTGATAATTTTCATTCATTATTAATTTGAAATATTCACAGATCCGTTTTTAAGTTATTCCAACATTTATTTATTCATTTTCCAACTGGATAGCGGAGAATGCTTTTATAAAATTAAATCCAATTTATACATGGTTTCAAACAAAATTATAACGTATTTATGTAAATAAATTACGAACAATTCAAACAATGGTCATTGAAGAGTTTAGTGAATAGACATTTTTAGGAAATTGACGCAATAAATAAAATGGCAGAATTTCTACACATTTTGAGAATTTTCCTTTAAAAACTTGCAAAATAATTTCATAGTCAAGAATTACTTCTTGGGTGGAAAGGAAGACGTAGATTTAAAATATACCAAAAAGACGATTCACATCATAAATAATAAATTACCGCATTACCGGTACCGACGTTATCATCATAATTTTATGAATGGCAAAACTATGCTAGTCGCAACGTACTTTTAGAAAACATGTATTATAGTATACAGGTGAACAAAAAAAAACAAAGAATACGATTCAACATTAATTTTCTCATGTAGTCAACGGAACGTAAATTAGTAATTTGAATTGTTAAGCAGCAGACATAATAAGTTGACAAGACTATCACTTTCTGACTATTGATAGATAGATTGTACATTATAGACGTCCAAAAATTTTTGGTAATCAGGGTATATGTGTAATTTTTTTTTTGGTCCTCTTGAATAATGTTTTAGCACTGGACCTAAAAAAAATCTTAAATTACAACTTCCAAGATCAAACCTGTGAACGGCGCAAACCGAGTTTGTTTCCCGTTTAAATAACATTTACTCAAACATGGATAGCTGAGATAGAATTTTTTTTTGAATTTTGGATAGTAGCATTTTGTAGAGAATTAAATTTCTCACAAAAAGATTCTTAGTACAAAATTCGTGAATTCGTTATTTTTAAAGATATGTTAGTTCAAACAAATTCATAAAATCGGATTTCTTTTATGTAATTGTGTGAACGAACATATCTTTGGAAATAATGAATTCACGGATTTAGTACTAAGGACTTTTTGACGTGATAACGTCTTATAAATTGATGAATCACCAATCTTATAAATTGATAAAACACCGGCTGCATGCACGAAAAAGTGTAACGTTCCTAACGCGTAACGTTCCTAACGTTCGTAACGCGTAACGTTCCTAACGCGTAACGTTCCGCCTGACCCTGTGCGTGCTTTTTGCTAATTTCTCGCTCAATTTAAATCAGATCGGTTTGAAACCAGTCTTAAACGAAAGAGGAGAACATTTTACATAGATTTCGTATAACAGAATTTGCCTAAACAGTTTTTTTATACAAATTTATATAGAAAAATAGCTGTATAAATGCAATGTTGTCTAATGCATGGCGCGACGCGGTCGGTCGTCTTTGTTTGCCGTACATGGAAATTAGAAGAGAACGTATGTCTTGTCTTAACATGAAAACGGCTGCATTTCTAATGTTTAATTCAATTTTTTGACATTAGTATTTTGTGAAATGCAACGCCTTCTAAGTTAAGTATTGGAATAACTAATTATTATTAGAACATAATACTTTGACAGTTGCAAACGTCACTTTTGACATTTCTTATCATTCCGACACCAAGGATAAGCGGATTGAAACCAAATTTTGGGAGGATGTTTGATATGCAAATATGAAGTGGCCTATTGTTTTTGGGGAACATCGGCGCATGCGTAAAAGAATATATCTCTTATAATGATGTTTTATATAATAATAATATAGTTTTTAAAACGGTTTTTACTCTATCTATTTTTACTAGAAATTTTTGTAAATTTTTTGGGGAAAATCGGCGCATGCGCAAAAGAGATACATGCCATAGTTGTTTTTTATATAATAATAGTATACTTTTTATAGTGTTTTATTATTCTACTTAATAAAATTTACCTAAATTTGAAGCAAAAGATGCAATATCATAGATTCGAATTATTATAATTATTATATAAATTTAGGTTATGTATTACGGAATACGTTATCACGTAAAACTATCGTCCGTAAACCGACTTTACAGACAACCAATTTTTTGTGGGAAAATTAATTCTCTACAAAAAATGCTGCTATCAAAAATTAAAATAGTGAAGTTTATAAAAACAACAAATACCAGAAAAATAGTACTTACCTAATTAATACTTACTTGTATCGTATACCGTATTGTATGATATTATTGTTATCCAAGTTATTGTACAATACGCCTTATAGCAGTAGTGCTAACGACCCTGGTAAAGCACACTTTTTTCCATAAAAAAAAATTAAAAAATTCTACCAGCTATCCATGTTTGAGTTAAAAAGCCATTTTTTCCATATTAATTAAATGGGACTCAAAATCGGTTTGCGCCGTTCACAGGTTTGATCTAGGAAACTGAAATTTTGGGGGAATTTTTTTTTAGATCCAATGCTAAAACATTATCTAATGGGACCGAAAAATAAATAATACAAAATAAAAAAAAAACCCTTAATGTGTACACAAACAAACTCATCAGAGCTCGGATTCCTGGGAGTGCGCATAAAACATAGGAATGCTAACTACAATCTGGAAAATCTGTTATAATTTTTTGTTATGATGTAAAACTCAATCTTATTTACAAACCTTATCTATTTATCTAGCTAAATTAAATTTTTACAAGGAAAGCCAATTAAAATATGTGCCTTGATATAATTTACACCCCATTGCCTACAAGCAAAAATGACTGTAGGATGATCTCCGATACATAATTTTTAATTATTCGTATCCATTGATATTGTAAGTTTCATTTTAAATTATTCACCTCTGATATTTCCTTACACATAGAAAGTACAATGATTATAAATCAGAATAAAATCAACTGAATAATCAAAACTTTCGTTGCTTTAATAAAACGCATTAAAATTTTAATTTCCAAACGAGCGTTAAATTACACAAAATAGATTTGCGACATTCACCATGATTTTCAGAAAGCATTCGATTGAACAGAAAATAAAAGCTGAAACGTTTTGTAGCTTCAATAAATTGTTAACGAGCTTTTAATGATAGAAACTAGAGCTTACGAAAATCGGTATCAACAAAATAAAGATGATTACGCAATCCTGTTGAGCAGATGTTATACATGTAGTACAGTTATATACCTAGGTTACACAAGTATATAATATAATATAGGCTTAACTACACGGAGAGAGCAGGTGCAGGTATCTAAGGGCACAGGGGGGAAAAACAAGGCGAGAGGCACGCAATATGAGGTATCGGCTCCTGTGAGACCGACTGCGCTGATAATCTCCGGGGAGCAATCAGAATCAATTACGGCTGATCGCTACCGCATGAGGTTGTTTGCCTTGCTTTTCTCTATATTCGATAAAATATATTGTGTGCTGGATGTATTATGTATATTGGGTCCAATCATTTGTGATGAGTGCGTAACAAAACAAAATCAATGCTGAATAACGGAACGCATTGTCAGAAAATCTAATTTGGCACAATGACTTTAGGTAGATAAATTTGGAGGAAGAAAAAAGTGTTCCCGATGCACTCATTTCGAGGTTTAATTATGGTTCCGAACAACCTTGGGTCCTCAAATCATTTATGATGAATCTTGGCACCCAAGTATTAGATTCCCAATTGTTTAAAATTAGTGATGTGCCGGATATTCGTATCCGTATCCGCGGATATCTGAGGAAGAAGAAAGATCCGTATTCGTTAGTTTTTGGCGGATCTTTTACCTTATTAATTTTCGATTCATAGATGAAATTTTATATATCTAGGTGATTAGGTAATAATGAAAAACTGTTAAATTCCATTCAGATTATTTTTTATTTTTTAAAATCGTATTTGGCACCTTTATATTGCAAACATTTATCGTAGTGAGTACCATACCAATAGTACATAGCTCAAAGGTACTAAAAAACTATCTTTATAATGAGATATTGCACATCGATCTTTGGAAAGAGACAATCTGTTATGAGACTTAACTCTTAAAGAGGTCAATAACTTTTTCCCATAACAGATAGTCTCTTTCCAAAGGTCGATGTGCAATATTTACCGTCGCGTACTCTAAGAAAGTTAAGATCCGTATCCGTGTCCGCGGAACTTGAAACTAAAAATCCGTATTCAGATCCGTATTCGCGGATATACATTTTTAACGATCCGGCACATCGCTATTTAAAATATTTGCATTGTACCTCGGTGTCTGCTGTTGTTGACATATATTTCCGAACAGCCCTGTGCCTTTTTTAGAAGGAAAGCAGTGGTTCTCGAAACCTGCACTGACAAACGATTAAGTTAGAAACAAACAAATCTATACAAGAATGGTGATAACCCACCACTTTTTTGGAGGCAATTAAAGAAACTTGTAGTTGCGTATAAATCTCACGCGTCTGAATTGAAACTTCATGGTTGAACATTTGTAAACAAGAGAAAGGAGCGTGTCGGTTGAGTTTTTCCCTCTACGCATTAACCAGTTGGTTCCGATTTCCCGCTGGCAGCTCATTTTATTGATGGTCTTGTTTATTTTTTGTTACGCTGGTACACAAAATTATTCTCATCACGGCGAAAGAAGTTTCATTTCAAAAATCCTAGT
This sequence comes from Xanthostigma xanthostigma, assembly GCA_963575645.1. Classification (NCBI taxonomy): domain Eukaryota; kingdom Metazoa; phylum Arthropoda; class Insecta; order Raphidioptera; family Raphidiidae; genus Xanthostigma; species Xanthostigma xanthostigma. The sequence continues at coordinate 15,890,257 of OY754472.1, read as the reverse complement.
GCTGAACTGATATCTACGAATATGTGATGCTTTTTGATAAATGAATCGACTATATTAAAAGCAAGCTATCGCATACAATAGCTATTGCACCTGCTCTTATCGTTTTTGGTTGCCTATCAGTATTTCATTCACTCGCTCGTAAGAGCAACTGATCACTCCAGTCACTAATGTAATGAACTGTTTTTTTTTTATACTGCGTACCGCATTTTTACCAATACAATAATCAATAATAAGATACTAATATATAAAATAGTTACGGGACTTCCGTAGCCAATTTCGCTTTATTGAAAGTTTTCATACACGTAGTTTCTATGACACCTAGATGAAAAAATGTATTTCCAAAGTTGTTTTGAATTTATACCTACTTCTTGACGCAGGCCCGTGGACAGGCAGTAAATGATGAAAAATGAGCTAGCGACATCTGACATGAATAAAAAAATAATGGCGTACATACGGTCTATTCTACTTGTGAAGGGTTGAGAGTCAAAATTAGAACCGCATTCTCTATGCCTGTTCGAAGGTCGTCAATCAAAAACAATCGGTCATTAATGATTGTTAGGTCGTTATGTCAAACTATTAGATAATGTCATACCTCTTAGGTTCAAATCCCAAATTAGTATAAAAATGCATTTTCCTTTTTTCTTTATTTTATTTATTTCTTATTTAGTAAATAAAAACGACTCCCTATAGATATTTCTTTTTTTTTGATTCTATGTTTCAAATATTTTCCAACTACTTCCCATTATCCGATTGAGTTAAAATTTTGCATAGATATGTAGATCCGATGATAATACAATATTATAATAACTATAAACTGACCGCTTCGGTTTTCGTCCGGTTGCAAATTGCATACGATAACTTTTTTTAAAGTGTAATAATTTTTCTTATTGATAAATAATACATTTTTAATTACTTTGTTATTTTTTGTGTGTATTAGACATTTAAACATTAATATAATTTTTTTCTGTTTGTCTGTTTACACCAGTATCGTTCCAAAACAACTGCACTAATTTTGAAGCAACTTAGTTAGTCTCTTTCACCAACAGATATAGTTATCACGTGAATAGCACATTCTTCGCTAGGATGCACAAAGTATCTGATTGGTTGTTCAGCTGTGTTGAGTTTCTTGCGACTAATAAGATGCCGGCTAAGTGTATTGCTGTATCGGTTCATGTGATGTAGTACAGAGAAAATTAAAAAAATCACTAAATCAACTCCAATTTTTATAGTAATCTGTGTTGTGCACTTTATTTCTGATTCCTGAGAACAAATAATTTTATAATTATCTCAAAGAAGTAAGAAGTAAATTGCGGAATGTTTACCTCCACTTTGTAGATCATTATATCTTAATTACAGCCTTTACATTTGCATAAAGTTATGTCATTTTACCTCATGTATATCGATGTTCAGTGTTAATTAAATTATTTAATATTTATGTGATATGAAATAATTTTCTTTGTGGAAAAATATATTTTTTTCATAATAGAGTTTACTTTGATAATTATTCATCAGTTTGTAAATAATTTTCTCGTACACACCGAGTATAACTGGACAATATTACGTTCATTACATCAAATATATCGGTGTTTACTTTCAATTAAATCATAAACTAATTATTTATTTTGTGGTGCAAACATACCTTTTTTAAGAATGTGTTCATTAGAATTTTAGATAACATTGTATTAATTACACATTATAGCTATTCTATACAGTTAGATACGTTATTTTACCTCAAGCATATCGATGTTTATTTTAAATTATAAAAGAATTATTTTTTTATATATTTACGTTTTTAACAATAATATGTGTACATTCGAATTCTAAATATTTTGTTGGTACACCTGATACAGCTGCTGAAAGTTACGTCCTTTTACCTCAAGCGTATCGATGTTTACTTTGAATCAGCCACCACAACAGTTAATATTCAGATACATTCTCAAGGGTACTCGCTATTCCAAGAAGGAGCTTAATTATAAAGTCATATCACGATATACCGCACATTAAGTCATGGCTTGAAAAACAATGGTTATGATAGGTTTAAATTGTGGGCTGTTTATTGGTCGCGATGCTTACTTGACAAATATTGTACCCTAACATATAAATGTGTCATTGCAATTTGTTGATACTTTTGTGTAGATTAATTAATTTATAATTAAAAAGAAGTCGAATATCCATGAGTTATTATTTATACTAATAGAATCACTTTGCAGCCTTTGAAAAACCAAGTAGTCTTAATAAATATGACATGTACACTAATGACATCGGACGATTTTTTTAAGTTAATATAGGCGTGGTGTTTGTCTCCGCTAGATAATAGAAATATGACAAGCATATAAAAAATACTGTAAGGAAAGATCAGCTGGACTTCTATAAATTGTTAATATATTTTGTTCAAAATAAAGTTCGTTAATATATTTATAAAGTGCTGCTCTCTTTGATTTTTTGATCACATTGTTTTAAAGTTAGAGGTGGTGGGAACGTTATTAATCGATTTTGGGAGCTTATACTCGGGAAATATTCATCTATAAGAATTTTTATCACATTTTCAAAGACCTATCCAACGAAACCGTATGCAACAAAGTGCGCGAAAATACCAATTTTCATCCCTCAATTTATGTATGGAAAGCTACCTCTATTTTTTTTTGTAATTTCAACATAGTCGTATGACGGTTTACATAAGACAGCTGCTTGTAAAATTTCATCAGAATCGATGGAAAGGTGGCGGAATTACAAGACTGTGACATACGGACTGATGGATGGATTGACGGACGTGACGAAATTATAAGAGTCCCTTTTTTTGTCATTTGGCTACGGAACCGTAAAAATAATATATTTAAAATTAAGGAAGTTTAATGATCCAAAGCAATGCATGCCGTGTAAGTTCGCCTTTAATATAACGTTTTGAATCAAGCCTCATCATCATTACTAAGGTCATATGATTGAACCGATTGGGTTATGCAATAATTAGCACATTTAGATATTAGTTACAGCTCCTAGTATTACTTCCGTTACGATAATTAATGCAGGATACAATGTCTATTCATTAGTTTGATGTCAGTAGATCTTATAGACTCAGATTACGTTCAAAAACATTATCATTCTTTATTGGGTGTCATACAAAGGTATGGAATATCCATAAAATATTGTTGTTCGTTGGTTAAACTATGAGATACAATAGAGTGGTAAATTAGGAGTTTATTGCACAAACTAAAATATATTTGGGAAAACCCGAGTCAGAAAGCTGGTAATAATATAATATATACATAATATTATTTATAATGAAATGAAGAAGGAAACATTGGAGATGATTCAATTAGAGAAAACAACACAAGGTCCTTCCTATGATGTTATTCATTATTGAAATACCTGAGAGAAAACCCATGTTGATTAACAATGGAAACAGTGATGCAAGAAAATGAAGAAGCCTTTCCTGATTTGATTTTTTTTTTCATTATTGAAATAGTTTGGAGAAAACCCATATTGATTAATAATGGTACCAGTGATGCAAGTAAATGAAGAAGTGAAGGTCGGATATGATTCAATTAGAAAAAAACAATACAAAGTCCTTCCCAATCCGATGTTGATTTCATTATTGAAATATCTTGGAGAAAACATATTGTAACAAAACTGTTCTAGTTCGTGGTGGAAACTATTTATTTACAATAACAAACGTTTCACAAAACAGCTAAACACACAAACGAAAAAAAAGTACTTCTCAAACGTAATAAAAACAAAACTAATAAATTCTGACTAATAAAATAAAAGAACAAGTAATGAAGAATATAGTCACTAATTATGTACATAAAATATTTACAATACAGGAACACACCAAAGTTTATTCAGCGCACTTATCTATTAACTATATACACACGATTATTTACAAGAAGTTATTTATGTTTACCAGATTTATATAACTGCACTCAATGGTTTATTAAACCGCACTGCACTAGTGTTTACACAGTTCATTTATCTTCTATCTTTACAGTTGCCTCGGTATTAATGCACCTACTGAACAATTTATTTCACAGCTATCTGTAACCCACTGTACGTTTGCCGTATGAACTCACACATGAAATCTGACTGACTCGACTCACCGAGCTCGTCGTATTTATAGGCGCTCGGTAGGTTTTCCAGTGTTTTCTAGAATCTTCTGGTCCCTTCTCTACCTGCATTTATTGTTGTTACAAGTTTGGGACTTGGCTTCCGGCTGCCACAAAAACCCTTATACCTGCGTTCATTGTTATTGTCTTCTAGGAATCTAGAGCATTCGACAGAAAGCATAGGCGTCCCAACATGTTGATTAACAATTGAACCAGTAATACAATGAAATGTAGAAGTGAAAATCGGAAATGATTCAATTAGATAAAATGCCACAAAGCCCATTCCGATTCGATGTTGAGTTCATTATTTTCTTGTATTTTTTTACAGTAATTGTAAACGCAGAATTTGAAAATTGCAGTTATGAATACCGAAACGTCAAACGTATTATAATGTAATCATATCACATCGGAACGGGATGGATTTCATGTTGTTTTCTCAAATTATTCATAATATATTTTAATTCATCTTTTTCCTTAGATAGTCGACTGAAATCAATCGTACCTACTACGCCTGAAGAAATGTGAATTTAAAACGTATAGGTGTAATGCGAGAGCCAATGTATTTTAAACAAAAACAGTGAAAGATAATTTCGACTAAATACAGAGTTGGTTATTCTGTTAATTTATTTGGGGAATCTGTTTATGTCCCAAGTGAACAATAAAGAAACCGGAATATTTTGAACACACCTGAGCTTGTGCGACCGCATTACGAACACACATAGGCGGTGAAGGTGGATCCCAGAACGCGCGCTCCGGTACATTCTGGGGTCGGTGCGTGAGGACCTTAGCCTCTCTACACCGTGTCTATTTTCGGTTAGTACAGTACAGTCAACAAGATAAATATTATTGCATAATATGTTTCATGAAAAAGTAATTTGGGATTGAAGCATGACAATGGTTTGTTATTAATTTACCATTTCAACCCACAAGTGGCGAATGGTACTAGTTTAGGTCAAAAATCACTTTTCAAAATTTTACAATATCTTTTCATTTAGAGATCTCCTGAATCTAAAAAATATATTGTTTTTGGGGACAATCGGCGCATGAGCAGAACAGATAATTATTATAACGTTGTTTTTGACGTGATAACGTCTTATAAATTGATGAAACACCGGCTGCAACGAAAAAGTGTCACGTTCCGCCTGAGCCTGAGCGTGCAAGCGAGAGCGCGGTATAAGCGATAGAGAGGCACGATCGTCCCAAGCGTCGGCTTGTACGCATTTCTCTCTCCTCTCGCGTGACGTCAGAGAGTTCATCAATGTTTCTTTATGACGTTATCACGTAAAACTATCGTCCGTAAACGGACTTTACAGACAACCAATTTTTTTTAATTTATAATAATGGCATAGGTAGGTACTTTTCAAAACGGTTTTTTATTTTATTTATTTTTACAAAAAAATTTTGTAAAAAATATTTTTTTCTAAGTTTAATAGTTTCGAAAATGTTTTCAAAATAAAAAATAACTATTCTTTTTTGTGATTCATTGTAAATCATACGCTTGGTTAATGCGACCGCGAGCAACAGCTAGGTATATTATAAATTCAAAATTTAAGGAGTGAGTCATACACTTACACTTCACAATGTTTTATACATGGGATGGGTATACTGTAGATTGTTTTGCTGCTCCATTAATCGCACCCAATTATAATCATGACTATCTCCATACATTTTGGAACCTTACTATAATTTACCAAACTGCATACACTGCTGCATTCAAGTGCTGCACTAGCATATTTAATAGTTAAAAAATAATAGCTAAAAGTTAGCGAGAAAAACGTGTTTTTAACTGGGACAAGTTTTAATTTTATTAATGAAACTCGGTTCGGTTTTGTCAACATGCACATTTTTATTATAATAATTGTGTATTCAAAAAGCTCAAGGGGGGCAAATTTAATTGCACATATCGCCAACGGTATGTGCTCTAGTTAAATTTGTTTTTGAAACAAGACTTGAATGATAAAAATAATTTTAAAACAGTTAAAAAAGCAAGTAAACATTGAAACAGTGATGTTAGGAATAGCCGAGGAAATTATAAAGCTCATGTGCACCAAATCGTGTCGGATTGGTCGACTCGGTTTGGTACGATCGTCACGTTTTGGTATGCAAGAAGAATGAATTCCAACGCACTAGTTAGGTACGATCGATAGAACAATAAACAGTTTATATAACAAGTTCCCATTATTATATAAAAAAACGTTATAGCATACATCTCTTCTGCGCATGCGCCGATTTCTCTCAAAAAGAATAGAGCTTTTAATATTTGCATATCAAGCATCCTCCCAAAATTTGATATCAAACCGTCTATCCGTTTGATCTCGCACAGACTCTTTTTCCAAAAATATGTTTTTTTGGAATCGAAGGATCTCAAAACGAAAAAATATTAGGAATTTTTGAAAAGTGAATTTTGACCTAAATTAGTACAATTCCCCACTTGTGGTGCTGGGGAATGGTAAAATGTTGTTAATAGAACTACGTCATAGTAATGACGCGGTATGAAGTAATATACACGAACATAGCAAATAACCTTAATTATTTAAAAATTATAGGGTAAATTTCACGCGAAGGGGGGCGGGACATTTTACTGAATCTCATCAAAGAGGAGGGGTCCAAATTAAAAAGAAAAAAGCACCCTAAGTAGGTTTAGAGCGACAAGAAAATATACAAGAAGCGCTTTAAAAAACTTTTCAAAAGTCTGTTTATTATAAGATTTACCAACACAAACAGTATTATGATAGTAGTTTACGTATCTCGTACGTAAATGCAGTTATGCTACGATGTGTGACATTATGTTACACGAGTCATAATAGCTTTAGGTACGTACAAGATACGTACTACAGTGATTTTTCGTGCTACGTGCAGCGAAAGCTTTGATGCTTTGCACTTGTTTGCCGTGCGACGGCTTTTGTAAGCAAGATACATTAAAGGAAACCGGGACTGACTGAATGACTGACTGATCTATCAGCGCACAGCTCAAACCACTGGATGGATTGGGCTGAAATTTGGCACACAGATAGTTATTATGAGGAAGGCATCCGCCAAAAACGGATTTTTGGAAATTCATTTTCAACCTCTTGAAGGGTCTAACGGGGGTTCAAAATTTGCATGGAGAAATCATATAAGGATATATCAATTCGAAAATGCGCAGGATCACTGCTGTCACCAAATAAATAAACACGTGTTTCATGTTTTTTCAAAAACAACCCCTTCAGAGGATGAAAAGAGGTAATAGTCTAAAAATCAACATGGTTGTCATTATCAAGGTTTGTTAGGACGTTGATCACGTGAATGTCAATTTTGAAATTTATTAGGGGGTCTAAGTCGAGAAAGGAGTAACTATGCCAAATAATCCATGTTTCTTCTCAATCGCGTGCCAAGCCGCGGGTACCGGATAGTTTTATATAAGAGCAATCTAAAGTATTTCTGATAGATATTATTTTAATTAAATAAAATAAAATTAGGAATAGGATTGTTCTTATATAAAATCAATGTATCTTGCTTACAATAGTCCATCATAAAACTACTCGCACTGTTTCTCTTACGATGACGTGTAAAACCACACACACTTGTTAAGCATTAAAATAAATACCTAATATTTTTTTCTTAATTTCAATATTATTATCAACTCAACATCCACGCCAAATTAAATACAGTCTTCAGTTAATAGATCCATATCCGCAAACTAGCATTTTCATAAAAATTTTAAGTTCGGTCCTGTCGGGACGTTTTTATTAACATTTTGGCAGCACATTTCTATCACCACTAATAAATAAATAAAATAAAAATATCTATTTGTTTAGCCTAGATGGGATACAAAAGAGTCAATTACAATTTTACAATTTTTTCAACACTTTACATTTTTCAACCCCTAAAACCCACCTTTAAAATTTTAAATAGGCTTCATGCGGTGATGGATATCAATACATGGACCAAATATCCTTAAAATCAAAAAGCCAGCCAATTTTTTTGGTTCACTCTGTATATTAAACTATAACAAAACCGATAATATAAAAATAAGTTGGAGCTTAAGTGATTACAAACGTACTTCACTTAGATCGTATGGATATAGAGAAATTAAAGCTTGACGATAGCAGTTGTTTTAAGGCGTTTTCAGGAGTGGTCGAGAATCGTTTCTTAACATCTTTTTTTGTAACCATGCGTTCGAGATGAGAAAAAGGAATCTTTTTAGTGATTTGAGTCTTTACATCTGTATTGCGTATAGGATCTGACTCTCTGAACCGGCTCAAAAAGATCTGAGTTTTGAATATATTTCTGCATTTGTTATCTATTAATGTTAACCGAGAAATATGGCACGCCGTTTTGCTTAAAAATAAAATTAATTTCTCATTTGAAATCACATTTCAAAATAGTGGAAATTATACGTGGTAATAAATTTTATTACCAATGCATAAAAAAATAGCGAACTATGCTGATTTAATTAATAATGTGTAAGTATTCAAAAATTTTAAAAATTATTTTGAAAAATAACTCTAATAATTTAGGTAGTTATGTTGATCCTGTTTAAATATTAGAAGATTAAAGGATGAAACCTGGTGGCATAGGATCAATGAAGGTTTTTTTATTGCATTTTTTTGTCTGACGTTTCGGCAAAATTTATGCAATAAAAAAACCTTCAGTATTTGCTTAGTTCATTAATCCTTTAATCTTCTAATATTAAAAATCATGATTATGTCCCAGCAATTTTAAAACATTCATTCCACTTATGTCGGGATATTATAATAATAATTTAATAAACTGAACTGATGTCATTGCGTAAAAATAATGGGAACAGTTATTATCGTGCCGTAACATAGAAAAATCTTAAATTAAAATTATGCACATAATTAATTTATTTCAAGATGTACATTGTACAATAGTACAATCACGTGTACCGCGTGCCCACTACATGGAACAGATACACATTACAGTGCTGTACTAGATTCGAGAGTACAAAGAGAAAGATCCAACTAACTTAGGACTGGTTCACCATAACACTATAGAGCTGTTCTGGGTCTGCTATAGAAGTGTCATGTTGTATGCTTTTCTGAGATAAATGTGTCAGTGAGTTAACTGATCCGTTGAGCCGTCGGCTCCCACGAATTTTCTTCTGTCAAAGTTGGGTCTTTGAATCGAATCAGAACTGAGTTACTCAACCCTGCCATGCATAAATAAGCTGCACTTCAAATAGTAGATTACACCACAAGGGTCGAAATTTTGATATCTTGCCCTGTAGGCCGCTGTATGGCGCGCAGTGCAAGATATTAAACATTCGGCCAGTGTTTGGACGTAAGTACGCTTATCAAATTAATTAATTAATTACTTATTGATTACATAAAAGCACAGATAAATTCTGAGCAAGCAGCTTTGAGGTTATACGTAAAAACACGAATGACATCTGCTCGCGACTATTAGCTAAAATGTATTTTGCTATGGAAACGACATCTAAACAACGGTTAATAGGCTATTTTTTCTTTACTGCTACCTGAACGTACGTACTTCCCTCATCAGTGCCTGTAATCCCACCGATGCGTAAATGTTAGACTTTCTGCCTTACTATTGATGCCGAAAGTATGTACTTTCGATCAAAGTATGAAGAAAAATATTTTACTACTTATGTATATAAATATAAAATAATAAATATATATTTTTTTTGATTAAAAATAATTTTTGAATATGTAAGTATATAGTGGTCAAATTTCTAGTCGCATTTAAATTACTATTCTATTAATATGCCATCTAAATCTAAACGATTTAAGGTAACGTGTAATACATCAAAGGCGTCATCCGTGAGCTGTTTTAATAAGGATACAGTCACTTAATTAATTTAATTCTGTCAGCGCGCAAAGCAACTCAGGCCTAAAACTCATATAATACCTACATCATAAAAATTCATAATGAAAATCAATAGGCAGAGTCAGAGAGAAGCGTCCGAATTAGCAAAGTAGTGTAACTCTTTGAGTATAGATTTATGGACATCATATATCCCCATTTTATTTCACAGAAGCAATAAAAAACGATTAACACCGACGTCTTCCAGCATAAGCCACATTCAGGCTCGTGAATAGCCGAGCGTTTAGCAAAGCTCTTGTTTATATAGCGTCTCCATTGCTTCTCTATTATACAGGGTGAGTTTTAAGTTGATGCTTTTTTTTTACAGCGTGTAAAAATCAAATAGACGAGCAGATATTTCAAATAGTTTTTGTCAAAACTCAAAAATAAGAGAGAAACAGCCTTTCGAAGTTTAAATAAATTTTATTTTTTCTTTAATTTTGAGGTCGGTCCTGGGGTTATATTATGTCACTATGGAAATATGTTATTATTATCAAGTATTCACAGAAATAATTGAGGCACACACAATTCTTTCAAAAACAGAACAATACACATACTTGATAATAACCACTTATTTCCATAGTGACATAATATAACCCCAGGACCGACCTCAAAATTAAAGAAAATTTAATAAAATTTATTTAAACTTCGAAAGGCTGTTTCTCTCTTATTTTTGAGTTTTGATAAAAAAACTATTTGAAATAATTGCTCGTCTATTTGATTTTTACACGCTGTAAAAAAAGCATCAATTCAAAACTCACCCTGTATACATTATACAGTGTGTAAAAAGCCAAGGTGTATGGTAAAAAATATTTAATATTGATCGCGTGTTACCGTACTCGCTACGCTCGTGCGGCAAATTCACACTTATGGAATCTTCTCCTTCTCTCACTAGTCGCACAATATACTATTACAGTAACTGTTTACAATAACGTTATTGAAACAAAATATAAAAAAAAAAATTTTGTATGTAGTAAATACATTTCAATCTGAAAGTAATTTGCTAAAAATGATGAATATTCAATTTCGTTCACATATTATGTATAGAAAATCTATTATAACCGGCTGAATGAATAAATCTAAACATATTTGTCATTCTATACAAATTTGTGCGTTTTAGCATTCTATAAAATTCACGAAAAGTATTACGTTTTCAATTCTCATTGGAGGCATCGCATACGCAGTAGGCACATTGAATTCGCATATATTATCTTTTTCTATTTCGCTAAAACTGAACGACGTCTGAACGCAATGACTGGTTTATATTTCCACATGATCTAAAAGCTCGCATAGTTCTAACTGAACAAGAACAACACTACTAAAAATATATGATTGAATTTAACAGATCCCATGACGGAGTCATGAAATCAATGGCAAACTAATTTTTGGTTGAAGAAAGCATTGTTAAAACATTTGGTTTGACAATGACCTTAGACTGTGATCACATTTTCACAGTTTTTATATATGTAGGAGCAGTCTAATGTCACATTCAAACTCCCTGTCATCTAGAACATTAGATTATACTCACGCAAAAACAAATAAATGATCTACATAGAAAAAATTAAGATATTTTAAGCAAGATCTTGATCAAAGTGCGTGAAAAAGAGTTGTTTCTAAGTGGAAATGTACAAAAAAAGATGTTAACATGCTTACAAGAATATATCGTTTAAATAATAAAGGTTTTTAGTAGATCGTCTATCTCATGAGCTTGGAAATCCACCGATCGCCTTAATATTAAACTAGAGATTATTATTAATTATCGAATCTGCCAAGTAATGTGACTCTAGAAATAGTCGATCTCAGATAAGGCTATAGGCGTGTATAAATGATAAATCAATAGCCCTATCGGATAGCAATGACAGCATTGTCATTACTTATTTATCATTTATTTGCGCATAGCCTATAGTGATCGGGAATCGATGCCTATTACCATATTTGCTTGAAATCTACAAGCATAACAGAGATAATATAATGTTCATATTATTCTCAGATGATAGGTATATAAAAATGACACATTTTATACCTTAAATAAATCTCAAAATGATTGATTTCAAATATGTTAGATTGAACATACGCGCTGATGATTAATATACTATTTTCCCAAAATAAAACTGAACCAGAAAGATTTTTATTTTCGAGAACATGTTATTGCAATTATTCGACCAAAGTTGAAAATTGACCCAAAAAAGGAACAAAATTCAAATAAAAAATACGAAAAAGAGCTGACAAGTATTGTTAATTAACAAGCCAATTGAAGATTACCGATACACTTAATGGGGTGGTAGAAGGAGTAAAGTCGATAAACTTTCTTGTTCCGGTTAGGGTTGCCGGACGCAAAAATAGAAAAGCTGAATTCGACATTATATTTAGCTGGATTACCTATTTTATTAAAAAAAACACGACCAGATATTTTTAATTGTTTAATACTAATCAATCACAGTTTTTATTGCAAAATGAATCAAACATTATCCCTGAGAATAATCAATTAATCAATTAACCATGATACCAACTTAGTGTGCAGTCTTCAATTCTATTTAGTAGATAAATACAAGACAACAAACGCAAATAAGCATCTTTTGACACAATAAACTAAAAATTCATTTAAAAATGCAAAATTTACCATTCTTCTACTACGAAAAACGAAAAGATCTCCATTAAAACTAGAAAAAATTAAAATAAAAGCTATATGCCACTAGTTGAATTTGACATTTCAATTAGAGAAATTAAAAAACTTTAGACATAAAAAATAGCAAAATTCGAGTATGAATATTTGGAATTTAAACTACTTTATCAACCAGCCAATATCAATTGATAGTTCACTGGATGATGTCATCTCCTTAATACTATCCAACGAAACGAGGTAACCTCTGTATCTAATAACCTTGCACTACACTAATATACCAAAAACACATTTTGTGCGACTTTTAAGGTATTCTTATCTGAATGTTCCACATTTCTTAACCGAATTAGGTATTGAGCGTTGTTTCAGTACTACTTTTACTATCACGTAAAATCTGATACATATAGTTTTGAAACCACAAATTAAACAGCGTAATAAAAACTAGGTTAACAAAATTTCATAACCGTTATTTTTTAGGGATGTTATGGTTCTCAAAACATCATTAAAATAACGATTATGAAATTTATTTAGCTTATATATTTTTTACACCTACTGTTTTATATAGCTATAGTTTTAGATAGAATAATATTAAAACAAGTCGTAGTTTTTTTGTAGATTAAAAATAACTCTATAAAATCCTGATAGTAAGAAATTTGAGAACCATATTTCTTACTATCAGGATTTTATAGAGTTACCTATTTTTAATCTAGAAAAAAACTACGACCCGTTTTAATATTTTTCTATCTAAAACTAGCTATATAAAACAGTAGATATAAAAAATATGTAAACTAAATATATAAACTAATAATACGCTCATAAAATAAAATGTTCAAGAGTTACTCAAACCAATATCTTCCGGTATTGATATTCTGGTTGCATTTAACGCTGTAAAAAGATGCACCTGGTGTTCCTAATGCAGGGTTGTAATTATATCAAAACTAGAAAACTACAAAAACAAAAGATGTGAGTGCCGAGGTACTACAGAGATTTATAGTGATAAGTAGGTACTACGTATAAAACGACATGTTTCTAATCGGAATAAAATAATTTTTAACTTTTTAGTTCAATTTTATTAACAACTAATACAGGTTTTTTTTTCAAAAAAATTTTTATTGTTTATTTTCAAGTTTTTAGTGTGCTTTATTAAAATATTATTAAATCTATAATATGGATTTAAATGGCAACTGACAAGGAAGTTACAATGTGATTGATAAAATCGCATTTCTTAATTCTTTTGTTTTACTTACCCACTAATGCGATTAATGATCATTTCACAACCGCTATACATAAGCATGAAATGCAGCTATTTTTGACTAGTTTCTCTAAGAAGTACAACTAACAACTACTACTTAGCTCTTTGTTGCCCATAATATGGGAAACAAAGAGCAAAGTAGCAGTTGTAGTAGTAGTTGTCTTCGTAAACAATTCAAATAGATCCAATATAGCCGATCAATGAATTGTCAAATATAAATCATAGATACTTACTATGAAGTGAAAATCATTATGTACATGCAAAAAATGTAGTATGTATCTTGATCGCAAAGATATAATGTCTCGGGTAACTGTTAAAACTCGCCGATTGCTCGTTTTAACATAATCTCACCTCTAGTATAAAACTTTCATTTGCGAATGAAAAACTACTATTATTCTAGTAAATATATTCAATTTGTTTAGTTTAAAAGTTTATTTTTTGATTTTTCATAAAAAAATTACAAAAAAAACAAAAACTAAAAGTAGGAGAGGGAGGGGGAATGGCGCTCACTGGGTAATGGCGCTCACCTCTGTAACTCTGTCAAAAAGAAACGTAGCAATACGTCACGTCGCGTGAAGCGCGAGAGGAGGGGGCCTCTTATAGACAGCGATGCAAACGGACAGTCAGCTCGCGTCATGCGACCGTGAAGAGCGTTTCTTCGTTTGCGGCCGCGCTGATCTAATTTTTAATTAGGTGCTGAACAAGTTAAGTTGCTGAGCTCGCTATACTATGGACTCAGTGTTGCAGATTTGCGTAAACTTGTTTATAAATTTGCTGAGCGCAACAATATCAAAAACAATTATGATCAAAGCAGCAAAACATCCGGATTGGATTGGGTACAATTCTTTATGAGACCCTGAGCGGCATTACCCAAAGTCAGGGGCAATGCCGCTCAAACATGTTTTTTTAATAATGTTTTCCTACTACTAGTAGGTGAAAGATAATATATGCTTTCTTAATTTTGATTTATATTAAATAATTTAAAAAATACACCATGTTTTCCTTAAGTGAACGCCATTCCCCCGTCCTACCCTATTCACATTAAGGCATCGACTGCAAAGCAAAGAGAACAAAAAACGCTTACAATATAAAACGCGATGTCCACGTATTCCGTTTTGTTGTCGATTTATTGTTTTTGGACAAAAATGTTGTCAATAAAAATTAAATGTTACTTTCGTTTAGTTTAGATTTAATATTTTTTATTGAAAATTTGAGGATTTTAATACATATATTCTTTTAAGAGATGGGATTAATCATAAATAAAAGACCGTTCAGCAATTAAATTTATAAGTGCTAAAAGTACCTATGTATTTTAGGTAAAAGAAGTATAAATCGTATTTAAAACAGAGCATGACTGCTTAAAAATATAAATAATTAATTAGACCATAAAAAAATTAAATCAAAAACTCTATCAAACATAGAATTACAAACCTCAACTGTTGAACTTTACTGTTTTTCCAAGTCGTTTTAAAGTAAATACAAATTCTATCAACCGTTTCATAATTAATATTGAAGGAAAATGTCGAGAATACTATACAATATATATTTCTTTAAGAGACGAGATAAATCATAAATAAATTAACGTTAAACAGTAAAATTTATATATTGTGCTAAAAGTATGTATTCTGAAGGTAGATATACCGTTAAAAGTCGTATCAGAAACAGAGAATGGCTGCTCCAAAACTATGAATAATTAGACCATAAACAATTTAAACCAAAAACTCTATCAAACATAGTGCATTACAAGCCTGAACTGTTGAACTTTACTGTTTTTCCAAGTCGTTTCACAGTAAAAATATAAATTCGATCAGTTGTCTCACAGAGGATTCAACATTTAGTTTAATACACATGTCTGACGCATTTCAACTTATTTTTATTTTATATTTTCCGTCATGCAGACTTCAGCATTTCATAGTTGAAAATAAAATAACAAAACATCATGTTTCTTTAACACTATGAACACGTTCCACTAAAGTTAAAACCAGAAACTATATCACTGTTCGGAAGCGAATGCCATTTTGTAACGATGTTTTTATTTAAGAGAAGTCGAAGTCGCAAAATTATATACTTCATCAACTATCGGTCGCAGGAAGTTTTAGCATACTTGACTTATTCTAACTCAAGAGCATTTTTAGTTATCAAACCTTCGAGAACGTACCTACATTTTTATTTAAAGACGACAATTTAATTAAACGTTACACCAAGGAAATCACTATAAACTAATTGAATAAATTGTATTATTAAGATAAAAGTTGAGAAGGAAGACCTCATTAAAATGGGATCGATCAAAATCAATAATGATATGTGAAAATTAATTAAATCTAAATAAAGTTGTGGAGTCAATAAGAGAGTTGGATATACCAACGCAAATATTCACCGCAGTCTGCAGTCTTCATGTCAAATTCTTTCCCCTCGCCTAAAAACGATTACAGCTCTTCCAACACTATTTTTAAAGATAAATGTTTCGAGTAAACGCTAAATGAAAGGCCAAGAATCACATTACAGGAAACACTCTCCTGGAAACACTTACATCTTTTAAAAAATATATATAAATTACGTAATCTTTCATACTCGGCCAAAACTTTTTTTCAAAAAACTCATCTATACCGTCTTGATCGTTTACTGCGTTGTCAGAACCCATCTGCTTTAAAAAATAACGTCAGGAGAGCTGCAACTAATTTTAGACGAGGATAATTTGTGATTAAGAGGGCAGGCAATATTTTTAGGTAGCATAATACACTCTAATGATGGGTGCAGAAAGGATTGTCAAAAAATTTGATTTGAAAATGACCTTAGATTGTGCTCATAAAATTACAGCTTCCATACATCAGCAACCGTCTAATGTCGTATTCAAACTTTCTGTACATTATACTGTACTCACACAAAAACAAATGATTGTTCTACATAGAATAAAATCGTTTTTTAAGCTAAATTTTAACCAAAAAGCGTACAAAAAACGATGCTAAATACATAATACATATAGGTATATTCGATTTAAAACTCTACAATGCTTTTCTGATGGAGAAATATGTATGTTTACAATGCAAGGTCATTGTCAAATCAAATTTTCTGTTAATGCTCTCTGCAACTGATCATTAGACTAGATTTTATCATTAAGCTTTAGAAATAATAGGTAAATGCCTAAGTTTCATCGCGCTATTCCTAATAGAATCCAGCTTAAAAAGGGAACATACTTGAGGGTGCTAGATAAAGGGTCAAACCGGTTGTAGGTTGTAAGTAAAGATACAATATGGTCCTGAGGGAATGCTGTAACTGCGTGAAAGGAGAAAGAGGACACGATAGAGAGGATGTTCTTCACTCTTATATTATGCTGTGCCCAAAATACCAAACTGTTTATGTCGCACCACTCGATAAACCTGCCTTCTCCAGGCGGAATATCGCAGTCTAATGCATTTTCAGAAAATCAGATTTAACACTGGCCTTAGGTTGTGATTATACATACCGTATTTTTTAGACTAAAGACGACAAGACGCACCTCAAACTTATAAGATGATTTTTAGAAAAATACAGTTTAATTGTTGCTTTCGGATCATAATTTTTATTTAATGTTAACATAAGTTAAGAGACGATTTATTGAAAAAAAAAATATTTTAATGTTATCTTCAGACCATAAGACACACCCAAAATTTGAGTCCATTTTTCTATGAAAAAAGGTGCGTTTTATAGTTCGAAAAAAACGGTATTTCTCCGTATGAAAAGCATTATAGAACTTTAAATCGATCCTGCTCGAAAAATAATTAATCGATTGAAACGATATTTTTCTTTAACTGTGTATGTAGGTACATGTATTTAACATTGTTTATTTTTTTTTTGTACAATTGCAACTTCGAAACAATGTTTTTATACGCATTTTGATTAAGATTTAGCTTGAAAATCGATTTTTTTTCTATGCATATTATTTTTCTGTAAGTACAATGTAATATAATGACAAAAAATAATAAAAATACAAATCAATATAACACAAGATGACGTTTCGATCCGGATTTGGATCTTCTTCAGAAATATCTAAAAAATATAAAAATTAATTAGTATTAAATAATTTATTATCTAATAGATTTCACGCAAGATTGAAACTTTGAATGATTCAAAAAATAATTATTATTTTTTTAATCATTCAAAGTTTCAATCTTGCGTGAAATCTATTAGATAATAAATTACTTAATACTAATTAATTTTTATATTTTTTAGATATTTCTGAAGAAGATCCAAATCCGGATCGGAACGTCATGTTGTGTTATATTTATTTGGATTTTTATTATTTTTTGTCAATATATCGTATGTTCTGAGAAAAATTGGTCGACAATTTTATTTACTTGAAGAGTTCTATTCAGACGTTAATCAAAGATTACAATGTAATATAGTTCTAGATGACAGGGAGTTTTATACCGGCAATAGACTGGTATATGAAAACGGTAGCTATATGATCACATTCTAAGGTCATTGTCAATTCAAATTTTTTGACAATCATAATATTATTAATATTATTTTATTATTTAACTGTCTACATGAGTCATGATAATATACTATGTATATATTATGTATTATTATTATGTATTGAGATTTGAGATTCAACATAAAACGATACGACATCTGGTAATATAAATTTAAACCATTTCACATGCTGTTAGTATTACTATATATTATATGAAAAATGGTGTATTCAACATTGCATACTCTGTCCATATGTGCAGTTTTAAGATTTTGCGGAACGTTTATCGCAGGTTTTATTTAAAATCGGCTCAAAAGTTTTTTTCACAATTTGATACAAAATAGAATTAAATAAATCTGTTTAAAAATACGGAAAAAAATACCAATTCGACTTAAAAGGTTTTGCCATTTGGCCACAGATTGCAGTGGAGTGTGAGAAAGGAGCGATTCCACAATACAGACCACGAGACTGTGTAAACTGTAATGTGATCCAGATCCTTCAGAAGTATCGAGTTCTAAAATGGTTTGAGGAAAGGTAAAAGAATTTAAGATGAAAGAATGCGGTTGTTTGCTGTTTCAATTCCGATAAAATACAGGGTGCTGCGGAGAATGAGGTGATTATGAAAAGGCAGTAAACAATTAAAGAAGAACACACGTTGTTTACAAGTTTACAGTTTCAGCGATAACTTGTTTTCAAAGCCATTTGTGCTAAATACAAAAAAATTGAGTGCGAGTTTATTGTTATAGTTCTCTGGCGTGAAATAAATTTTTAATTTGAATGCAAATAATTTATTGAAATGAAATAAAAGGACTGGAGTGAGATTAGCATAAATGCAGCTATTAGACGCTGCGCGCATGCGAACTTGGTATCTACCATACGCTATCCTCTTCACGCAATGAACCGAAAAACAACTACAACGATATTATGGTAAAGTTAATGTTTTCTACCTCTATTCTGTCGATAATATTTTTTTGCGATCAACATAATACTGTTAATTTTGATGGTACATCGTACACAACTCACATCTTTTTTTGATAACGAGTCAAAAGAAGTATAATTTCAAAAAAAGATACGTTTCTTAGTTATACTTTGTGTAGTTTTGTGGGCGCAATAGATGGACAAAACAGTTCTTTTCCGATAGCAAATGTAACTATTCCTTTAAGAAGAATCTGTTCTAAATTAGTGTTATGAAATAATAATCTTTTATTCATACCTTGATCGAAAGTGCATACTTTCGACATCAATTGTAAGGCAGAAAGTCTAACATTTAGTCCTTGGTGGGATTACACGCACCAATTCGGGAAGTTCGAACGTTCGGGCGGTAGTAAAGAAAAAACAACCAATCAACTGTTGTTTAGATGTTTCCATAGCAATTACATTTTAGATAATAATCGCGAACAGCTGTCATTCGTGTTTTCACGTGTAAAGTCAAAGCTGTTTGCTTGGAATTTATCTGTGTTTTTATGTAATTAATTCATGTATTTAATAAGCGTGCTTACGACCGAGGTATGAAGAAAAATAGTATACACCACATTGGCCGAAAGTGTGAAACCTTGCCCTTCGCGCCATGATGCCCTCGGCTTCGCCTCATACATCATGGCGCGCAAAAATATTTACTTTCGAACCTTGTGGTGTAATATACTATTTAAATCTTTGATTAACGTC
Source organism: Xanthostigma xanthostigma (assembly GCA_963575645.1). Lineage (NCBI taxonomy): Eukaryota > Metazoa > Arthropoda > Insecta > Raphidioptera > Raphidiidae > Xanthostigma > Xanthostigma xanthostigma. The sequence continues at coordinate 15,870,344 of OY754472.1, read as the reverse complement.
TGATTAGAACTCTTTAATAAATAAAATTATCGACCAATTTTTCAGACAATATATTAACAAAAAATATAAATAATACATTAACGTTTCGATCCGGATTTGGATCTTCTTCAGAACGGATTTAAAAGATATATTAATTATTTTTATATTTTGTAAATCCGTTCTGAAGAAGATCCAAATCCGAATCGAAACGTTAATGTATTAATTATATTTTTTGTTAATATATGGTCTGAAAAATTGGTCGATAATTTTATTTATTAATATACTATTTGTTGCAAAAAATATATCTCCGACGTTCAGAAAAGAAGCGAAAAAAGTATACCTGCGGCCATAGCGGAATAAGCATGGGTAAGATGCCCCCGCACGGATTGGGTTAGTTTTTTTTTCATTTATAGCGATTGATAAATGATTAAGATTTGGAAAATTTTAGCCCTAAAAAATCAACCCCTGGGGAGTGAGAATTAATTTTCGAAAAATCATAAAAAAATCATAACTTTTGAATAGCTGACTTGATTTTGATGAAAATTTAATATGATTTAGATATTACTACAGCGCATCATAAGATATCAGCTCGAAAAAAAATTTATAACCTCAAAAAAAAAAATAATTTAAGTTTTTAATTTTTTTTTTAATTATTTGCGATTTTGGTACAATCACCAAAATTTTTGTAAAAATTTCTGAAACTACTCTACGTAACATATAATTTTTTCATAACGAGTTTCAGGGTGCGTCATGGTCAAAAAAATAAAAAAGTTTGGAAATATTTTTTTTTTATAGGTTATGATCATGGTACAATTACAACAATTTTTTTGTAGGTTCGGGAATCTGTTTAACATAACATATAATTTTTTCATAACGAGTTTCCGGGTGCGTCATGGTCAAAAAAATAAAAATGTTTGAAAATATTTTTTTATAGCTTCTTTTTAACATGCATGAACTGATAACGTTATGTACAAAAACTTTCTTATTACTTCTTTCTGATACTAGTGATTATTCTATTCTTATTCGCTTCAGGTCTAAGAACAGAACTGAAACAACGAATGAGTTGATGGAAAAAAAAGTAAAAGAGGCGAATTAACTGCTATTAGTCATTTTAGTGTTTTTAAATTCCGAAAAAAAATAATATGTTATGTTAAAAAGATTCCCGAACCTACAAAAAAATTGGTTGTCTGTAAAGTCGGTTTACGGACGATAGTTTTACGTGATAACGTATTCCGCTCGAATATCATATTTAATAATACATTACTGCGCTCTCGCTTGCACGCCGCACAGGGTCAGGCGGAACGTTGCACTTTTTCGTGCGTGCAGCTGGTGTTTCATCAATCGGAACGTTACACTTTTCGGAACGTTACACTTTTCGGAACGTTACACTTTTTCGTGCGTGCAGCTGGTGTTTCATCAATTTATAAGACGTTATCACGTCAAAAATTGTTATAATTGTACCATGATCATAACATATAAAAAAAAATATTTTCTAACTTTTTTATTTTTTTAACCATGACGCACCCGGAATCTCGTTATGAAAAAATTATGTGTTACGTAGAGTAGTTTCAGAAATTTTTACAAAAATTTTGGTGATTGTACCAAAATTGCAAATAATTAAAAAAAAAAAATTAAAAACTGAAATTATTTTTTTTTGAGGTTATATATTTTTTTTCGAGCTGATAATTTTTCATAAGATGCGCTGTAGTAATATCTAAATCATATTAAATTTTCATCAACATCAGTTCAGCTATTCAAAAGTTATGATTTTTTTTATGATTTTTCGAAAATTAATTCCAACTCCCCAGGGGTTGATTTTTTAGGGCTGAAATTTTCCAAATCTTATTCATTTATCAATCGCTATAAATGAAAAAAAAACTAACCCAATCCGTGCGGGGGCACCTTACCCATGCTTATTCCGCTATGGCCTTTCAGTAATTTTTAAAAAAGAGATCCTTGAAAAACTAACGAAACGAGCTTCATAAAATTTCTCGTATTCAAGAATGATCATTTCTCGCTGAGAGAAGATAAGCCGACAACACTAGAAATCAGCGATCCCTCTGCCCTAGTTTTCCTCCGTAAGTTCAATTTTTTCTTATTTACATAATATTGCAGATCAAAGACGCTCGACAAATAAGAGGTGTGTTTGGTATCGTGCTCCCGTGTAAAAAGTGTTCACTTTTGACGCTATTGCGTTTGTTATACAAAAGTGAAAAATATGATGTGGTTGGTAGTGCAGTGTCGGACTTAAAGTGTAAACACCAGCAGGTTTCACCATAGAGAATAGAGATATTAGACTAGAAGCCGTGAAAGTAACTTCAATTCAAACAGAGAACAGTTCCTTATCTCTATGGTAACTAACGATACAAAACAATGCTAATTTGAGTAAAATATTTAGTTTCTGGAATTTCTGCGGAGCTCTCTCTCTCAACTGAGGACACTTTCACTTATGGCAAGCAAACGATCTAGCGTACTCTAGTTACTTAAATCTCTATGGTTTACACTCTTGAGCAGGGCAATGTGTACTGTAGATATAACGTGATAGATGTCTGAGATAACAATTGCTGGTCAAAATTACAATCTTGGTAAACCTAACGTATACTTTTCAATGTAAATTTCACTAAAATACCGAACAAACCTAAGGCCAAGAGCGTCTAGTTCCATCAAATAAGCGGATGTGAGTTCGAAACCACGATAGTTTGATCCAAAGGTCGGCACGCTGACCAAATATTTGTTAGTAGATCACTATTACGCAGTAATCAAGTCTATCGGAATTGTCTTCCGGTGTTAAGTAGCACGCCATAGAGGGAAGGTAACTTGTATTCATTGGCTTGCAGATTAGAGTAGCTAACAAAGAAGACTTGGTATACCAAAAGCTTTTGTTAGCTTCAAAGAAACTGCTACACTACTTATACATGTATGAGTATGGGTGAATGTAAAGTACATAACTGTGGATACTACGAATCAACTTGTATACAGGAGGTTGCAAAATCGAAGCCAACTTATAGACTTTTGCCATAACTTAATTCGTGGAAAGCTAAAAATTATTTTAATCTTTTTAGTTACATGCATAAAGAGTTATTTGAAGTTTGCAACAATTTTCTGTTTGTGCTCTAGCTGAGGTGTTATACATAAACCTCTAAATTTTCGATTTTTTTTCGTTTTTTGAGAATATCTTACAAACGACGCATTTTTCAGTAATTTCTACTTTAACATAAATTAAAGTGCTTAAAATTCTCCGTCCAATGATATCCTCATTTTGAATTATGTAAAGGAGTATGTGCAATATTACAGTAGAAAGAGTTATGTAATAATTAGTAACTACAGTAGGGACTACTCAAATATGCTAGTTTTGCTAAAAATGGAAATAATTCTTGAACTCTCACAGTATCTAAATTTAAAAATGAAACATCATTGACGCAGAATTTTGTATCCTTTAATTTATATGAAAATGAATTGTTATTAAAATATGCATCGTTAATAAGTTACTCGTGGAAAAACGAGGAATGTCTGAGAATTTCGAAACTTTTTATATACTCCACCTAGAGCACAAGCAGAAAATTGGTGCAAACTTCAAATAACTCCACAAATCAGTTTTTATGACTTTAGTTTTTGACTTTATGCTAATTAACGCCCAGTTTTTCCACGTACTCATTTTGAAATAAAAAGGTAGATGTAAAACTGATCCAAGTAACGGTGTTAGAAATAATATATCATAATCATGCTCTACCAATTGTCGACTGAAGAATAAGTTTTCTTTGATTCGTTTGTTTGTTGGTAAGTTCTGAATTGGCTCTGAACTTCCAAAGCATCTGTCGGCAATACAGAGACCTCTTCGCACACAACTACGTGTTTGTTAATCAAATTTTCGGACTCTTCAGACTGTTTGAATCTGGTTCTATCAATTTTTTTTAATACACCACGCTCAGCAGCAAAGGCTATTTGCGTGGAGATAACGATATCAGGTAAGGTGTTATAATAATAATTTATGATTACACTTGTTATAAATTTTAAACGTCTAGGATTTGATAGACCCAAGTTCGAGCAGTCTGAAAATTAACAAGCACGCAGTTGTGTCTAGAGTGTTCTGTATTGCCGACAGACAATTTTGGAGTTCAGAACCAATGCAGAACTTACCAACAAACAGGCAAATTTTCCAGGGATACAAAAGCTAGATAACGATTTTTCGGACAGACGGTATACTATTGCTATCATAATATTATTAAATTATGTATGTAAGCATGCAGTGTATAAACAAATGGTAGTCGTGAGCGGTTTTGTAATAGAAAACTGAGATCGTGGAGCATTATGTAAAACTCTGCTGCAACTGCTAGTCAAGAAAATAATGTGGCGATGTTGAGTCAAGAGTTCAGGAATCATTTTAATGACGTACGGGTCGTTTTCTAGAAAAGAGTTAAAGGATCGCGCACACCTACCAAGCACGACCAGCACAGCACAAAAAAGCCTGTTCGTTATTTGACAGAGTAGCGCACATTACTAAAATTAATTTTTTTTGCTAGTTTTTTCCATACATTTTTTTACTTATTATTAATTATTACTATTTAAAGAATTTTTATTATTTATTTTTAGTATAAAAATATTCTGAAGATGGTTCAAATCAGGACTGAAACGTCAATGAAATATTAATAAAGCAAAGTTTTAAAAATAGATTCAAATGTTGTTTATTTAAATAATAAAATCAGACGTTAACAAAGAGTAAAATATTTGTATTATTGTTTTCAGTTTTCTATGAAATGAACAGATTTAAAAATATTTAGAAGCACAGTGACCTAAAAACCGTTTAAAAGGTGAATTTTAGATTCGAAAACTTGTACTTATTATTAAATTTTGCAGTTTTTATAGGTAGATACTTATATAATATATAAAAACATTTATTATTGTTCTTTTCTGTCTCTTTCATTTATTCTGGCTTTTTACCCAGTATATTAATGTAACTGGATTATATTAGATGCAGAGACCAATATTAAACTAATATATTATTAAGAAAAAATTCCAGCCAATCGGGCGACGGGACCATCCCAACAATATTGACACTTGATATAATAAAGAAAATAAAATTTCTTATATCGCGTGAGGTGACGCGGGTAATGGCTGGTATTCAATATGACGTTGGCTGTTCGTTGCAATGGTTACCTACATAATATGTTTCACGTCACGTAAAAATTAATCAAAGCATGCTTAACTAGTTTATTACTGACAAATCTACAAAAAAAAGAAGAGGTGATTTTTTTTTATTTTCGAAATATTTCTGAAACTATAAAGCTTAGAATTAATTTTTTTAACAAAACTGTCTTGAAAAACTAAATAGAATAATAAGCCGTTATAGCATAGGTATATCTCTTCTGCGCATGCGCCGATTTTCCCCAAAAACAATAGGGCTCTTCATATTTGCATACCAAACATCCTCCCAAAATTTGGTTTCAATCCGTGCATCCGTTTGACCTGTATCGTGCTCACAGACAAACAGACTAATCTGACTAACAGACGCACAGAGTTTTTTTGGATTCGGGGGACTTCAAAACGAAAAGATATTGCAAAATTTTTGAAAAGTGATTTTTGACCTAAGCTATTACCATTCCCCACTTGTGGGTTGGAATGGTAAAAAAGCATCTTTCAGATGGACATGTTCATAGTATTTTTTCTACAGACACTTGAAAGACATTTTAATGTCTCCAGAGATTCTAAAGATATAAGACTTTAATAACACAGAAATACGAAACATTTTATTACACACAAAAAAATAGAACATGCTGACAATGCAACTGTGCAAATCTTCTTCTACCAACTTTTAAAAGGTAAAGTTTTAATTTATATTGTTAGAGAATTTAATAACAGCAAACACCAATGAAAAAAATTTGAAAAGAAGTTTGACCCTGCAGGGCATTCCTGAAACTTCCCGCTATTTTCGAGTTCAAAACGCCCAAAAATATATAAAATATAGCTACAAGTTAATTTTTTAGCTCTTTGAGCTCAAAAAAAAAACACTTTCTTACGAATTTCTCGTTCACGATATTTCGTGAACAAATAAACCTATTTTGATGCGGTTTGCGGCAATCGACGCAATTTTCTAACCTAAGAAAGTAAATTTTCACAAAAAATCGATCTGATAAGAATTTTACGAGTCATTTAAAAAAAAACACATTATAACTGTTAGCAATTAATGATGACAACGTGGTAGTTTTAACAAAAAATAATTTATTCAGACTATATAAAAATAACGAAAAACATAAAATTTATAGATTTTTTAACAAAAAGAATTTGATCTCAATTATATAACAAAAAATAAGAAATTATTCAATAAACTAAAATACTCCTTGTAAAGCCAGGTTTAAATCGAGCGATAAATCTTGAACATACCGCCCGTCTCGCTCGAAAAATCATAAAAACAAAATTAGATTTTCTGTTGCGCCGCCCGCCGTGACAAATCTTCTGTGACGGAGTTGTCGGGAGCTTTAATCTGAAGACGACATATTTTGGAAATAGGTCGCTTCAATGTAGTTGATGCGGTTTTTACGGTGACGACACGAATATGGCCGTCAGCTCCAGGATGCAGCTCAATGACCCGACCAAGAGGCCATTTTGTAGGTGGGTGCAGCTCATTACGAACGAGAACTAGCTCGTTTTGTTCTATGTTTGGTCTTGTTGATGACCATTTTGTCCTCTGCTGAAGACAGTGCAAGTACTCGGATTGCCAGCGTTTCCAAAAGTTTTCAGTTATTTGGTGTACCAGCTGCCATCTTGACAATCTGTTTTCTTCTAAGTGAAGTACTGATGGAGTAGGTACAGCAACTATGGGACTACCTATGATAAAATGTCCAGGTGTAAGAGCTACTGTGTCCATTGGATCGTCGTTCAAAGGCCCAAGAGGTCTCGAGTTCAAGCAAGCTTCGATTTGCGACAGAACAGTGGTCATCTCTTCAAAGGTGAGCGAGTGGCTACCAACGACACGACGAAGGTGATGCTTCACAGACTTCACGCCGGCCTCCCAAAGACCACCGAAGTGCGGAGCAGCTGGCGGCAGGAAGTGCCATGTTGTACCATCCGAGGCAAATTGCGTAATCAATTTGCTATCTTTGGTTACGGACCGGAACGCTTGACGAAGTTCGGCGTCAGCTCCCTGAAAGGTTGTGCCGTTGTCGCTATATAAATCGGATGGAAGTCCACGCCGAGAAACGAAACGACGAAAAGCAGCTATGAAGGCAGCCGATGTGTAGTCGCTTACAAGCTCGAGATGGATCGCTCGTACACTGAAACAAACAAATAAAGCAACATATGCTTTGTTAGTTTTGCAACCGCGTCCTTTTGACATTCTGACCAAAATGGGTCCAGCGTAATCGACCCCTGTATGCAAAAATGGTCGAGATTGTTGGATTCTTGAAGCAGGAAGATCGCCCATAACTTGTGTTGATGGTTGAGCTCGTTCACGTATGCAAGGGACACACCGGTGAATTACAGACCGAACAAGCTGACGTCCTCCGAGAATCCAATATTGTTGACGTACAATTCTTAAGGTAAGCTGTGGTCCGCCATGGAGAGCAACTTGATGAAAATGTCTCACAATTAATTCGGCAATTTTAGAGTGTCGAGGAATGACAATCGGGTGTCGCTCATCATAGCATATTGATGCATGGCGAAGCCGCCCGCCAAGACGTATCAAATTGACATCGTCGAGAAACGGTTGTAATTTGTTTAGCGGACTTCTTCGTACCAAACACGACCTTTCACGAAGTGTTGTAATTTCTTCCTTGAACCACAGTGTCTGCACATATTTAAGCCAAAACTTGCGAGCTAAATCAATGTCAACACTAGAGAGTGGTGTGACGACACGCTTCAATTTAGGTTGCCGTAATTTATGTATAAATTTCAAACAATAAGCGGTGATTCTTAGCAATTTGGACCATGAAGAATAGCGATGAAGCAAATCCCACTCGACAACTGTCACGACAGCGTGATGAAAATATTGATTTTCACGTACCTCGAGTACATTTTTCTTCAAATCGAAACATCTTGGTTGAGGCCAACGATCACGACATTTTGACAACCAAGGTGGACCAGTCCACCAAAGATGATGAACCGCTAATTGTGACGCAGAAATACCTCGTGATGCACAATCAGCCGGGTTTTCATTTGTCGAAACGTGATTCCATGTAGCTGTAGGTAGCCGAGTTTGGATGTCAGCAACTCTGTTGGCCACAAATGTTTGCCAACGTGAAGAATGAGTTCGAAGCCATGTGAGGACGACAGCTGAGTCAGTCCAAGCATAAACCGGTATATTTTCAAATTTCATGGACGTCATAGTAAAGTTTAACAGCTTGGCTAACAAATGAGCTGCGCAAAGTTCAAGTCTTGGAACACTTATCTGTTTTACAGGAGCGACCTTCGTTTTAGAGATGAGTAGCGAGACGCCCACTGAAGCTTCGTTGACGACTCTTAAATACACTACGGCAGAATAAGCTCGAGTTGAAGCGTCTGAAAAGCCATGAAGCTCATATGAAGTTGAGGTCTCAAAAGGTCCAATATAACGGGGTATTGAAATTGTTTCTAAGTAAGTTAATTCAGTGCAATATGTATGCCACCAATTTTCCAAATCTGTTGGAACTGGATCATCCCAATCAAGTCGTCGAATCCATAATTCTTGTAATAAGACTTTGGCTGAGATAACGACAGGTGAAAGCCACCCAAACGGATCAAACAACTTGGCTGTAGTAGCTAATATCGATCTTTTGGTCCATTGACAAACTGGTGGACAAGAAACATTAAATTGAAAAACATCTAGTTGATGATTCCACATTAACCCAAGAACTCGTATTTGTTCATCATCTTGCAGTTGATGAAGGTCTTCACTTGCGCAATGATCTGGTTGCATGTCAGTTAGTGTACTCACATTATTTGAAGCCCATTTTCGAAGATGAAAACCACCCAATTCAAGTAAATTGGTTATTTCTTGACGTTTTGTAATCGCTTCAGTAATGTCAGAAGCACCGGAAATTAAATCATCGACATAAAAATCATTCAGTAGCATTTGAGATGCATCTGGGAAGCGTTCCTTTTCATCAACAGCAAGTTGTCGTAACACTCGAAGTGCAAGAAATGGAGCTGATTTCGTGCCATATGTGACAGTCAACAATCGATACTTGTGAACAGGCTCATCTTGAGAAGGACTCCATAAGATACGTTGAAGTTCGGCGTCTTCAGGATGCATCCAAATTTGTCTGTACATCTTTTCTACGTCAGCAATGAATGCAATTTTATGTAGACGCCATCGAGACAAAATAACGATTAAATCAGGCTGTAGTTTCGGACCGGCCAGCAAGTGATCGTTGAGTGATTTACCATTAGCGCTATGGTATGAAGCATTAAAGACTACGCGAAGGCGAGTTGTTTTGCTAGTCTCCTTAAAAACACCATGATGTGGGAGATAGGTTACTGGCGAATTACATGATTCATTCTCTTTTTTAATGCATTCCATATGGCCGAGATTTTCATACTCTTGCATAAAATTGGCATACAGTGTTGCATGCGTAGGATCTGTGTTTAGTTTGCGCTGAAGTTTATGAAGCAAAGTGGTTGCTGGCAACAAGTTTTCAACAACATCGATTGGTCCAGGTTGTTTCCATGGAAATCTTACAATGTAACGTCCATCTGACCCCCTTGTATGTGTAGAGATAAAGTGCTGTTCGCAACATTCATCTTCTGGCGATAACTTGACATCTTGAGGAAGTCCTTCAAGTTCCCAGAACTTTTGAATTGTATCATTTAAATCATTTAATGGTACAGAATGATGAACAGTAATGCTGTGAGCATCACTTGACGATGTAACTGATGAAAGTGGTCCAGAAAGGATCCATCCAAAAATAGTGTTTTGAGCGACTGGCCCATTTACTGAAGTATGACGAACTCCATCGAGAAGAATTGATGCATAAATATCGGCACCAATCACCAATTCAATTTTGCGTTGATGGTCTAAATCCGGATCCGCGAGTTGAATTCCTTGAAAAAATGGCAAATGGTCTACCAAATCTTCTTGTTTAGCAGTATAAGTGGTCAGCCGTGGCAATACATAAGCGTCCATTGACAATGACGGTATACTGCTGTTGAGTGGTTCAAGAATTAGCGAAGCGATGGACCGGACAACATCCATTTTATGTCCACCAATGCCAGACACTGTGACGTGTGCCTTTTGACGAGGAGCTCGCAGACACTGCACCACTGCTTCTGTAACGAATGATGACTCTGAACCTTGATCCAGCAAAGCGCGTACGCAGACAGAGCGGCCTTTTATTGAACGAAGTCTTACTACAGCGGTAGCGAGTAAAACTTTTCGTCGTTGAGGTAAACTTGAGGGTGCAGCATGTAGAGCGACAGTAGATGTTTGATCATCCACGGAAGGTGATGATGCTACTGACGCTGCTGTGGTAATTGACGACGTTGAGGTCGCAGTTGGAATTGGAGTTGAATTCGATTGCGATACATGATGCAGATACGAATGATGCTTCCGTTGACAATGCACGCAGCGTTTCTCACTTGGGCATTGATGCACTGTATGTCCAACTCGCAAACAGTTGAAGCAGCATTGTTTGGATTTAACAAATTGTTGCTTAGATGCCACTGACTGGCGTCGAAAATCTGGGCAATAAGACAGAATATGCTTCTTACTGCAATAAATACATAACTTAGCATCTGTGGTTAGATGAGACGAAATAGCAGTGTTGCGGAGATTTCTTGTAGCTGCTGGTTTGGATTCTTGAGACGATATCGTTGATACTACTTGAATCGCTTCCAGTGCTCGAGTACGGTGCTCAAGAAAATCTTTGAGTGTACTAAATGTTGGAAAATCTACTGATGTTTCAATTGACATTTCCCAAGCTTTTCTGGAATTTGAATCAAGTTTTTGAAGCATTAGATATACAAGAATGTCATCCCATTCATCGACGGATCTACCCAAATTCTTGAGAGCTGATACAGATTCAGTGATCTGGTCACGAACACGGCGCAATTCTGAAGAAGATTCGTTAATTGCTGGTGCTACATTCATTAGCGTTTGTAAATGTGACATGATAATTAAACGTCGATTATCATATCTTCCTTTCAGCATATTCCACGCAGAATCGTAGTTGACTTCAGTTATACGAATATTTTTCAAAAGTTGACTTGCTTCACCTTCAAGACTTGCCATCAAATAGTGAAGTTTTTGCACCTTTGTCAAGTAGCTTTGTTGATTTATTAATGAATCAAATAAATCTCTAAAGTGTTCCCATTCCAAGAAATTTCCAGAGAACTTTGGAAGATCAATCTGAGGTAGACGTGCTGTCGCTGAAGTCGATTCTTGCAGCTTGCTTGATGCTGTAGACCGCAGTGTTTCTTTCATATCATACAATTGTGTGAGTGCATCAAGATATGCGGTTTCGGCGTTTTCAAAGTGATTGTCTTTGAAGTAATTCAATTTGCGCTCATCCGCACTTGCCTGAAGTATCAATTGGTCGTCGAAATCTTGACATGATTGCCAATACTTATTTAACAATTCAACACGACCGTTAACTGCACCAAGTGTCATATTTGCTCTACCGAGTTTTTTAAAGTTCGAAATCAATCTATTGATTGCCGAAATTGTTTTCGTTTGATTAAACATTAGCTCGTCGAATGTCGGCATGATGTTAATAACTGTGATTTTTTTTTTTTTTAAATCCGAATCGAAGGACCAAAAATGTTAGCAATTAATGATGACAACGTGGTAGTTTTAACAAAAAATAATTTATTCAGACTATATAAAAATAACGAAAAACATAAAATTTATAGATTTTTTAACAAAAAGAATTTGATCTCAATTATATAACAAAAAATAAGAAATTATTCAATAAACTAAAATACTCCTTGTAAAGCCAGGTTTAAATCGAGCGATAAATCTTGAACAATAACTAATTTCTCGTTCACGATATTTAACGGATTTTGATGCGGTTTGCGGCGATTGACGCAGTTTTTTGAACCTAAGAAAGTAATTTATTACAAAAAAATTTTACGAGTACCTAATTAAAAAAAAACTTTTTTACGAATTTTATGTTCACGATATCTCGTGAGCAAATGAACCGATTTTTATGCGGTTTGCGGAAATCGACGCAGTTTGTTAAGGAGAAAAGTTGGTTAGATTTTGGAATTAATCGGTTCAGTAGTTTAGAAAATATTCTAAAAAAACAAATTTCTAAAAAATTTTGAAACTTGTATTTTTGAGATTTCTCAAAATTTATTGGGCCGAACCATTCCAAATTTCCAGGAAACCTAATTTAAGCAAGGTCACGTTAATGGCGCAAATTGCGTTTCAATCGGACACTCCTTTCAAGAGATATAAAAGGTTTGCAAACATACATGCATTCATACATGTGTATATACACACACATACAGCCCTACGGACACCATCGCCAATTTAGCTGCCTAGGACCTCAAAACGTGGAGATTTGGTGAAAACTCGATTTTATAAAATCAGAGTGAAAACAAAAACTTGCCGATTTTTTTATAAAAAAATTTTTGATTTTTTTTATAGCGGGAAGTTAAAAATTAGAAAGACTAGAGCAGACCTGACTAACCCGATTCCAACTTGAACTGAAATTTTTGGCGGATGCTTAAAAAATAAGTTAAAGACACCTGCTGTAGTGTTAAATCCTACCGACAAAAATTAAATAAATTTTTGGACAATATAAAAAATCTATACTTTGTATTTATAGGTACTGTAAATGCTCAAACCTGAGTAAAATTTCAAAACACAATTCTACTTCTTAGTTTTAAAATATATTTATTCAATAAAAAGGCACACTAATATTTGGAAAAAATGTGTTATTAAAATTATTGCGGGGCAGAAGACTTAAATTCCTGAATAACGGATCAAGCCGAAGAATTCCGGGCTTCGCGGAAACCTCAGTCTTCTGATCTAGGCGAGCCGTATGCAATCTGCAGGTTGGCCAACGCTGATGCAGATGGAAAGAGGGAGAAAATAGACAACCAAATTAACTTTTTTCTTTGCAAATAACTACATAAGGCATTACAAAGTTTCTTTTGACGCTCAACACCCCATCTAAGAAACTGTATCATCTAACTTGGTATAACTATTTAAATTACGGTGTGCAGTGAAAACTTTTGTCACAAAAGAAAAATATTTGGTGGCGCATTCTTAAAATTCATTAAACTAATCCAAGTGAAAACGTTTTCTTAATTTTTACAAGTTTTTAATGGGTTACACTTTTATTATATTATTTCAGGGATGTCACGATTTTTGCAATTTTAATACACGGGAATCATAAATTATCGGCCAAAATACATTTTTTGTGGGCTTACGGTCAATTCAAACTTCTGTATTTTTTGATAAACTAAAAATGCAAATTACATTTTTTAGAGTTCGTAGAACTTACAGAACTGTATATGATAGATAGATAGATAAAATTATCGACCAATTTTTTTCAGACTATACATATTTATATTGACAAAAAAATAATAAAATTAAAAATCAATATTTTACAAGATGACGTTTCGAAACGTCTTCTAGTGAAATATTCAATATAATTCAATAAAACTTTGCTGCGTAGCTAAGGAAAAGTCATTTTGACGATATAGCATAATAGACCTCACTCACGATCAAACTTTATGCCACAGTTCAGTGTTCAAACTTATAGTTCAGTGAAGCATGATAATGTGTGGGACAAATAAACACTGAAACCAACACTGAAGTCAGGCATGAACTCATCAAATGCATCTTGATTTTTGAACGACTTTTAGTTCAGTGTTCAAGTAAACTGCTGTGTGTGTGGGTTTTTTTCAGTTCAGTTTTTGAAGTTCTGTGTTTTGTACAACCAGAAGCCAAAAATCTCAATGTTGCTGCAAGTCTTTCTTGTGTAGAAATAGATTTTTGCATATTTGTGTCCTGGTTCTTAATAAATGGGGTAACTAATTCCAGTAAATAATTGTAAGTTAATTAATTCATTCGTAAATAATTATTCCAATCAAGCGGTTCAAGATGTAATTCATTAATCAAATAAACATGACTTTTTGAATCACGCTTTTCTAACAAAATTTTCACCCATATTTTTCTTTTTTTTTCTTATTTCCCTGTTTTAAATACAATCCTATAGCTATGAACAGCCAATCCTCATCATTTAAAAAACTTATTTAGTTCTTATTAATTATCTATAGTAAAATTTTATAGTATGTATATATAGGTAATATATATTTTATATATCTATACTCGACGAGTGTATGCCAACAACTGAACCAAACTGAACACAAAAAATTTAAAAAATGAGCAGTTTGCATGAGCTGTGTGTGGTACCAGTCAGTCTTTCGATTAATCGGTCCAACTTCACTGAACACTGAACTGTGGCATGAAGTTTGATCGTGAGTGGGGCCTATAAGGCCTAGTTTATATGAGAGGCGTTCAACGCGCGTTGGCCCAACGCGCGTTTACAGCTTCTATACAATTGTATAGGACTGTTTATATGATAACGCGCGTTCAACGCGCCACCAACGCGCGTTATCATATAAACAGTCCTATACAATTGTATAGAAGCTGTAAACGCGCGTTGGGCCAACGCGCGTTGAACGCCTCTCATATAAACTAGGCCTAAGAGAGAGACAGTTTATGTAACAATTCTTGATTTAAACGCTAATATTAGTTAATGGAGCGTTATATAGTCTTTAAAAATAATAAAGAAATTTTAAAATTTGAACGTGCTATAATATATTCAGGTTTAGTTGATCCCACTAAAAAGGGATAGATTTTATAAGTATAGGTACTTATTTGTTACGCTTAATATTCTAATCCATTAGGTAAATATTACTTTATACGCAGTTTAACAAAGATAATTTCTAGCGCTTAACCCTAGATTAAGTCAAATTTTCGTAACAATAGCATTTCAGTGGTACATAAAAACTTTTAGGTTTAAGCTTTGTGTAAAATGTTGCTGCTATATAAATTCACTTAACTTTAAAGCTTCCTACTTCCTTGTTCCACAAAAACTTAGTTAAATATTCAAAAATAAGTTAATTTCATTTTGCAGACAGTCACTATGGATAGTATTTTCCAACAAGTGATTGAAATATACAATAAAGGAAAAAGCGCCTAAATCAGTAGAATGATTCGCATTATGTTGTTTTAATGACAATTTATTGTTTGGTATCGACGATTAAGTAGAGTGAAAATGCATTTCTTTTTAACCGACTTCAAAAAAGGAGGAGGTTCTATGTTCGACTGTATATTTTTTTTTATGTATGTTCACCGATTTCTCCGTCAATTATGAACCGATTTTCAAAATTCTTTTTTTATTCGGAAGAGTGCACTTCCGAGGTGGTCCCATCGGAACCAAGTCAGGATCTGATGGTGGAATCCGGAGAAATCGATAGAAACTCTCAAATTTTACCCATTGCAATACTTCATAAAATGACTGCATAATTTATTGAGTAAATATCTAACACTAAAAAGAGAAAAATAAAATATTTTTAACAAAAAAATTGAACCGACTTCAAAATATGCACTAAAAAGTAATAAAATAATTATAATTATTATTTCAGCCAAGGAAACACTACAATAAACCTAGCAATAATAACACCGACTCTAAAAATAACAATAATTTAAATTATTTTATTACTTTTCAGTGCATATTTTGAAGTCGGTTCAATTTTTTTGTTAAAAATATTTTTTAGAAAAATATTTTTTATATTTCAGGTTATTTTACAATAAATTAATAAAATTTTATGTATTAAAATCTCCGTAGTTAATTTCCAAATGAATCATCAAAAAACTATTTTTTTTAATATCAGTTCCAAAAATAGAAAAAACATTATGTTAGCAATGCCCTCTAATTACTTACGTAAGTAAATAGAAAAGATTGTATAAGAGCAACGAAAAACTAAAATACGCTGTGTTCAAAACATTTAAAATTATTTCTAACTACAAAACAACAATTACTTTATTTTTTTCTGTGTGTTACAAGAATAATTCAGACAATATTACACATGAAAAAGAGAAATAATGTAGTTATTAATAGTTTATTGTCACAACATATATTTTGGAGCTGATTATTTTTCTTGATTTTTAAGAAGAATAAAAATATTACTGTTCTAATTTAAAAGCAATAGGTACCGATATTTCTACAGTATATTATTAGGCCAGTAAAATGATGAGCTCAGTTTCCACCAATTCAAAAATTAGAGGAAATTTTCCATGGTTCTAATACTGAATTTTGACAAGATACAAGCAAAAAACTGATGAAACTCAGTTTTTTCACCCTTTTCTAAGTTTTTTTTAACAAATGTCAGTCATCGTACGAAGGTGTAATTTTGACAGATTGTGTATCATACTTAAGTACCTATATAAATGTTTCCTCATTTTTCGATTTAAATATATTCTTCATTTTGTTGGCCTATTATAGTATCTGACGACGTGCGTTCCCCAAATAACATTTTAATCACGCACTTCTGTTCAATAGCCTATATTATTATGACACATTTAAAGATAAGCATATGTGAGGTTCCACTGTATAATTTTTTTGAAAGAAATGCTCGTGGGTTATGCAACTATTAAAGTTGCGTAAACCGATCGTACGTCTTTATCAGGCGACTAATAAGACAAAGATTTTGAAAAATTAATGATTAATCGTCAACGAGAGTTTTTTGTTTGGCATAAAATTCATTATAATTTTCAATTACTTTTTGTTGAATAAAATTGCTTTTATAAACTATTGATTATTTACAAGAAACCTTTGCACATATAAATTAAAATCATTATTCAATAAATTATTTTAATGTACTAGCTTTCCGGTTCGGTTTTGGCTGGCCAAATTTTTGAGACGAAATAGAAAGTGTTGAAAAATATTCACCAATACAATATATGTCATATTAATTTTTAAAATGTTTTTTTAATGCATGCCTTTGCTCTAAAACATCTTTTTAAATGTGTAACCTTTTTCGAAAGAACCTCTGAACAACAAAATACGAGAAGTTGTTTAATGGTTGCGACAGTTGTGAAGCTAATAGCTTAATTTAAAGTTTTGTGCTGAATGTCGAACAATTTATTTCAGAACATCAGGGGATTCACTGATGATAGTTTAAGTTGAACTTTATGAATGTAGTAACTGCACACTACACACTATTAATTATGATAATATTATCTGTGCAAGTACAACAAATAAATAATTAATATCCATAAAAACATAAAAAAATTGCTGATGTTCGAAACGGAACTTTTTTTAAAAAGTTTTTTAACTCTTATTTTTGTGTAGCATTTCATGAAAACGTGTCATCTCTATATACATTCTAGATTATCACAGCTGTGGTTTCAACACTAGTATTAAAACAACAAAAAAAACTAACCTTGACAATTTTTTTCTTCGAACCAATATAACTTTAAAGTAGTACCAAACTCCACTTATTAAGATTGTAATAAACCACAGGTTTACTTAGTTCTACTATTGTTTAATGCACTATTCACCTTTTCATAAACCCGAACGGCGGGCGCTACTGATCCTCGATATCACTGTGCTCATAACTTGAAAAACAAAGGGTTTACTAAAATAATTTAACGTTCAAACAAAATCAATCAAATCATTTTATTCAACACGTGTTTAAGTTATTAATCACAAAAAATAGTCACTAAAAATTGGTGCAAATTTGATTAATTGCGTACCCGATAATAAATCTTATTAAATTGAAACGCTTCAGTCACAAAAAATAAAATTTCAAAATAATTCACACAAATGTAGTTATTAGACTGAGTTTTAATCACGAAACATTCGTCGTCCAAATTATTAAATAAATTGGATCTGTCTGAGCTTGCACAACCACTGCAACACAGCAAGTTATTACATGGGATTTACGTAATCGAGTATTTTTTATAATTATTTAAAGTCGCATAGAAAAAAATAATATAAGTTGTTAAATAGCAGATATGCCAGCGTCGTCAGACGTCCCGATTTTTTTGCAAAAATTGAATATGCCGAATAGACCAGGCGGTAGGGAGTTTGAGCTGGAAACATATTCTACCTCGCTGAATTTTTGCATACGCTTTTAGGTCCCTCTCAGTGTCCCAAATGCACAAAAGTGTACAATTTTTGCGTTACGGGAGAAGGGGGGAGGCTGAAAGGTGCGAAATTTGTTTTCTAATTTTCTCGGCTTGTATTATAGCTACGACAAAAATAAAAACTCGGGTCGCAGTGCGAAACCCTGCCGACAATATAGTGTATTTGCTTTTATAAGCAGTGTGGCTCTATTGTATGAACTTAACTTTGTTTTTGGACAAAAGAAAAAAATTATCCCTTAATACACCCCTTAAAACAACATTTTTTTCTTAATTTCAATACTATATACCAATTCAACATCTGTATCAAATTATATACACCCTTCAGTATGCAAATCCATATCAATAAACTTGCGTTTTCATAAAATTTGTAAGTCCGGTCCTGTCGGGCCGATTTTATTAAAATTTTAGCAGCACATTTCAATAATTACTAAAGGGTTAAATTTCAAATTTGAAACGATTCTGAGAATTTTTTCGGTATTTTTGGGCCCAAAAACATTTTTCAACCCCTAAATGCCCCCCTTAAAGTGGCCCGATCGGGCCCATTTTAAATAGGCTTCGTGCGGTGATGGATTTTAACATGTGGTCCAAATTTCGTTAAAATCAATTAACTCCTTCGAAAGTTATTGCCCGCACCTATATATATATATATATATAAATATATATATATATATATACATATATAAACATACTTTTCCAAAAATGGTGCCAAACTTCTTAGAAACTTATGAAACGTCGAGAAATGTTGGTCCGACCCCTAGGTCCCGCCATCCGACCGACGCCAATAGTGTAAGTGCCTTATGGCAAATACACTAATTATACCAATGTAGAGGACGCTCCTAGCACTACAAGTTTGCCCCTCATGATTTTCGTCGTAAAACTGCAACAGTTCTACGGTTCTACGAATTCAAATGTATTGTAGTTACATTAACTCTCTCTCTCTCCCGCTCTTATGTAATATTCTCAAAATTACTTTTAGCTGCGTTGGAAACTTGAATGTTGTTATTCTGAAAACATCGTTCGAAATGTCTGATATAAATCGATAACCGTTACAGTTACGACGAAAGTCATGAGAGGCAAACTTGGAGTGCTTGAAGCGCTCTCTACATTGGTATAATTATTTTTGCCGTAGCTGTAATACAAGCCGAGAAAATTAGACAACAAATTTTGCACTTTTCAGCCCATCTACCCTCCGTAACGCAAAAATTGTAGACTTTTGTATGCAAAAATTCAGCGAAGTGGAGTATATTTCCACATAACATATGGAAAATCTCCTAACCGCCTGGACTATAGAATGAGAGAGCTAATTTCACGATTGACGTATATAATCTATAATCTATCTCAAAAACATTTTATTTTTCAACACAGAAAATTAAATTCTGTTTTCAAATTTTCCTCTATTTATAAACTGTCATCAGAAAATATAATAATAGAAACGTCAACTCGTTGCGAGAACTTTTATTACATTTTTTTGCAATACTTTTTTAATATTTCATAACTCATCTATGTTTTATAGAACATCAACTGTATTAAAAAAATATAAAAGAAAATATAAAACACCTGCTTTTTTCGCAACCTGCTTACAAATAATTTATGTAAATAATAATATTGGAATATAGGATTTGTAAAATACTTGAGATATGATAAATGTAAGGATAAGTATACAGAATGTTCGAATTTTGTTACTCGCCAACGAAATTTAAAATTGTAAACTATTAAACTTTTTTGCCAAAATAGATTTATTTTTGTTAAGTTTTCAACATTAAAATATGCAGCAATTAGTCCATTTTATAATATTAATCCTACGCAATTTATAGAGAGATTTTGAAGATGCTCAACAACTGGATACAAAATTCACCTTCAGAGTTGATATCGCATACTCCTAAATCAAACGTTGAACTTCAGTAAATCCTGCATTATCAATCGCCACGTATATCTCCCCATTTTTGATGTGCAAACATATTTATTGGTATCCAAATTTCTACCTGAGTTAATCGGTTAAGTCACGGAAGTGACGCATATCTCCACTGTCAACCTATATTCTACACTAGCGGTCCCGCCCGGTTTTACCCGGGTGCAAAAGAACGAATGGGGAAGGAAGAGTCACGAGTACGCAAAATCATTCTTAGGTAACCGAGATGAATGTTGTGTCCAAATTTTATGATGATCGGAGTAATCGTTCAAAAGTTTTTGTCGGACTGACATATTTTGAGTTACATTTTGCAACATTTTTATTGATGCTCCGCTCCTATTGGTCGTAGCGTGATATTATATAAGCCTATAGCCTTCCTCGATAAATGGACTATCTAACAAAAAAAATTTTTTTCAATTCGAACCAGTAGTTTCTGAGATTAGCGCGTTCAACCAAACAAACAAACAAACTCTTCAGCTTTATATATTAGTATAGATTACCGTAGAACTCATGTATTTTCAACCTGTCGAAACTAATCGACTCATATATGTATTTTCAAGATCTTCTTTATTCTCACTTCGTGGTGGTCATAGACCAATCAGAAAAACTGTTCATTAGTTTGAAGTTAAATAATTGCCGAACGTATTTTTCCATTGACAGAGCGGTGTAGAAAGAGACACTTTGTGCGAGAAAAAGGCACTTAAAACTTGAAAATAAGTAAAATCACTTAAAAATAGATGGTGTTGAAAATACATGAGCCCGACTTTACTATATTATATTGTATATAGATGGCATCGTATTCAATTTTACTATGTCTTTCTTATTCTTTTTTCGAAGGGATTTTTAAGATTAAATGAAAAAATATTATTAAAATAATAAATAAGACAAACGATTTGTTTTTTGTTCGGGTTTATAGTACCAGTGGGTTGTTCTACGGCTATGCCCTGTATATTGACTTTGAATATTGCTTTGTATATCCTGATTTCCTGAAATGTGCAATACTTCAGAATGCACACGCTTCATACACTACTGAAATGCTTGCAAACATAATATTGAATGTCAAGTTTTATTATTTTTAGTATTCGCTATGATATATTGTAGTCAAAGATTGGTTTACAATATCGAAATATCACACATATTTACACGATCGCGTTTTATTATACGGCATGCATGATGCATTGTTTATTAGACAATATATCATATTCTAGTGCTTGTATTTTTGCAAGCAATGAAAATCGTTTGCAAAATAATTTTCCATTTATTTATTGTAACGAGAAAAAAATTAGATACAGACATTGCTAGAATTACCTCGCCTAGTACCAGTCTATATTCCCTAATTATACCCGACTGCAATATGTGTGTCATTTAAGAAGCAACACCGACAGGAGTTTTGTTGATACGGTAGTTACGGCAATAATTAACGGATTACAGAAATTCATTCTTTTTCGCTGCATATTGCATTTTAAGTGGAACGATTTTCTGTACTGCAATGATAATTTCCATAGCTACCAAATAAATAAATCTCCCTTATGTTGCGTCACTCAAATTCACATTCTGTGTTTTTCCTCGTAGCTTCTGAACTACTAAACCGATTTTTACAAATTAGATGTCTGTCGATTCGTGATGGTGATATGCATGTTAAAAAATATATTATGCTGTGCCGAATTCAAAATGGCGGATAATAAATGCTAATTATTGACCACGGAAAAAAGAAATAGAAAGGAACATAGTGTAGGTTGTAGGGCATTAAATGAAACGGATTGGCAACTGGATTCCAATACTAAAAAGCTCAAAAAAAAAGTTTAAAAGCTACAATCCGACTACAAACAGTCGGGTAACTAAAAGTGACATCTTTTTATGAGAATACTTTCCATATTAGGAGCTTGTTGTACAGAGTTTGTACAAATAGTTAGGTATACCTAAATTATTTAGCCAGAAATTGTTCCAAATTGTAGATTTCTGAAAAGGAGCCAATCTGTTTTATAAAATCTAATAAATTTTTTATTGACTCAAGGTCAAATAACTAAAAAAATTGTAGTATAATTAAAAATCGCGAACAGCAATTATCGGTTAGTGTTGCGTACGTCCGAACTCTACCTACAGCATTTCCTTACGGATCGCCTTGGTTTATTTCTTCTCGTTGCTTTGTTTTCTACTTTTCTGTAGTTGAATCTTAGTTTTCTAAACTTTTATTTTTATCAATACTAATTTTATAACGACTATTTAACTTCTATTTTAATCAATACTAATTTATTAAAAGGTAAAGTTTGTAAATTAGGATGTAGAAGGAAATCTCAGAAACTACTATCCGATTTTAAAATTTTTTCACAAAAATTTAGAATAGACCTTCAGGATGGACATAGTCCATTATATGTAATATAAAAGCGCTTTTCGTGGAGACCAATTTTGCAACGTAAGTCGACAAAATCTACAAATTCGTGTGAAGCCAGGCCTGGCCGCTAGTTTGTAATAATTTATTTACTCAGGCCCTGTTTAAAGACTTCACAGCACTAGTTATAACTGTCAGTAAAATGTTCTATTCCCTAGCGCCCAAAACTGTCTGCGGCAAAGCTAGATACAATTTGCAAACTTTACAGATTTGCCTAATTTAATAACACAATTTCTATTCCGGTACTTTTGAACATGAAATATCATTTTGCGCCACTCAGTGCAAGAGTACGTTCAAATTGAAGCAGTGATTATCAAAATACACTCATCTAGAGACAGCGACGGTTCTCAACCTTTTTTTTTTACATACAGTTTGACACGGACTAAGAAATATGAGTATGGAGCAATTGGGCTTTTGAATGAAATTTTTTTTGTCATAAATGGAAAGATCGTATATAAGTTTTATAACAAAACTATTTTTCTTTTTTTTATTTTCGTTATAATTCAAAAGTTATATCAAATTAAAAATAAATTTTTGTACCCAGTTCCGAGTACGCGCCGACATTTCCCGAACATAGTGTGACGTCATAATGTTTTAGTCAATACACATGTAGAAGCCATTGATAGTATACTGCGTATATACATTTTACCATTATGACGTCACAACTGTCAAAAACAATTTTAGTGCGTTTGCTGTCACGTGATTTTTTTTGATATTTTATCAATTTTAAATTGCTTATAATTAATTTAAAAAAAGTTGTTTGAAAGTTTTTCGCATCAATTATCAATATTATTTATAATAAAGTTTTAAAATACAATAAAAAAATCGATAATTATTTTTTTTTTAAAAGCCTAATTAGGCGTGGGAAAAAAATTTATTGCCTACATTGTATAGGTTAAGTTTTTTTTAACTAATCGCGTGTTGTTTCACAGCGCCATCATTCACGTGACATTTAATAACACATGACATGCGCCAAACAGTACCTAATCACCACACGAGTAACCAAACAGTAATTAACACAGAGATATTAGACTAGAGTACGCGAGTGAACCGTAAAAGTGTCTGCAATTCAGACAGGAAACAGTTCCGCATCTCTATGGTAAGTAATGATACAAAACAATGCTGATTTGAGTAAACAGATATCTGGTTTTCTGCAGCGTTCTCTCTCTCAACTGAGGACACTTTCAATTACGGCAAGCATACGAACTAGCGTACTCTATGGTAGTCAATCATGAGTAGGCCGATATATCTGTACTGTCAATGGTTTCAAAACTTGCCGCTTCTTGCCACCATGAGCGCTGCAAGTCCTATTCTAGCCACCCTTAAAGGTCAATTCACACATGCGGTACTGTGCGCCGACTGTGCACCGACCGTGTCGATTTGAACTAAATCGATCACCTGAAGTTTCCATTGAAAATGTATTGAATTGCACTGTTTAATTCACACATGTAGGTCTAGGCACAGACTGTGCTCTGACTGTGTTGCTTCCGACCGCTCTGAAAGCGATTTCTCAAGGTTACGGTCCGACACGGTAGGAGCACGGTACGTGCATAACCGCTCTAGTGAGAACTATTGGAAGGCGACCAGAGGGCGGTCGTCATGTTTCGGCCAGTGCTCGTTCATTTTCGGGTGTCACGATTTTGCCACTTTGTGTTCTTTTTTTGTATGTCTGGTTTTACAAGTTTCAGCAGATTGTCAAAATTCAAGAAAGTCATGCGAAAGTATCGAACAAATTGTTCTGGATCATCTTTGAGTCGAGCAAATGCTGTGTGAAATTCTCCTTCTTCCTCCCTAACTCTCCATAAACGGTTAATCCAAATCTCCTCTTTCTTTTTTTCACCTCTTCCGTTAATACTAGATACGCTCCGCATGCTATCACCACGTCCTCCTCTCTTGAATCCATGATACAAACAACCAACTGTGGCACGTAATAACATGGTTGGTGTGAATATGCACAACACAACACAGTCGGTGCACGGCTACGACACAGTCGGCGCACAGTACCGCATGTGTGAATTGACCTTAAGGCCGCTGCACACGAGGCTAGAAACGCTGCTAGGAGTTCTGCTACCCGGTAGGTACGAAGCTAGAAATGACATCACTGCGGGCTGCCTTGCTAGCTCAGAAAATAGGTTTTAAAATTAGAACAGGGGCTATTTTTCCTGCTAGATTTGTTGCTAGGTGTGAGCAAGAACCAATCAGGAAGCCGTATCTTCACGTGGGCACTTGAACACCCACATGGGGTCATTCTGCCAGACAACAGACACGTTTTGCTCTGTGTTTATATTCGAACTGTCACTGCGCGCGCACCAGATCGATCCACAAAAAACGCTTGAAAAATAATCTCGTGTGAAGCGAGCACTTAACAGCAATCAAGAAAACCAGCGCTAGAAAACTAGTAGGCAAATGTAGCAAGGAATCTAGCAGCGTTTCTAGCCTCGTGTGCAGTGGCCTTTATTCAAGGTCATGCATGGATACATATTCTGTAAGAGCTAATTTTTACAGTCTCTTAAGACCTAGTAGTACTTCGCGAATCACAGGTTGAGGACTGCTCGTCTAAGGAATAAGCAATGTGGGAGATTGCAACAACGATATGATTATATTCTCTATTTTGAAGACTCACTAATCTCCATCACTGTTCTCACTTGCATCGTCTATTCTAACATTTTTAGTTAAGCGACGTACATATTTCCAAGCGTCGTATATTTTATTACTTAATATAATATGCAGCTGAACTCTCAAGGTGAAGTTGCTACACTGAAATCTTATTAAAATCAGTATATTGCTAACACCAGTCTGGCATTTTATTTGAGCGAAGTTGATCTTTCGTTAATGTCTTGGAATGTTCTTTGAAAAAAAAATGTCTTTACGTTCAAGATAATTAGATTTATAGATTATAGCCAAGTTCTAGTACGACTTTCAAAACTACAGATTTAAGGCGACAGTTCGCCATTCATCAGCTGTTATTACGTGCATTCAAAATACGTGAAAAACAGATCCGACAATCTCTAATTTCTATGAAAACCTTACACAACCTTTGTAGGTAATGCTTTCAAAATAATCAAATAAATAAAATTGTCGACCAATTTTTCTCAGACCAATATATTGACAAAATAAAAAATAACAAATCAATATAACATAAGATGACGTTTCGAACCGGATTTGGATCTTCTTCAGAAAAATCTAAAAATCTAAAAATTAATTAGTATTAAATTATTAATTATTATTTATTTACACGAATGATGAAGTTTGAAAGAATCAAACAAATTAATGGAAAATTAATAAAAAACAATTTTTTAATACGTAGAGGTTTATCATTTTTCTCATATTACTTTGAACCAGATTTTTAAATATTACTAGCGAACCGTCCTGGTTTCACCCGGGTGCGGTAGATATTTTTTTAAAGCTATTAGTTCAGAAGCAAATCAGGTAGAATATTTAGATCAGCCGGGGCGCAAACGAAATACATCGTTTGCGCCCCGGCTGATCTAAATATTCTACCTGATTTGCTTCTGAACTAATAGCTTTAAAAAAATTCTATCAGATGTCGCTGCATGTTAAAGCAGTCCTTTTGAGAAAACACCGTAATTTTGTACAAAATATTTAATAAAAACTATCCTATAGCGTGAGTTGGACCAAGTAAGACACATTTACAAAATTTCATAAAATGGTTCAGTGGTTTCGGAGATTAGCGTGGACGAACATCGTTTATATATATAAAGATTTGATCTAAGCAAACGATTTCAAAATTAGATAAAAATAACAAAAATAGCACAAATTTATATACAGAAAAAAACAAATTACATAAAATTGTGTAACAATTGAAATTTCTCAGTGTTTTTAACATATAGATTTGTAGAGTAGAAACCTGAAAATGTTAATTAGTTTTCCCGTACTTCGAGATGTCATCTCGTGCTATAAAGAAAGAACATATAAATTTATTTTTTAATACTCTCCACAATTTCACCATTCGAGCTTACAACAAATTGTCCACAGTATATAGAAATGTAGTTTCTGTAAAGACATATAAAAATAAAATAAAACAATTTTTAATTGCTTCTGAATTTTATAACATTAATGAATTTTTAAATTTGCAACTTTAAGCTTTTATGTACGACATGTCAAATAAATGTATTCACATTACCATTGACAATTAAAATATAGGTACCATACTATGCTATAGTATTGACAAATATCATGTTTTTTGAAATAATTTTTAGGACAAAAAATGTGTTATTTGAAATTTTCAAACAACCAGCCAAATTTTATGAATTACAGCTAATAAAATGCCATTTGCAACCGCAGTTTCGAAATTGCCAAGCGCATTTTTTACAATTTGAGTGAACAGTCACTTAAACACTAAAATAATTTTAGCCCTGAATTATCAGGGACACCATGGTAAAATTCAGTTTTAACTGAATAATCTAGTCTCGCTCAGGTACAAAATCAAAATAATAATAATATTAATAATAAGCTTTGTGACCCCAGAAATCAATGAAATAAATAAGTTTAGCAACAAAACTGCTGTATATTTATTAGCATAATTTATAATACATTTAAATGGGTTTATTAACTAACCTACATTACTACAATAAATTGTCTTTTGGCTTCTTGTCACCCATGATGAGACGTAGTTGAGACGACTTGTTGAAACGACCGCTACTTGAGATCAACTGACGCAACTGCGCAATCTTGACAACAGACGCCACAATATTTCCCCGTTTGTGCAATATACATATTTTCAAGAATTTGAAAATCGCACCATATATTGCGCAACCTTTCAATCTCGTCTACACACGGTCAATTATATTGAACAAATCCAAATATTGCGCAATAATATTGAGCGTCTATGGGCCGCTTTAAATCGTGGTACATACACACGATTGCAATACCTCAAATTATGATCACCTCTTTCTCAAGTAACTAATTTATTATACAAATATTCGGGAAATGAATCCAAGTTGGATTGAAATCAAGTCTATGCCGATAAAAATTTAAAAAAAACAGCTGCCCTGCCTGTATTCAAATGGAATAGACGAATCAATGAACATGTTGGTGAACGTGTTAATTGTTACCGGTCCAGTAGTTTAGGAAATTAACATCTAAATACAAACAAACACACTCTTTAGAATCTAATTCGAACGTCACGCGTCGTACTAGAAATAGAGGATGCAAGAAAAAATTTGATAGAAATTTTACCCTGACTAAACAGAAGTTTTTAATATTCAATAAGTGGGAAGTTCCATACACTTTTACAAGAAGTTTTTTTTACTTCAATATCGAACTAAAAATTATTTTTGTAAAGCGTTTCATATATTTTTCTTTACAATAACGCTACCCCTATGATTAAAAAATAAATAATTAATTTTGGTATCTACAAATTTTATATCGAATAAATTAATTTTAACAAATGTTCAGACGCGCTAATTTCAAACTCAATTATAGAAGACAAAGGCGTTATTTTTTCAATTAACATCTGACATCGTGTCAAGTGCAGAAAATAAATGCAAAAATGGACAGTGATGTCACAAGCTTTAAAACATTATCGGGCTTGTACTGAATTATTAATACAAGAGTATTTGTTTGTTGAGGAGCGTGTATTGAAATAAAAACAAACAAAACATTGCATTGCATATGTCGATTATTGTAAACATCATTGTAATACTCAATCAGTCGCTGACAAACTGCTGAAATGCCTTTTATTCTATGCTAGCGGCAGAGTTAAAAACAACAATCAGTTTTGTCTAAAAGGACCTTTAAAAGTCGAGAAATTTAAATCAGCAGCTATTTGACATAAGACGATACGACATCTGGTGACAGAAATTTAAAACATTAAAACACTACATAACACACGCTGTTAGTGTTGTATATGAAAAATTCGGGATTCGACATTGCATTTGACCTAAGCTCCACCCATATGTCAAATCCTAATAGTCAGTGCAATAGACAGAAACATTAAAAACAGAGACAGTAAATATAGATATAAATATAGTCAGTGAAACAGTCATAGAAAGAGAAAGCACAGTGCGCTGAAAAGGTTCGGCGTTATGGGCGTCCGGATTGTATTTTTTTAAAACAAATTGTTTCCGTATGAAAGATTTTTTATTTTATTTTTTCAGGAAACATTTTTTTCTCTAGTGTGTCATTCATTTGGCGTTTACCTGAACCCCTTAATTTTAAAAGTAGCGTCGGGAGAGTCTTAGTTCAATGTTAAGATTTAAACAATAATCGTATTAATACTTAACTGTAAGTAAGTAATCAATATTTGTGTGAACCAAGATCTGAGTTCTATGTTTGTCTGGGATCCTAAAGCTGGCATCATTACTCCTGATCCTTAAAAATAATTTTGTGTTTGCGACGTGACGGTTTTTCAGGAAACCATAAAAAAATATCTATATTCTCTAAACACGAATTAGTAAAATTTTCACTAATTGCGTAAGTGAAGCTGTATTCACTTGATAATCAGTGATTTTCACAACAAATTAGTGATATTTCACTAATAGATTTACTCTCTAAAAATGAAATAGTGAAAATATCACTATTTGAAATAGTGACTTCTGATTCAATTCCGGAATGGTAAATTCAAGTAAAATTCACTGTCAAAATAGTGAAACCCCTGATTTTATACGTGTCGTTCGTGGCGCCTTCATACAGTTACTATAGATACTTATGTATTATATTATTCATGAAGAATAATAGATCGTTCTTTGTAAACCGATAAACAAACAAGTAATATAATTTATCGGGTAAGATGATTAGATTATTTTAATTATATTTTCATAGATTCAGAGTAAAGCATTGCGTATATACTATTGTTTTTTACCGATTTTAAATTATAGTCAATGACATAGGATCATAACTAACAATGAATTAAGGTTACGTTTTTTGACGCGAATTCTCTAATTCTTTATTTTGTATTCAAATGTAAAAATATAAAAGCTAATTATACTAGTGAAAGTAACGATAAAGATTTAAAAAATCTGCAATCAAAAAATTGTTGATGTCAGATGACATTTATTGGTCACTTATATAATTAGTGAATTTTTATATTCACTAATTTTATATATTCACTAATTAATATTGAGGTAAAGTTTGTAAGTTTGATTGCAGGAGGTAATCTCTGAAACTACTGATCCGATCTCAAAAATTTTCAAAAATTTTTAGCCATATATTATCGTATTAAAATAAAAGCGCTTTATGTGGAGACCAATTTTGCACCGTAAGTCAACGAAAAAACGGTGGGAATCTACAAATTCGGGCGAAGCCGGACCAGGCCGCTAGTATATAATAATGTAATTTTAATTATTATTACATAAGTTGACAAATACGTTTCTCTAGAATCTGTTTTGTTGAACTTTCGTAGCAAAATAAATACAATTTTCCATAATTGCCTTTTATGAATATCATATAAAACGTTGTCTTTAATATAATGTATATCAAAGAAAGCTTATAATGTTATTAAATAAAGTACAATAAATATCGAAATAATATTCTTATTAAGGATTGCATTCACGTTAAAGTTTCATTGAGAGCTTTAAAATATCTTATTTCCTTATTCTTTATTCAAAACTAATAATCTTGATTATAACTTTTTTATGAACTTAATGCACATCATGATACTTCACTTTATCTGCTAGCAATAGCATAAAGCTATTAGAACTACAGCGCTAATTGGCTGTTAAAATTAATTGATATAAGCTTACTAAGATCTTTACTGCACCGAATTAAATTCTTTATTTGAACATGCATTAGTGAAATTAAAAAAATTAAATCGACTTCGGAAAAGAAGTCATGTTTCTAATAAAAATAAAATAAATTTTCTCTTTATTTACAATCACCTTCCCTAATCTATACTAAAAAATTGGCGTAAATAAATCATTATAATATGACTTTAATAATAGAGAAATAACTCCGCTCATTTCTAGCAGGTTAGGAAAGGTGATTGTAAAATGAATATAGAAACATTATTTTTTAGAGATATGATTTTTTTTAATTTACTCACGATGCATTCAAAATTTGAGCAAATATAACTAAGGACGCACACAACTGTGTGGGGTTCAAGGGTCGTGAAAATGTATAAATTTACCGCAAACTGACAATCAAATTTTTACACGATTACAAGATATACGGGCTGCTTACAATTTAGGTTCAAAATAAGCGAATTTTTAAGTTAGATTTTATGAATCTTTTTATATGATTTATTTATTTAATTTTAACAAAAGGGTGTAACCTCAACATGTTTAGTACATTGTTTTCAACTATTATAATGTTACGTCACATAAATCTGCGTAGTTCATAACATTTACATACTTTATCGAGCGTATGATTCGAACAGAATAACGCAATTTTAAACTGATGTTGTCAGTATTGGGTTGGTTACCATCCCTCAACCGTAGCTCTTAGCTGCAAACATTTTTATTTGATTATTAGAACTACCTAATTACGGTGCTCTATCGTTATTTTTTCCTCCTCACTCTCATTCTTAAATTGAATATACCTACTAGTCTTTTTTTTTGTTTTCCCTTATACGTGAATATATACCTAGAGGAAGTTTTCAAATAAATATAACTGTCAACCAATTTTTTTCAGACTATATATTGACAAAAATAAAATTATAAATCAATATTACAATTATAATTTTATTTTCTTCATACCTCGATCGAAAGTACGTACTTTCATCCCTTATAGCAGGGACGAAAGTTTGACATTTACTCCCTGTTATTTATTATATTAAATGACAGCGGTAATCTTAGTTAGGTACGAGTATAAATACGCATGAGAAATTTTTTCCTCCCGCCGTTCTCACTAGGAGTAAATGTCAATCTTTCGTCCCTGCTGACGAAAGTACGTACTTTCGAGCGGATATGAAGAAAAATCGTATACACCTCACGGGCCTTAAAAGTTGAAATCTCGGCCCTGCGCGTTATGATGCTCATGACGCGCAGGGCCGAAAATTCAACTTTCGGCCCTTGTGGTGTAATATACTATTTTGTCAATATATAGTCTGAAAAAAATTGGTCAACAATTTTATTTATTTGAGGAGTTCTATTCAGACGTTAATCAAAGATTTGGACATAGAGGAAGTCTTGTGATAATGTAAAAATTCGGTTCCGAGTTTTTCGTGAATTTTGATGAAATTGCATCCTAGAAAATTCAGGGAGACAGACTGTGGAAGTGACGATGTATGTAATATACAGTGAGTTCACCGAAAGTGGTAACAGTGAATAATTAGTGTATCCCACTAGATACAAAAAATAGTTTTTTTTGTTCAATTCGAGATTTATTATCGGAAACTGCTGAGGTATATTTTTTTGTACTTCAAAATCAACCGGAAGTGCACATCCATTTTTTTCAAATGACATTTTGAAATCTGCATTTTTTTTGTTTACAAATTCATCTTAAATTATTATAAGGTTACATAAGAAAATATTCGAGAAAACGCTATCAATGTATTAATTAAATACTCAGGTTACTAATTAGACATTAAGAACCGGTTCTTGGACAACTGTTATTACTGAAGAATTAAAATCTGATAACTGTTATTTTTAGTACTCGTTCGCTCAAGTAACTGTTCTAGAACAAAGCTGGAAACATCAAACACATTTCTCTGTCGTGTTGTATTGCAACGCAACATTACGTGGATCAGAGAGCAATTTTTACATGGAATCAGACGGACTGTGTGCTGTACATTTCTTTATTCAACTCATGCGCGCTATTCATGTTTTATCATGCCTAAAAACCGAACCCTAAATAGCCATTTACCGACTGGTGACAATTACTTGTCATAACTCAATGAAAATTCCTACTAGCTCGGCCATTGTGGAGTAATGAAAATAAACGTAACTATTTTCTGAGTCGTAACGAAATAGTAGGTAACAACAACTCCCTGTTGTTACCCATTGAGGCTAAAATTGAGAGGTCGAATGTTTTCGACATGAAGTTTATTCATAACCGGCTAACCTCAAACCAAAACATTGAATCGTGCTGTTTGATGCTGTTAGTATCACAGTTTTTTTTATAAAGAAATAAATAGATATTAGGCTTCGTTTTTTAGGCAATGAATAAAACATGAATAACGCGCAATTGTTGAATAAAATTATGGGCGCAACTTGTAGGCTAAGTCATGACCTGTCATCGCGCTGATACGCCATGAATGACTTAGACTACTAGTTACGCCAAACACTATTATGTAATTTGCGAATCCCTCGATCCTTTGCAGCAGAGAAATGTGGTCGCAGCTTAAAATGTATTCCCAGCTTAATTGTGTTATTTTGTTTTGTAGTTTTTGTAGTTCAACATGTGACTTTACTATGGCCACCACAAAGACTTTACTGACATCTCTTTGTGTAGTTTAGTGTTTCAAACAACGACAGCAAAATATTTTCCAATTTGTTCGATTCTCAGCACGTTTTCTTTTTCTTATCTATCTACTTTAGGTTTTCTGTATCTAATACAAACATATTCTGTATAGCGTAGTCCTTGTATAGTCTTGTTCAATTGTTTCCATTGCTGTTATTGAAAAACGAACTCTATGCCGTTTCTCATATGATATTGAAGCGTGCAAAACGTCTCAGTTCACAAGACAGAGGCGAATGTAAACATATTAGGTAGATCCAGGGTTGCATTCAGTTTCATAACTACGATTTGGGGTCGCTGGTACAATTTATAGTTGGCCCTCTAAGTCTAGCCTGTTGAAAATTAATTTGATTTCGCCACCAAAGAGGAATGTTGACCCTTTTTTGCATTGATCTCGACTCTGAACAGTTCACATGGATATCAATATGATCAAATAAGAGCTGTTAAAAATATTACAGATATTCATTACGAAATGAAAATCCGCTATTTTATAGAAAGCACGTGCAAAAAATGTAGTAGGTATTTACCTCGATTTTTATGCATTTATGTCTTGTGTGACTATGAAAACTCGATAATCTCTCGTTACTAACACATTGCCACAACTCGTCGCATTGCAAACTGGATACTGTTCTGAACGGGCAATCGCTTAAACCGATCCTGAGATTATTTATCTCTTAGTTGTTTCCGCGAAGTTCAAAATATATCCAATCACTTTTCTCTTGGTATGCTGGCTTGTTTCATTGTATAAATTCCATTGTCTTCTAGATAAAGGGGAATACCGAATTAGCAGTGTCGTCGCCTAGAGGAATCGGGTATTATTAATGTAGTGGGAGCGGCGATCGTAAAAAAATGGTTCCGATTTTATAGAAGTTGAAACTTTCAGAAAATATTGTACTTATAGTGACTTCAATCCCTTGCCTAGGTAACCTTGCAAGAACCTGGTCCGACAGCGGAGAAACACCATTTCCGGTATTCATTTTGATGTAGCTACTAGTAATGTGCCGGATATCCGTATCCGTATCCGCGGATATCCGAGGGAGAAGAAAGATCCGTATCCGTTAGTTTTTGGCGGATCTTTTACGGATCTTTTACCTTATTAAATTTCAATTCATAGATGAAATTTTATATATATAGGTGATAAGGAAATAATGAAAACCTGTTAAATTCCATTCAGATTATTTTTTAAATCGTATTTGGCACCTTTATATTGCAAACATTTATCGTAGTGAGTACCATACTAATAGTACATAGCTCAAAGGTACTAAATCAACTGTCTTTATAATGAGATATTGCACATCGATCTTTGGAAAGAGACAATCAGTTATGAGAGTTAACTCTTAAAGAGGTCAATAACTTTTTCCCATAACAGATAGTCTCTTTCCAAAGGTCGATGTGCAATATTTACCGCCGCGTACTCTAATAAAGTTAAGATCCTTATCCGTATCCGCGGAACTTGAAACCAAATATCCGTATTCAGATCCGTATCCGCGGATATACATTTTTAACGATCCGGCACATTACTAGTAGTTACTAGCCTCATAAAGTAAGTCCTTTATTACACTAGGATCCAAGGGGCGCAACCACCCGCAACACCGGTGACGCTGCCCGTCATTGAGTATTAATTGTTATTGAAGCCGATTAGATTAGGGCAACTGGTGGCAACGCCACAAACTGGGCGCTGACTGGCTGCCGTGCCCCGCGACCACGTTGGCAACCACAGCTGGCGAAGAGTCGTGGCGGGGCATTGTATCATACCGAGCGTATTATATTAATAAAAAAAATGTCAGCCAATTGGGCGACGGGACCGTTCCAACTTCAAAATGTCGACATTTGATATAATATAATAAAGAAAATAAAATTTCTGATATCGCGTGAGGTGACGCGGGTAATAGCTAGTATTCAATATGACACTTGCTAATCGTTGCCACGGTTACTTACATAATATATTCCACGTCATGTAAAAATTATTTAAAGCATGTTTAACTAGTTTATTTGTGACAGATCTACAAAACAAAAAACAGTAAATTTTTTTTATTTTCCAAATATTTCCAAAACTATAGGTAAAGTTCAGAAAAAAATGTTTAACAAAACTTTCTTGAAAAAATAAAATTAATATGGAATGTATGCCATTATTATATATAAAAAATATAAAATATAAAATAATTGTATTAACTCATAATAGTTATGATCATGTAACATGTATACTGTAAGAACAATTTATCACTACTTGACCAGCTTGAGGTATGTAATAAGATTTTTAATATTATGTAGTACCTTTTCAAAAACTTATCTTTGGAGCATGGTTTTCTTTTTTACATTAAAATTGTGATACAATATGTTCTAAATTATATACATTTATACATGTTCATAGGCCCTGAAGATGAAAATAAATTTTTCGAAACGTTGGCCACTAGCGAAACACTGGTAAAGCTTATTTTATGATCCTCAACCAAAACCTTCCTTCACTTTAATAAAAAAAACAACGTTATAGCATATAGGTATCTCTTCTGGGCACGCGCCGATTTTCCCCAAAAAGAATAGGATATAGAACGTCCCAAATGGCTAATTCTCCTCTCTTTAATATATTGTGTTATTCTGCCAACAAATTAAACATTGATATTTTTTGTGTATCGTTAAAACAACTAATACCTATATCATTTATTTTGATTGTAATTATTCAATTGGGATTATTTATTTTGTTTTATTTTTGTACACTGTTGGAGCTTTCTTTTCCGTTGTGATAAAATGTAAAAATGAGCACAATAACGCCATTTCTCGATTTAAATATGAAAAACCAAAATGTATTTGTATTTAAAGCTTTATAGTGGATCGCCTGTCTCACGCACTCGACGATCAACCGATCTCCTTGATTGTGCAACATATTGTATTTCTGTTAGGTACATTATATTTATTCTATTTTTTCGTACAATACTGTATATATATGTTGTTGAAGTGGTTAAAGAGCTTGGGAAAAGAATTTTCAGCGAATTGGAAATGCTTTTTTATGTTTCCCATCTACGCATTTTGTACCTATTTCCGTTATAGTCTTTCTCTTTATTCTTATACATAATATGATATTGTGGTTTGAGAGAGCCTCGAGATACTACTTCTTCGTCTTTTCATGCCGTTTAAATATTTTCGTAAGAAAAAAGGCCATACTAAAAAAGTAAAAAATTAAATTGATGCGTAGATGGACTAGCGATATAGTCTGTAAATGTCACTAAACGATCAATAACTATTAAGAATATAGCAATATAGAATAAAGCAATGCCACTGTTTGTATGGCGTTTTATTCTGAGAACTGACAAATTAAAAATATTGCCGGCACGTCACATGGCTATTTGTATTTCTGTATTTGGCATATTTGGCAAACAATTATCAAGTGTGGACAGTCTATTTGACAAAGTGTTGGCCTTATTTGCCTATTTGACAAATAAAGCCAATACCAAATACGCGTTAGAAGGCACATCAAAGGAGTCAAATAGGCAAATAAGCAAATAAACCGTCCACACAATGGCCATATTCATAAGCGCACGCGCCTTGAACCTGTACGGACGTGCAGTATTTTTGTGTCTCATGTGCTGTGAGCGAGAACTGGAACAATTACTATTGAAAATGAATTGGGATAATGAAACAGTGCTAAAATTCCTGGAATTTTGAACCTTGCGTTCTGCTGCCAAATGTTTGTGTGTTTGCTATTTGACTGCAATGTGTGGATGGTCGTATTTGCCTCTGTTTGCATGTTTGTGTTGAACGTCATATATTTTGCTAAATACAACAAACACCCAATAGCGAACACAAATAGCCATGTGAAGTGCCACCTTTAATTGATACTAAGCTCAAATAGCTGTGACTGTTGGTGTTATTAAAAAAAAAATGGAAGCCGTCGTGGGACGCCTGGCAGGTGTGAAAAATATTGTGTATACAAGCGGTGAACGTGTCAAGTATACCAGCTGGTTGACAATCTATGCTTTTAGATAGAACCCTTATTTGACTATATTCCATCTAAAAGTATTACCATTTGGTTTGAGTTGGATAAAAGGTAACCAACTAAAAGTAACTAAATATCAGTAAGCGTGTTTATTTATTTGTTGAAAGAAGTAATCCTGCGCCTTTACGAATTGATACATCTATCTTATTTCTCCATGCAAATTTTGAACCCCCGTTACACCCTTTTAGGGGTTGAATTTTCAAAAATCTGGATATCTACGTCACAATAACTATCTATGTGCCAAATTTCAGCCCAATCCGTCCAGTGGTTTGAGCTGTGCGTTCGATCCTCCATGCAAATTTTGAAACCCCGGTACATCCTTTAGGGGTTGAATTCTTAAAAATGTTCTTAGCGGATGCCTACGTCATAATAACTATCTGTGTGCCAAATTTCAGCCCAATTTGTCCAGTGGTTTGAGCTGTGCGTTGATAGATCAGGCAGTCAATCAGTCACGGTTTCCTTTTATTATATATTTAGATTTTTCATAATCGCAAATATAAAAACATTGCTATAGCGAATTCATACAATCATGTAGTTATGATTTTCTTGTACCTACAGCTCAAAAACAGAACACCCGAAAAAACAGTCCATTTATCTTTACCTTACTAAAGAAGTAAAGTAGAACGTCTTGCATATTCTACTTTTTCAGGATGTTTTTCAATTATTTGTGTAACATTTCATTAAAATAAATCTGGTGACTTTTAAAAAAGTTTTTAAAACGCGCGTTTTATTATAACAAATTAATGCCATGATGAAATTGATTTTAAAGTTTCTGTGTCAGAAACTCACGTTAACTTGTCAAATAGGTGTAATCTCTGCTGTCAAAATGTCAGGGACGTCAGTTTGAGGCGCGTGTTTACATGTTCACTTTCGAAATGAATTTTTTATACTTTTTAATTTATGTTCACAAAATATTTTAACATTTCAACGCATATTATGATACCGGAAGTCAAAAACATCAATAAATTTTACCGCGGAAAATACTATTTAAATTACAGGCGAAATATAAAGTGGTCAATAAGAATATAATTATTTTTGAGTGCCGTCTTTTTAAATTAGCTAGTAAGTAGTAATAAAAAATAATTAGAGAAAAGTTATAATTATATTATTCAATCAACCAAAAGATTTTATAAAGGAATAATATGTCTCAGAGAAAAAGTATTCGAAATATCTACCGATTGAGTAGTAAATACATTCGTCGATAGTTAATACTAGCAAATTACCATTGAAATGTATTTTATGGCACTAGTCTTAAATGTATCATTTCACGACCGCTATATGGACATGTAAAGCAGCTTTAAATAGTTGTTCATGTATCTCGTTCGGAAATTGATGTATTATATATGAGACAGAGACATAATGTTATAACCAGCGATTAGTCATCCGAAGCATAACAAGATATATTACCTATATTACATTTTTTACACGTACCTCCTATAAAACAGCTGACTTTCATTTATTTTTCTGTAATGCATTAATGATTTCCATAGCTACCATATCACCAAAAGTCATGTCTATAATGCATTTTAAACGAAATTCACTGTATAATATATATTTGGCAGTCCATGGTCCGGCCATATTGGATCTATTTGGATTGTTTACGAAGAAACCACTTCCTTTACTCTCTCTTGCTCATATGGTTTTAAACAGTTAAAACATATTTATTTTGTTTCACTTTACGCACTAGTTCGAAACGGGTAATTTTGAAACCGTTGCATGGACATGAGAAGCAGTTATTTTGTAGAGGGCTGTATAAAATGTTATTTTAGCATAGTTTCCATGGTGATTTAATGATATGAAGATTTATGTAGCTAATGAAAGTTCCATTAGTTAAAACAAATGACATTCTTAAAACTAGATTTAAGGCTAAAAGTGATATTCTTCAACCCAGCATACGAGATACAAAAACTAAAAAATGTTTAACTATTAAACTGTTTACCACAAGAAATGAAAGAAGTAAAAGTATTATGGAAAAACAAAACGAATAGAACTCATCTTATGTACGGTCAAATGAATTGTTTATATTGTAACTTTTATTTTTAACTCTTATTTTTATCTTCTTTCTGTAACTGTTGTAAATATTTGTTTACAAATAAATTGAATTGGAGGCAATTAGTTTAATTGGTTTTTTTAAGTAATTGTGTGTCCCTTTTAAGTTCAATCCAATATTTGATAAATACTCGAGTTTTCTTTCCGATTCGTCAGTTAATGTAGAGGGAAAAAGTTTAGTGGACTGTATTTACATTTTCGATCTAGAAGCAAACTGTATCGTACCTACAAAAAAAATAAGGCCACCAAAAGTTTATTTGGAGATAACAATAATTTATATTAATATATTAAGTTCTTTTAACTCCTAAGTGGAACATAGGGCCTCTACAAAAATTTTGAATCTAGTCCTATCTTTTGCCATATTTTTGACTTGATGCTAGGTAGTTCCTTGTTCCATAACTTCTTCACGAACAGTTCTTCTCCAGGATATTTTTGATCTGCCTCTTTTTCGGTATCCCTGTGGGTTCCAATCCAAGGCTCTCTTTGCTATGTCGTCATCTGTCTTTCGTAGCATGTGTCCTATCCAATTCCATTTCCTACGTTTTATAGTTATACAGATTTGTTCAAACCATGCACAGTAATTTATAAGTTTCAATTAATTATTTTTATCGAAATAAACTGAAAAAATAAAAGGCGCAGGTCGGATCCGCGCCATAAGTTTTTTGTGAAAACGTCGACTGTTACTGTTTTCTATATCGCCTGTACATGATCCGTAGACGTTTGGGTTTTTTCTTTCCCACTGCCGAAGCTCACGCTTTCGCTCGGCACTGAACTTTTTAGGCTTAGTGCATTCCTCTCGATGCGAGCTTTCCGCTGACTTACGCTTTCCATAATTCCTAGCAATTTTACAACTCATATGAGACGATATCTTCAGCTAGTTTCTAACTTTCAATTTAATACCCGTTTTCACTAAAATTCCGGCAACAATTTTTATTGTCTCACTTTATGTTTTAGTAGTACTTCGTGAGCTCTTCACAACGGCATCCGGAACAACGACCTAGCTAAACACGTTTTTACGGTACATTAATTTAAACTTAATTCGTGACTATCACGCACGTGTGCTTACACTCGTGTGACGACGTCACAGATAAATCAAATCCTGCCCGACAAACTCGTACAGACATGCTTCGCACGTTGTAGGCTCAACCCGTTGTAGGCTCAACCCGTTGTTAAGGCATTAGGTATAGGTAACCAAGGTATTTAGTGTGGACATACATTTAGTATATACCATGTTACGATTAGTACCAATAAGAGTAATTTTAATTTGTTGTTAATTTTACTACAGCGAACAGTTTTGTTCAATTCATATTTTTAAGCAACTTGTACTTTTACACTATAGACGTAATTTAAATAATATTTTACATATATGAAACAAAATGCAAGCAAAATATTTTTAGTTTACTGC
Organism: Xanthostigma xanthostigma; assembly: GCA_963575645.1. Lineage (NCBI taxonomy): Eukaryota > Metazoa > Arthropoda > Insecta > Raphidioptera > Raphidiidae > Xanthostigma > Xanthostigma xanthostigma. The sequence continues at coordinate 15,830,190 of OY754472.1, read as the reverse complement.
TTAATCTAATTTAAAAATACAATAAAAGAACACATGGCTTTGATACATGTTATCGATTGGGCCAAAAGAGAGAAACAAAATTAGACTTTTTATACATCGAATCAAAAAACTACATTGTATCAAAGACACAATGTTCAAAGATTTTTGCAATGTGAGAATCTCTTTAGCATTCATTTTGTTGGGCAATGGTTAATATAATTTTGTAATCCGTAAAGTTAACATGAAATCTTTTGCAAATAAAGTTTTAACTCTTGACATTTATTTATTATTTTAATATTTTTCGACATTTTATTATCATTGTTATAATAATTGTAGTTACAGGCTAACACTGGATTAGTGCACATAGTACTATCTGATTGGTTGTTCTGCTGTGTTGAGTTTCAAATGACCAATCAGATGCTGTCGATCACGCAGTTTTATTTTATGGGATAGAGCGTAGTCGCGCGTTTTCAACGTTGCATAATGACTATAACTCGTTTTTCCTTCCATTGTAGTTACAACCAATTCATCTTTTTATAACATTTCGAACCTCTATAAGAATCCATAGTTTAAAGGCATATGGTTTGGGTTCACTCGATATATTCTATTCATGACGCGAACTTACTCCCTGCTAACACGTCGGGATCGCGTCCTGTACATGACTCGGGAACAAGTCTGGAGTTGAAATAAAAAAACATTATGGAAATGTACATGAAATCTTAAACGGTACCCGGCAGAGCTATACAGAACCATGACAAGAATATATTATTTTTTAATATAATATTTCCATAAATTTTATGAAATACAAATGTATACACAAACAAAACTTTATATTACATAAGTACAAGGCCGTACGCAACATTTTCTTTAAGAAGACGCGCAGAAATTATGGGATTAAACAATATTTGACAATCATAAACTATATAATATAGAACGTTGCAAATCGAAGTATTTTTAGAAGCGAAAATAACGGGAATTAAAAGGCATTATTATTAGATAATCTAATGCTTCATGAAATTTTGCACTTATTTCATTACTCCAGATTCATCAGCTGTGAAAATTTCATGTCCATAACTTTAGTACTTTTCGAACTAAATCCTTCTGTCCAGACAGGCAGAAAAAAAGGGATATTAAATTTATTAATAGATGTTACTTGAGAAGTTTATAGGTTTTTAAAAAATGATATTTATTCTAATCGGTTCCAGTTCCTAAGATAATTGGCAATATACTTACAAACTCAGTCCACAGGATATTAAACATCTTCCCAAAATTTGGCCTAATTCCGCTCATCCGTTTGACCTGTATCGTGCTTACAGACTAACAGATGCACAGACATTTTCCAAAAAATATGTTTTTTTTTATTCCGGGGACCTCAAAACGAAAAAATATTGTAAAATTTTTAAATGAGAATTTTGACCTAAATTAGTACCATTCCCCTCGTTGTGTTGGAATGGTAACATTTCGAATATTCGGAGTTAGTGTTCAAATTATCGAAGAAAATATTACACTGTCTTACATGGGAAGTTTAAGAAACCAGCCAAGAAATATTAATTATCAGAGATCGAATTAATGAAGTTCCACTGTACATAACTAAGAAACATATGCGTCAAATTGATAACCTCTTTTTTCTGAAGACTGTTAAAAGATAATATATCACAGCACGATTCTTAATTTAATAAAAGACTCAATATATTTGAGCTTTAGAAAATGATGAGTCGAACGTAATAACAGCCTACGAGAAATTAAGACATGGTGCGTAACAGAGATAAAAAACGTCTAGACAGAATGTCTGTATTTAGAATCGACGTGAATGGTCTTTTTTTTATAATAGAAATTATTATTTTTCCATTAATAGTTTCATGCAAATGACACAAATATTTTAACGACCTTTAAAAGTTGTTTGATGTTTCTTTTATTTGATAACGATCACTTTTGAAAGCATTTCTCAAAATAGAAATTTCATTCTTTAGAAAATTTACATTTTTATTTATTCGGGGTTTTCTCGGTTTTTCCTATTTTATTTTTAATGTATGATAGTGTACGAATCAAAATAAGATGATTAGTGTCAAAATACCTTAGTGAAAGTTATATGATAATTTTGTTGCACATCCCCCTAATTTACTACCATATCAACTAATTTAATGTCAGAATGTGAATTTAGTGGCCATCGTCCTCTCTTGTCGCCCAACTTTGAGTCAGATATTTTAACACTAATCGTTTCCCTTTGATATGCACTATCAACTATTAAAATAAAACATAAGCCGTGGTGGGTTATTGGAACAGCAGCTGTGCGACCAACTTCCCAATATGATTAAATTAGAATCTCTTAGATCCAAGAAATATTCTCAAAAAATCCTAAAATACACTTTTGCTTGCAGTTTTTTTAAGTAAAACTTCTTTAGGCACGCTTGACTTGGGGAGTAAGCTGGTAAATGCCTGACGAAATCGTTTACGGAAGTGCATCATCATGACGGTGCGTGATCGTTCGAGGCGAACGGAATTGAGAGGGAGATATAAGTTAGTGAAGATAGTAAGAGAGAGTTACGTTTCGTATATTGGAAGTTGAGAGGGAGATATAAGTTAGTTAGTGCGACAAAGACGGAGCATTAATACAACTATTTGTAGTTTAAAATGAAAACAATTGTTTTTTTGTATCAAAAATACATTTCGTCGAATTTTGCGGCATTTTGTAACCGGAAATAATGTAGGTTAGTTAATAAATTCTTTTAAATGAATTATAAATTATGCTAATAAATATATATATACATATTTTGCCTATTATTTAATCAAAAATTATAATTTGATGATATATGCTAGAGAGTGAGGTACAATATAACCTCACTCTCTAGCATGTAAAATTTGAAACGAGCCGACTGCATATTATTGTTCGTTTATGAATTTAACATGAGCAAATTTGAGGTATTTACGCATTATTCTTAATAAATATATTTTAAATAATTATGGCAGGAAGAATATTTACTTCAGTCGTGTGGTCCACGTAAGTTGGGATACCTACGTATACACACAGACCTTGAAATATAAAATGATGTTAAAATTTTTATTTCGTTTTTTGGACGCAATACCATAACTTCCCAATGTATTCGGAAGTTAAGTAGACCGAGACCACCCTGTATATTTTATTGAAATTCAAATCAATTGTACAATTCTTATAACTTCTCTGTGAATTCCTTAACTATGAAATTTAACGAAGAAATATTTTTTGTGATTTTTATAATTCCAACTCCACAAGTCGCAATTTTCGCTCATTGCTATACTATAGCCTACGAAAGAAGTAGAGTCCTAAATAGTGCAAGAATTTTCTAAATCGGCTCAGAAGTCACTGGACACAATATTTTACCTTTTGTAATACCCATGTTAAAAAATGCGAGTGTATTTGTAAATAAATTTATACGAGAAAAAGTCGAGCTCTTAAAAAGATTGTTATTTTATTTATAAATTAGAGGCTTTTGTACGTCTAGGTGCGTATTTAACAGTAAAAATGTTCGTTGAATAAAAAGACAGTATAACAAATTTAACAGACTTTAATAAAAATAATGCTTACATATATATACGACATTATTACCCAAAATACCGTAATATAAATAAAATATCATAAACGAATATTGCCCGCCATTTTAAAATATATACATACGGCATGTAGCCAACTTTCAAATAATATAATTATGAGACCCCCATAATATAAAAGTTAAGTGCCGCGCAAATTCTGTGTGTTGTGGTTGGCAACGGTGCGGTTTTACCCACATTCACAATATATAGGTATAGTGTTTTTTTTTCCTTACGTTGACAAATTATACGTAGTATAAAATACCTGATCGTATTTTTAATACTATACAAAATAGCAAGAATGGACTCATGACACATTTTTTTAGGGTGGGAATCTACGTTATTAACAGATAATAAAACAATTTGTAAGATTTTTTCTACAAGAAAAAAATACCGAAAAGTGTATTTTCTCAATGTAATGTATACTAATATTATAAAGAAAGAGTGCGAATTTTGTGAGTTTGTGTGTATGCGGAGTGTAATATCCGAAACTACTCGTCCGATTTCAAACATTTTTTTCACCAATATTTAGAATGAGCTTTCAGGATGAACATAGGCTATGTATTATTGCGTTAAAGTAAAAGCGCTTTTCGTGGAGACCAATTTTGCAAGATATGTCGTGGAAAAAACGGCGACAGTCCACAAATTCTGACGAAGCCGGACCAAGCCACTAGTTTTAAAGAATGATACGTCATCGCTAGACAGCTTCCGTTGATTAACACAACCTGTGGTTGAAAAAATATGTATTTTTGTACTCAGGAGACTACAAAGCAAACATTTTTTGGAAAATTTTGAATAGTTAATTTTGGCCTAAATTAGTATCATTCTCTATTTGCGAAGTTGGAATGGTATAAAATCGACTACTTACAATTCGCAAAATTGCTGACGAACAGATAAACATTACATAGACCAAAGTACGAGGGGCTGTCTGCCTCATAAACAAGGAAAAAACGACGGTATAAAACGACCACCTCAAATTCGGCTGTTTAAAAACTATGAAATGATTTTATATTTTTTATTCCTCAAATAAAAATACCTAATATTATTGAACGCGCCGGGGAAATCTTACAGCAGTCTCAAACGCGACGGGAACATTTTACAGCAGTCACCAAATTATTCTTCATATAAAAGGCGTTGGGAACTGTTGTAACATATACCCAGCGTGTTCAAGAATATGGGCTACTTTTTTATATGAATTATTAAAGATATTAAACTATTTCATACTTTGAAACAACTGTTTTTTTTTTTAAGTCAGGCGATATTTAAAATTTTTAATGTTCATTCTTTCTAAGGATGCACTGTCCATTTTCTATGTCGATGGCCAAACCGACGAAGGAAAAATAAAACGTGGTAAAATTATCCCACATAAACGAGCTCAGTGGTTATGTTGTTTTGTTGACTTTTGACTTGTTATAAATATGTCGTTTAGTGGACATCTTATGTTCTTGTTTTCTACTGCCATTTAATTTACTACCGCCATGCTTTTATATCAACGCACACAAAAGACGTTCACTTATTCGCTAACATGTTTTTGTTTTCGTCGTTCAGCTATTGAACGTCATATTACATCAAAACATATTAAGTTTATGACGGTTAAAATTAATATACCTACTGGTTAAATATATATTTTTGCCAAATACCTATAAAAATAGGGATGCGTGTATAGCGGTTGTAAAATGACCAATTTTTACACTTATTCGTAAAGCAAAACAAACGTACACTATCTAATTCAACGATAATTTTAAACCATACAAACCTACGATTAGAAGAATGTTTAAACAATAGCAGGCGCGAATAGTAATTTTCACAAACAACGGAACTGTAGTTTATTATAAAGTATACACAAAATGCTTAAAATATACTGAAAATTAAGTGAAAACAATTATAAGAAGTGCGTTAAAAAAATATAGTGTATATCTCGAACGTAGTGATATTTGGTTCGTGTGATTGTTAAAACTCACTAAAAACTTTTTTTTTAATTGAACCTCCTTCATAAAATGGTCACTAAAAAGCGTAAAATTACAAAGTTTTGAGGTCGGCGCCTATTTAGCATACTTAAATACATAAGACGTGATATTTATTAAATAGGTGCCGACCTCAAAACTTTGTAATTTTACGCTTTTTAGTGACCCTTTTTTGAAGGAGGTTAAATTCTTCTGAAAAAAAGTTTTTATTTAAAGTTTTTAGTGGTCTTTTTTGATTTCGCATGAAACCCACAACTACAACTTTTGCAATATTATGTACTTTGATTTTTGTTAATTATCTAAAAAGCTGGTTAACCAATTTTGCTAAACTTTATAAATTTATATGGAACCAATTTTACAACATACTCTACTGAATAAAAAAAGAAATATCGAAATCGGTTCAGAGCCGGCGAAGATATCGACGAACCGACACAAAAAAAAAATAGTTGGCAAAACCAAAAGTGCACATCCCGCAAGTTTTCCACTGTACCTACATTATATTATAATGAAAAAAATTGAGAAAATAGATTAAAATAATTCTGTAATATAATTTGTAATGTAGTAGTTAATTATATTAATAAATATATCAAATTATAACAAGGTACCTATTATTTAATTTCATTAGTAAAATAAGAAATTTTTTTTAGCAATTATGCACGGGTTTTGCTCTCAAAAATCCCGATTTTTTGAGTTTCTTGTCCTAGTTTATTGACTTTCTAGTTCATCGAAGAACGCATTTTATAGACACAATATCCCAAAACACTATTTTTCAAGAATATCCCACCGCTACACTAACGGTATGTTCAATAGATTAAAAAAAACAATTAAAAAATTAAAATGAAAAAAATAAAATGAAAAAAAAAAATAATAAAAAAAATATATGAGAAATATATTATATATAATATATAAATATTAAGTGGAATTAAGTGGAATAAAATGGAATATAAAAATAATTTCTATGTCAGCGGGAATCGAATCCGGCACCTTGGGATTACAGGACTTAAGGTACGTCCAAGATGCAAGCTGGTAGTCAGATTCAGATTTTCGGCGTCTGACTGCTGTCTGACTCCGAGCGGCGTTGGGTGTGGCCAATATGAAAGCTGGTTATCGGCGCAAACAGAGCATTCATATTAAATAATTATGAAGCGAACAGTACAGATTGCAGCTTTTTTGCTGCTTGGTGACAATGTTACATCTAAATTAAAACCTGTTAAAAGTGAAATATTTACATCCAATTAATAAATTAAGGTCGATTTACGGGGAGTACCTACAAACACCTTTTTCCACAATTACTTGCCGACGAAAACCGATTTTTTGAATATTTCCGAATGAGTCCGGATACCTTTTACTTTATTTTGTCAAAAATTGAACACAGGCTTACGAAGAACTGGGCGAATTTCAACCAAAACCTCCTTTTGAAATAAAATCCTCGATATCCATATTTTATAGCACCTAAAAACAACACTGTCAGACGCAGGTTGTCTGAAACCAGAATGTACAATTCATACTGGTAAATATCTGAGTCAGAGAGCCGGTGCGCCGGAAAACTGCGCACTGGTGCATTATGGCCAGTTCGATTTAGCAACAAAGGATTTTATGCACGCCGACTGTCTGACTCAGAAAACCAGCGTCTGACTACCTGACTACCAGCTTGCATCTTGGACGTACCTTTACGCTTTAACCGTTCGGCCACACCGATGCCGTACAACGCCTTTGTTATTATGGTATAGAAGTGTAGCAGTTATTTTACGTATCATACTACATTAATTGAGTATATTTATTATTTTTTTGCACATACCGCTAAACTAGCGGTATGTGCTTTATTATCGCTTTGTGCGTCAGAGCTGACTTTCGTTCATATAAGAAGTTATATCTAAGTTAATTTCACACGAAATCCATTCAAATTGAAGCTTTTTGAAAAGAGGAGATTCTAATCTATAAAATAGAACCATTTTCAAATCAATTCGAGTTCATAAATACTATTAAAATTGTAATTGAAAATCACAAACAGCAGTTGTCGGTTGGTCTGTACGTATGTACGTACGTACGTACGTCACGACTCTACAGATCGCAATTTTGGTCGGATTGCCTTGGGTTATATTTTATTCACTTTGTTTACTATCAGACCAGAACCCTATTTAAATTCACTAAAATGTGTTCAGTAGTTTAATTTTTATAAACAGTTTTATTTTATTATTTTTGACAGCTTATAGTTTAAAAAAACAAAATATAATAATTACTGTGTAAATATAATGTAATCCATAAAACAAGTGCTACACTTCTATACCGTGATAACACCACTAAATGTATTAGGCCGCCGTGGCGTAATGGTTATGCCGTTGGATCCCTAAGGGCAAGGTCCTGGGTTCGATTCCTTACGAAATCATTGATTTTTTTCTTTTTTTTTTCTTTTTATTTTGTTTTATTTTATTCCACTTGATATTAATTATATATTATATTATGTATAGTTCTTAATTTTTTTTATTTTTGCAAACTTAAAAAAAATATTTTTTCAATTTTTAATTATTTATTTCTTTAAATTTTTAAATCTTTTTAAATTTATTAAAAATATTTTTTATTTGTTATTTTTTTATCATACAGTGGAAAACTTGCGGGATGTGCACTTTTGGTTTTGCCAACTATTGTTTTTTTATTTTAACTATTAGCTGTCAAAAATAATAAAAAAAACTGTTTATAAAAATTAAACTACTGAACACATTTTAGTGAATTTAAATAGGGTTCTGGTCTGATAGTAAACAAAGTGAATAAAATATAACCCAAGGGGATCCGACCAAAATTGCGATCTGTAGAGTCGTGACGTACATACGTACGTACGTACATACGTACGTACATACGTACAGACCAACCGACAACTGCTGTTTGTGATTTTCAATTACAATTTTAATAGTATTTATGAACTCGAATTGATTTAAAAATGGTTCTGTTTTATAGATTAGAATCTCCTCTTTTCAAAAAGTTTCAATTTGAATGGATTTCGTGTGATATTAACTTAGATATAACTTCTTATCTGAACGAAAGTCAGCTCTGATGCACAAAGCGATAATAAAGCACATACCGCTAGTTTAGCGGTATGTGCAATTCTATCGAATAGAAAACCTCCTCACTTTTTTGAAATCGGTTAAAAATTAATATGTAGTAAAATACTGTTTGGCACTATCAGCTATTTGTGTCGTAGAAAAAAATGATTTCATATTTTGTTTCATCAGCGGTAAATTCATTTCCAATTTGTTTAATAATAATAAATAAAAAAATATGGATACCTACTCCTTGCTGCTATAACAATATATACTGTTTACATGTTTTTCTTTAACTGCAATTAAATGTTGCACGCACACTTTTTTTACCGGTATCTCTAGCTAATTCATTTGATAATTTGCACATAATAACACAAGAAAGTTACTTTATTCCATGACGAAAAGTTTAAGAAAATTATTTAATTAGTTCACTAAGTACGGAAGTAGGAACAGATAGAAATATCGAGTAAAGTTTGTTATCAAACAAAGTTTGCCAGCAAAGAAAAAGCCCTATTATTATTTTAAATTCAAACACTATATACCTATATACATATATAATCAAACACTTAAAATGCCCGCCACGTCTTCAAAAGTCATTATTTTCTACAGAATATACATTTAAAATTTTCTTTGTAAGCATATTAATTCACGTAACTAATAAAAACCAGACGGGCATATTAAAATATACACCAGCCATCTATATGATTCAAAAAGTTACTATACTTAAAGGCTCGTTCACACTGTAACAGTGCCATCGGTAAATTAGGTAGTCTCCATTTTTTTTAAATGTAGATATTCTGAATATATATTTATTAGATATCGTGTCCATCGTGATAATAATAATGAGAAAAATCGCAGGATTGAATAAAAATATTAGATTTATTTAGTGGACGACGTTTCGTCTATAGATTTAGACTTTTTCAAGTAAATACACAAAAACTCAAAACAATTATTACCTAAATCAACATTAATAATTACTAACCATATAGCAATTATCAGAAAACAAAAACATGGCAACAAGTTTATGTCGACTATACATTTTTTAACAATAAAAAATAATCAATATTCTAAAGTTAGCTCCATTTCACAACAAAGTTGTACTGTCTACTTAAATTTTGAGTGTCTGTTCTATAATTGATAGTATTGTTTATTTCTAATTAAACACATTTCACTGATATTGCGTTTCTAGTGGTCCGTCTTTTGTTCATGGCGACTATAGGGTTCTTGATGTCTTTGTATTACCAATCGCTTCTCCAAGGCTTCTACGAAGAAGAGGAAGGTTTGTTGTATGTTGCAGAAATTATAGACTGATGACAACATTCAAAAGTATTGTTCTTAAATCATTTTTTGAGCTGGTGTTCACGATATCACAAAGCGTTTTGCATCGAAGTCGTTGAAATTTTGACCACACATTTTGAAAAGTTTTAGTATCTCAAAACGAACTTTAAACTTTTTATTGGTAACTTCGGCAAAGATATTCTAAATAGTCCTAAAAATTAACAGTGAAAGATTTGTTAAAATATCTTTAGTCATGCCATTTAAAAGTTTAATATTGATAATCCCTCTCGCTTTGTACATTGTAAGCCGCGATCAAACAATTGACATCAGCTGCTGGCAACAGGAGCAGTCGACAAAAAATATTATATACACAATGCGAGTGAATATTTAATTGTGCCGCGTTCGGTCTTGTATAAAAAAAAATTAATACCTTCGTTAAATTTAAAAATATCGAAATTATCCCTACAGGTCGCGTATAATATTCCGCATCAATATGACGCTGCAAAAGTTGTCAGCAAAGTTCCCTCTAAGTTCGAAAGTTGCGCAGCCATTTTTGTATTCTGCGCACAATGGGATTGTTCGCCATTTTTTTTAATTTCATTTTATAACAGAATTCCATCTAAGATGGCAAAAATCCTTTCTTGTTTGTGAGTTATTAAAATGCTTTAAAATGTAATTTTCAAGAGTGTTAAATAAAGAACTTTTAGACTTCAAACACAGACCGGGAGCCCCTCTCTCACTGGCGCGCTTTTGCATACATTTTGAAGATTTTTGCTCCCATATACTTTTGTACTGCGCAGTCAGCGAAAAAAATAGAGGGAACATTAGTTGTAAATCAATCCCAAACAGGCTATAACCGTTCTGCATGCAAGCGAGATGAAACAAAGTGGCTGCCTATTTCTCTAAATGCTATTGGTTCAAGTCTGAATATCTTTGGACACTATTGGTCAAAGTCTGAATCTTGTTGAACATTATTGGTTCAACTCTGAATTCCTTTGGTTAATATTGGTCAAAGTCTACATCTTTTTGAACTTTATTGGTTCAAATCTGAATCCATTTGGCACTATTGGTCAAAGTCTGAACCTTTTTGAACGTTATTAGCCCAAGTTTGAATTTTCTTAAACGATATTGTTTTGAAATCTTTGATTTACGTCTGAATAGAACTCTTCAAATAAATAAAATTGATCGGCAATTTTATTTATTTGACGATATTATTTTGATTAAAAAAAGGCTTGAAGAGACCTTCACTGCTGAGCGAAACTTAGTCTGACCTTTTGTGCAGTTCATTTTGCCATGGCATTGATATAAACTGCGTGGATATATACCCTGTTTCCGGTTAGTAAGAAGGATAAAAAAAAATATATTCATTATAAACCAATCAGTTCATTTCCACTGGTTTGAGCATTTGAACGTGTCTTTAGTTCTATTTTGTTCAAGCACTGATACCTGGAGGTCATGTAAACTCATTTAAAGTTGGCTGCACTGGCCTGCGAACTCTTCACACACCTCCACACTTTCTGTTGGAAAAGCTGTATCTACAATAAAAGTATCTGACTTATTTAAAGAAAAAAGTTTTCTCAAGAGAAAGAGAGTGAATTTATAACCAGAGAAATATTATAGGGTTGCTGCAGGGGCAGATCTAGGTTTTTTGGAACTTAAAATTATTGCCAAAATTCATGCCATAAAAATATCAAAATTCACCCAAACTTGCCAAAAATAGGTCGAAAATTTGTCAGAATTGTCAAAATTCCGTCAAAAAATTGTCAACATTCACTAATGATAATGATTAACTATTTTTTACTATACGATAAGTGCTCGTTGTAAATGAAAAAATATTAAAATTGATGATAATAATTTAATAAATACATTTTTGTGGGTCCTTAACACTTGGGGGCCCAGGACTCAAGCCCTATTAATCTCTAGTTAGATGAATGTTGTTCGGAGATTTCAAGATGATCGGAGTTACTTACCGTTCAAAAGTTTTTGTTGAAAAATACTAGTATTTATATACTTTTTTTTAAGTAATACATTTCTTTAAATCAATAATTACTGTAATTGATAAAATATAATAAATATTTAATTGAAAACACTGTAGGACAATTATATTTTTTATCAGCTATTAATTAGATTTATTTAATTTTAATTAGTCGTAAACAAAATTAAAATCAATTTAAATGTAAGCCTTACAGGAAAGCAATGTAGAAATAAAAAAAAATATAAATATATTCGCCCAACGTACGACCTAATATTGATATAAGTATGTAGTCACGGCATTTCACCTGAATAGAAGTTATTTTTGAGATACATTTTGCAACATTTTTCTTTGATGCTCCGCTCTTATTGGTCGTAGCGTGATATTATATAGCCTGTAGCCTTCCTTGGTAAATGAGCTATCCAACAAAAAAAATTGTTTTCAATTTGAACCAGTAGTTCCTGAGATTAGCGCCTTCAACCAAACCAACAAACAAACTCTTCAGCTTTATATATTAGTATAGATAGATTTCCCCGTCGTTGAATCATTTCCCCTTTAATGTTACTTAAAATTTCAAACAGATACGTCGCTAAAGAAGTTTCACTTAAAAAACCCTCATAAAACAGACGCGTACGAGCGTGCATTTTATAATTGGACAAATGAATGTGAACCCAATTGGGTTTTAATTTACTGTTTGAATTATTATTTCAATAAATTAAAACGTATCAGAATAATATTTGAAACAGCAGCTTTGTTAATGAATAACGACTTATGTATTAAGTTTTGAAGTAAAAACGTCGACGGACGTGCTCTGCGTTTCTTGTATTTTATACAACAATAAGTTGACATTCCATATCCGTCCGTTGACAGCAGCACATTCGCCTTCGGTTCTATAAAGCTGCTATGTGAAATGCTGTCATCACGTTGCTTTGTTGTTCCACCTTGAAAGTTTCTTCCTGGCGCAGCGTCCTGTGCCTTACTTATACACACGCACTGGCTGTCCTTAATAGAATCCCTGGAGGATCCTGTTTGATGGAACGAATGGACCGAGGACGTTATGAATAGCGACGGGATATATAATCTACCATTGAAGTTGAGATATCGTTTTTATTTAAGCTCATTGATGTTGAACTGAGATCAGGATCGGTGTCAAGAATGTGGTAGCAGGACATATACAATACTGTAGCTAGATTCATCGCCGCCCATGTTAGATTCTGATTTTTCACTCTCCAAATTTTGTCGGTTGATATTATTCAAATTAAACATCTCGCGTTTGCGCCCTTGACTCGGACCCCCGTTGCCAGGTTACGGCGATGTAAAATAATATATACAGTGTTATTAGTCTAGGGGTAGTATTTAAACCAGTGACTGTAAGTTACAATTTTGGGTGACAAAAATAATCAATTTGGGTTACTGTATTACTAAGTGAGCGACTGACTGCGCGTGACGAGACAATAATAGTTGGTGACTAAATTACTAAGTGAGCGACTGCTGCGCGTGATGAGAAATCAACAGAACAGCAACTTACAAACATCCATTTGAGTTACTTAAAATACAAAATGGGAAACTTCATAATATTTGAGCGACCTAATATTTGTTTGTGTCAACGTTACGTCCTGCATTTTTTTCAAAATTTGGCAAATGATTTATTTGTTCTGAGCGGCATTTTGTTAATAGTTAATTGTTTGAATAGAACTGCGTTTTCTAAAAAATATATATTTAATTCTCATACCCCTTTATCGTTCACTCCGGAATTATTTTTTTAAAAACTCCACCTTTGCCCCATCGCGTTTCAATGCGAGACAGTTCGCATACCCCTTTATCAAAAAAAGCGGTGGTTTTCAATCTTCATGAAAATGTTAGTTTTAAGTTGTAGTCTCAAAGTGAAAAAAAAATAAAAACTAAAAACAAAAGAAGATATCTGCTTCAAAATTACCGAAGGCATTATAGTCGCTCACTTAGTAATTTAGTCGCTCAATTAGTAATTTAGTCACCCAACTATTATTTTAATATCTCAAGGGTTTAAAACAGTATATCTCATCATCAGTCACCAATTTTTTTTTTATTCGACCGTTTTATAATTCCCCTTAGTCTAGTACACATGTCCCTTTTTGATGAATTCCACTCCTCCTTCACCGAAAATTATGATATGGTGTTATTCGATTCGGAAAGACACCTAAAAAGTTTCTGAAAAAATTGAAGTAGGGGACGAAAACATTACAAAAGTTATAAACATATTAGTAAAAAAAGAGGGGTTTGGTTTTTTTTCGAATATTTCAAAAACTATTGCAGATAAATTATGACACCACAAAAAAGATTACCAATATTTTTTATTTTAATTTAGAGGTGAAAGTAGGGATAAAAATTTTTGTTTTCTGTTTTTTATACGACGAGCTAAAAACACGCAAACATTGAGAATTATATAAAAAATAGAAAAAAGCATGTTTAGGTCCTATTTTCATCTCTAAATTAAAATTAGAAATATTGATGGTAGAGTTCCGGGAGATTGGACTTTTTTGTAGGAAATTTCCTGCTCTTTAAGAATCTTCTTTTCTGATTTCGGATATCTGCAATAGTTCTTGAAGTATTCGCAAAACACAAACCCCTCTTTTTTCTTTATTAAAAAGTTTATAACTTTTGCAATTTATTCGTCCCCCACGTCAATTTTTTCGAAAAGTTTCTCAATGTTATTTCGAATCGAATGACACCATGATCATAATGTTCTATGAAGGAGAACTGGAATTCATCAAAAAGGATGTGAACTAGATTATATTATATTGTCGTTTGCGCCCTAGACCTGATCTATCCTTAATTTGGTTTTAGTGACGATCATATGGGAGGCAAATTCAAATATTATGAAAAATTTGGTTTAATTTCACCCGAGTGTACTCGCTTCCCTTGTTCGCTCTTATAATTAACTACTCGTGACATTATTTGACACCGACTTTAAGATAATCTTGATGTTAATGCAACTTGAAATCAATTCGAACCCGGTCTGAACAGCTGTTATTATAGACCTAAACCTTCTCCAAGAAATGCACTATCGAATGAAAAAAAACCGCGTGCAAATCTGTTCAATATACAGCGGGTAAATTTAATTTGCACTCGGGCTAAGCCGGACCAGACAGTTATTATAGAGCTAAACTATCCCCAAGAAATTAACAATCGAATGATAAAAACCGTAATAAAATCCATTCATCCGTTCTTTTATACTGTGTAGATGTATACAAAGAGGAAATACAGTGGTAACTGACAGATTGCGTTCATGGTGACAGAAATAGGAACTGTGCGCTATCGTCGCTTAAGTATATAATATTCTTTTATAGAGGTTATTAATAAAATATAAGTTTTTTTAAACGATTATGTACAACGAGGTTTCACCTAAAGATGTAGACAACAGATAGGGTAGGTACTTACTCAGCGCCGGATTATACCAAGTGCCGCCTATACGCTAAAACAGGCTTGCCGCCCACTTAAGGCTAGCGTTTTCCCGAGTTTCTGTAGGTTATCTTTTCTTTCATTGAAGTTACTAAGGTTTTGCATCGCATATGGGTATTTCTGTTCGAAGAGTCGAACTTGAAGTGATACATGACTTCCGGATTGGATAATTTGAGGAAGGAGAAAAAAGTGCTTTCCCATTGAAGAGTGTAAATAAGATTTTTTTATTACTGCATTGTACTCATTTATCCTACCAAGACTCATGTTCGAGGGAAAACGTTGCCTCCCGCCCCTGATAACGTGCTGTGTATATTAATATTATATCAGTTAGTAATATCTGATTCCGATTGGAGGTTCAAGACAGACCGTCATTTCGTTAGTTAGAAATCATTTTATTTTTTTGCGACCGTCCCTGCTGCCCCTCCGCCGAATGCCGCCCTACGCTTCAGGGTAGTTAGCGTATAGGTTAATCCGGCACTGTACTTACTTAGAGAACTAGTCTCATTTTTTAACGTTAGATATTATCATAACCTCCTTGTATTTAACAGCTTTAATTTTTATAATTTTTAAACTAACTAAATGGAAATCGCAAAAGTGTGCCATAAAATATTTAATGGCGTCTAAATGGAGATCATTGTGTCATTAAACCGAGGCAATAAAATATTTATAGCGTCGCAAATAAAGGTGTCTGAATACTAAAATAAGCGGAGATAATTTTTACTCACCGAATGATGGCGATCAAAGATAAAATAGATCCATTAATGACATATCTCATGTGCACTCAATTTCGTAGTTTGATTGAATGAACATCTGAAAAAAATAGAAAAACAAGTCAGTACTTTGTACTATGAATTTATATAGGTATAATAATTTAACTATATGTCGTGAACCAAGTGATAAATAGGGCATTATTCATAATGCCCGGCCAGTTTGAAAAATGCCCAATATGAGAGGTAGGGATTGCAATCCGGCATAATTTTAAATCCGGCCGGATTTTACCGGATTGACGCCAATCCGACCGGATCCGGACGGAAATTAGGTAATTGTAATTTGTACTAAATGAAATTATGAAACTATTCTAAATAATAAAGTAATCAGTCTTACTTATTGCTGTAGGTATTTGAAAGTACTTAAGTAATAATACTATTAAACTTAACTTATTAATAATCTACACAGACTTAACATAACAGTCTTTTAAATTTGTACTTATAAAATCAACTTCAGTCATTCTTTAACAAACAAAAAAAAGAAGCATTTATTTTTTGCAATGCAAAATGCAAGTGAATATTATTTCTGTGTCTGAAAAAAAGATCTATGAAAACACAAGTGTTGATTGTACTGTCCCCTAATCTGCTTCTAATGGCACTACAAATATAACCTGCAGCACAAAAGGCCCTTTCTGCCTCAACACTGGTTGGCCTAATCGCCATTAAGTAACTGTTGATCAGCGATAAGCGCGCTTCGTTGCATACAGTACAGTTTTTCGCGTATTTTTTGCTTTACCGGATCCGACACCGGATCCGGCGCCGACTCACCAGTTTCGGTATATCCAAAAACAAGCCGGATTACCGGATCCGCCGGACCGGATTGCAATCCCTAATGAGAGTGCAGTGTGATAAAAACTATTCAAATAATTAAATTGACCGGGCATTATGAATAATGCCTTTCACCTATTAGACAGAATGATAAAAAGATATTTTTATTAAATTATTTTAATGTTGACATACATTATTATTATAAAATAATTATGGTAGGAAGGTACGAATAGTACTTAGTAATAAATTCAAAATATAGAACGAATATTAGTTTCTTTTTAAGATAATCAGTCTTAAATTAAAAATATGCTTTTTGGGTTAGGGGGACCTCAAAACGAAAACATATTGTAAAATACGCTCTGTTGTGAGCAGAGGATGAGTTGCATGCTCTGATTGGCTAGTGCGTATCACATATTTGTCTCTGCTCCCCACGTCTTGCCAAATGTACTTAAATTATCAAATTGCCCAACAATCACATAGCAATATTCATAATGACCGGGCACTGTGATATATAATGAAGTTTTAATGATTATTTATTACATGGCCACGATTTGACTTATCATTATTCATATTGCCCGGGCATTATACATAATGCCGTGATTAACCACATAGTCCATAACATATACACCACGCTATTGAAATGAAACTTTTAAAGTAGCGATGAAAAATACGACACCGTTAAGAGTGAAGGAAATAAAATGAGCTTCTTGCAGGTAGTACGTTGACTCGATTTGCACGCTCCTTTCTGTTCGGATATTAAAAATAACACTAAGCGGGCATGGTTTAGTAGAGAGACGCACACGAGGCTGGATTTGCCGCTAGATTCCTTTTTAGATTTGACTACTAGTTTTCTAGCGCTGTTTTTTTTTCTTAATTGTTTTTATGCTAGCTTCACACGAGACGTCTTTTCAAGCTTGTTTTGTGGATAGATCTGGTGTGCGCGCAGTGACAGTTCAAATATAAACACAGAGCAAAACTTGTCTTTTGTCTGACACGATGCTGTTTCCTGATTGGTTCTTGCTCAGATCAGGCAGCGAACCTCGCAAGAAAAATAGTCCCTGTTCTAATTTTAAAATCTATCTTGTAAGCTAGCAGGCGAGCCCGCAGTAACGCCATTTCCAGTCTCGTAGCCAGCCTGTCGGCCAGCAAAAGTCCAAGCAGTGTTCCCAGCCTCGAGTATAGCGGCCTTTAGCGTTTAAGCATAATATATTATACAATTAATGTTTACCCTTGAAGATTGACTTCAGATGCGTGACATTTACACGTCTATACATTTTTACCATTCCAACCCACAAGTGGGGAATGGTACCTACTAGTTTAAGTCAAAATTCACTTTTCAAAATTTTTCAATATTAGTTCGTTTTGAGGTCCCCCGAATTCAAAAAACATATTTTTGGAAAAACTCTGTGCGTCTTTTTGTCTGTTGGTCTGTTAGTCTGTGAGCACGATAGGTCAAACGGATCAGCTGATTGAAACTAAATTTTGGGAGCATGTTTGGTATGCAAATAAAGAGCCTTATTATTTTTGGGGAAAATCGGCGAATGCGTTAAGGAGATATATATTATAACGGTGTTTATAGATAATGATGGTATACTTTTCATAACGGCTTATTATTTTATATATTTTTTTCAAAAAAGTTTTGTTAAAACATTTTTTTATAAGCATAATAGTTTCGGAAATATTTTGAAAATAAATAAAAATCAGCTGTTCTGTTATTTTGTAAATCTGTCAGAAATAAACTAGTTTAGCATGCTTTGATTAATTTTTACATGACGTGGAGCATATTATGTAGGTAACCATGGCAACGAATAGTAAAATATCATATTGAATACTAGCCGTTACCCGCGTCACCTCACGCGATATCAGAAATTTTATTCTTTTTATTAAATCAAATATCAATATTTTTGTAATTGGATTGGTCCCGTCGCCCAATTAGCTGGAATTTTTTTGTTGTTATTTTTTACCCTTGGAACCCGAACCCACTTCATTGTATAACATATATCTCTTAATATTACAAACCTTCTCTCCTAATTTTGAAAGATGGTTTTGAGTTTGTTTTTAGAAATATTTACAAAATCCAGTCAGTACAATTTTTGATATACATAGAATATTCCGCAAGTTACAGTTTAGATGTAATATTAAATTTTTTTAAATATAAATAGAAAGTATTTTGATAAAACAATATAAAGAAATTTCTGTTTCTGACATCCGTTAAAAGGAATGGAAAAAAATTTCCAACACATATTCAAACTTAGAGAAATTTAATACGATTTTCTTTTTTATTTTATTTCTTGAGATACTCAATCTTGTTTCGCCAGTCGACATTTAAAATGAAAACAAAACGAGGACGATCTTTTGCGATGTCTGCGCGTCAAATTTGTCACGAGATCATATTCATGCATCTACAGTTGATCTTTAAGTACCTACCTGTGTCAAAGGACCGCGCACAAACCTTATGGGATTTCGTTCTCGGTTAAATTAATCAAAAATGGTTTTATTTTATAGTTTAAAAAAAATTTATGAAAAAGTGTCCATGGGCATAGCCTAAAAACCAATAGATTTTTAGCTACAGATATGTTTAGCGAGGTTTTAGATATAGGAGATCTATTGAATTCATAAACATGTTCTATATGTTCAACTTTTGTACATTTTTTTTGAAATAGAAAAATAGTCGAAAACTAGGGGTAATGTTGGAAGGCGTCCCCTGTATAAAATAATAATGTCATATTCGGATTCAACGCAATCGAAAACATATTTATAGAGCATAGGATTTTTTAAGATTGCAAATTCAATGGATATCTCTTATACCTAAAATTTCGCTAAACATATCTGTAACTAAAAATCTATTGGTTTTTAGGTTATGCGTCCATGGACACTTTTTCTTAGTGACCTTGAAATTATAAAATAAACCCATTTTCGATCCCATAAGGTTTGTGCGGAGTCCTTTAATTACTTGCAGATATCAGTGTTCAATACTGATAAGGAAGGTAGATTTTCAGGAACAGTTTCGTGCTATTCATTACTAAATGTAGCTATATCTTTCCCTTAAATGCTTAAATGAATGTGTGTAACTACTTAGACTTTGATCAAAAAGTAGAAATAAGTTTTTTGAAATTCTACTTACAAAGGTAAGTGTCTACCAATATGACTTGACAACAGGTAGACAGATTTTGAAAAAATAAATGGTATACTAACGGAATTCAAGCTTCTAAAAAAGTTTGAGTATTTCTTATAAAGTTGACGTCAACGCGAATAAAGACACGGATAAACGTTACTACTTTCATACAAATTGAAATAATATAAAAACCTCATTAAATACATTTGAAATTTAATTAAAATACTTTTTTATAATAAATAATTTACAGACTGCAAATAATTATAACATTTATTATAAAAAAAGTAAATTACAGTGTAAGTAAATTAAAGACTAGGTTTACTTAAATTTAAAATAGGTGTATAACATTAATTTACACCAAGTGACGGCCAAATCTGTTACAAATTATATTTTAGAAAAAGTATAAACAAATACTATAATAAAAAAGTTAAGAAAAACTCAATGTGTTTATCACACGGTATAAAAAGCAGCCGCAGTTCAGGTGATTAATCGAATTAATTTATTTGGATCAATGAATTGAGAAGCTTGTTTCCGCTCCATCTTTCAAATAACTAATAAGCAATAATTAATTTGTACAGTTATGCTTCGGTAATCAACATGATTCAATTTAACAAAATCTGGCGTAAAGTTTCTTTAAAGTTGATTTATCTATATTTAAATACTAGCGGTCCCGCCCGGTTTCACCCGGGTGCAAAAGAACGAATGAAGGGGGGTGACATGAGTACGCACATTCATCTTAGTTTAACAAGATGAATGTTGTGTCCAAATTTCTTGATGATCGGAGTTACCGTTCAAAAGTTTTTTTTCGGACGGACACATTTTGAGTAACATTTTGCAACATTTTTCATTGATGCTCCGCTCCTATTGCTCGTAGCGTGATATTATATAGCCTATAGCCTTCCTAGAAAACTGTGCTATCCAACAAAAAATTATTTTTTCAATTCGAACCAGTAGTTCATGAGATTAGCGCGTTCAACCAAACAAACAAAAAACTCTACAGCTTTATATATTAGTACTAGCGGTCCCGCCCGGTTTCACCCGGGTGCAAAAGAACAAATGGGGAAGGAAAGGACATGAGTACGCACATTCATCTTAGTTTACCGAGATGAATGTTGTGTCCAAACTTCATAATAATCGGCGTTACCGTTCAAAAGTTTTTGTCGTTAAAAAGCAGTATTTATACTTTTTTTAAGTAATAAATTTCTTTTAATATAATGAATATTTAATTGAAAACACTGTAGGAAAATTATTTTTATATAGGTTCCTATAGTTGTAACAGCTTTATAAATGAGCTATTAATTAGATTTATTTAATTTTAATTAGTCGTAATAAACTTTTAAAAAATTAAGGCATTTCTCCTGATAATATATTTTGTCGGACGGGCTAATTTTGAGACACAACTTGCAACATTTTTCATTTATGTTCCGCTCTAATTAGTCGTAGCGTAATATTATATAGCCTATAGCCTTCCTCGATAAATGGGCTATCTAACAAAAAAATTTTTTTTCAATTAGAACCAGTAGTTTCTGAGATTAGCGCGTTCAAACAAACAAACAAACAAACTCTTAAGCTTTATATATCAGTATAGATAGATAAACAAAATTCTGTCCGTTAGTTTCGAGTTGATGCAAAAAAATACTGAAAACTGAAATAAAAAATGTGTTTAAAAAATTACTGTACGCCTAGCCGACTGTTTTGATATGTTTTTTTGTCAAAATAACACGCATTCACTTATTCTAAACATGACGGAAACGTTCGTAAATAAATTTACAAAACAAGTAGAATGTGTTCATTGAACCAAACAATGTACCTGTGCAACTTTTCTGCACGCGATCTAAAGTGATAAATCTAAACTTACAAAAACAAAATCAACTTTCAATGGCACTGTCGGAAATAGCGTCGATAGAAAATTAAAAGCAAACAATTCTCTGTGTGCGGTACAGGAGAACATGTTTGCCATAAAATTTATTGTAGAAGATGATAATAATGAACGTATCTAGGTTATGTTTGCACGTTCTGGGGAGCGCAATGCATATACTATATAACAATATTTTTAACAATTGAAGAGTCCAGATTTTTCTCAACCTCTTTAACTCGAAATATTTTTAAAAAATTGTGAATAAAATTTATAAAAATTTAAATTTAACAAGTGCGCGTCGAGCACGCATAATTCAGGATTAGTTTGCGCTTTTCATAAAAAAATGTTGTCTTCTTCATATTGTTTGAACAAACTGTAGGGAAATTTAAGGATTTTCAAAACAACCGTTTTTTTTTCTATTTCTCTGAAACTTATTATTTTATAGCGACTGTAATAATCTTCAATTTAAAGTACTGATTATAAACGCTGCAGTTGTATTTTTTCAGATTTTTTTGAAAAAAAAGCGAATGTGTAGTTAAAAGCATGATAATATGACGTATGTGCACTTTATTTTCATGGCCCTTTCATTATGTATGCTATGGTCTTAACACAAAATATACGTGAAAGCTGACTCCCTATCCCGAGGCTTGCATTAAGAAGCTCAGCTTTAAAACTGAACGGCACCTTAATTTTGTTCACAAATTTATTTTGGAACGAAGTTCCTTATGAGACGTTATAGATATAAATGGAGAGGGCTAGAAGAAAAGCGTAAAGAAAATCTGCATAATGTATATTACCTATTGTATGTCTGTCCGTTGACATAGAAAGTTGAAATTTGGCACACTTATAATATAGGGCATATGGGACAGATTCAACCGGAGCCGGATTTTTGAATTCTGGTCCCAGAGGGGAGCAAATTGAAAACAAAAACATTTTTCGCTTATAATTCGCTCAACTTAAATCAGATCGGTTCGAAATTTTACATAGATTTCATATAACAGAATTCGCGCAAATAGAAAAACAGAAATAAACGCTGTATAAATTCGATTTTGTCAAATACATCGCGCACGTGGATCGGTTGTCTTCGTCTGTTGCACACTGTGTTATGGACATATAAAGATTGCGTATGTTCTGTCTTAAATTAAAAAGGTTGTTCAAAAACGAATGCCATTTCAAATATTAGTCAGTTTTTTGACATTAATATTTTGTGAAATGCAACGCCTTCTAACTTCACGATTTGTTATTAAACCTATATAAATAAGGATATTTAGGCAAGGCAATAGTTCAGTGGTAGAATACTCATCTGCCATACGGGTGTCCCGGGTTCGATCCCGACAGATGCGCAACAAATATTATTATTATATTTTTAAAGTTGCAAATCACTCGATTAATTTTTGTTTAATAATCATATTACTATAAATAAAATTTTCGAATAATTTATCATACAAATTAGTAAAAAAATTATATGATACATAATAAATAGCGAAAAGAACTTCGTTCCAACCGGCTGTTCCACGACACCTCAAGTCTTTTTTTCTTTTATTTTCTAAACTAGTCGGAAATTTTTCTTAACCTGACACTATTTGTTATCTCTAGATGTAATAAATAAAGAGAAATATTCATATTATTATTATTATTATTATTGTTATTATTATTATTATTACTAATGATGTGTTCACATGACTCTTTATTGGAAGCTGGCTCCGTGCGCTCCGCTCACTAAAAAAAGTCGTTCAGAGGGAGTCGTTCAAAGGAGCGACACTAGACAGTACGCACTACACAAGAGTGCAGACTGCAGAGGTGTGAACTGTCATCATGCATGCTCAGGAGTCACGAAGAATTGCACAGCACAATACATACTCAGCTCTGAGATTATTTTAATATGATTCTGATCTTATATTTTTCGCATTTCGGATAAACTATAATAAAAGCTTTACAATAATAATGTTTATTGTTACAATATCATATCTTTGTCGACGACAATGTGAATTATTTAAGTCACTGTAATAGCTTAGTACTATTACACTAAGTTACAGTATGTCATTCAACATTAAATGACTCAGCAAAGATAACTCCGTACGTGCAAAATTCACTGGTGCCTCTGTGGCCTGTGCTGTGTGCGGTCTGTAAATGTGCGAATGCAACAGTACAGAACAGCTCAGCACAGAGCAATGGCACTCAGAGTGAGTCATTCACAAAAATGAAAGACTCGCTCAGGAGCGACACATCACTACTGGCAACACTAACGCAAACAATTATATTTTATTTTTCTGAGAGAGTCACATTGAAAATAATTGATACATCAATTATCAAACAGACTGTAATTACGTTTTTGAATGCGTAAGTACATCTCCGGTACCGCACTTCACTTTTATCTTTAGGTACTTTTATACATTATATCGATACTTCAAGAGCCAGAACTTTTCCTCCTCTTATCATTTCGTTTTCCACATCATTAGTGATCCGCACAGAGGTTTTCCTTCCCTATCTATCTTATTCTATAAATATATACAAGATGAGAAAGCTGCGAGTGAAATGACCAAAGGGCTGGACATTTCTTCCTAAACTTGACTAACACTATGCTGAGAGACGTACACCATAAAATAGTGACGAATACCTATATCATCCACTAAAAAGATAAAAATCATAAAATATCAATTTAAGTAATTACTGAAACTTGTTATTTACGGGTGTCCGGTAAGTACCGCACAGGATTACGTGAGGCAAATTTGGCGATTTTACGACCCTTGGTGAGATGCCATGAGATTTTACTCGAACCCCCCTCCCTCCTCTAATCTCACGTGAGATTTTTCAAAATGCGAGTTTTTAATGTAAATTCGTAAACCTGTACATGATTTCGTTCGATTTATTAAAAAAAAAACATAATTTTTATGTATGCTTTTTTAAAATTATCCTTTTCCAGGCTAACGTCTACTGCTCTGCCGGTGGAGTCAAATTTCTGAGGGAAAAAAATATTATTTGATATTTGCCGAAACCCCCTCTCCCCCACATGAGATTGAGTGAGGTTCGGCTTGACCTCCTCCCCCTCCTGAACGGTTCACGTAATTTGTGAATTAATGGGTTGAATAGAGAAGAGACGGTTTCTTTAGTATACTTATATTGTAACGTTTATTCCTCTTCCTGCGAACATAACGGGGTAGGGATTATTGAAATCAGTTAGCCCATCGAGAAGTTAAGGCTGAACAGGCATTAAAAATTGCTCGTCTCCTTTTTTTAAGTCGGTTAATAGTATATTGTGCGATTGGAGAGAGAAGGAGAAGATTCTATAGCGTGAAATTTGCCGCACGAGCGTAGCGGGTGCGGTAACATGCGAGTGGAATATTCTCCTTCGATCAATGGTCGCACATAATACTTTATTCAACTAGCACGAGTAATATGTAATCGGAGTCCTGATAGCCCTGACTTTCGTTGAATTGCGATGCTGTTTTCATATATACAAATCGCTACTGCGTTCCTATTGTATCAGAAACTATGCAGTAATACATTATCGTACAGTTTCGGCTCATTATTAGCACTCTACGCGTCAACATGAAGTAATTTATTATTTCTCCCGAATTTAGCAGGGCCTCGAAATTATATATTACTCACGCGTGTAGAATAAAAATATTTATCCTACTGATTTTCCATACTTTTGGTCTATTTTATCTTCTAAATCTAATTTTACCTTTGATAATACTGTAGTAATATTTGACCTAACATTCTGTAGAAAAAGAGTAAAATGACATTTCCTAGCCCTGTTTTAAACTTTTGCTACTAAATCAACAATTTCGCTCTATTATTTCTTTTGATAAAGGCTCTCTACAAACAATACGTCGACTAAGCCGGGCAAAGGTCATTGCGATGTTGGAAAATATATTATATTGTAGTGTATTCTAAAATAACTCTTGCTGAAAAAATACCTATAAATCGCATTTTTTCCAAATCAATAGCCGTATAAAGAAACTTGAACATTAAATCAAACGTGGTATTAAAATTTTCCGGTACATGAATTTTGATATTTTGAAACAGTGTATTATTTATTCTTTCCTTCGTGCAAACGATAAATAAATAAATACAAGGAACCAGGCTCCGGTTCTAAAAATTACAAGGATTTTGTAACATATATCATCAAAGCAAAGGCTTTTTAAAATTGTAAGCTTGAAATAGTCGAGCAGATAGAGTTGGAGCTTGTTTTTTTT
The DNA here is from genome assembly GCA_963575645.1 of Xanthostigma xanthostigma. Lineage (NCBI taxonomy): Eukaryota > Metazoa > Arthropoda > Insecta > Raphidioptera > Raphidiidae > Xanthostigma > Xanthostigma xanthostigma. Next base: position 15,804,253 of record OY754472.1, on the reverse strand, counting down.
TTCATTAACGGGAGTCGGCTTGTCACAGGGAACACCGCAGCCTCTAGGTCTTATTGTGCTATCTCCCAATCTCTTATATCACTCGACCAGGATTCTCGTTTCTTGCAATAGCTTGTGCAGTCCGTGGACTGGTGATTGATATAATCTTCTGGACTCATTCCACATTGTCAATAAACACATAAATTATCTGCCTTCTACGATTCATAGACTCGCATTCACACAGAATACGCTGTTTCCGTCTCCTTATTGCACTGTCTGCACTTTAAGTCCCCGTTAAACAGTCCGATTCTTTGGAGGTGTTCTTTCAGGACACAGTGTCTTGTCAGGAGACCTACTAGCAGAAAGTATTACCAAAACTAAGTTGTAGTAGTTCTTCATTCATCTTTCGGGATGACCTTTTAAGAAAAGCCTTGCTATGCTTCCGCCCGGAAATTTGATTCCAGTATGTCTTATGTTGATTTTAATCCATTCCCTTATTTGACCACGTACACTCCCAGGGCAGGTTCTGGGCCAATGTATGGAGTTGACGATCCTTTCCTCGCCAGCTCATCAGCTTCTTCGTTGCCTTCGAATCCAGAGTGTCCCGGCACCCACGTAAAGTTACTTTGTTGTGTTCTGCCAGAACTCTAAGTTTTCTTATGCATTCTCAAACCAGCTTTGATGTCACTTTTGAGTTAGCAATGGCCTTCAGTGACGCCTGACTGTCTGATGCATCCGTTTATTTGGTGTTTGTTTACATAGCGTTTCACTGATGACCTCAGCTGGTAAGTGCCTGTAATCAGTATAGATTTTCTATGACTGATCGCAAAATTTCGCGTTCTAATAGTTTATTCTGAAATAGTTTAAAATAATAAATCATTTTATAACTATAGTTTTATAGTTATAGAAGCTTGCAAAGGGCGCACAAAAAGCTAGTTACAGCACTGAGCAATTAAGTGCTTTGAATAATAAAAATGAGATTTTATAAAACTAAAACTAGTTTTTTGCACGATCCCCTATGAAATAGCTGCTTTTCATACCTGTAGCAAAATGTCCAATTTCGCATTAGTCCGTAAGTTAAACAAAAGAAATGCGGAACGTAGCTTTTTACTACCATTTTCTTAATAAAAGTAAGAAGATCAAACGTAGCCTACAATTGGAAGTGAATTTGTACAAAATTAAAGTGTTTTTATACCTAAATATGCAAAAATCAGCTATTTTATAGGGTATACGGAAATAGTATATTGTGCAACTAGTGCGGCACGAGTTGCACATACTATTTTTTATTACGAATTAAATTAAATTAAAATTTTATTACGAATTAAAAAAGAAATTAGAAGTAATAAAAATTAAATGTAATCTATTGGTAACTATGCTAACTCTGAATTTGCGTGCGGCAAACAATAATTTCAGTGCGATAAATAAAGTTTCCGCACGCAACTTTTCAACCGTAACAGCGTGCGTAAACATACCACTTTTCCCGCATGAGTAATAAAAAAATGCTATACACGTCTCTTATCCGTGATGATATTATGTCATCATAATCTACTGTTTTACACAAATTGGTTTAAAATATATCCCAACAAATAATTGAAAACACTATATATATAAAATCGTCAATAACAAACATTTTTAGTTTGAGATATTACTGTCACTAATTCACTGTATTTTATATAAAAAATATAAGGTTGTGACTTCACAATCGCAAACGGAGTCGTTCAGCTTACAATAAATAATTAATAATATCAATAATATCAGATATCGAGATAGTTTCTTATACAAAAGGCCACACCTGATTACAAAATAAATATTTTATTATGGACTTTTGTAATATTTTGTTGTTCTAATTTAATTTTTATTTCATTGTAATTATATTCCAGTCGCCTGAGGAAGTATAAAACAAATACGTAACGTAGCTATTACACAATAGTTTAACTTGTTTAATTGTCCAGATTCCCGTAAAAAAAAGATTGATATTATATTGGACGTGAAAATAACATGGATAAATTTTAAATAAAATTTATTGTGACCTTTTTTTGTATTTTGCAGTCCTCCGATTCCCTAATGCTTAGCAGCAGAAAGTATTTTAAAATGACCTTAGAGATTGCTATCATATAATTACAGTTTCCATACATCAGGAGCAGTATAATATTGCACATACCGCTAAACTAGCGGTATGTGCTTTATTATCGCTTTGTGCGTCAGAGCTGACTTTCGTTCATATAAGAAGTTATATCTAAGTTAATTTCACACGAAATCCATTCAAATTGAAGCTTTTTGAAAAGAGGAGATTCTAATCTATAAAATATAACCATTTTCAAATCAATTCGAGTTCATAAATACTATTAAAATTGTAATTGAAAATCACAAACAGCAGTTGTCGGTTGGTCTGTACGTATGTACGTATGTACGTACGTCACGACTCTACAGATCGCAATTTTGGTCGGATTGCCTTGGGTTATATTTTATTCACTTTGTTTACTATCAGACCAGAACCCTATTTAAATTCACTAAAATGTGTTCAGTAGTTTAATTTTTATAAACAGTTTTATTTTATTATTTTTGACAGCTAATAGTTTAAAAAAACAATATAATAATTGCTGTGTAAATATAGTGTAATCCATAAAACAAGTGCTACACTTCTATACCGTGATAACACCGCTGCACGTATTAGGCCGCCGTGGCGTAATGGTTATGCCGTTGGATCCCCAAGGGCAAGGTCCTGGGTTCGATTCCTTACGAAATCATTGATTTTTTTCTTTTTTTTTCTTTTTATTTTTGTTTTATTTTATTCCACTTGATATTAATTATATATTATATTATGTATAGTTCTTAATTTTTTTTATTTTTGCAAACTTAAAAAAAAATATTTTTTCAATTTTTAATTATTATTTCTTTAAATTTTTAAATCTTTTTAAATTTATTAAAAATATTTTTTAATTGTTATTTTTTTATCATACAGTGGAAAACTTGCGGGATGTGCACTTTTGGTTTTGCCAACTATCGTATTCTGTCATCTAGAACATTAGATTGTAATACAAAATTGGCTTACTCTTCAAAAAATCTTGTTCTTAAGTAGATATAAACGGTTATAATAAGAAAAGGCGTAAATAATTTCTATAATAATACGTACAATTAACTTTTAATTAGATTTAATTTCACAAATTCGGTCTGTTAAAAACCTTGTGCACTACAGTTTGTTTGTTCCAATTTCAATTTAGCTGAACAAGATAAACGGTATAATTAAAACTTTAATAGGTTTGAAATTTTAATTAAATTCTATTATATCAGGCCGGAGCAACAGGAACAGGCGAATATAAATAATTATTAAAAATAAAATTAATTATTTTTGATCCATAATAATTCGTTTTATATCCTAGAATAATAAAATAAAATAAACAGTCACGGAATTGTTAATTACTTTTTATCGATTACATCAATATTTCATATTTATTTATGAAAATAAATGTTGATATATATTATTCGATATGACTTTTTAAAAACATTAATTAGGTAAAACGAATCATTTAATATTCATATTATATTTTACAAGCTCCCAATGATCAAACAAAATGACCGAGGTTTCAAACTTCTACCGACTCCTGACTAGGTCCCTTAACAATTAAGTCTGGTGTTTTTTTTTCATAAATTATCATATTATATATCAATACGCTAAGGTTCAATATGTTAGCCTCCCTTTTTAGAAAAAACCTCACAATTTCTCCACATAAATTATATATCATTTTACAGATAATTGCTTGCTCTACTGACATCGACAACTAAAAAATTTATTATTGCTTTTGTTTTTGTAAATTAATTAAAATACAGCAACGCTGAACAACGTCTGCCATCTGACGGCATTAATTTTGAAACAACGTCAACACTTTGATCTGTCATCTGACCTTCATATTGTAATACAACAGACACAATACTGCATACTGCCATCTAACGGCTTTAATTTTGAAACAGCGAGCAACGCTGAACAACGTCACAGCAATGATGCCATCTGACGGCTTAGCTCAACGCTTTTGCTACTTGCGCCTCTATATGACAATTTTAGTAAAATATTTCTTCGATCTGTCATCTGAGCTTCATATTGTAATACAACAAAAAGAAGAACGTTATAAGCAGTGTGCACAATTAGAAACGAATTGAATACCTGCAATCATATTTAAAAAATAATTTTGTAAAGTGATAATTATTATTATTTTTGTTTTGTTTTATTTTTTGTATTTTATTATGTCCGATCAAGTGGTTGAGCTCTCACCCTAGCACTGTCTTGCCAAGTTGGGTGGGAAAATTCTAACGTTTTTTGTAAATGGATAAAAATGTAATTATATTTAAAGGAATAAAAGAATAAATAAATAAAAAAAAATAAATTATACTTATTTAGTGCGAATAATTCGCACAGGTCACACTAGTATTCAATAAATTAACCGTGTTTAATTTCAATTTTTACAAAACACTAGTTTTGGATGTGCAATCATCTTAGTTCTCGCACCACGGTACGGGCTAATTAATGAGAATTCGATGTAGTGAATCCTTAGCCTAGGCACGTGATGACATGCAATCTTTATTCAATTATAGTTACAGTGATGGTGAAATAGGAGCATTTGATGGCAGAAATGCTCTCTTTCGTGTAGTCTGAGTCCACCTCTATACCTATATAATTATTAAATATATTGGCAATATAGCCAGTTATGGTATGTCCCCTTGATCACTAAAAATTCTTGCTTTATCCACAACAAAGCTACACGAGTGTGACAAAGCTTCGCACAGTTTAGGTATCGACGGTGGAAGGTTGTGGAAGTTTGTTAGGGTATGACGACCAAATTGTTCAATCACCGATGATATTAAAAAAAATGAAGCACAACTCAAATACAAGTTGAAAATCTTTAATTGTAAGAATAATAATAAAGCAAACTGGTAGCACAGAAATAATTGTATTGTGTCGGCTTTAGCAGGTGTTATTAGATTTAGTTCGTAATATATTTTACGCTCACTTGTTTAACAAGATCCAATAAATTGTGGATAAATGAATGATTAATAATCTCGCCACAATCAGGATTGTTAGTTTAGCGATTGATTTATCAAATTTGACTGGCGGCGCATAAAGAAATAATTTAATTTTTATTAAATTAAACAAAGTAACAATAAAGTTGGTATACACGGGGGCTCAAAGTGCCGTGAGTCGCTTCGAGAAAAGGTTGGTATGGCAGTGCTCGACTTGGCGGAGGCACTCCCGTACCCCCTGAAAACACAAAGCTACGAGACTTTTTACTTTTTTCACAATTTCATATTTTGACGTTTTGAATTTCAAACGACAGTTGTTCTTAGTCATTTAAAGTAAAACTTACACGATACATCATCTTACAAAGCTTTTTTCACATTCTTTGGTTAAAAGTCTACCATTAATAAATCAACTACATATTATATAATATTTATTTACATCCTAAATTCTAGCTTTTCTCAAAATACTAGCTTTTACAAAAATCTTGCAGTTTTGACTACGAGGTCTTAGACTTTAATATTATAGTTAGTAAAAGCGACTTGAGATAGTCAGATTATTCATGATTTATGAATTATAATTTGTATGTGAATTTATGGGAACCAATCACAGTAACTGCTTGTTTAATTGTTTGATTGAGTTTAGTGTATGCAAGCTTTGAATTGTTAAAGGTATACCGTTGGCAGCTTTGCTTTGCAATGTGTACACATTTCTGGAATGCTCAACGCATCACAGGTCTACCAACCAAGATATGCCGAACACGAAGCAAACAGGTTTACCAACATTTAACTATATACAGAATGTCCCATTTCGATGTACGATTTACATATATAAAATGTTAAGATTGCCAAACAAATTGTGCACAAAACAATTACTTGGATTTAGAATGTGACTCATTTATTTTACTCATAGATCTAAAAATTAAAAAATTAATGACGAAAGTTTTTTTGTAATATTTTTATACTTTAAAATTTTACAATTTTCTACGCTATGTCATTCACAGTGCGGATGACAGGTGTCATATTTAATAGTAACTAATAATATCGCAAGTCATGAACTCAACAGAGAATTAACAATTGAATAGATGTGAATATTAATCTGATGTCAATTTGGAAGTTTGACATAATCTGAATATATCTTAAATTCAACTTCTAATAGGACATATTGTGCTGCAGGACAACATAATAGCCAATCGATCGGACGTCGATCACTCTCGTTTGCGACTCAATTGACATTTAAGCATAGAGCGCTCGTCTGGGCTACGCGAGCAATGACAGAGAAAGAGATAGGGACATTGGCGGTAACATTCCACCTTTGTTTAATTGAGTAGCGTAGACTTTTCAGAATTAGACTATAATTATATCGAAAATATAGATAAATGTTTGTCAAAACTGTAAATGATACATTTTCAACGCGACTTGATACATTTAACACACACAACATTACTTATCCATTTTATTTTTCAATAATAATTATTATCTATATTACTTATTCGTAAGTGCAGACAATTTTTTTTAAATAACCATAAACTCAAAATAGTTATAACCATAGATCGCAACAGCTAGATTTCATGATTGCCTACAGTCCCATTTCTGTACGTCATTGTACATTAGAGCCAGACAAAAAACGCCAGAAAGAGACATATACTGTTTTTATCGCCTTCTCTTTTCTGTCAGTTTGTATGCGCAATAGTACATTCGCACTTCATATTTACAGTGACCCTACATACAAAAAATTGATTATCTCCGTTGAATTTAAAGATATCGAAATAGTTCTTTCAGCAATTGTAAAGTTATCCTCATTATTTTTGACCATATCTTTATTTGTAATTTCGTGAAGTGGAAACTTTTTAATTATTGTAATTTTCTAAGTATGAAAATTATACTCGTATTCGCCAATGTACCATTTGTGATCATATTTTCTTCTTATGCAAAAACAATATTTAACATTTGCGCATAATTAATGTGTATGTATATTGTATACATTCAAATGGGACAAGGTGTATGTGAACACAATCAGAATACAGTATTAATGTCTGTGGCCAAAAAACAAAACGAAGTATGCAGAGTTTGTTGTACAATAAAACAATAAACGACTGAATTATCCAGTGTTTTTTAAACTTTTTTGAACCACCAACGTCCTATATGAGCAAGAAAAATCAATTCAGCCTCTCTTGATTTCCCCCTTCTTTAAAATTCTAGTAAATACAATTATCTCAAGAAATTAAGTTAAATATAGGGTAATACACAATTACTTGCTATTATTATTGTACGACTTAAGGATGAGGGAAAAATGATTTAAGTTTATTTGCTGGTTTTCTATATAGGTACAGGAAAAATTTTATGAAAGCGTTAATAGATATCGATTTACTTAGTGAAGGATGAATTTGATCTATTGATAATAATAAAAAAATTAAGAAAAAAAATATTATTTTAATGAGCGTATTAAGGGATTTTTTTATTTAAGCCAAAGTTTAGTTCACATAATAAAGCCACACTACCTGATATATTGTCGGCAGGGTTTCGCACTGCGACCCGAGTTTTTTTATTTTATTTGTATTTTTTTAAGGGATTTTTTTTATTTAAGCCAAAGTTTAGTTCACATAATAAAGCCACACTATCTGATATATTGTCGGCAGGGTTTCACACTGCGACTCCAGTTTTTTTAGTTTATTTGTATTTTTTTTATTGACTGTTCGTAAATTTTAAAATTAATTTTTATATATTGATCTTCCTTTTTTTAATTTTTTAGAGCGGGCCAACTGGGACGCGATTTAAAAAAAATCTATTGTCTATTAAATGTATGTACAAAATTGTATTTTGAGAACATTTTATATTTTCTTATTTATTTAAATCTATATCTACTAATATTATAAAGAAGTAAAGTCTGTAAGTTTGGATGTAGAAGGTAATCTCCGAAACTACTGATCCGATTTCAACATTTTTTCTATAATATTTAGAATGGACCTTCAGGATGGGGACATAGGCTATATATTATCGCGTCAAAATAAAAGCGTTTTTCTTGGATACCAATGAACGTAAGTCGACGAAAAAACGGTAGAAATCTACAAATTCAGACGAAGCCAGATCGGGCCGCTAGTTAGTTATATTTTACCCATTATTCGACGTAAGCGGTTTTGATTTTTGTTCATAGATATGCACTGTTTATGCAAGTTTACTTTCCAGTTCTAATTCTGAATACTAATCTGAAACAAATTGATGATAAACATGTAAATTATGCTAATTTATACATTATGTAACGCACTGATTATCAGACAAGTGGATTATTCACAATCCCATGTTTTGGTTGTGCGAATTTTGCGTCCAATGATTTTATTCTCTTTTTTTCAGCGTCACCAAACCAATTACAGTTGACCCGCGGTAATCCGACAAACGCTTTTCAAAGCGGTGTCGGATAATCGAATTCGTCGGACTATAGAGTGTAGTCCGGACCTCGTAATCCAACAAATTACATACACTATAAAAATGGTAAGATCCAATCTATATGCATTACATAATATACGATAGGGAACTTAGTTAATTAAAAAACACAGTTTACTGTTATACGCATGTCGCATTATAGGGGGTGTCGGATTAGACAGGGACCGGATTATATTGGGTCAAGCTAGTGATTATAATAATATTACGCATTCTGTATGATCCGTGAAAAAGAATGGCCTGTTTATCATTCCAACTCCGCAAGTGGGAAATGACACTAATTTAGGTTACTAGTCACTTTTCAAAATTTTACTATATTTTTTCGTTTTGAGGTCCCCGAGTTAATAAAAAATATTTATAGAAAGTTTATTCGTTTTTTAGACTGTGAGCACGGTTCAGGTCAAATGGCTAGGCGAATCAAAACCAAATTTTGGTAGGATATTTCACATGTTAATAGGAGGAAGCCTGTTGTTTTTGGGGAAAATCGGCGCGTGTGCAGAAGAGATATGTGCTATACCCAAGGGCGTAGATATTTTTTTCCTGGGGGGTAAACAAAAAAAATATTTTTTAAAATTTTATTAATATCACACAAGTATACTCAGGCAGGAAGGTATCAAGCTAAATATTAATTACCAAACTAATTTTGCAAATTCCTTTTCAAAAAATATTTTTAAATTTTATTTTTTAGCCAGGTATTCGTATTATTTTTTTATTATTATGATCATGGGGGGGGGTGGTAATTACCCTCTTTATCCCACATATATACGCCCTTTGGCTATAATGGCGTTTTTTTTTCTGTTGTAGCAGTAATATACGAACGTTTTGTGAAAACAATGTTATTCCAGGCCTTATACCTAATTTCGTAAATATTTTAAAAATAAAAAAATCAGCTGTTCTTTGTTCTGAAGTAATTGATCTAGCAGAAAGAAATGAGTTAACTAGCAAGCGTGCTTTAGTTAATTGCAAACAAATCACATATGATTCTTTTGAAAAATGTATCAAAGAGAATTTGTTTTTTTGCAAAAAAATATTTTTCGATATTTTGATTCGTTTTGTATGTAACTTCGTGCCAAATGGAAAAAGTTTCATAAAGAAGTTCAAGAACACTCACAGAATACAATTTTCATTTCAAATGAAAAAATGTGATTTTAAAAACGGTATAGTGTTTCTTTTGATGCCAAAATTTGTTAAAGCTTTAAACGCATTTAAAATATTTATAAATAATTAAAATGCCATTTGTAATTAAAATTTTACATTAATAAAGAAGAAATTAAATAATTAATTCATAAAATTCGTGTCATAATGTTCACAGAGTAAATATTTGTCTGTTTAAAATACGGGGAATGAAAATGTAGAGAATATGGCAATATAAAGAAGCGTGAACGAATTCACAAACGAAATGAATATAAAAACATTAGCCTTTCGTATTTATACCGAGTGATTTAAAAAAATAACAAGACAAAAGTGCAGCAAGTGGACCGATATTTTTCATAAAATGTATAAACATTCAGATTCGAATAATTTGACAGGTGCACGTTAAGGTTTGTAGATGCACAAGTTACGTCGTTCCTTAAATGACGTCAACTACGCAGTATCAATTGACGGGTCCGCTGAATGACGTCATTTTCCCATCTCCCACTACTATCTAACAGAACGAGGTAAATAGCCTTGGATGCACCTAAGGTCAAAATATATTTTTTTTTACTTTACACAAGGGCGTAGATATTCTTTCTGTGGAGGGGTTAAGCAAAAAAGATCTTTTTTTAAATTAATTAATATCAAATAAGAATACTTACGAAGGAAGGTGTCAAGCAAAATATTAATTTCAAAACTAATTCTGTTACAAAATACGTTGTTGTAATTTTGTCTAAATTTTGTTTTTTAGTCAGGTATTCGTAATATTTACAGTTTTATTTTTTATTACTATATTCCTGGTGGGGGGATAATTACCCCCTTTACCCCCTCATATCTACGCTCTAGACTTCACAGATATGCGACAACACTGTCTGAAAGATTATATAATATTGTTGCGCACGCCACTGCTTTCTGTCGAATTCTCTAAAAGACAACAACAATGAACGCAGGTATAATGGTTTTTGTGGCGGCTGGAAGCCAAATCCCAAACTTGTAACAACAATAAATGCAGGTATAGAAAGGACCAGAAGATTCTAGAAAACTCTAGAAAACCTACCCAGAGCCTATAAATACGACGAGCTCGGTGTGTCAAGTCAGTCAGTTAACAGCGTTAACAGCGAGTGGAACGTACAGTGGATTACAAAATATAACTGTGTGACATAAATTGTTCAGTCGGTACAGTAAGACCGAGGTAATTAAATAAATAAATGTAATGAGCTGTTTAAACACTAGTGCAGTGCAGTTTAATAAGCCATTGAGTGCAATTATATAAATCTGGTTTTAGATAAATAACTTCTTGCAAATAATCGTGTGAATATACTTAATAGACAAGTGTGAATAAGTGTATTATATAAACTTTGGTATGTTTGTGTTGTAAATATTTTGTGTACCTACATAATTAGTGACTTTATATTCTTCGTTAATTATTCTTTTATTTTATTAGTCAGAATTTTCTGTTTTGTTTCTGTTACGTTAAAGAAGTACTTTTAAGTTTGTTTATTTGTTCTGTTAAGTTGTACTATTGTAAATAAATAATTTCCACAACGAACTAGAACAGTTTTGTTACAATATTGATAATACCAGGCAAACAGAGACGAGAAATCTCGATGCATAATTAACAGTACCTACTCGTGTCGTATTTCGAAAGGATTTTCGACAGGAGATTTCGTCTCCCAGCTCGAAAGGAGAAATCTCTACACTAGATTAACAATTTTTCCCGTTTCAAAAACAAAAGAAAGGGACAAATAGGTCCCCTCCTGCTGCGTGTTGAAGTTTACCGACTTGCTCTCTTCTTTTTATTTTAGTTACTAGTTTCATTTCTGTGCAGTCGGGTTTTTTAAAAACATATTGTATACAATATACGTAGTACATACATATATTTTATATGCGACAAGAGTTTTTGAAAGTAAAAAAATAAATTTTAAAGTCAAATAAACGTACAGTTTCATTATTTATACTAGATATCAAAGTTGAAAGTCAGTTTTATTACATTGGAAATATACCTACATGATGCAATAAAAATTAAACGCCGACATTTAATGGTTCGACTCCTAGATCTTGCTCTCCGACCGAAGGTGAATAACGTACGTTCGATACTTTATAAAAAAATGAAAAATTGTTTTTCATTTTTTTGAAGTCTGTTCAATTTTTTAAATTTAGTACTCGTAGATCATTTATTTCCGGATTTTCCAGATAATTCGAATGGTTATAAATCTTCATATAATTCTAAACATAATAGAGTTAAAATTTCATCAAAATCGGTCTACTATATTGAGGTCTTTAATCGTGATCTTACATACAACCGGATTGCTTTATTTTACGTAATCATATATAAGCCTATGTTACTTCATAAGAAGTAGGCTCTCAAAACCTAGAAATAATTTCAAACCGATTCAGTAGTTGCTGAAACAGCTCTACAGATTGTAAACACATCGAATTGATAACGTTTTTGAGTTAAAATAGACACAGTTTACAAAAACGGAATATTTTCGTCTTTATAAATATTTATTTTAAAATTATAAAAAAAATATATTTATTCAACACGCGTGAGTAATATGTAATTTCGGGGCCCTGCTAAACGTGGGAGAAATAATATATTACTTCACTAGTGTAATAATGAATTGCTAAACGTGGGAGAAATAATATATTACTTCACTAGTGTAATAATGAATTGCTAAACGTGGGAGAAATAATATATTACTTCACTAGTGTAATAATGAATTTTCTGGACCAATAGAAACTCAGTTGCAAGCCCAAGCGCTAAATAATGAAAAAAAACTGCAAGCAGCTTCTGGACCAATAGGAACGTGGTAGGCGGTATTGTATACTTATATGAAAACAGCATCGCAATTCAGCGAAGTCATGGCAAACTTGTGTATACACTGACGGTGGTACGTCAATCAATGAAGTGATTTATTATTTTTCCCTCTTTTATCAGGGTCCCGATTACATATTACTCCTGCTAGTTGAATAAAGTATTATGTGCGACCATTGATCGAAGGAGAATATTCCACTCGCGTGCGTTTTACCGCACTCGCTGCGCTCGTGCGGCAAATTTCACGCTCATGGAATCTTCTCCTTCTCTCACTAGTCGCACAATATACTATTATATTTCTCATAGCAAGCCCTTTCATTTAATAGATCGCACGATGCATTTGAAATTTTTTTTTTGTTTTCTTATTTGCCCCCCCCAAAATTAATGCCAAAATCGGAATTCGTTTATTTACGCTATACGTTCATGATTGAAGTGATCTAACCGTATTTATAAACAACTCTTTTGGTTTAGTAGATTCGGACAGGCATAAGAATGATCCTATAAGAGTTCTGTTTCTCATCGGATGTACGGAAAACTAAAATTACTTTGAAAGAACAATTTTGTATCGTTCGTATATAACACAATATTTAAAAGAACTATAAAGTATTTATAAAAGCTCGATTTTTTTTCTGATCAAAGAATCAAAGTTAATATAAATTTCTAATTGCATACGCTTCATAGACGCAAAAAAGAAATATAAAAAAATTGAAAAATTACATTTCAGTTGCGTTAAAATATATGCAATAAGTTAAATTAGCTATTTATAATATTATATAGGTTTTTTATCAAAAATATATTAACATTAAAAGCCTGTCTAGAAAGAGCCGTTTTTCTGTATATAGGTGTTTAGTTCAAAATGTATTTATTTATTAATTGTAGAGTATAGACAACTAAGCTCAATAACAAGAAACGACGTCACAAAACATACATGAGTTGCGGTGGGATTAGAACCCACGACTGTTTAGTCCAAAGGCCAACACGCTGTCCTCAAAACTACAAATATTTTCTCGATAATTATTATTTATTACTCACAAATGGGTATCTATTAACAATTGAAATAAAATAACAACAATATAACAAAATAATCCTTGACAAACAAATATGAATAAATAAAAATGAGTTGTACCTTTTTTGAATTTAATTCTTCTGTCGTTTATAAAACCAACAGTTTTTTATGTTTTAAGAAACACGGTTTTTTTCTTACTTTTCGAACGCTGCAGTTTTCTTTTGTAGAAAGAGTTTCGCCTGGGAGACATATTTACAAATAAAAGAAAGCATCTACAAGTTTAAAGCCTTCTTGTCGTTGTTCAGACCAAAAAATCTATACCTACTTCGACTAAAAATTAAAAATACCTATAAAAATAAATATAACTGAAAGTTGAAAGTAAAAAAAAAACAAGCTAAAGACTTTTTTATATCCGAAAATGTTTGTATAATAATTAGAAGTGTATAAAAATTAAACCGAATACGAATAATAAACAAACCTCTGACGCAAAAGTAAATAAAAAGAGAAAATAATTATTATGCCTATTTAATGCAATCAGTTCGTTTTCACGCTGGAAAAAAAAAGGTCAGAAATACACATAAACCCATTTTTGTAAATTGTATGTGCAAAAATAAATACAATTATCCTGGGAAGATATCTAGGAACATAATTGAGTTAACATTTTTCCTGTCAATATTTCTCTAAGGGATTAAATGGTTGGATAGGCAAGAAAAACGTATACGGGTTAAGGGCATGGTGTTGTAATCTATAAATAGGTTGTCTTACTTTCCATATGGACAAGTGGAATAAAAATTAAAAATATGTTACGAGAGCGCATTACAGAAGTGAAACTTTTATGTGGAAAAGTGGAAAAAAATTAAAAGTGTGTAACGAGAACGCATTATAGAAGTGAAACTTCTATGCGGACAAGTGGAAAATATATATATAAAATTTTCAACTAATTTATCAGAATAATATTTGAGCTAAAAAACAATATTTGTAGTAAGCCTGCGAAACTAAAAAAAAAACATTATTTGCAATAAACCTGCAAAAATTATGTTGTGTCTTTGTGTTTTTTAATTTATTATTTGCAGTAAACCTGCGAAAAAATTAAAAATTTGTTACTAGAACGCATTACAGAAGTGAGACTTCTAGTTGCAAATCATACGATTGCATTTGGACAAGTGGAAAAAGTGTATTATGAGATAGATTCAAGTTCAGATTGACTTGTATCAAACGAAACTATCTCGTAACCCATTTTTTCCACGCAATCGTATGATTTGCAACTAGAAGTTTCACTTCTGTAATGCGTTCTCGTAACATATTTTTAATTTTTATGCTGGTTTATTATTCTATTTTCCAAGAAAGATTTGTAAAATGTCTTTTGAGGGAAAGTCGGCGCATGCGCAGAAGAGGTACAAATTATAAAGTTGTTTTTATATAATATAGGTATACTTTTCATATCGGTTTATTATACAATCTATTTTTACTAGAGTTTTGTAAATTTTTTTGAAGAAAATCGGCGCATGCGCAAAAAAGATATGTTTTTTATATAATAATGGTGTATTTGTTATACTGATTTACTATTTTATTTTAGAAGAAAGTTTTGTTAAAGTTTTTGAGAAGAGTCGACGCATGTGCACAAGAGCAATATGTTATATAGTTGTTTTTACTTAATAATGGTATAGTTTTCATAACGATTTATTATTTATATCTGTTTTTACAAGAAAGTTATCGCCGTCTTGTGTGTATCACAATGTTCGCTTGGTTCGTGCTCTCCATTAAACCTTTTACTATAATCCATGGTCCATCCCTCTATTGTATCCCTGTCTATTTAATTAATTAATTTTAAGAAATGAATGGTTAAAAAATAAATGCATATTTATCGTGGCTAAATGTTAATAAAAACAAAAGCCAATAAAATCTATATTAAAAAAAAAGAAAGTTATCAATTTTTTTTCTAAACTTATAATTTCGGAAAAATTTTGAAAATAAAAAAATCTATTCTGAAGATGTTAATTAGGTAGTTAACAAGCAATCTTTATTTAATTTTTACATGACGTGATAACATATTATATAGACAACCATGAAATTATTATAATGATTTTTTTCTTTCTGTTTGATTCTTATTTTCAACAGTTATTTTTGCTCGGATTAAGTTAATTAAGTTATATTATTAATCTCAAAGTGTCGTTAAAAATATACAGCGATTTTTAAACATAATTATGTGAAATTTTGCGCCTTGTAATTCTTGAATTACTTGCGCATATACTCCCACTTGTTGTAGAATATGGTGAATTCTGTATCGATAAAGTTATACCTATTTACGATTGGGTATCAAATACTGCAAGCCACAATCAAAAACTGATACATTTAAAGAACTGACCCGTAAGTTAACGCATCGCTAGATTTATATCACTCAGAGTCACCAAATGACAAAAAATACAAAATGATCTTCAACTAAATCATGCTGTATTTTCTTTTTCCTGAACTCGAAATAAAACAAAGATAAAAATACGATTTGCTATATTAACGAAAAAATGTTATTTTATTAATAAATAAATGAATATTAAAAATATTATTTCTAAGAGGATAATGGATAAATTAAGAAAAAAATGGTGTAACATATATCATAAATAAATAATTAAATGAAAAATACAGTCAGTTTTCTATTATTTTTAAGAGATGTGTAAATATTAGGTTTTGAATACGATGACAGTTACACATAACCTCAATTTTTACAACTTACTAAGAAGGATTGAAAATAGGACAAGTATACATACGATAGGGCTAGCAAAGCTGTTTGAACGTCCGGCTATAAGCGTCTATATTCAATGTGATTATTATTTTTCCGTTTTTTTCATAATAAAAGTAAAAAGAAAACTTCATTAAAATCGGTTCACCCATAGAAAACTATGATGTCACAGACATACAACTATACTACTCAAACACATAACTACCTTTTTTTGATGGTTGTGACTTGGGTTATTTCTGAAACTTCTTAGAGAAGAACCAATCTTGATTTTGTATCTTGAATTTGTTATATAAAACTATGTGTTAAAAAATGTTTTGATAGTTTTCAAGAAAATCGACAAGAATATTCTTACCTAGTTCAGGAAGATTATTTTATATATTTTATAGTTAGGCCAGAAAATGAGCAAAAGTTTTTCTCAACATTTTTGCCATCCTTGGAAGTTCTCAAACTATTATAGGAAACTAAACTTATCCAGAATACAAAGTATTTTATTTAAATTTTGTTCACATACAGAATTGAAATAGAGTAAAATAATAAAAGGTACAACAAAAAAACTTCGTTCCTTTACTAAACCAATCTTATTACCAAAAGTTCGAACAGAATATTGTGTAATTTTCATTAACAATAGATTGAGGGGTTCTGATTTCATTTTTAACAAGCTTTTTATTAAAGTTCTACTTCTTATGATGCGTTATGAACAAACTATGAAAGTGAATTTTACAAGAGCACACACTGTAAGATCAAAAAAAACTCCGTTCGCAGTGCGAAACCATGCCGACAATATAATGTATTTGCTAATACAGGCAGTGTTGCTTTATTAGGTGAACTTTTTTAGGACAAAATAAAAAATTTAACCGCTTAAAGTCTATATTTTTTTTAATTTCAATATTACTGTCAATTTACCAAATTAAATTTACCCCTCACTAAATAAATCCATATCTATAAACTAACGATTTCATAAAGTTTTTACGTCCGGTCCTGTCCTGTATTTTAATAAAATTTTGGCAGCACTTTTTTATCTTTATAACTGGGTTAAATTTTAATTTTGAAATGATTCGGAGAATTTTTTCGGTATTTTTGGGCTCAAAAATATTTTTCAACCCCTAAAACCCATTCTTAAAGAGGCCCGATTGGGCCCATTTTAAATAGACTTCGTGCGGTGATGGATTCCAATATGTTAAAATCAACTAACTCCTTCAAAAGTTATAGCCCGTACATATAATATATAAACATACTTTTCCAAAAATTGTGTCAAAGTGTTTAGGAGGCTATGAAACGTCGAGAAATTTTGGTCCGACCTCTAGGTTCCGCCATCCGACCGACGCCAATAGTCTAAGTGCCTTATGGCAAATACACTAATAACAGGATGAAGTGTCGACTATAACATCAAAATTAACACAATGATGTAGCTCATTAAACCATACGCCCGAACAAGGGGGTAGATATGAGGGGTAAAGGGGGTAGTTATCCCCCCCAGGATCATAATAATAAAAAAATAAAAGTAAAAATAATACGAACACCTGACAAAAAAATAAAATTTAGAAATACTTTTTCAAAAAGGAATTTGTAAAATTAGTTTGGGAATTAATATTTTGCATGACACTTTCCTTCGTGAGTAAATGCTTTTAAAAAAGCCCTAAAAATTTTCTTAACTAAAAACGAATTTTATTATATTCAAGATTTTTTTTATGTTAAATTTTAAGATTTGTTTTGTTTATTTATAATATTAATTTTAACATTTGTGTTATTGTTATTGGTGGTGTAATACGTAAAATGACTTCACCTATACTGCCTCGTCAGTCCCGGGTGGAATAAATTATTATTATTATTATTATTATTGTGCGATATCAATAAAACTTAAATAATATTGATTTTTTTGCTTTCCCCCCCCAGAAAAAAAATATCTACGCCCTTGCACCTTGATCGCTTTTTCCACTTTACTTACTACGCAGATTCCCCACCTTACGACTATTTTCTCTACTGATTGAAAACCCACTATGAGAATATTTTTCACTGAAGTGTACGGATACGGACTTGATATTTATGAATTGACCTTTTCGAGAAAAGTTTCAACTGGAATAACGAAACGAACGCAGAGTATTTGCAGCGTTTTACTGAACCCAATCAAAGTCTGAATGCAATGACGTTCTGCCTCAATGCACACAAAACACAGATGATCGTTTCGGCCGTAGATTGGAGTCGATGTAATCTTTACCAAATGGTTCAGCTCACCAAATGAACATTAAACTTTATACCCATACAAATGCAGTACACATAGAATGAACTAAATGTTAATGAAACTGAGCATAATTGCGTCGCTGCGTTGAACAATTCTGCTGCAAAGTGCAGACATCACGAAAAGTTATCATCATTAAAAGTTTTTATACCTACGTAACAAGGTATTCATTACAAAACACTACTTTCATTCGAAATTATTTAAATGTATAATATCTAAACACATGAATGAATAGTAGTTTATGTATCTAGGTTGTGATAAAGTTTATTTTAGGTGAGTAAATACAAGCGATAACGAGTTTTAAGTCACACGAACCAACATATCATCATAAGAATATTTCCAACAGCTGGTGTCATCACTGTGTGCGGTCATATTTCATTTCTTTTGGGTTCTTTACGAAAACTGCGCCTGCTTTGTGTAAGCTTTGCTCTCTGATCATCTTATGTTATTAAATGAAATCAAGAAAGTTTCGTTAAACTTTTTTTTCTATAGATACTTCATAGTTTTGAAAGTATTTTGAAAATAAAAAAATCAGCTGTTTTTTTTTCTAGATCTGTCAGAAATACACTAGTTAAGCATGCTTTGATTAATTTTTACATGACGTGGAACATATTAAGTGGGTAGCCATGGCAACTAATAGCACATATCATATTGAATACTAGCCAAGATTCACATCACCTCAGAGAGGTGAAACCATCGTTCGGTTTTGTTGGATTCCCGGTCACATGGGAATCGTGGGAAATGAACTAGCTGACACTGCAGCTAAAGACGCTGCAAATGACGGTCAAAACGTGTTTTGCGTTATCGGTGACGATGTGAAGAACGGACTTATTATAGCCGTCCAGAAGCTCTTGAAAGATGAACGGAGTGCTGTCGTTGAAACAAATTAAGAATAATTAAACCTACAGTTGACCCATGGCTTACATCTTGCCGGGCCTCCAGATGGGAGGAAGTGGTCCTTACTCGGCTTCGCATCGGTCACTGTAGGTTGACTCATGGACTCTTGATGGCACGCGAGGAACCGCCATACTGTGAGACGTGTGACACTCGAATCACCGTCTCACATATTTTAATTGAGTGTGTCCAGTTTAGGGACACACGACAGCAGATCGGATTGTCAAGTGATCTGTCTGTGATTTTAGGGAATGACCCGGAAAATGTCGATCTGCTGTTTCGATTTTTAAAAGAGACCGGTCTTAATCGATTTCTTTGATTTTATTTATTTGTTATTTGTTTTTGTTACTTGTTATTGTTAATTTATAGAGTTTATACAACTCCTTTTTTTTGGTAACAATTGTTGATTTTTT
This sequence comes from Xanthostigma xanthostigma, assembly GCA_963575645.1. NCBI lineage: Eukaryota > Metazoa > Arthropoda > Insecta > Raphidioptera > Raphidiidae > Xanthostigma > Xanthostigma xanthostigma. The sequence continues at coordinate 15,784,597 of OY754472.1, read as the reverse complement.
TTTTTTAATTATATAGACGCTGATGACCTCAGCTGTTAAGCGTCTACAATTCACAATCTCTCTCTCTCATATCACCTCTCGCGATATCAAAAGTTTTATTTTCTTCATTATACTATATCGAATGTCAATATTTTTGAAGTTGGAATGGTCCCGTCGCTCAATTGGCTGGAATTTTTTTTATTCATGAGCAAGCATATACCCAATCTAACATAGTATAATGCAATATCGTCGAACTCTTTTTTGTGTGAAAACGAAATTTTAAATCGTCAATATTAAGAGTGCACCTTGAAACGTACGTTAAACGTGACGTAATTTGATGAACTAACTCCTAGTTTGCACGTCGTTCATGTTTTACAGCTAGACTGCTCGAATCAGATTACGTCAAAACAAATGTCAAAAGTTACGGTTTGAAACAAACATGTACGATAGGTAAGTACACTACGTATTTTATAAAAGTTCATAAATCGTGACTTATTAAGGGCTCACATACCCCTGAAATTTTCAAAAAATTTATATAAATATATATTTTTAGATTTTGTATTCTTCATACTTTTAAGAAATTTTCAAAAAAAAAAATACTAATTTAAAGGGTCGTCTAATGTAATTCCCGTAGGTATTTTTAAGCTGTTTTCGGGAATTATTTGGGGGGCTGGTGAAAAGACACAATGTTGCCATTTTTTGGAGATATATATTTATCTTTGAATAACAATAATAATATTTTATGTTGTTATCGTTCCTCTTATGTGAATTTGATAATAAATAATAACGGGAAATGGAACTTTATTCTGTACAATATTTTTATTTTTATAGCCAACGTTTCGTCTTAACTTAAAATTTCCTCAGGGCTCTATAATTGACAGATAAAATACATGATTGATATAATAAGGAATTACAATCTAAAATTAATAACATGATATTAAAAATCTGCATATTACCAAAATTGTAGATTATTGCACATTCGTCTTTCTCTGTAACCAGTCACTATTATTTATTTTTGGAAAATCCATGGTTTTTTTATTTTTTTCACAAAATAATTTAAATTTTTTAAAATGTCGAAATAATGTCATGTTCATTAAGTAAACATTATGTAACCTCATTTACACTGCATGAGTTCATAGACATACCAATTTTCTTGAACAACTAAAAAATTATTTTCATTTCGAACTATTTGCTGCATTCTGTTTTTTGTTCTGGTCTTTTTGTAAAGATTCGATAAATTATTATAAGCAACACTAAGCCGTTGTGTGTCAGTTCTGAAATTAACTGTATCATGTAGATATATTTGAATCATCTCGCTTATGTTCCTTTTATAATAATTCGATTCCAGAGACTTCAATACTCGATGTGGAATTGAATTATGGTTTTCTTGAATTTTAGGCAACTCTCTTTTTTCAGCTGTTAATTTATTGAAAAATTGTAACCCCATATAATTAGGACCATACCTTGTATATAATGTTCCACTAGGGATTTTTTTGACAGCTGTCAATTTTGCCATACTGATTTCCATTTTTTCTGTTTTGACATTTGGAAAGAGGAAGGTTTGCCATTTGTCTATTATGAAAATTACGTGGTGTTTACGGTCGTCATAATCGTCCTACTGAGCCTGGAATAATTAGTGAATATTGATCTGCACGACATGTGGTTTCAACAGGAGCCAAAAACCCAAAAGAACCAGTTTTTTTTCCCCAATTTTTTTCTGGAAAAATACAAAATAGTCTAACTACTTTCCTCTATTCACACAGAAATAAAAATAGCTCAGCTGGTTGTGGTGATTATTACCGGGTACGTTATTAAAAAAACATTATTTGTAAGTTTTGTACAAAGCTTTTATATGTAATAAGACAATAAAGTATTTTTATCTTATCTTGTTTAATAGGAGCCACTTATCATACAGCAACTTTTAACAGTGGATTTATTGATCCGAATTTTTCCTGGATGACTTATCTCAATAAATGATGCTGTTTAATGGCCACCAAGAACATATGATTTGACGCCTTTGGACTTCTTTCTCTGGGGCTATGTTAAATCTAAGCAATAATCCACAGACAATTGATGAATTAAAAGCGGAGATTATTCGTGTTATTGATGAGATTCAGCCCAATTTGTGAGAAAAAGTCATCGAAAATTTTGACAAGAGAATCATCATCTGTAGAGCATCAAGAGGTGGTTACTCACATGATATTCTTTTTAAAACGTAAATGGCAAACCTTTATCTTTCATATAATGCAAAAATAAGGATATTTTCAATGTAGGGAGAGGGAGTTAGCTTTGAACATTGTAAAAATAAAAGAAATAATCTATATAATGCAGGTAATAAAAGTGTTTTTAACGTGGCAACACTGAGAGGTTCAACTGTCAAACGTCAGGTTGCCAATACATCACAAGAAACCTAAGTTATAAACGTTCGTTGTTTTGGATGTGCTTCGCCAACATTTTGTTTTCAAACTCGTAAGTAAATTTTTATTTATTCAAGAAATAATATTTTATTTATTTACAGTGTAATGAATAAATTATATTTTTAGTCACCTAACAAACATAGTGATTTGATCTTTTTAAAAACTTTTAACACAAAATTATCGCAATTAGCATTGGGACTACCAACGGGGTAGCTTTGAACAAAACAATAGGGGCAGTTCTGAACAATGTCAAACTCTTTTGGAAAGACAGAAGCGTTTAGAGAAATCTAAATTGAAACCACGACAGAAGCCGAAAAAGAAACTGATAAAGGGAGCATCAAAATCTAAAGCTAAGATTCAGTCATTAAGTTCTGACTCCAGTGAGTCCGAAAGAGAAATTTCTCTTCATGATGATAGTGATATGGATGTAAGCGATTATCATTCAGATGGTCAGGAAATAACAATTAATCCTATCATCAATTCAGTAAAGAATTTATGTCCAGGCGATTACATTTTGGCAAATTGCTCAACACAAAATCACCAGTCTACATCGGCTTTTGTGGGGTGCATATAGAAAAGAATTTTGGCAATTTGTACACAGTTTTCTGAAGAAAAAAGCAAGAGTTTATACGTTCTTCTTTCCTGAAAAAGAGGATTGCTTGCCTGCGAGCATTATTGACATAATTTGTAAGCTGCTAAGCCCAACTCAAGCAGCAAGCACTTCCCGCACTTCTGGACTTTTAATTTTTAAGTTTCACTTTTCCATTTATAAATTAGGTTAATAATAAATTTATAAGCGTAAAAAAATATTCTGTCAAATATCTTATTTGCTATATGCCAAATAAATATATTACTCAAATCTTCTTGGATTCCGGGCTTGTATGCCGTGGTCCATTGGTATTACTACCAATGGACCACGGCATACAAGCCCGGAAACCAAGAAGAGTTGGATCAACACCGGCCGTGAAAGCCTATACACTTGGATAAATATATTACTTTAAAAAAGACATCTAATTTCTTTCATTTATACTTAGTTTTCAAAACTGTCCCAGGCCTGCTCAAACCTTCGCCCAAATGGGGCAGTTTTGAACATTTGCCTCGTTAAAAAATTTAAAAAAATAATTTTTAATATATTTTCTGATTGATTATATAGAATTTTTGTGATTTTAAATTATAGAGCAATAACTACAGTATCGCATGCAATTAACAAAAACTTTACGAATCACTTCTAATTTTATTTATGAAAAGTTGAATAAAAAGTGTTCAAACCTACTCCCCTGTCCTTAAACATTGTGTTTATTTTTAATTAAAATTAATCTTTAATGGAACACCCTTTATGTGTGAATCTTTTTTGAGACAAACAAAGGTCATGAATTTTTTGACATCGCTAACACCGACTAGACTCGATAATACAGCGTCCGGAGAAAAGAGAACGAATGAAATCCTAGGTACCTACACTAGACAAATCAAACACGAACAAAGTATTCTTAACAAGGATATACACTCGAATTGATCTAAACCGCCCACGACCTAAACCTACCCACTCTCCCCTATAACAAAACACCAACCTTCTTTGCTCTTGTCACCGAGTAAAAGCAACATGTAATCTTATATCTCTTGAAGCTGGTAGATTGGCGTAATTCACGTTAATTCAATCATGAAAAACGTATATCGCGTCAACAACTAAAGTAAATTTTTAAACATCAAGCAGTGCAAAAGCATCGGTGTATATAGAGGAAAGTGGGAGCAAATGTAAACAGTACTTGTTGCTTTCATAAATTAGGGTAAAGCTCTCACGAACTCAATAAATGTACGTACGAAAGTCAGTCACAACATTTAGCCTTAAACTTTATTTCAGCGGCGTCCAGTCTGACACTTGAATTTTTTTCTCATACATATTTTAGTTGTGGAGACACATATTTATTTAAGAGTTTGTTTTTTTATTTATTTTGTCATCATTGAGGTATTTGGTACTAATATTAACCATATCGAATTTATGAAAAAGAAAACCTTGCATTTTATACTACATACTATTTGTAATTGTAAAATAAAATAGGGCTCTAGTCTGATAGTAAACAAGGCGATCCGACCGAAATTGCTATCTGTAGAGCTCGGACGTACATACATACAGACCGACCGATCACTGCTGCTCGTGATTTTCATTTACAATTTTAGTAGTAATTACCTATGAACTCGAAACTATCTAAAAATGGTTCTGTTTTATAGACAAGAATATCCTCTTTTCAAAAAGCTGCAATTTGAATGAATTTCGTGTGAAATTAACTTAGATATAACTTCTTGTATGGACTAAAGTCAGCTCTGATGCGCAAAGCGATAATAGATCACATACCGGTGATGTAGCGGAATGGGGACAAATTAAAATAATAATAATGGCACCAACCACCGAGATCAAACCTACGAGGCAAGCGTTCTGCCTCGCCGCCAGCTTAGTAAATGTTCTACAGCCGGTTTTTTCAGTAGTAGACGCTGTACGGTATATGCATATTGCAACGTTTCCTTACATTTTCCATTTCATCTCATGATTATAATTTGCCCTACTATGTTAAAAAACGTTTTAATTAAAAGAAAATGAAAATCCAATTGTTACATTCAGCACTTTGGTCGTGTATAGATAATTGTAACGCCATTTTCAACAAAGATATACCATGAGCTAGGCTAGAGGTCACCAACATTATTTAAGGAACTTAGCGCTACACTGCAAATGCTTGGTGTGTTACAAGACCTGTGTTATTGCGACACACCTAAACGTGTTATGTGTTCTTATTACACGTGTGAGTGTGTTGAATTATTTTTAATACACGTGTTAGTATGTTACTACAACACGTGTTAAAAGTTTAAAACGCTCCTCAATCTCTATAAAACAGTTTTTAGTGTTTTCTACACTACATTAAAATACTAAACACACCTAATGAGTAGTCTAAATATAATAATCTACGAGGAAAAGACTAATAATAAATATGTAATTTATTGATCAGCTAATAAAAACAGTAAAGGTCCAGCAAAAATAGAGATTACCAGCATCCCCTCACACAAATGACAGAAAATTTTACCCCGCTACTGGATTGTATATAGTTCAAATAGGCCAAGGTTTTGAACGCACATAGCGCTGACACAAGCTAAGAGATTTTATTACTCTGAGCTACCTGCAAGATTTGTAGTAAACCAGTAATTGATGTAACATTTTACGCACACACTGTGTGGAACAAACGGAGTAGTTTATCGCAACACTTGCTTTTTTAATGGGAAGACACCTAATCACTGAATCAAAATAAATCTGTAACGATTTTTATTCAAATCATTGTCTAGCACTTAAAACGGCTAAACTACAAATCTTGAAAGCTAGCTAGAATAGACCACATCTTTATTTTTCTTTAACTTACACACTTCAACCTACCCGTAACGTCTTAACCGCACTCACGTATAATAGACAGTTTTGTAACCGCCTGGCAGACATTTAAAATGATCTGGCTTATTTATTTTTTATTTTATTAAATACTGAATTTGAAGGCATTAAAATTTAAAAATGCCTCAAGAACTTTTTTTGCAAATAAAATTTCGCAAAGTTAAAAGTCACAGCTGGGTAAACTTCACTACCTTTTAGCCAGTCCTTTGATTTTGTGTTCAGATATTACAAAAGAAGTGTCACGCAAATTTTCACACTGCCCCAAATTCCTATTAAAAAATGTTTGATAGTTCTTAGACTACAATAGGTAAATGTATTAAGTGTATGCAGATCAAGGAAAATTTTAGCGTCCAACTTAGGGTCAAATTTAACGATTTAACATTGGCAATAAACGGCTTTAAATATGTAATTGTTAGTTCATATCATCATTTTATTTGGAAATACAGTGTAAACTCTATATAGCAAACTTCTATTTAACGAAAAACTTTTTAAAACATACAAATTGCTAGGGTTTGTTTGATTTACATTGTTACTCATATAATACATAGCGTAACAACCACTCTCAATAGCGAAACAATACGTCGATTTTTAAACCCAAACAATGGGATTCTTAGAAATCTGTTGTAGTTCTTGATTCAGTGAGGAAAAATGAGGAGGAACAAGGCGATGAAGTCTTGAATCACCACCAAACACTGAAGAAGCTCTGCATGCCGCGTAATTATTATTATAAAAATTCTTTATATTTAACGAAGATGATCCCACTATATCCCAATGTAAATTTTTTACCATTTCAACCCACAAGTGGGGAATCGTACTAGTTTAGGTCAAAAATCACTTTTCAAAAATTTTACACTATCTTTCCGTTTTGAGGTCCCTAGAATTCAAAAAACATATTTTTGAAAATACTCTATGCGTCTGTTAGTCTGTGACCACGATACAGGTCAAACGGATAAGCGGATTGAAACCAAATTTTGGGAGGATGTTTCGTATGCAGATATGAAGAGCCCTATTGTTTTTGGAGAAAATCGGCGCATGCGCAGAAGAGATATATGCTATAGCGGTGTTTTTTATATAATAATGGTATACTTTTCAAACGATTATTATTCTATTTATTTTTTCAAGAAAGTTTAGTTAAAAAAAATTTTTTCTAAACTTTATAACTTCGGAAATATTTGTAAAATAAAAAAAAATCAGCCGCTCTTTTGTTTTGATTGATCTGTCAGAAATAAACTAGTTTGGCATGCTTTGATTAATTTTTACATGATATAGAACATATTATGTAGGTAACCATGGCAACGAATAGCAAATATCATATTGAATACTAGCCATTACCCGCGTCACCTCACGCGATATCAGAAACTTTATTTTCTTTATTATAATCAGATTTTTGAAGTTGGAATGGTCCCGTCGCCCATTTGGCTGGAATTTTTCGCTTAATTTAGTCCAAAATAAAACCACTTATTTGTAAAATTATATTGTTTGCTTTAACTCTTCGTTTAACGAAAACTTCATAACGCATAAAAATACCCAAGCCTTTCAATTTCGATATATCAAGTTTATACTGTATATAAATTTAAATGAAAAGAAATGTTAACAATACAGGATTAATTTTTTGTCAATTAAAGTTTCTTTTTTAAAATATTCTGACACAGTTCTACAACGAAACAATTGTAATTAGTTATGATCCTATTACAGTAGCTACAGTTAATTAAAAACCGCGAATTTCCTGCCTTTCAAGAAAGCCGGATACAGTTACATAATGAAATATAAACTCGGTAAGTATTTACTGTTAATTAAAAAGCAATTATTCAAATAGAAAAAGAATGCATAATTAAACAATTAAAACACAATTAAAATTAGAGGGAAAATAATTTTCATCAACTGTGAAGTCAAGTAGTTTTCAAGCTTTTATTTCACAAGAAAATTAATTTTACTGTTTAGTCGCATAATTTTCAATTTGATAATAATAATTTCATAGAATATAACTCTAGAATATATTTTTTTATATACAATGCATTAACGCGGACGGAATTTTCCTCTCAAAAGTATGTTGCAGAAGTAACGTGTCATGATGTTATAAAAAAATTGTTAGATATTTTGAAACAAATATACGTACTTCAAGAATCAATCAATAGCTCAAGAATACAACGTTATTGTTTCTAATTATGTAATAATTAAGTTGTATAATTAACTTTTATTTATCATTAGTTAATAGGTACATCCTCACTTTGTCAGAAATGCGTTTCAAAAATTTTGTAGAAAAAATAATATTTATTGGTAGTTTTATTTTTATTTTTTAACCGACGAAAAACAAAAACGGAGGAGGTTCTCAATTCGACGCGTATATTTTTTTTTTTTTTTTTTTTTTTTTTTTTTTTTTTTTTTTTTTTTTTATTTATGTATGACCACGCATAACTTTTTACAGAGTAGTCCGATTTTGATAATTATTTTTTTGTTTGAAAGGGTATACCCCGAATTTGGTCCCATATAAATTTCGTAGAAAAATTCCAACCCTAAGGGTAGGAAACCAGGGGATGATTGATTGTTCACTCACTGATTGTAATGTATGACCACACATAACTTTTTACAGAGTGGTCCAATTTTGATAATTATTTTTTTATTGGATAGGGTATACCTCGAGGTTCGTCTCATATAAATTTGGAAAAAAAATTCCTACCCTAAGGGTGGGAAAATAGGGGTGATTTATTGTTCACTCACAGATTTTCATGCTGAGTTGTGTATATTACAATTATAAATTATATAGCCACAAAAAATTATTAAATAAAAACTTTTTAACAAAAAAATTAAACCGCCGAAAAACTGAAAAGCAAAAAATAATAAATCTTTTTATTTAACTAAGTTCTATCTAAGTAGTTGAACGTATGTGAAAGTCTAGTATATCTAAGTAATTTTGAGTCGGCGTCAAACCATCAATGAACAAAGATCACTAAAAGAAATAACCAAATCAAACAATGATACGTGAAATCTCCAGCGATAAACATTAACATTAAACATGCGCTCTCCACACGACCACTCGCAAAGACGTGTGCCCGTTAGGGTTGCTCTGTCGCTGATATTAACTTCGTGAACGCTCAGAGATTTCCGGCGAAGGATTGTTGACGCCGACTCAAAATTACTTAGATATACTAGACTTTCACATACGTTCAACTACTTAGATAGAACTTAGTTAAATAAAAAGATTTATTATTTTTTGCTTTTCAGTTTTTCGGCGGTTTAATTTTTTTGTTAAAAAGTTTTGTAGTGTTAATATCTAAATGTTGTTTTATCTTTGAAGAAGTATTTACATCCCTCGACGGTGAGTTTAAAATGTGGCTAGACTTCGCCCATCATTTATTTACATTTAAATAAATTACACTAGCAAAACAGTAATGTATTATATTTTTTATCCATTAAATTGTGATCTGTAATATTTGAAAAAAAAATAGTACATATTTCGTCTTCAATTAATTAATTATTGTACGTCTTATCGGAATTTGTACCTGCTCTTGTATTTATTTTAATAAGAGCAGGATAAAATTCCAACAGTGCTATTTTGAAGATATCACATTAGTAGCAGTAATTTATATTTCAAAAATCAGCACAAATTTGATTTTACTGTGCGGGCACTAAAATTCGAAGTGTGCATTTGTTTTTGAAATATCTTTCTTATTTTTCGCCAACATTTTTAACATCACTTTAAATGAATAAAATAGCAGAGTTATAGTCAAACCCTTTTAAAATATTTTCCATACAAATATGAAAATAAGAAGAAATCCTTTCCAAAAAAAGGATTTATTCTTCTTCTTCTTATTTTCATCGTAAATTTTCAAATTTATGACGTAATTGAAAATTTCCACACAAATTGTCGCAGCAGCTAAGCGTGTTAAATTAAAATAAAAAAAAAAATATAACGAAACTTTGAATATAATTATTAAATACATTTATTTATGGCTGAATTAATAATTTCCTATTGAACTTTGACTTCAATAAACTGCGTTTAAAATTCCGTTAATTATCTCTCGATACAATTATGAATATAAAATATTTTCTAAATTCATAACACGAGATTAAAAAAAAGAATGAATGACGTCGTTAAAAAAGTCGTTTATATACGGAAATATAATGAATACATGATCATTACGCTGTATGTGTATTCTATCTAGAATAATTAATAATAGAATAAAGAATAGAGTGACGTTTAAAGCTAAACGTTTGCACATTTCCGGTTTTGTTAACGAGGCAGAAAGATTATACAATGAATGAGGGAAAAATAGATGGAGAGAACATATAAAACGTACGAAACAGACAAAGATGTATAGCTAAAGTTTTATTCCGTTACTGCACCGGAAATGACTGAACTTCGTTTCAAAAATATAGCTCTGCTTATGCATTTTATAAATGAGAGTAATGGTTGGTGTCTGTCTGTTCAAGTTAATCACAAGAATTACTGAACGAATTTGAATGTGGTTTTTACCAAACTTGAGCTATTTTTTTGGAGTATTATAACTGTCCGGTGCAAACCGGATTAAATCTACTATACTGAAGAGATTTGAGTGCGGTGGACGAGACCACCATCGACTTTCATCATTTTCAAGTAGAAGAATCACTAAGAAAAGCATTGGAGATCTTTTTAGGTGGACGAAAGAAGGGGAGAGCTATACTCCCTCTTGATGGAGAACACATCGCGGCTGTGAAGATGCACAGAGCCAAAGTAATGGACCACAAGAAACTAGAAGAACAGTATAAAATTTTATCGGAGGAATATTTTAATTATTTTGAGCATTTGCAGGTGTACATACAAATGGCCGAGTCCCAAAGAAAACGGAAGGACGAAGAAAACACTCCGGCGTTTGACATTCTCATTATAGAACAGGTAGACGAGACCACCATCGACTTTCATCATTTTCAAGTAGAAGAATCACTAAAAGCATTGGAGCTCTTTTTGGCTGCGCTCAAGAAGGGGAGCTACACTCCCTCTTGATGGAGATCACATCGCGGCTGTGAAGATGCACAGAGCCAAAGTAATGGACCACAAGAAACTAGAAGAACAGTATAAAATTTTATCGGAGGAATATTTTAATTATTTTGAGCATTTGCAGGTGTACATACAAATGGCCGAGTCCCAAAGAAAACGGAAGGACGAAGAAAACACTCCGGCGTTTGACATTCTCATTATAGAACAGGTAGACGAGACCACCATCGACTTTCATCATTTTCAAGTAGAAGAATCACTAAAAGCATTGGAGCTCTTTTTGGCTGCGCTCAAGAAGGGGAGCTACACTCCCTCTTGATGGAGATCACATCGCGGCTGTGAAGATGTACAGAGCCAAAGCAATGGACCACAAGAAACTAGAAGAACAGTATAGAATGCAAGCAGAGGAACATTTTATTTATTTTGAGCACATGCAGGTGTACATATAAATGGCCGAGTCCCAAAGAAAACGGAAGGACGAAGAAAACACTCCGGCGTTTGACATTCTCATTATAGAACAGGTGGACGAGACCACCATCGACTTTCACTTACCTCACTTATCATAAAAGTTTCGATTGGGTCAGGTAGCCTAAAAATCATTCCTAAGTGCTTAATGAAATCTATGGTTGCAGATAAAATTCTATAAAACCCCAGGATTTTAAAAACAGTAAATCAGTTTACTATGCCAACAGCTTGAAAGTAGTTGTATTCGAGCAGTGACTTTATGTAAACTTGATAATTGTATTCAGTCGACTGTATTTCTGGAGGACATTTACGAGTATAATATCACTTTTTATAATAATTAGGTATTATATTATTTTATTATTTTGTATTATATACATTATTTTCTTTAAGGTAGTACTGTCGGTTAGACAGTTACTGTTCAGAATTAAATTGAAACTTGGCATAGGTATTGGTAGATTCTAATAAGATAATGAACCACCTAAAATTTCAAAAAGTTACAGAGAACCAAAAGAAGTAATTAATATGCATTTAAAATGGAACCTTATGAGTTTTCACGGATTTTATCAAATTCCACAAAATGTACCGTTCAGATTTCAATGAATTTTATATCAAGTCTAAATACTACGTAAGTCAAATGTGTCTGAGCGCACATTTGATACTTGTGGTATCGACAAAACTACATTAACATGTATTATCAAATAATTTTGGACTTAATTCCAGGGAGAAGCCCAGGTCGAGGGCAACTGTCATCACAGCGCCACCTAATGAAGATCAAATCGCGATTGAAGAAGCACAGGGCGAAAGCGATGGATCACAAGAAACAAGATGAACACTACAGAATGCAAGCGGAGCAGCATTTTAATTCATTGGAGCACCTGCAGATGTACATGTTTTATTCAAATAATTATGAACTTTATTCTAGGGAGAAGCCCAGGTGGAGGGCAATTATCACAGCGCCACCTAATGAAGATCACATCGCGATTGTGAAGAAGCACAGGGCCAAAGAGATGAACCACAGGAAACAAGAAGAACGCTACAGAATGCAAGCGGAGCAGAATTTTAATTAATTTGAGCACCTGCAGATGGAAAATGGCCGAGTCCCAAAGAAAATTGAAGGACGAAAAAAACGCTCTGGCGTTTTAGGTTCTCATGAAAGAACAGGTGGGCGACACGACAATATTATTGATTTCCACCATTGTCAAGAATTAGAATCCGTTCTAGCAGGACGGAAGAGGGATCAGGAGCTGTACTAAAATATCTACCTGATGAAGATTACATCGCGGCTGTGAAGAAGCACAGGGGCAAAGCAATGAACCACAAGAAACAAGAGGAACACTACAGAATGCAAGCGGAACAGCATTTTAATTATTTTGAGCACCTGCAGATGGCAACACTGCTAGAATGGAGTGATCACACGAAGAATTCGTCAGTGATGTCTATTTATTTATTTATGTATTTTTATATTTTATATATATTTTTATTATTTTATGTACCTATATTTTGTATTATATATTTTTAATATTATATTTTTATTTTCATAAGCATTTTAGCATTTTTACTCAATAGAATCTAGATGCAATTCTATTAACAATGATATAAGAAATAATCACACCCAGAATGTTTCTTTAACAATTGGTTTTAACACCAGTAGTCAAGTTATTATAATCTTTGATTAACGTCTGATTAGAACTCTTCAATAAATGAAATTATCGACCAATTTTTCAGACAAATATATTTACAAAAACTATATAAAATTAATTTTATGTTCTTTTTGTTAATATATTTGTCTGAAAAATTGATCGATTATTTTATTTATTCAAGTTATTATATTTTAATTATAAAATATTTTCGCGCCATAATCATCGCTGTATGGTTGGTAATGTCGTTTTTGACTGATTAACATATGAGACATTTTGACTTGATATTGTATTTAAAATTGTTAATTATAAGTAAGATAATTATTATTTCCTGTTTATCGGTAAAATTTGTAAACCCCACGAATGTTTTCATTCAACAATTGATTCAAATACCAGTAGTAAAGGTATAACTTAACATAACTTTATTAAATGTCAATTGTATCAAGTTAACAAAATAAAATCTATGATTTTCAGTATCTGAAAATGCCGGAATTTGCCGACGAAACGTCGTACAACAGCTCAATAAGGTGTTATTAAATTAATTTGTACCTGTCCACTTTCCCAGGAAGAATCTAAAGATCTAGTACTAATGAACGTGAGCATGCCAAGCAAAAAACAACAAAAGTGATTTACCTCTCTACACTCTCAAAAACATATTTTATTTACTACAGGTTTACTGATAATTTTTACGATATTGGATACTTTTCATCATAATTTTAAACGATATAAATTTATTTATAGTACTTTTTTTAAATTAGTAAAGTTCAATACTAATACTAACTTCCTATATTATAATTCTTACATTTACTGGCAAGTTAATCATTAGGCACTATTGTTATCTTTTCAAACTCTGAAGATGGCATGAAAATTTTGCCGAAACGTTAATATTAAATGCAGATATATTGAACATTAGTATCGCATTTTAGTGATACTAAAGCCACCAAGATATTATCATCTTTCTTATTAACATTAATCCCAACTAGATTAAGAATCAGTTTACACACAAGTTCAATTTAAAAAAAAAATTGAGCTACGGCTATAAAAGGGAAGCAGCTGACTCAAATTCAGAGTCAATATAAACGAGCTTTATCATCATATTTAAACTACAGCAGCAAGACGCTATAAGAAATGTATGTTCCTTTATAAGATTCATGAATATCAGGTTTGGGTACCAGAAATCCTAGTCTATATTAGAATAATGTGAAAATCTTATTTTGTTCCGATTTACGTCTCAATGGCGCAACGAATTTGAATGAAATTTTGCATGCAGGTAAATGATTCAGATTAACAAAAATACTACTTTTTACCCCTGTCGATTCAGTAGTTCCCGAGAAACAAGATTATATAGAGTATGAAATGTGCCTAAAACGACAGTACTAACAGGAAAACGCCCTAGCATTGGATGTACTCCTGAGGAAATAATCAATTAGGTACCATTATTATTGTTTGAAAGAAGTGTTAAGAGCATTAGAGCTCTTCATTGCTGAACGGAATAAAGATCAAGAGCTGTACTGAAATACCCGCCTGATGAAGATCACATCGCGCTTGTGAAGAAGCACAGGGCCAAAGCAATGAACCACAAGAAACAAGAGGAACACCACATAACGCAATCGGAAGAGCATTTTAATTATTTTGAGCACCTGCAGATGTACATGCAAATGGCCGAGTCCCAAAGACGAAGACAACGTTCTGGTGTTTGAGGTTCTCATGAGAGAACAAGTGAACGACACGACGATTGATTTCCACCATTTTCATGTGGAAGAATCGTTAAAACGCAAGAAAAATCATGCGCTGTACCTAATAAAGAGTGTAAGAAACCATCGTGGAAATGTTGGAGAAGAGATGCGTCGTTAGTATCCAGACTGTTATTTTCCCCGATTATTTTTTTAACAAAATATTATTGGTGTTTAAAACATACGAAATAATTAATTTTAAGAAAAAATTCACTTTAGAATATCTATAAATTATTAGTCAAACAATTTATAATAATGTTTTTCTATATTACAAGAAACAAATATAGGTATTTAATGAATGTAAAACCATTTAACATATTTTCATGTAGGTACTGCACTATCCACTGATCAATGGATGCGATGTATGTTATTATTTGAAAAAATATACACAAATTGAGTACACAAGTTATCTCCGACAAAGTAAATACCTATATTTTTGGGCTATCACATTTATTTATTAAAACCTGCGTGAAAAAATGTATTTTTTTTATAAAATATTAGTAAATACCTAAATTAAAAATTATTTGTGTCAAAGTACATTATAAGATAAAGTTTGCGTTCCTTTAAAAAAAGTAAAAAAATCAACAAAGATTTCATAAAAAGAAAATGATAATAAGAAAATCAAAGTTTATTTTAACGGTACGACACAGCCTATGGGATTCTATTATCGTTTGGGAACGAAAAAAAATTATGAATATGTTATTTTCCAATAGGAATAAAAAAATTCGCCGAACAAACAATCGTCCAAAAATGGTGGGGATAAAAAATCTAGCCAAACATGAGTTTTTTTTCCTATCGAGAATTTTACATTTTTATGTTGCTATACAATTCATCAACATTAAGAATCACAAAAAAAATTCTGTCATTCAACATAAAAAATGAATCACACATGACTACTGTAATTGTCCTAATTACAGATCATATTTTTTTATGAGAAAAACTCCATAGATACTATAAGTAACTGCAAATTGTTATGAAATCCAAGGAAATATCCATTTATATTAATAGAAAACAAAAAATAGAATTGGTCACCAAGACATGATAACGGTGATAATAAAAATACAGACTTCAGACTACCTAGCCAAACTTTATGAAAATTCATATTCCCTAACGACAATGCTACTTTTTATTTTGTTTTATTTCCCTGAAAACCGCAACAACGCAGCAACAAAACCGAAAAATCCAAATAACTCGAAAAGATAAAATTAATAGCCTAAAATGACGGTTAGACCGAGAGGTCTATTCGAAATCAAGAAGGTATAATTCCTTAATTCTCAATCTTCGACAATATCCAAAATAATATAAAAATTGAGAGCGTATAAAAAATGTCCGTACAGCTCCAATGTTAGTATATTATTGAACACAATTCTTGTTTAGGATAATTAAAGAACAGTTTACGTTCTAACGTACTCTGTCACACTGTATCGATATTAGTAATGCTATCTCACTCGGCCAATTAATAGACTGTTCTTAACAAAACTTGACCAGCTCATAACGTGCGTTTTTTCTGTCGCAAATGTTACAATATTAAAATCGATAGTTTTGAATTTTAGATCATAGGCTTGATTACTTTATTTTTTAAGGGGCTGACTATCATGGGCTTTTTTTATTATAATATTTTAAAGTTTGATTTAGATTTTTAGTATTCCGGTTTCTTTGTAATATATTTTATTTTAATACTTTATTATTTATTTTCGTACGAGTATATGTTCGCCATTCTATGAATAACACTAGATATAATAGCTCTATAATGTTTGCTATGATTGTTAAGAAACACCCATTGTTACGTCACTATATTCGAAAAATTTATTTATTTATTTTTTATTTGTTTTTACGAAAATTATATCATTTTTTTTACTTGATTATTTTTTTAAATATTTAATTGAAAATACTAATTACATTTTAACCAGTTCTCGGATGGGTGCTGGGAACTTTGTTTTCTATTTTCTTTTCAATAAAATTTGTTAAAAAACAAGCCGGAGGTGGATCGTTTGTTGGGAATCAACAATTGCGACCCTTGAGGTACACTATATCATCTTCCGAGTATGATCAATATTGAATATTAAATATATAAGTATTTAACAAATTAGACCCGAGAAAGGTTTTTCAAAAAATTCTAAAGTACACTTTTTTGCAGTATTTTTGTTCAAATAATACAAACAAAAAACGGCCGAAGCGATTTTGAAGAAATAAGTTTCGATTGGCATTGCAGCAAAGTCGATACCTATCATTTTTATTGGCAAGATTTCGTGTAAAATTCACATTTTGTGCAGTATTATTTGATTTTTATAAAATTTCTCCTAATGCTAGTGTTTTTAATTCGCCAAATTTCGTGTATAATTCACTTTCTGCAGTCTTTTTGTTTAAATAAACTACGGCTGGGATATTTATAAAATTTCATTTCAATCAAAGTGACGTTAACATGCTTCGATTGACACCCTAACGAAGTTGATATAGTTTTTTTAATTCGCGAGATATTGTGGGAAATCTAGTTTTCGGAGTCTTTTTAGTTAAAAAAAAGAACGGCTCGACCGATGTAAAAAAAACTTTCTTCAGATCATATTTGCGTTAGTACTCGTTTATTGACACCCTAAGGTAGTCGATATCAATTTTTATTCTCGAAAATTTGTCTTTAACCACGTAAGTGCGTAGGTACACACACATATCTTTTCAAAAATAGTGTAGTGACCTTAAAAAGTCAAAATTTGTTACAAATTTAAATTTCGATTTTCGGACCCTTTATAATAACTTTCCAATGCACTGGGAAGTTAATAATGTCGAAACAACGAAGAAAATTATTACAGATGAGAGCTTTATAAACAAAACTGTTTTTAATTAATGAGAATGCACCATTATGATTCATTTAAAAACATAAAAGCTTACTGATTAAATATTTGATATACAAATAAAACGAATTATTTTGTTTACACCACATAATTTGTTTTTTACATGATAAAATTGGGAAAAAATTAAAAACGCCAAATTAATTAATATCACCTCTATGAATATTAGGGAGAGCAGTTTTTATAACAAAAACAGAACGCAGTGTAAAAACCTGTCAATAAAAAAGATAATAAAATGATAATAAATCTGGGCATTATCACGAAACAGTAAATCTACATTTTTTTATTCCGTGTACTTTACGATATTTTTCGACGCCGTTTAGTTTGTGTGAACTTACATTTTTTAATGATTCATCCCAGTTTTTAAACCTCTAAATACTTTACTTTAAAAAAACCTATGTATATTTTTCTAATGCCTAATAAGAACCGAATATATCAGCTAACGTCTCTACTCTAATAATATTTTTCTTTTTTTTTATTTGTAAAAATCTCATTTTAAGTTGTAATAAATTCGAAGCTGAATCGATTGAATTAAATATCATTTATATTGACACTGCGTCAAAATACAATATATAACACATAAACTGTGAAATGTGACACGTCGAAATTTTCAGTTCACACTCTTAGATAAAGAGATAAAAATACGTAGTCTTAGTTTTTTATAAAAGTTTAGTACAAGTAAAAAAATATTATCTTTATTATATTATGTACGACGTTTCGTCTATATATTGTAACGTTTTACAACCTTAAGCCCTTTTGTTATTGGTAATTTTGTATAGAAAATAATATTGAATATTATATCGGAATTTAAACAGTAAAGAAACGTGATAATGAGTGCGAGCGAGAAAGGCGGGGAAGCCATAAGTTAATAAAGAACAACTCCTGTCTGTCTCGCATAGATATGTGTGGAGTCGCAACGAGATTCTCGGTTTTGTTTAAACTAGTCTGGAGCTAATTGGCTGGAGCGCGGTCGACGCGCAAGCATCTTGTCGTTGAGACAGATGCTGTGTGAATTTTATATTGGATTCTGATTACTATTTTTTGGCGAATCTTCGTAGGCGTTTTGTAGCTAGGTTTTAGTGGTTGTAAATTTTTAGTTTCGTTGGCGAGTTAGGGCAGTCCTCCGTGAACCCTTTTGTAACACAGAAAATTTGGTTCCGCGCAAAGCGGTCCCAAATTTTAGGTTCTTTTCCATCTCTGATTGTTGTCACCATTATTGCTAATAGAATCAACCGTGAACTAACAGGCCTATTGGCACTCTGGATATTAGTGTTGATTTTCTGTCGTTTAGGATCAGAGTTTGTTGTAGTTGTTGTGGATCAGGATTCATTCCTGGAATTTCTGGAATCTAGTTTTGTTCAGAATTTGTGAGTTTGTCGTTAACTACGTCGCCACGCATCTGTCACGCCGAATGCTATGATTTTACGTCGATGCCAGCCAATCAATTAAATGTTTGTTGATGTTTGACGATTAATGCGAGCCCTAATTGTGTTAGGATTTGAGGGTCTAAGGTTGGTGCGACACTCCGTCTCACCGTGTTGATAGTTGAAGTTCAACTGATAATTAATTTGAGTTCGACGGTAGATTATTTACGAGCGTCGACTATTGTGGTTGAGAGTTGTACGGATTGGCTCAGGCTATTGCGTCATAATTAATTAATCGTCATTGGTGGCTGTTAAGCCGCAATTAACTTATTTTTAGTTGTTAATAATTTAGCTATTTGATTAATTGTTTTTGGGCTCGCCCATTTGGGCTGATTTTGTTGACGTTGTTTTCATTGTTGTTGTTGTTATTGGATCGTTGGTTGTGTTGTTGTTATTGTTACAGGTTGTGGTTAGAATTTTGGGGCTTAGAGTTAGTTCCGTGTTGTGGTACGATTGTCTAGGAGTGGACTCCCTAGATACTCCTGCAGTGTGGCCCTTGTGTCCTGGCGCCCTTTTCACCTCGGTCGGTGGGCCCACACTACTCTACTTATCATCGTCACGTGACAACACTTATTAATTGTTATTTGTGTCGTCTTAGGTTACGTGTTAAATTTAAGTTAACCATTTCTTATTTAATTCGTGTAAGTGGTCGGTGGTTGGATACTTACAGCCCTTCTGGCTTTTCCCATCAGGGTAATTCTCTTCTCTTACTGGCTTCGCCCACGCCCCTCGCGCCGCCTGAACTACGCTAGCCGCGGCTCCCCTCAGTTGAGGTTACAATATTTAGACTTTTTCAAGTAGGTACAGAAAATTAAATAATAATAATTATGAAAAATAACATTAACTGGACATAAATTCCTATTCAATGAAGTACAAATATTAGATAAAGAGTCAAATTGGAAGAAACAAAATATCAGTGAGATGTGTTTTATTAGAAAAAACAATTCAATCAATTATAGAACAGGCACTCAAAAAAGTAGTCAGTAAAATTATGTTATGAAATTGAGCTAACATTTGAATTTTTATTTATTTATTGTTAAAAAATTTAGTCAACATAAAATTGTTACCATGTTTTTTTTTTAATTTTAGTCTAATGTACCATATTTTATGATAATTGCTATGGTTTAGTAATTAATGTTGTTTTTCATAATTATTGTTATTTAATTTTCTTTTTTTTTTTACTTAAATTACGTGCTCAGCAACTTTGGCTATATGCACGAAAAGTTGATGAAATACAACCACTCATATACATAGGTAAGTACTAAATATAAATATGGAATTAAAAAGGTAAGTAATAATATAAGTTTGCATAATATTATATAATTTTCTGTAATTGAAAAAGTCTGAATATATAAGCGACACGTCGTACATTTAATAAAGCTAATATTTTTGTCCACAATCCTGCGGGTTTCTTATTTATTGTTATCACGATGGACACGATATCTAATATAAAGTTTAGTTCAAGAATTAAAAAAAATTATATCATCTTTAAAAATGTTCTGTACTACTGATCTATCTTTTCATTCTCATTCCCATTTTAGTCGCCGTAAAATAAAAAAGATTTTTATGTTTTAAGGTGTATTTTATTATTTTTTTTAATAAATTGATTTTATCGTGCGAAATAAACTAAATAAATTAACAGTAGCGTACCAGGTGCTAATGGCAAACGCAAAGGACAAATCTAGTTTAACAACGCATATTCCAGAAAAATTGAGGAATAAAAATGAGTATTTTTGGGCTTTATTATTGTTTAACTTTTGTGAAAAATATGCCTAACTCTCATATGAGAATATCTCCTCACACTCCCTAAATAGGAAGAACTTTTAAGGCTACTGCTGAAATGATTACATTTGAACAATAATCATTTAAGGTAGAAGTATTTATAATTAAAGCAATGATAATATAATAGTTAATGAAGTTGAATTAACACATTCTCTCATTGGTCAGAGAAATAAGTTTTGATGATATTCTTGAAAAGTTCAACGACTGTGAATGTTACATGAAACGATAGAAACTTGGCGTATAAAAACAGAACCTGAGTTGATACAACAGCTACTCAATACTTATTTATGTATAAAATAAAAAAAAACATCGAAGGAAGGCAACACAGATTAATTATTTATTAATCAACTTCGTACATCTTGACATTTATAATTTCATGCCCAGTTTTTCGTTCCATTGAATAAATCTCCATCAGATTTATACAATGATATTTAAAATGGTAGTCATCTAAGTTTATGATTAGATTTATTTTGGGTGAGAAATTGGTATTCCGTTACACGAGGATAGCGAATTTTGACAAAAACACGATCCAAAATATTATCACAACCGAGATATATACTACATTTGTTTGCACGCATCTTCTATAAAATAGATGATTTTTCTTCATTATAATGTTTCTGAGAGCTGTGTGCGGTCACATTATTTGGATTGTTTGCGAAAATCATTCCTGCTTTGTGTTGTCTTCGGTCTCTGTTCATCTTATGGTGGTAAATCGTAACTGAAAAGTCACTTTTGGAAATTACTGTTGAAATGATTAAATGACATTTGTTTTAGTTTACGCACTAGTGTGTCATAGGCTATTTTACTACTGCTATACAGTTATGAAAAGCAGTTTCTTTACAGGAAGGTGTGCGCAAATTTATTATTAAAATACGTATCTCTACGAAAATACTGTGGCACAACCAGAACTTAACCTACCAGATTTATTTTGTATAAAAATATGCCTACACAAGTGGAACCTTACCACATATCTATATTATAATAATAATAAAAATGTCAGAATTATTTGCGGTGAACTAAACTTATGATGTGTGCTTAAAAAAAGTGAATGGCCTTATGTACGAGCGTTAGAAGTTATACTTCTTTGATATGATTAAAAATTAGTTTATAATTTGCACGAAAATAATTCATTGAACTAAAATTACAAAAAAGGACTGTCGTGACAGATATTATCACTAGTCTTCACGATTAACAAATATTCACTACTCTATATTATATGCTTTGGTATAATTTATAAGCATACATGCCTATAATTTTTATTCGTATTGAAAGAAAACATCACCTGACATCTGTCATATTCACTATTTTATATTATCGATCGCTGTGTCATCAGTTTAGTTTTTGGTAAACGTGTTTAAAATGATTTTAAATCAAAATATTTAACAACATGTTAAAGACGTATGGCTTAGCATGAAACTCCATCCTGTTAATTTTGTAAAAAGTCACTCTCATTCGATAGAAGATCAAACTTTTTAATTTTATAACAGGAGTAATAAATAATTATTTTATTATTTATTTACTTATTGTTTCTTCATAACGTGCCAAAATAAAATCTTTGTTTAACGTCTGATTTCTCTTAATAAATAAAATTATCGACAAATTTTTCAGACAAAATATAAAATTATAATTCAATAAATTAACGTTTCGATCCGTGTTTATTAAACTGCAATTTTATATTTTGTCAATATACTGCCGTAAAAAGGGAAAAGGCAGTAAGTGACCAACTTATGAATTTGAGTAAATCAAGATTTACTAAAAATGTCTTGACCGTCCAGAATTTTAGATTATGGAAACCAAAATATGGGGAAAACATTTTTTAAAGACAATAAAATTATTGCTGCAGCACTTACTGCTGTCGTTGGCTTCAGTATGAACTCATTTTTCAACAAATGTCACTTACTGCCCTTTGCCTTTTTAGGGCAGTATACCTATTGTTTGAAAAACTGGTCAATAATTTTACTTATTTAGTGCCGAAATAAATATAACTTAAAGAAAAAAAACATTACTTCTTTCCGTACTTATAGTCCGTCTCTGATTGTTTGTATCCAGTGGCCATCTTTTATGCCAGACCGTGCCCGCCAAGACAGTTTCTACTTACATATATGTGTTTTGGGAACACTTAAATTAACGACGTCTTCCCGTAATGTTGTAATCTTGTAATTGGGGCACAACACGGACAATGGGAAGGGATTGTTTAGGGACACGGGGCCGCAATTGAATTAGCTGTTAACTACGAATGCCGCAAAAACCAAACAATGTAACGTACATGCAGTGGAACAAGATTCAGTGAAGACATAGTTTCTGAACTTTCATAAGATTTATTAACTGATATTACACTTGGATATTCCATTCTTGTTTTTGGTCTAATTATATTTGGAGATTATAACAATATAGGGTAAAAGCATCAGTTCTCAACCACAAGCCTGTGGTCAACCACATCTATATTTATCATTGACTGATTATAGTCTACTTCACATGTCTATTTTTGATGAATTCCAGTCCTTCTTCACCGAAAATTCCGATCATGGTGTCATTCGATTCGGAATGACATTTAGAAACTTTTTGAAAAAATTAAAGTCGGAGACGAGAAAATTGCAAAAGTTATAAAATAGAATAGAATATATTTGCAAACAAAATAAACACATACAGTGTGAAGTCATCAAATATAGATACAATATTAATTAAAATCGAGTCAAAAAATTCCTCTATGTTATAATAACATTTCGTAGTGATAAGCAATTTTATTTGTTTTTTAAATGTTTGCGTAGACAAGCTTTCTAAATGCTTAGGAAGCTTATTAAAAAATTTTAATGCAGAATATTTAAAACTTTTTTGTGTCGTAGTTAACCGATGAAGCGGTAAAACTAAGTAATTATTTATATAAACATTTTAGTAAAACAAGAAGGGTTTGGTTTTTTGCGAATATCTCAAACACTATTGTAGATATCTAAAATCACAAAAAGATTCTAAAAGAGCAGGAAATTTTCTACAAAAAAGTCCCGCCTCCCGAAACTCTACCACCAATATATATAATTTTAATTTAGAGGTGAAAAAATAGGGCTAAATGTTTTTTTCTTCTATTTTTGAGGAGGTGGAACTTTTTTATAGGAAATATCCTTCTCTTACAAAATCATTTTTGTGTTTTCAGATATCTGCAATAGTTTTTGAGATATTTGCAAAAAATCAAACCGTTTTTTTACTACGATTTTTTTTGTAAAACTGACAGGAAACGGCAAGCTGAAAAACACTAAAATATTGAAAATTATATAAAAAATAGAAAAAAATTTTAAACAACGATTATTCATCGGTTACAATCAACAAACGCAAAATTAGGGAATTTCCAAAAATATAAATTTGGTATTTGTTCACAAGAGGTGTTATCTGCGTGCTATTTGAAAGGACTTATAATACGTCTTTCACGTGTACTAAATTTAATCTCTATCCAAAGCAATAATAAAATATTGAACCGCGAATCTGGATAATACGTAGGCATATACAAAAATATTCAAAAATAATTTGAACATTTCAAATTTGAACAGACAATAAATAATTTAGCAATTTGTTGGTATGAATGTTTACGCATATTTACATTTATAATTATAAAATTTAACATAAAATTTGCAAATGTATAAACAGATCACACGAATGCTTCATACATTAATACAAACACGTTCAATGTTCATCTTAAAGCTCGAGTTACATGAACGAGTGGTTTACAAATATCGGTTTAGAAAACCACACGTTAAAAAACAGTTTTCGTTAATTACGCCGAATGTTACAGTTAAAGTCAGGAATATGTTCTTTTCAAGTTATTATCTACTTGCGACCCAGTCTAGCTTCGCCCGAATTTGCAGTTTGCCAACGTTTTTGCGACTTTTGCACGAAAAGCGTTTTTATTTTAACGTGATAATATGTTCATCCTGAAAGTCCATTCTAAATATTGGTGGAAAATTGTTTGAAATCGGAATAGTGGTTTACCTTTTACAAACTTATAAACTTTACCTCTTTATAATATTAGTATAGATATTAGTAATTTTGTCAGAAGGTACCCGTAGACTTGATTGAAATATGTCAAAAATTATTAAGCATAAAAAAACACTAATTTCTAGTCAACACATTATATTCATAAAATTCCAATACTCACGTTTTTACAATAATAATAACAAATTTGACAATTCATATTATACACGTTATGACAGTTACTAAAAATAAAGCATAATAATAAAGTTTTTTATTAGTGAAAGAATTTTCAGAATCGGTTCAGTAGTTTCAGAGAATACCCGATACATACAAACAAACAAATTTTACCTCTTTATAATATTCGATAGATCGTTTCTTTTCTTCGTTTTAATACATATTAAGCCTGTTTTAAAAAGTTGTTTACTTATATTATATTATTTTTGTTTGAGTCATCCGCTCTATAAGCACTATGGTGTCCGTTATTTTCCAAGTTGTTTTTTTACGCCCTCCCCAAATTTTTAGTTTTTGCCCTAAAAAAAGTATCAGACCAAAAGAAGCGCTTAATATTTATATTAAACCGTGCCGAAATCATTTCCCATTTAAATAACATGGGCCTTTTTCGCTTCTTACATTTAATTTTTTTTCCGAAAAAAATGAAAGTAAGCAGGGAATTGAATGCTCTATAAGAAAGGTCTCTTATGATTTTTCGATAAATTCACTCCGCCATAAGTTATTCAAGGTTAAAGTTAAAATTAAAAAAAAAGAAATAAAATGATAATAGTTTTTTCGACAACGTTTTTGAAATGTGTCACTCATCAAGTTTTGTTAGAAAATTTCTTCAAGTAAATAAAATTGTCGACCAATTTTATTTACTTGAAGAGTTCTATTCAGACGTTAATCAAAGATTTGTTAGAAAATGTTTTTACTCCTCTATACTCAGGAATTTTTTCAATTTTTTCGAAATGGTGGAACCATATGAAAAAAATAAAAACTAATTTTCTTTCTAGCTTTCTAACTTGGGAAATAACGGACTCCCTAATAAGCACATAGCATGAGTGTATTAGGATCAGAATTGTTTGCTGATCAAAACGGACCCAAATACGGTACGCCTGATTATCCTGACTGAAGCATCAGGTTATTCTGTATGCAAAATTTTAAAGTAAAGTGGTTCAAAATCGACTTGTAAGATTTAACCCAAACTGACTGACTGATTGATAAACATACCAAGCTGAATAAAATCCCGTAAAAACTACGGTGTATACTTCAATTTATGGAGAAATTGTGGTCCTATTTCGGACAATGTGAGACTAGCTTTAAAATTGGATACAGAAAATTATTATCCATGTAAAACAGACATACAAAGTCCCTTACTGTTCACATTCCCCAAAGTGCTCGTAATTTACGACGTGCAGCAATAAACGCACGACACTGAAATTAAAATATTTACTTTAGAATCAGATTTAATTCCCAAAGTGTCCTTAAAGTTGGCATTATTTTTCTCGCATCATAAAAAAACGCTTGAATTTTTCAAAATTGACCTTTCGAAATTAGATAACGCAAACCTTGTTGTGTGAAAAATGATGAATTTTTCTATTTGCATTAGTACGAAATTATTTCATTAATAAATATTTTGTAGTCACTAAACTATTTATTTTAAAATTGGAACACAAATAGTACATCTGTAAAAAATAATCGGGTATGAATACCATTAATTCAGTTAAAAATCAAACTTACACCCACACGCTGATGTTTAAAATTAATTCAAATCTTTGATTAACGTCTGAATAGAACTCTTCAAATAAATAAATTAGTCTTAGAAAAATTGGTCGACAATTTTATTTATTTAAAATTAATTCATTCAGTATCTCTGCTAAATTTTAAAATGTCTAAACAGATTAATACATTGTCACTTTCATTACAAAAAATTCTTAATGATCGTTTTCAAGTTTTAGTCAGAACTGTGATGTTTCTCGACGTTCGGTAAAGTAAATATGCATTGTGACGAACATTTCAGATAAAAAGAATCAGCCGGCTAACTAACTAAGCGGCGCTAGGTCGTGGTTCAAAATATTATAATCCGACTCATATAAAAAGACTAATAATAAATCTAAGATAAAAGGCCAAACAAAAAAATACCTCATTCCAAAATTTATAACTATAATACGATCAGAGACCAGCTAAAAAAAACCCAACCACCTACCACACGAACAATACAAAATAAACAAAAAGTAAAAGAAAAAAATCCTTTTCCAACAATAAAAACAAGAAAGGGGTCACTGCAGTCGTTAATAAAAATGATCAGAGCGTAAACCGACTAAACGTTTAAATTTTGGACGCCAGGCCTACTTAAAGATCAGCCTCTAGGTCCAACAAGGTGTGCCAATACTGCAGCAGTCACCAACTCCAAAAAAAGCTAATAATAAAAAACAAAAGGAAATAGAACCAAAAGAACACAATCCAAAAACAACCTAGGCAAAAAAAATCCAAATAGTTCCCAAAAAACAATCGACTTTATCGTCGCATCCAAAAAAACATCACACATCTATCTCCTATCCGTCTTGTTCTATGTCCCCGTGCCGTCTGTTGTTATCAGATCAATTTCAAAATCACGAGCCCAGTCAAACACGCTGTCAAACGTTTGCTCTCTCGTACACAGACCGGTCACAATAGCTGCCTCTTCGTCGGCCAAACTACACGCCAAAAAATCCTGTCTCGTACTTGTTTTTCGAAATGACAATATTCAAACACACTTATATATAAACGTTCACATAGGCTCGTAATTAATTTTTTATTTCAGGGTAACAAAAATTTGAAATGCTATAGCATTTAATATTATTGCAAATAACTCAAATTTTGCACGTGCGTCGTGCTATCACTCTTAAATTTTAACAGCTGTTAAACAGTAGTGTTTTCTATAAAATGTCATATTTTAACAAATTCATGAGTGTATAACAGCTAAACCATTTAAATTTAATTTTAAAAGCGTGAATAAGTATTTTTGAATTTTATTCAAAAACTACAATTTAATACCTTATCATAAAATAAGTCTCCATTTTTAATAATTTTTTCAATATCCAAAGTTCTTAGTTTTTCGAATTCGCAAAAAGCGGAATTTGTCATGTCCGTCCATCTGTTTGTCTGCCCATATGTCACAGCATTATTACTCTGCCATATTTGCATCGATTCGGATGAAATTTTACAGACAGGTGTCTTAGGTGCACCGCCATAAAACTGTGTAAAAAAAATTTAAACAAAGTAATGTAAGAATAGCTCTCATACATAAAATTTTTATTTTCACGTATCCCATTGCATAAGGTATCGTTCAACAGGTTTTTAAAAATGTAATATATTATGTTCTTAAATGCCTTTTTTTAGAGATGAATATTTCCCAAGATATAAGCTCCTTAAGTTGTTAATAATATACCTCCCCCCCTTCTACTATGTGATAAAAACTCTGAAAAAATCAACTTTATACATATTTTCAGCGAAAATTATTTTGAACAAGATATTATGATAACAAGTTGTCGGAGTTCAGCTGATCTTTCCCTACAATATTTTTTATATGGACGTCATATTTCTATTATATAGCGGAGAAAAGAACCGCGGCTATATCAAAGTTAAAAAAAATCGTCCGATGTCACTAGTGTACATGACAATATTTGTACGAACTTCTTGGTTTTTAGAGGGGCTTAAAGTGGTTGTAATTGAGCGAATAATAACTCATGAATAGTCGATTTCTATTTAATTAATAATCTTCAAAACAAATGCAACGACGCATTTCTAGGTTAATGTATGATATTTGTCAACTAACGAATGCAACTTATAATTAATTAGCTCTTAAATACGTCATACAAACACTACAGAACCCTATCATGTGTGTGCCCAAAGACATGATTGGCCGTTTTTTAAAAAATGCAGACGTTTAATTTCAACGCGAAAAAACAATATATTACAGTGAATTTCTTTAAGAGTAATAAGCACTAGATACAAACTTAGCGTCAGCGTAATCCTAACGACAATATCTTTGCCGCACCGCACTGGATAGCGTCACGCACACGTGTGCATTGTCCTTTTGAATTTGTTGATAGTCATTATAAAATCAGCATGCAGCGCAATCTATGATCTGATCCCCAAATAAACAGTTGATTATTATCAGTACTCAACTGTATATCGTAAAAATGTATTTTCCTCATTTTTCATTTCCCCGAATACATGTCGGTATTGATTATTCTGTGACAGAATGTCCATCTACTCTCGCGACTGTTGTCAAAAGGGGAAACAATTTCCATCAAATGTCATTGGAATAAATCAACTACAATCTGACATAATCCAGAATGTAATCGATTGTCATTTATTTCTGTCCATCTGTTACACTGACAAAATACGATCGGTAAATATTTCATATGAATTTTGTAAACTCTATTTTCGTTTCAGATCAAATGCACCGTTCGTAAATATTGCGTAATGATTTTAGTTATATGAAAGAACTTTCAATATGTCAATTAAACACTTTTTTTGTTATTTTTCATGCTTGTAAAATAGCCCATGACACACTAGTGCGTAAAGTAAAATAAAAAAGTAATGCGATTGTACTAATCCAATAGTTATTCCGAACCCAAAGGAATGGTGAGGCCTCTGGTGAGAAATGCGCCGAACTGTCCTAAGGGAGGTTTTTGACAGGTAAACTAGGAGGCATAAGGTAAACATTGATTTAGGAAAGCATAATGGAGGATAGGTTGGCCTCCATCATGCTTTTCTAAATAAATGTTTCCTATCAAAAACCCCCCTTAGGACAGTTCTGCGCATTTCTCACCAGAGGTCTCACCATGCTCACCATTCCTTTAGGTTTCGAATATGTCGGTTAGTTGTCTTTTCAATCCATATGAGCCACGGATAAGCAAAGTAGGCGCTGAACAGTACAATATGGCCGAACGTGAATTGTCAAAAATATTACAAATGTATTAAGAAAAATCGCAGGATTGTGGACAAAAAATTGGATTTATTTAATGTACGACGTTTCGTCCATAGATTTAGAATTTTTCAAGCACATGGGTAATAGTATTACAGAAAATTAAAAAAACAATAATAAATTATGAAAATCAACATTAATTACTGACCATAGCAAAAAAAAAAATAAGTTATAGGGTACATAAGACAAAAACCGTGGTATAATAATATATAAGTTTATTTTGACTATATACAAATTAAAAAAAAATACCATTTTATTAGAATAATTAATTTAAACCTGTACTGAAAACAACTACCATAGTTTACTAGAAAAATTATAATTACCTTTATACGCCAAATCAGATGTAAATTGTTAACAGTGCTAATGATCGCATGGTCGATGCACCTTTTTTTGTTGTATTTTTGTGTTAATAAAAAAAAATTTAAAATAAATAATTAAAATTCGAATATTAGCACAATTTCATAACATAGAACATGACATTCAAAGTTTAAGTAGTCAGTACTATTATGGCATGTTTCTATGAGACGTGATACATTTATTTATTTATTGTAATATTTTGTTAACAGAATATCATCCTTAAAAAATTTAGAACGAAACTTCGTATTTCGTAATAATTAAATATCTACAACTAGACTGAATTTTTTGGATGCTTGATTTTTTCTGTGTCATAAAACTCTAATATCTGAAAAACCTCAAGCGTAATATTTTTTTATATTTGTCTTACGTTTACAATATACAATATTGTGAAGTCGTGCATTTTGTCAAAATGTGTTCGTCTCTTTTTCTAAACGCGGCTGTTTCTAGTTTTGTATCCGAACAAACAAGTCATTTTAAGGATTGTATAACGTAAATATATAAATCCAACTTTACGACTTTTGGGCGGGTAAAGCAAACTCCATTTTTATTGCATGAATACAGACCGATTTCTCTAAACTAAGGAAATATTCGTAACAGCTATACGAATTTTACATTTTCAAATATCGTTTATTCCGTCTGTAACAAGATTTTTGTTCGGAATAATTTATAGTGACGAATTAACGTAGTTATTAGTGACAGTGATAACAAATTATGGTTTCAAAAACTAAAAATCGCACTTTAATGAGTAGCGCACAAAAATGTTTGAAATAATTATTTTTCTATTATACAGGGTGCGGCAGCATAATTCCCTTTTTAAAAATGCTCGCCATTCAGTCGGTTGATGTCGTAGCAGAGCGCTAGTGGTGTCGTTCGAGAGGCAGAACTATATAGTTTTGTCCTGACAAAGTTCAGTCGCCATCATGCATTGGAACAGTGAGGAGCGTATGTTTGCCGTTGAGGCCTACTTTTCGAACGGATGTTCTGTATTCGCAACCCAGCGTGCCTTTCGGAATTGCTTTAATATAGCTGACAACATTCCTCGATAATTGCATCAAAGGCCTTTGCATTCACCTAAAGTCACAGTGTGGTGTGCAATTTCCTCAAGTGGAATTATTGGTCCCTGGTTCTTTGAGGAAAATGAAGTTACAGTGAAAGTAAACATGTTACTAGGATTTTTTCCTCACAGCTAGATGAGTTGGACTAAGAGGACACTTGATTCAAGTAAGACGGTGCAACGGCACACACTGCAAGAGCATCGATGGCTGTTTTGAGGGAACACTTCCCAGAGCGCCTCATCTCAGTTAAGGGCGATTTGGAGTAGCCGGCCCGCTCTCGCAATTTGTTCCTTTGTGATTTTTTCTATGGGGGTTTTATGAAATCCCGGGTTTATGTGAACCGTCCAAGGACCCTATAAGATTTGAAGACCAACATCCAGGAAGAAATTGCCAGGATAACACCTGATATGCTGGCAAGAGTCATGACAAACGCCAGAAATCGGTTTACTCAATGTATTGAGAATGGTCAATAGAAAACCGGAATGCGCAGTGCTCGCATCATCAAAGTAAAGCAACTAACAAACTGCGCACTCTCTAATTTTCTGTTAACTTGTACAACTATAAAGCACCTGGTCTTTAAATTGGTAATTAAATTTAAAAACCTGCAGTCCACTTCTACATAACAGCGGTCTAGACATAATGAACATAAGCACACAGGTTCCCACGCTTTTAAATTTAATTACCAATAATATTGTTTTATAGATGTACAAGTTAACAGGAAATCGGAGTATGCATATTATGCGCACACCCCGGTTTTATGTTGGACTTCAGTTTAGCTGTAGTAAATAATTTCGAAAGAAGTTTCACTTCTTCCGTGAGCTTATGTAAATGAGACTCATACATTTTTTTTTAAACACAGCAATTATTGAATAAGTAATGCTTGGGTCTTTTCAGATCTTTTCCAGGAAATCAACCAAATTCAGTAAACAAAGAAAATTAAAAATTCTGAGTACAAAAGACATATTAAAACATTGCAGTAATTTAACGGAAAATGTATATTTATGTTTTACTTTTGACAATAATTAATGTAGTTATTATATACAGCGAACAGTTCGGCTTCGCCCGAATTTGTAGATTGTCACCGTTTTGTCGTCGACTTACGTTGCAAAATTGGTCTCTACGAAATGCTCTTTTATTTTAACACGATAATATATAGCCTATGTCCATCCGGAAGGTACATTCTAAATACTGGTGAAAAAAATATGAAATCAGATGAGTAGTTTCGGAGATGACCTCCTACATCCAAACTCACAAACTTTACCTCTTTATAATATTGCTGTAGATGTATATTGCACAATTAATTAAATTTTCCCTTCCAGCTTAATGAGTTCCAGAAACTGTAGCACTTTCGAAGCGCAGGTGCCGTCATCTTTGGGGTTAGTTAATTTTTCATTTTATTTTTTATTTATTTTTTATTTATTTATTTAATTTAATTAAATACAATTATACAAAAATGCAAATACAAATTGTTCACAATATCTTTAAATTGGTATCAAGTAAAGTAAAATCAACATTTCTACACTCTATGTAATATGGCGCCTTAAAATTTACATTTTACAAGCTTTATACATTGTTTGTTTTTTTCAATTTCAAAACGAGAAAAAATATAGAACCAGCAAATATTTTCACAATTAGGTACGTCTCTGTTATATGAGACCGTCGATGTTTGCGGAAATTCGTACGGCGACTTCTACTCGTCATTACGAACGTGAGTTCGCTATTTTGTATTCGGAAGTGCGAACTGTGAGAAAGAAGTGAAAGACAAAAAGAAGAAGGCCTTGACAACATTAAATGCAGCAATATCAGTGCTGTTGTCGCAATACTAAAAATAAAACAGATAGCTTCAACAATAAAATCTGTGTCTATGTGTGTGTATTTCTGTGTGTGGATTGCAGAAGGGAACTTAATAAAATGTAAAGTAGTTCACTCACCGAACGTAGTCCCTTACATCACAGACTATAATAACAGTAAATGTAGAGTTGTGACGTTACCTGAAAAATAAATAAAATAGTTGTGTTAAAACTAAATGGAAGAATATTAAGCTTAGAAAAAAAACTTAAGATACTAAGCAGGGCTTTAACTAGGCAGGGGAAACAGGGCTACGTGTCCAGGGCCCAGGCAGAAGGGCTACCTCAGAAAAAACTCGCATGATATTAAAAAAAACTTTACGTCTTTCAACAACTTTTTGAGAGCCTGTTCAAAAATGGTAGCCCACCTTGCCCTATCTTCTATTTTCCTAACAACATAGTAGGTTACTATGTATGTTGTATTTTTCTTGTTTTTTTTTAGCTTTATTAGTATCTAGCTAAAAAAACAAGAAAAATACACGTAAATTTAAAAATTGTTCGTAAAAATCAGTGGAAATATACCATAGCTAAAAAAATTTGGCTCCCTCAAAAATTTGTTTTTCTGGTTGCACTACTGATTAAAACTATTATTTTGGGGAAATAAGTAGATTTATTCAATATCTACATAAAGTTTCGTGCAGGGGAGTCCAGTGATGAGGTCTTGCCTCATGGGCCCAAAAAAGCTATTTACGTTTCTGGTACCAAGTATATAGCAAGTGCTAGTAATTAAATTGGCGCCGACTTCAATGTCTTATTAGTTTTGCTCTTTTTATTTGGCTTCTTTTAAAGGCGGTACAACTGAGAAAAAACGATCGAGCATCACGAAACAAAGGCGCACATGCGTATTTGTATTAAGATCATAGCTTAGACATGGAAAGAACCATAGAAACAAAGTATATATAGTATGCTGTTGATACTCTCAGTGCATTCACACAGGTGCATTTTGTATATCTGTTTTTGGACGATCTGTCAAAGACAATCGATGGCTGTAGCCGTTACGTCACGCCTGTGTACAAACTATGTGATGTGTGACCCCTCTCTGGTTCAAATGTATATTTTTCTTTTTTTATATTTCTTATAAATAAATTTAAAAAAATAAAATGTTATCATTTTACAGTTCGTATTAATACATAAAAATGTTTAAATTTAATTATTTTGTTGTTTCTGTATACTACTTACGTAAATTTAGAACATTAATATAAAGTCCGTAAGAAGCTTAACTTCCGTCGTGTGAACACGGACCAACGCACCTCTTTTTTTATAAAATGTTTCTAACAGCTATTTATAAAAGGTTATTTTTAGATACTGGTAACTGTTGTATAAAATAAGTTTTCCATCAGTTAAACATAAAAAAAAAAAAATTGGTTGTCTGTAAAGTCGGTTTACGGACGATAGTTTTACGTGATAACGTATTCCGTAATACATAACCTAAATTTATATAATAATTATAATAATTCGAATCTATGATATTGCATCTTTTGCTTCAAATTTAGGTTAATTTTATTTATTAAAATTACTCACCACCTATAATATAATTGTTTTTTTTAAACTTTTTTTCTTTCGTATTTATTTTAAGTCTCAAAGATTAACTGTCATAATATTTTGAAAACAATTGTTCATAAAATTCCAAAACCTACTTACAATATTTAAGTATTTTCATACGTCAAAAAATTGATTTTTATAATGATAAAATTTGTATGAAAACGATTTTTTCGAGAGATGAGACCTAGTTAAAACGATTTTTTGCCCCCAAAATCCCTTTTCAGTAAATTTCATCCAAATCGTTAGGGCCGTTTTCGAGAAAAGCACGCACAGGGTCAGGCGGAACGTAAGGGACGTTACACTTTTTCGTGCATGCAGCCGGTGTTTTATCAATTTATAAGATTGGTGATTCATCAATTTATAAGACGTTATCACGTCAAAAACTGCGATTTGTTGGTTGTATGATAAAAAATAGGTGTCATAATATAACATCGGTCCCGACGTATCCATAAAAACCAGTTTTCACTGTACTACGGTGCCAAATTGACGATACAGCTCAAACATCGAAGCTTATCTTTGCGAGTGTTTAAGCAGCTTGTGACATGAATATCAAATGCAGAGAACATTTTTTTCACTTGAGGGTTGATACTTGCCATAATTTTTCATTTCCACCAATGAAACATTTTACACCTACTCGGAAATTCTTTTTTTATTGACAATTTATGTCATTTGTGCAATAAA
The DNA here is from genome assembly GCA_963575645.1 of Xanthostigma xanthostigma. Lineage (NCBI taxonomy): Eukaryota > Metazoa > Arthropoda > Insecta > Raphidioptera > Raphidiidae > Xanthostigma > Xanthostigma xanthostigma. The sequence goes on along the minus strand of OY754472.1, from coordinate 15,749,510 downwards.
CTAAAACCATTTCAACCATAAAAATACTTTCAACTCATTTTAACATACATTTTATTTCAATTTAACATAAGTAATATATAAATTAACGGAGGAAATCATATGAAAATAAAATAATATCCGGAAAATGTTGGTTTTGTTATTTGATTCATTTTTGACGACCCCAGTTGTCTATGATCTACAGTATGTAAACGCGTAAGGTGCACATAGGGAAATTAGCGTTGGGAAAAAATACTTGGATCAGAGCTAGCCATGACTGCATTAATTGTTATTTCTATTGAATTATCGTGGTAATCTTGAGGATTTCTATTTTATTTTGATTTATTTTTATTTTACTTGGCTTCTTTTATAATAAAAATCTCTTATAAATCATTATTTTAATTTTTTTGTACAAAAATAAAACAATAAAACAACTCCATCTGTTTGGAAACATTTCATTCAAAAGATGTCTGACTAATATGACGTATGCGCGTTGGTAAATCAGTGACCCAATGTTTTTAGGTTCAACACGAATAGGCGGAGATATTTGATCTCGCACCATATTTAAGTATCTTTGGGAATTTATTGTCCCATTAATAAAAAAAGTCCGATTATGTTGTAATCATTTGAATATTTTCTTCAGTAGTATACACATTCATTTTGCAAAAGAATATTATCTGTCAAATTGAAAAACAAAATTTCAAGGCTTACTCTGATCCAGTTATTTTTTCCCAATGTTAATTCCCCTATGTGCACCTTACGTGTTTACATACTGTATAATGTCGTTTATTCACTTTCTACATTGAAAAGTGAAAACTCAGAAATTATATTCGGTAAATATTTTTTGTATATCCTCAAAGAATAAAGCTGCTGTATAGCTATAGTAAAATAACCCAATTCCCAATAGTGCGTAAAGTGAAACAAGTTACCGTTAATTCTATAATGTGAACAGAGATGAGCATGCGATACAAAACATGCGTAGTTTTCGAAAACAACTCAAATGAATTGCAATATGGCAACACACAAATATGACAGTTGCAGGGCCGTGCCTGGGTATATGGCCGCCTGCGTGCCAGTCTGTATGGCCGCCCCCAGGATAACATTAAAAAAAACTACTTTAATTTTTAATGTTTATTATTATACACAGGGCATCAAACCGGGAAAAAAATCAGTTTTTGGTTAACCGAAATCGAGAACGAAAAAAAATATTGGTTTTGTTCCCAAAACCGGTTTCTGAAAAGAAAAACCGGCTAAAAACCGGTTTTATGAGATTTATATGTTTGGATGAAATTTAAGAAAAAAAAATGCACAAAATAAACATTTTTTTATTTAAAATTTAAACAAAAATAATAACATGAAAAAAATTATGGTATTGGTTTTATAATCACAGACAAAATTATCAAACATAAAGAACAAGGAATAACCCTTAAATCTATACTAACATATTAGGATAACAAAGCTCAGTGGCCAATGGCAGATCTGGGCTGACTTGCAACTTGGGAGGTATACAAAATAGAATTAATTTACTTACTTTAATAATAACATGAAAAAAAGTAATTATGGTATTGGTATTATAATCACAGACAAAATTATCAAACATAAAGAACATAGGAATACGATAATTTAAAATCCTAGGTGTCGCTCAGTGACAATTTAAAATTATTTGATTTTAAAAAATCAAATCTTACGTATTATTTATTGATATTGAAAATAGTAAAGGTTTTTGGTTAATTAACCGGTTTCATAAAATTATTTCGGTTAGGTTACCGGTTAATTAGGGAAATCTTTCAATCTTTCAATTATCGCGATTGAAAGTGAAATTGCTGAATCTTCACGAAGCAATTATTAAATAAAGTACATATTAAAAGTTAATCCTACGGGATTTTTTACTGACAAAATCGTCAATTGCTTCGTGAATATTTAAAGATTCAGCAATTTCACTTTCAATCGCGATAATTGAAAGATTGCTCATACGTTCTTGCGTCATGGAAGTACGTAGGTAATTTTTTATGATTTTCAATTTAGAAAAACTACGTTCTCCAGACGCAACTGATACAGGCATGGTCAATAATAGTTTTAAGCTTGTAGATACATTTGGAAATGAATTTTGTAAATTGTGTTTGTACAAATACTTTAGGAGTTCTTCGGGTTGTTTCCTATCTTTTATAATTATTTTCAATGAAATTAACTCTTCGTATAATTCTGCTCCGTTTATGTCGCACGATTCGCCATCCTTGAATTTATTATGAAAGTCGAAGCAACTTTTTTTTATGTCGTCCTCTCCTATTTCAACAAATTTATATAAAAATCCGAAAGACTGTTCGAAATTGGATAATGTTTCAAATCGGGTAGTAACAGATGAAATGGCTGTATCCAATATTACATAGAAAAAATTAATTTTGAAATTTTCTTTAGCAGTTAACTGAATATCCTCATCTCCTTCATAGTCAAATTGTTTTCGCTTATGGCGTCGACGTAGATTAATTTCAACAGGAAATTCCGGTTGTATTTCAAGTGATTCACATAATTCATCAGCAATTTTCAAATACTTTTTCGAAATTTTCATCATTTCTAATACTTTGGAAAAAAATTAAAATATTATTAATAGATTCAGCACATGAAGTAAGATTCCAAGAAACGGTCTGCATCATTTTACTAATAATATTTACTTTTTCTAAGATTTCGTACCATATTACTGTGGAACAAATAAATTTGTACGATTTAATTTTCAATAGTAAATAAACTTTTTATTAAATTTCACCACACGAACACACAACTAAAAGTTTTCAGGAATTAAGCAATTTATTTTTATTCGTTAAATTAAAGACTTTAATAATATCGGATCACACACAGGACACAAATAACGATTTATCCTCGCTAGTCTATAGACTAATACGACTAATAAGACGAATAAGACCGCTTACGCGACGCCGGTCAATTGAAAAAACTATTTCGGCTCGTCGCTCGTGCAATGTTCGAAAAAATTCGGATTCGCTGCATGACTAGGTATATAAATACTACAACGACCTAATCAGTTTTTATACATTTCTTATTTCTGAGAAACTCTTTTTAGATAGATTAGATTAGAGAAACTGTTTTTACTTCGTATCTTAATGAAAACAAACCGATTGTATTTTTGCCCAGTAAACAACTTGTAACGATTTGGCCGCCTCTTAATTTCGGCCGCCTGCGTGCGGTGCACGCAATGAACGCCCGTCAGGCACGGCCCTGGACAGTTGTTATGTATTTTACTAGCGGTTCCGTCCGGTTTCACCCGGGTGCAACAGAGCGAATGGGGAGGAGGGACACGAGTACACACGTTCATCTTAGTTTACCGATATGAATGTTATGTCCAAATTTCATGATGATCGGAGTTACCGTTCACAAGTTTTTGTCGGACGAACAAATTTTGAGTTACACTTTTCAATGATGCTCCGCTCCTATTGGTCGTAGCGTGTTATTATATATAGCCTATAGCCTTCCTCGATAAATGGGCTATCCAACAAAATAAAAAAAAATTAGTTCGAACCAGTAGTTCCTGAGATTAGCGCGTTCAACCAAACAAACTCTTCAGCTTTATATATAAGTATATAGATGGCATACGAACACGGCTGTCCTCAGATGAGATTATTTTCTTTTCGGTAGTCGGGTTTTAGTTTTTGAACTTATTTTTTATTTAAATTATTTTCTTTTTGAAAATATGTTTTATTTGTTTTCAATTTGCTCCCCTGTGGGACCAAAATTCGAAAATAAATGTAGCCTATGTTACCCGGGCCATAATAACGAATCGATTGACACCTTATTCATCAAAATCGGATGAATAGTTTAGGTGCTACGGTGGAACATCCGTAAAAACGAACATACATACTATATAGATTGCTAACTCATAACCCTTCCTTTTGGCTTCGCCGTAGTCGGGTAAAAAGGCATTATTTCACACAGACAATTTTATTTATATATTGTATAGATTATATTATGAAGTGAAAATCAGCTATTTTAAAGTAGGTACGTGCAAAAATTGGTGGGTTCCGTTAATTTAAATTTGGGCAACGTGCTTAAAAGAGCTTAAAAAAATTCTTAGCTCAAAAAAACAAAAAATATCATTCCAAAATTGACACAGGCTACTTGCCTGAATAAAAATCCTACCTCCTACCACTCGACAAATAAGGACAATCACAACTAAAACATTTCTTTATGATTTTCAAAAAAATTTATTAAAAAAAAAACAAGGAAATCTATTGTCGATCTCAAGAATGTTAAATATCATTTGTGTCGTACCGACTGATATAAGATAAAGGCGCCAGGACAAAGAGACCATACGAGGCAACACAACCGGTCCAAGATTGTGTGCGAGAAAAAGAGTCTAGAAATCCTTTCGAACAAATTAACTCTAAAACCAAATTTCAGACAAAACACAAAATTAAATCATCCAAGAGAACACCCAATAAACTTAACCCAAGTACAAGGCTGACAATTCAATTCCTACAACACTCACAGGTAACACATTAAAATCAGCGGTATCATCCACACCAAAAGACTGGCCCGCCGTCAACTGGCAGCACCGTTAAATCTCTTTTTTTTATTACTTCAGATGATATAAAAAAAACAATAATCAATCAATCCAAAGTCCAACGAAATCCGACATCCAAAAAATTCCAATCTCAAATACAAAATACACAAATCGCCAATCAAAACGGCCTATCCAAATCCAACAACAAAACGCCCAAATATAAAATCGCCGACCAAAAACGTTCAATTAAAACGCAATCCCCTAAATATATCTTTTCATACTTAAAACAATCAAAATCGCTTATCTATCGTTCCACTATACATGTGGCCGCTGTCACGGCTCACCGGCTTGTCCCTGCTGTATTGCCAACCGACTGCTGTCTGCCCTCCAGACCAGATCGCGAATAGTATCCGACAGCAACGTACTCTCTTGCGCGCATTACAGTCGATCGGACTTCTCAGTCGCACTCATTCATTGATAGCGCTTATTCCTTTTTAAACTTGATTAGCTATGTCGTCTGGCGCTCGTCAATGCTACAGTGTATTGATTGAGAAATTGATTTTTATACCATAGGCTCGATATAATTTTTTTTTCGGGGGCCACCAATTGTAAACCGTTACAGTACATAAACTATTATTACGATCCAACAGTTGGTTTCGATTTCGGCTAAAATCAAACCGAAGGGTTTTTCGAAAACAAACGAATTGTTGGTCACAAGTTTGAGAAAATTAAAGATTAATTTGTGCAAAAAGAAAGACACAAACAAAATCACTGATCCTTAAGTAGTTTCAGTACAGTTCTTCCCCCATGTTCTCCGTCTTCTAATACATTCTGTATACACATTTCCGTGTTTTTTTTTTGTTATGAAAAACCGGCCAAACTATATGGTTCCATGGCGTTCATATGAAGTATTTATGAGCAAATTATTGGTCGCATTTGTTGCTTGATAAATATCATACCTTAACCTAAAAATGCATCATTGCAATATGTTGATACTGTTTTGTTGATTAATTATTATTAATTAAAATGAAGTCAAGTATCCACGAGTTATTATTTGCACTTTTAAAGTCATTTTGTGGCCTTTCAAAAACTAAGTAGTCTTAATAAATATTCACATATAATATTATTGACATCAGAAGACATTTTTTGAAGTTAAGAGAGCCGCGGTTCTTGTCTCCGCTAGCTAATAGAAATATGACAGCCATATAAAAGAAATACCTACATTTAGTTCAAAATAATTAATGTCGTTGATTTTTTAAGTACGTGATTTCAACGTTAAACAGGGGCATATTATTAACGACTTTAAGAGCTTAAATTTAGGGAAATATTCACCTAAGAAATAACAAATGCACTGATTTAAACAAATGCGCTATCTTTTATATAAAACCTTAAAAATACAAATTGTATGTTTTGCTTTTCAGTTTTACTGACGTGAGCTACACAGAAAACTCTCATACGATGTGTTTTGAAAAATGCCATTAACATAAACTTTGAATTCTTTTAAATATAATTCAAAGTTGCGACACATTTCATAAAAAAGAAGTTAAATCCGGATTATACTACAGAATAATAAATTCTATACATATTTATCTGCTTTTAGTTTATGTATTAATTAATTAGTAGATACAGCGTATAGCATAATTTCATTAAAAAAGCTCAAAGCGCGCACAACTTTTAAGTCGTAACAAAATAAAATTGTGCATTCAAAAAATAAAATGCAGTGATATGAATAAATTATTACAAAACGTATTTTTTATTCACTGAAACATATTTCATAGTCTTTCTGTTTACCGTTTCAACAATTCATCTACCAATCATTAATTAGTTAGTCTATTAAAATGCTTCATCTGAATTTTTTTGAGGCCCCAAACAACTACGGTTATTTCGTACCAATTCGTACTTTTCATTTTTTTATATATAAGGTACTGCAAGTAAGGAATGGTACTAGTTTAGGTCAAAAATCACTTTTCAAAATTTTACAGTATCTTTTCGCTAGGAGCCGGTAGGCTGAGTATGAAGCTGGAATTAACGTCACTGCGGGCTGGCCTGCTAGCTCACAGGATAGCTTTTAAAATTAGAACAGGGGCTATTTTCCCTGCTAGATCTACTGCTAGGTATGAGCAAGAACCAATCAGGAAGCAGTATCTTGTCACGTGGGCACTTGAACAAACGCCCGCAAAGCAACATGGTGTCATTCTGCTCAGAGTCAGACAACAGACACGTTTTGCTCTGTGTTTATATTCGAACTGTCACTGCGCGCGCACCAGATCTATCCACAAAACTAGTTTGAAAAGATGCTCCGTGTGAACCAAGCACTTAACAGCAATCAAGAAAATCAGCGTTAGAAAACTAGTAGGCAAATCTAGCAAGGCACCTAGCAGCGTTTCTAGCCTCGTGTGCGTTCGGTTGCAGCTACTGGACCACCGCTAGCGTATATATCTTTTTCTGATTCACATAAAGGCCGGTACACTCTAGGCAAGTTTTGCCGCTAGAATAACTGCTGAGACTTCTGCTGGCCGGCGGGCTGACTGCAAGGTTGTAAATGACGTCACTGCGGGCTCGCGTGCGAGATCACAAAATGGATTTCAAAATGAGAAACGGGTATATTTTTCTTATTTGTTCGTCTACTTGTGTTGAGCAAGAGCCGATCAGGAAACAATAACTTGGCACGTGGGCGACATTGACAAACGCCCCCCACAAACAAACACGGCGTCATAGCGTGTTTTCTGTTCACACACAATAAACGTCCACTTTTGTTAATACTCTATCACTGCACGCGCATCAAACACATTTACAAAGCAAGCGTGAAGCGAATACATAAAAATTATCACGAAAACCAGCGCTTGAAAACTAGCCGTCAAATCTAGCAAGGAATCTAGCGGCAAAAACAGCCTCGTGTGAAGCGGCCTTAAGTGAGGAGGATAGAGTACGGTTGGGGTCTATTTCTGTCCTTCACTGTACACGTTTACGGTACTATTTTGTGAGAGTAATTTTTAGTCACATTCACTCTACCTTTTCTTTTTGTTATAAAATAAAATAAGACACCTTGGTATCATGGTATGATGAAATTAACGGGATACAAGGCTAATTATAAAAACAATTTTTATTCACTAGAAGCTCATTTAATAGTCAACGTTTCGGCAGAAATTATTGTCTTCTTCAGGACTTATAACATATACCTAAATAAAACTCTACACATCTAAACATAAACTTAAAATTTAAAAATTTATAATTTTTTTATTTTTATAAAATTTTGTATATCAAATAATTACTTATTACGGCTTATCTTAATATTTTTTTTGTTTAGATGTGTAGAGTTTTATTTATTTGTTATACGTCCTGAAGAAGTCAATAATTTCTGCCGAAACGTTGACTATTAAAATAATAATAATAATAATAATAATAATAATAATAATAATAATAATAATAATAATAATAATAATAATAATAATAATAATAATAATAAATTTTCTGGAACTATCCATTCAGTACTACCAGGCAACTTTCAGCTACAAAGCCTGATATAGTTCTCCTTGATAAATCTGCGCGATCTATGTATGTCATCGAGTTCTCAGCTCCTGCTGAAACGAACATAGCCGCGAAGGAGACTGACAAACGGACAAAATATCAAGACCTACTTTTTGAGCTCAGGAAGCAGTACCCAGAGTATTCTGTCAAATTAATTGTCCTTATAATTGGTGTCCTTGGAGGAGCCAAACCGTCACTGTTGGCAAGTATGAAAGCTATTCCGGCATGTCAGCGCAATGCTGAATCACTAGTCTGCCGCATGCAGAAGGCTGTGCTTATTGGGTCGCTCAGTGTACTCCGTGCGCACGACCCAAACTCACTGTAAGGTTTGAGACGCGGTTATGGTTTCAACTTGCTCCGCAAGTATCCCTTGTGTGACGGTGACGAACCCGAAGTTTAGGGGGCTTGTGGATGCAAAATTCTTTAAGGAATTTATCCTTCACATAATAATAATAATAATAATAATAATAATAATCTTTATTAAATGAAGTTCTAGTGAATAAAAATTGTTTTTATATTTAGCCTTGTGGATACAAGAAAAGATGAATCTGACAGGATGTCAGATTCATCTTTTCTTTTTGGTGGGAAACTTTTTACACCGCTACAAGTCCAATAAGTAGATGTTTGTTACTGCGGTCATAGACAGGCCTAGATACTGCGGTAGAGCGGGAACTACTCTTAATGAAGCCAACATTTTAGTTCATGACGGCAGTGCTGCAATCAGGAAGGCAAATATAAAAAAGATAAAAAAATGTCATAAAAGCAAATGAACAGCTTTCAAATTTGTTTAAGCATTCTCTTTGGTATATGCCTTCTCTTTAATATTTTATCTCTTTTTACTTTGCTTTCATTGTAGCACCGATATTATGAACAAAAATTATGATTTCAATAAGCCACCTTGTCTCCATCAATGGTAACCTTATCAAAGTGAGTACGTCTCTATATTTTTTTGCAAAAGTGGAATCGTTAGTTGTGACAGAGACGGTGTTTGTAAATAGTGCAGTTATTTACGTATGCAAAGTATTTTCGCCCGATTGTCAGTGTGTTAAACATAACTTCCAACATCATGCATTGCATAATACGGAATGTATGTACGTAGTACGTACTTCTACTGCAAACGTCATATTATTCATATTAACTCATTGTTTTGTTCAGATGTAGTGACCCATTAAATAACTTAGTATTTTACATGACTGGCATAAATTCGTATATAATTGGAATTTAGTTTTGCACAAAACGGCGTCTTTCTGAATACAAACTCTAAAATTTGTTTTTTTTTTTGTAAAAGAAGTAGTGAGAAATGATTATAATAGTAGATTGTATATCTGGTGTCATAATGGGTTATACCAGCGGTCGGCAACCCTTTGGCAAGCAAGGGCCACATAGTCGCAAATTGAAATAAAGGCGGGCCGCACTTGTTCATAATTTTAATAATAGGTATTTGTGATATTAAAAATTCGAAAATATTTCATTAGAATATCGCTGTTTTTATTGAAAGTAGGTAACTACAATTTTATGATTACTTTTTTACTATTCAGTATCTTTACATTAAGGATTCCATCCCTTTTTAAATTATTCGTTAGCTCTATTTTTATTTTGAAAAGTGTCACACGTCTCACAAAAGCGCAATTCCATAATTTTTAACAAACTTAAAAGAAGATTATTCAATTCGACGCTTCTTTGTGCAAGTTCCGCGATATCTAGTTGTGAACCGATTTGAAAATTTTATCAAATAATATCAAATTGGTCTCATAGAATTATTCTTAAAATCGGTTCAGTGGTTTTTAAGTGACTTTATTTTTTATGCATATGCTACCTCATATCTCTAAAGCATTTGTGAACCGATCTTGATGATTATTTTCCAATTTACATAATAGGACATACTTTCATGGTAAATTTTACTTAAAATCAGTTCAGTAGCTTTTTTTATATGTCTAGTTAGCAATCAACTATCATAAAAAGAAATGGGTTGGTATTTAACAACGTGCAAACTTCGTATCTTAAATTCACTAAAAAGTAAAAACTAATTTTTTTTAAGAAAAACCTCCTTATAAAAAGCTACTAAAAAGAGGAAAATAATGAAAATTTGATGTCGGCACCAATTTAATAAAAGTTTATACCTAACTAAAAAGTTTTACTAAATAAATTAGCACTGACCTCAAATAATCATTATTTTCCTCCTTTTAGTAACTTTTTTGAAGGAGATTAATTTTCTTACAACCTAGAATGATCGATGCAAAGATATGTGAGACGTCCTTAAAATAAAGCTTAATAAACACGTTCATATTACATTGAGCTTACCTTAATTACAATCCTAATTAGGCAGATATAAATGTGTTCAGATAAAGTTTGTGAATATAGTGTAATGTTATTATATAACAGGTAGATGCGCTGAAATATGTCACCCGTGCAAAATATGTAGGCACTCCTTGTTCCATTCTATGTTTTATTCTGTACATTGAGCCTCCACTGCGCGGGAAATGTTAAATTTACTGTATATTCCCCATTGAGGTACGAATATTCAAGAGGTTTGTGTTGAAAAAATTTAAAATAAATCATTATCACTGGGAATAATACTCAAAAAAAAAAATTGCAAGAATTTACACGTCATTAACGCTATCAAAAATACTTCCAATAACTTCGAATATTGTCATCTTAAGGTGCCCCTAGACGATCAATATTTACGTCAATATATTGTACAATATTTTGTGCAATAGAATAAGTTGGCCAACCCACACGATGCAATATTATTGCACAATAAATTAGTTCACGGCTGATACTTGTGCAGTCAACATGTGGAATAATAAGAAGACAGCAAGTTGTGTGGCCATTGCATTAGTTATAGCTGCAAAAAAAAAAAGAGAGAAAAGGAAGCGTAGGTGGATGAAGGAATGGTTTAAAGAAAGAAATAAGTACACTCATGAAAATCTGTTAAGTGAACTGAGAATTAGTGAACCAAGTGATTTTCAAAACTTTTTGCGACTAGATAGTACATTATTTGATGAACTCTTGAGAATGGTTACGCTTGAAATTCAAAAAAGAGATACTATAATGCGAGATCTTTTCCCTTTGTAGCCATTATAGATGTTACCTTTATCACTGTTAACACACACCTGAACCAGTATTGCACAATATTGCCCGCAGACGATGCAATATTTACTAGATTGCACAATAAAAATCAAACTCTTTTTGATTGACTCAATATATTGCGCAATCTTTCAATATGATCTACAGACGTTCAATATTATTGTACAATATCGATTATTGTGCAATATATTGTGCAATATATTGATCGTCTAGGGGCTGCTTTAGACAACATATCTGATATCCACAAAACAACCAAAAAGATCCCGCACAAACATTATGGGATTTGGTTCTCGGTTAAATTGATCGAAATAATGGTTTTATTTTTTAGTTTAAAGGTCACTAAGAAAAAGTGTCCATGGGCGCATAGCCTAAAAACCAATAGATTGTTAGCCACATATATAAATTGTTTTGTTGATTCCGCTCCGCCTGAAATGAATTAAATTGTAATACAGTAGAATTTTGATAAGTTAAAAACCTCTGTAACATAAAATATTTTTTAAATTCCCTTCCCCTCAAAGCCTAAAACCTCCATAACTTAAAGCACAAAACCTCGGTAACTATATACAGTTTCGGAACTACCCAAGTCGAGTTTAAACGAAATGGATCTGTGTAGAACGACACAACTCTAGTTGTTAGTAGCTCCATGGTGAACTAGATATACTAGAAACGTACTTGAAAGAGGAAAACAAATACTAGTATATTCATGTAACATAAAAACATACATACGTATCTAACGTGTAGTGTAAATATGCTATGTAACAGAATTGTTCCGACTGCACAATTGAATACTTCCTTTTACACATTTACATCCTTTCAATAAAATATACCGTAAAAAGTTTAAGTTAACTGAAAAATTATAGCAATTTTCATAAAAAAATGAAAAAATATTTTTGGTGTGAAATTTTTTTAGGCGCGGCGGGTAGAAAAGATTCCAATCGACAGTGTATGGAAAAAGAGTGACGGAAACAGTAGTCGGAGGAGTGCAATCGTTATACTAGTATGGAAGAATTTGTACAGATCCCTGTAAAAATTAAAGGTTGTTTCTTCTGATCAATGAGCGCTTACTTGCGTTGTTTTTAGTTTCTGTGAGAAAAAGAGAGAACCCGAAAGTATGTCGGTGTGAGAGAGAGATAGAGAGAAATTTAAATCTTTGATTCACGTCTGAATAGAACTCTTCGAATAAATAAAATTGTCGACCAATTTTTCTCAGACCAAATTGGTCGACAATTTTATTTATTTGAAGAGATAGAGAGTTTAATTACTATTGTGTCATTTTAAATGCAAACTCTATTTCACTATAGCTACGTCAAAATTTGAAAAATACGGTAGGAACTCTTGCCAAAAAATCAGGTAGAAAAAATAATTGATCGTCGAGCAGAAAAAATGTTCGAAAAAATTCGAATCGAATATTTTTATCGTTTTGATTTTATAAAAATTATTAGCGGTCTGGCCTGGGGTTTCATTCTGGTGCAATAGATATAATTTTGCAAAATGTACTTCGTTTGCGGCCCGACTTCTGAAGCTTTGAGCAAAATCTACCAAATTTGCTTCTGAACTAATAGCTTTGAGCAAATTCCATCCGATGTCGCTACTTGGTACTAAAACAGTTGTTTTTTGTTTGCTTCTGAACTATTAGCTCTGAGCAAATTCTATCGTGACACGATATAGATATCTTTATATATAAAAATTACGTGTCACGTTGTTTGTCCGCGATGAACTCCTAAACTACTGAACCGATTTTAAATTTGATTTGCACACTATGTGCAATTCCACCCAACTTGAAAGATAGGATAGCTTACATTTCAATTTATAGTCGCAATATTATTTTATTGCAAATTATTTGTCTATTCCTTGACATCTTTATATATAAAAATTACGTGTCACGTTGTTTGTCCATGTTGGTTCGCGATGAACTTCTAAACTACTGAACCGATTTTAAATTTGATTTGCACACCGTGTGCAATTCGACCCAACTTGAAAGATAGGATAGCTTACATTTCAATTTATAGTCGCAATATTATTTTATTGCAAATTATTTGTCTATTCCTTGACAGTCATAATTATCTGTTAGCTCCAGGATTGAGTGAATATTCAATAGATGGCGCAACGAACTTAGCAACCATATAAGATGGCGATACCTGTTGACTGGATTGAGTGAATATTCAATAGATGGCGCAACGAACTTAACAACCATATATCTAGATCGAGGATGTAAAAAAACTGAATATCGTTTAAAACAAATGCTTTTTTTTTCGAGCACGACGGCGCAACCGGAGTGAACCCTCGAAATAGAGCAAGTGTTTTAAAGACCAGGTATCCACGAATACTTTACGCTATTCTTTTTCGAGCACGACGGCGCAGCCGGAGTGCTCGAAATAGAGCAAGTGTTTTAAAGACCAGTTATCCACGAATACTTTACGCAATTTTTTTTCGAGCACGACGGCGCAGCCGGAGTGCTCGAAATAGAGCAAGAGTTTTAAAGACCAGTTATCCACGAATACTTTACGCTATTCTTTTTCGAGCACGACGGCGCAGCCGGAGTGCTCGAAATAGAGCAAGTGTTTTAAAGACCAGTTATCCACAAATACTTTACGCTATTTTTTTTCGAGCACTCGAGTGCTCGACATACACACATAATATACGCCCATGTATATTTTAAAATAGCTAGCAATTAATAAAATAGATAGATAGATGTTCCAATTAAATTGTTTTATTATTTCACTTTATACGTAGCGAAGCACGTACAGGGCCGCTAGTACTTTATATATTAGGATAGTATTTTTCTCTTTTTGTTTCCTTACAATAAAGAAAAAAATTAAAAACTATACTATAGTGTAAGTTGGAGCAAGCAAGACACATTTACAAAATTTCATTAAAATCGGTCCAGTGGTTTCGGAGATTAGCGCGGACGAACATCGTGACAGAAGTTTTTATATATACAGACATTAAAATCCTCTTCTGTAGTGTGTAGCGTAAACTGTATGGTGCTGCTATAATAAAGTCCTTTGTCATTTATTTATTAACCTAGTTTGCACGATATGAAATTCCTCTATTTATATGAACTATTCAATAAATTTCCAAACAAAATATATAGCAAAATTCGGTATTGTTTTGTTTTCATTAGAACAACACTGTAATTATTCTACTTTGCTCTATGCTTTTAAACTAACAAACAACTATAGATAAACAAAACAATGTGTAAAAATCGTTAACTGCAAACCATCAAAATGAAATAGTCCTCGTTACTTCAGTTTCAAAATAACAAATTGCCTTTTATACATTTCAAACGGATGAACTTTTCTATTTGCAACCAAAAATGATCTACAGTTGGATTCACCCATTTTCAACTCATGTATTTTCAACATCATCTATTTTCAACATCATCTATTTTCAACTAATTTTCCTCACGTATTTCCAAGTTCGCACTGAAACTGTCTTCTCCTACGCTGCTTAGTCAATGAAAACTAACAACGTTTAACCTCAAATTAATGAAAGTTTGTTTTTTTTGACTGATTTATGACTATTACAAAATGAGGATGAAGGAGAAATTGAAAACGCAGGAGTCGATTAGCGCCGACTGATTGAAAATACATGAGTTCTACTGTATAGCTATAATTAACTCGGAAATGACAATCCACTATTAGTAAGATATTGTAAATTATAGACGCTCGACAACAAAGAACACGACCGTCTAAACAGTCTCTTGTTATAATAGTGTAATAAATTAATTAATCTAAAAGCCTATTGTGGGCTCTTTTTCTTGCTTGATTCTATTCAAATGATTTGATTATATTGGAATACATACATTATTTATATTTATTTCTATTAATTATTGATATATCGCACTTGGGGAACTAAATTCAATTAGTAAAAAATAATACAGTTATAATTTTTCAATTCAAATTATTTTATTTGTTGAACAATTTTTATTTATCAACTAGATTATTTTGCATCAAGCATACTTCCACCACATATACCCGCACTTCCGCCATATTTTAAATAGATTTCTAAATAGCACTGTTTTTATTCACGGACTTTTATTATTGTGAGAGAGGTGGTGTATTAATACGTTTTAATAAAGAGAGATGAACAATGAGCGAAAAAAATTCGTTTGTAGCTGACGAAATTGTATCAATGTATATTTTTCATGAAAACAGTATATAGGTACAGGTATACCGTACTGATAAAATTCCGTGAATTACAAAAGTCATTATTTTTCTGGTCATTAGTAATTCGTCTTTATTTATTACGTAATAGCATATAGCCTCTCTGACTCGTAAAAACGTCTGTTTATAAACAGTGACATTTAGAAATTAATTTAAAATATGGTGGAAGAGCGGGTATATATGGTGGAAGTACGTATCTGTTGCAATAACATAGTTTGGAATTACTACAAACTATACAATAAATTATTAAATTTAATTAAATTAATTGAAATTAACTACAATATTTCTTTATTAATTTAATTTATCAGCTTAAATACGACACGTCAACCCATTTGAACCTACTGTCCTTTTAAAGACATTTATTTCAAAAATATCTTAATATTTAACTATTCATATCTTAATGGTGTTACTGAAGGTACAGCGTACTTTATCAAATTCAGTTTGAGAAATAAGCCTCAGATATTTCGTTAACATTACTATTGTTAAAATTATTATTTTCTGTTATGCCATAAAAAGAGAAATATTTTTGACGTGATAACGTCTTATAAATTGATGAATCACCAATCTTATAAATTGATAAAACACCGGCTGCATGCACGAAAAAGTGTAACGTTCGTAACGTTCCTAACGTTCCGCCTGACCCTGTGCGTGCTTTTCTCGAAAACGGCCCTAACGATTTGGATGAAATTTACTGAAAAGGGATTTTGGGGGGCAAAAAATCGTTTTAGCTAGGTCTCATCTCTCGAAAAAATCGTTTTCATACAAATTTTATCATTATAAAAATCAATTTTTTGACGTATGAAAATACTTAAATATTGTAAGTAGGTTTTGGAAGTAAAACAATTGTTTTCAAAATATTATGACAGCTAATCTTTGAGACTTAAAATAAATACGAAAGAAAGAAAGTTAAAAAAAACAATTATATTATAGGTGGTGAGTAATTTAAATAAATAAAATTAACCTAAATTTGAAGCGAAAGATGCAATATCATAGATTCGAATTATTATAATTATTATATAAATTTAGGTTATGTATTACGGAATACGTTATCACGTAAAACTATCGTCCGTAAACCGACTTTACAGACAACCAATTTTTTTTTTACAAATAACAGTTTCTGGGTTATATGGGTAAAAATCGTAATTAGAAAGCATAATATAGGTACATTTCTTATATGACCAAAAAAGTAAAAATAAAAAATTTTGAAATATAGAGAAAAAGTGATTGTAGATTATAGACGGTTGGCAAGTGATATTACCGAATAGTGCAATAATTACAAAAATAAAATCGGCAAATTTGTTATTATTCCCAGATTAAAAAGCATACTGTTTAACATAAACTCATTTTTTCTTTTCATGGATTTAAAATCCATTTATTAGCAGTTACAAAAAAACAATTAGAACTTGTTAAAAGCATTGAAAGGTTTAACGATGTACACAGTTCGCTTAAAGGGCAGCGTTCTATTGACGAATAGGTCACGATAAAGTTCAACTAACAATTAGCATTTTACAAATACAAACAGTAAATAGTTTTATATTTCACTAGACTGTAGGGTTGACCTTTTAATACATCTTTAGCATTCCTTTCTGACTTAAATGAATTTGATTTTGACACAAAAATAAAATTAATGCCAAAAAAAGTCGTAATTTTCAAAATTATATATTTGATTGTATTGCATGATATGCATGCAATGTTTTTGTTAATAGAATGCATGTGTTCCAAGGGACAAATGTTAATCTATCGTCAACCAGCACATCTGGAAATTTTCACATTAAAAAAATGTTGACATCCTGTTTAATTTTTAATTTTACTTTACTTCACATAAAATTTAAATTAACAAAAAAAAAGTTTTTTTTCACTAAAAACTGTTTTTTACGAAATTAACAATTAAATTATTTATACGAAAACAAGGCTACAACGCTTGACCGTTTATAGTAACCTTTTCGTGTACTATGGTTATTGCAAATATTGAGTATACAATATACATGAAAAAATAAATGAATTAGAGGCCAGTTATCGCAGAAAACATTGATTAGTTTATCCACTCATGCTGAAATTTTACACTGTTGCAATATTTTTTCTACTTTAACGAATGACGTCATCGACTTGTGACATTTTTTTTTTGTCTATACACTCAAACCTGTTTGTGAGCGTTCTTTTTTGTGCTATTTTATTTGTGCGTTTTTTATGCGGTATATGAAAATTTCAAGCAAATTAGAACATAATAGACATATACAAGCGGCTAGTGAAACAACAGTCGTAACAAAAACTGATCACCTACAACTCTAGGCGAGGTAGTATCTTCAAGTGACGAAAATTTGCGTATTGTCAGACTACGAAGGATAATGGTTATACATTTGGAAAAGTTTTGTATCTGTAAACTAAGTACACAAGTATTTTAATTTTTAAAAATTTCTAAATCAGATTTCAAAAAGTTTGGCAAGATTCCAAGTAGTTGCCAAGCGTCATATCTGGATTTCGTTTAAAAAAGCAATTCCTAGTTACATATTTCGTAAAGTTTCGAGTAATTTTCTACGGTGAAACTTTTTTATGCGGTCCCTATTCACTGTATAAATAAAAAAACCTTTTAAATGTGTTTCGAAAGATATTTTTATAGCAGCCCGCGAAGTTTTAAGCAAATTTTTATGCGGTCCTTATCCACCGCACAAAACAGGTTTAAGTGTAATTAATTATTTAACTAGTAAAATTACTTGGAAAATATAGGCATTTGTTTACAAATGTCAAATTATTAAGTACTCAAAATGTCATTACAATGGTAATATTTTGATAAAGGCTACAGTATTTAAAAAAAAAATATTGTTTATTTCCGTGTATAAGACCGAATCTAAAAAATGTATTTCTCTAAAACGGCGAATTGAACCAAGTTGAAATTCGATAGGGAGCCTTTTTTTATACATCTTTTGATGGTGTAAATGTTGGTATTATTTTGAAAATTGGTCTCTGAACCTCCTTAAACATAAAAAGAACTGATCAAAGCGACGCCTTCTTATAAAACTGATTTACTATTTGATACCTACTATGCACTTTGAACTAATGTAACTGATAGTAAATCTTTGCGAACTATTTCCAACTCTCCCAGCGTGAATTTCAATATAATAGCATTTGTACATACGGAACTAGAACAGGACATATAGGATATCACAAGCAGATGGAGGTAACAGTGGGACAGTAGCATGCAGAAGGACATATCGTATTATGTTTGTATGTGACACGATGACATAATAGCAAACATGAATAGAGGCGCAAGTGTCGAGCGTTATTCTGCTGTTTGTTGCTAGTGCCATTGCTGCCAACGTTCCTGCATCAAATGAAATGTACCTATGTCACATATAGTATCTTTCTGTGTATATTATATTATTGTAGTTACCAAAACCATTTTATTATACAATGATCGTTTGGTATATAAACTGGCGCTTCTAGGAAAAATAATAAAATTCAATTATTGTATTTATTGTAAAAATTAACCGTTACATGATTTCATAAATTATTATTTCTAATTTATATCTCACATCCTATATATTTCAAAATTTATTTCTTTTTAATTTTAGAAAACAATTAAACAAACATTATTTGACAACAACAGTATATTGTGTATAATGTGTTTGACAGAGACAGATATAGTTCAAATATGGCTGACAAGTAATTTGACAGTCCTGTTGACAATTTTTAACTAATATTTCCCTAAAACTATACGTGAAAATATTTTCATTAGAATTTTTGCGTTATCTAAAAGAGTCAAATTTTCGAATAATTAGTTTTTTAAAAACTTTATCTGGAGCCAATTTGATTTAATTTTAATTTTTAGATGCATTTCTAGCAAATCTATCAAAACTACTTGAAAATTAGACGTCCAAAAAATTTGCTCAATGTTAAGGAGGTTGACCCGCGTTTTAAAAAATCCAAAATCATTACGAGATTTATAAAGTTAAAAATTAAAAAAAAAAACTTTTACATGATTTTTCGTGATCGGCAAATCAGCGAGGATTTATCTTCACGAAAATCACAAAACGCGACTACAGAAGCTTTACTTCAAAAATAAATTGTTAGATTTTATCAAAATGGCGTCTCGTTTACATGTAATCAGAATAATAACTTTATTCATTAGTCACTAAATTTTATGGGAGTTCTCATTATAATAAAAAACACATCTATCAGGAGGACACGTTGTTCCGTAGTCCTGCGCTCCCCACGGTTACGTTTCGTGAAGACGTGTTTATCTGCAAGAGGGGACTCCGCTTCAGTGCACCGCCCGCAGTTTATGTAAACGGCAAACTGAAATGCATAACAATGACTAAGGCAGGGAACCTCTGTTGTCATGTAAATACGGTCCCTTCTATAATACATCCCTTTTCAAACAGTCGAAACTCGATTATCCGGAACTTAATCAAAATTACTGTAAATGATTATTGTATACGACTCTTATGGTCATCATCACCGAACCTAATTAGTGATTTATTCGGTTCATTTGTTCTTATCCTCCGAATAAATATCGATATTTCAATTCACCAAGAATAATTATGTTTTTCAAATAAATAAAATTGTCGACCAATTTTTCTGACCAATATATGGACAAAAAATTAAAAAAACAATATAACACAAGATGACGTTTCGATCCGGATCATTAATTTTTCATTATTTTTTTAATCATCAAACTTTCAATCTTGCGTACAATTTATTAGATAATAAATAGCTTAATACTAATTAATTTTTATATTTTTTAGATATTTCTGAAGAAGATCCAAATCCGGATCGAAACGTCATCTTGTGTTATATTGATTTGTTAATTTTTTTTTTATTTTTTGTCAATATATTGGTCTGAGAAAAATTGGTTGACAATAAATTTTATTTCTTTGAAGAGTTCTATTCAGACGTTAATAAAAGATTTGAATAATTATGTTTATTGCAGGTATAAATCTATTCTGTCTTATTTTTTCGGTATAAATTTTTATTCGCTGATAAAATAATAATGGCCGCTACATAGATCATAATACCTAACCTATAAGCGTGGAATATTATATCTACAGTTTGTTTGTGTGAATTATGTTTATTAACCTTTTGTGAAATGCTTAGTTGTAAAACATTAATGTTGGTCGAAGTTTTGTGTAAAATTGGGTTAGGATAAAACATTATTATTTTGTGAAATTTCTTGTTTTGACGTCTACACTAACGCCGTCGGTCGGATTTTTGGGTGAACGTCAAAATAATCAACAAACAGAAAATATATATATTTGCATATTCGACTCACCTCTTTTTGTTTTTTTTTATTATTCTTTAAAATTAGACCATAGAAGTGAAACATATGAAAAATTATTCTCATTTTGAAGTTTTGATGAATTTAGACGGTCTATGGTCGCATAACTAAATGAAGAGAATCATGTAACTTAACAAAACTGAAGTCAAATTATATAAAGCACTATTTAGTTTAATATTCGGTTATCCGTAACGAGACGTGAATTGCGGAGAATCGAGATTCAGCTGTATGGGTATAAAACTACTGTAATTTATTTTTTTATACCTGACATTTGCACTTTTATCTGGCATAATAGTTGTATATGCGAAACTGTAAATTGAGTGGTTTATCAGATAAAAAAGTCATACAAAGTATCATTAATCTAAATTTATTACAAAAGTGTTTTATACCGGGTACTGATGATTTTTTGGTCGGATTTTTAAGGTAATTAAAATGAAAAACTTGAAACAAATTGAAAGTAAACTAGTATAGGTTTGTTCAAAGCAGCCAGAGACCGGTAACGAAACCGTCACAGTATTGCTAATCTATATAAACAGTTTAGTTTTAGCTACTGTGCAAGACGGTGACAGTTCTGTTACCGTTCTTTGGCTGCTTGGAACAGACTTTTTCCAAAAATATGTTTGTTAAACTCAGGGGACTTTAAAACGAAACAATATTGTCAAAATTTTGAAATGTGAATTTCGACCTATATTTGTACTAATGATGTGCCGGATCGTTAAAAATGTATATCCGCGGATACGGATCTGAATACGGATATTTGGTTTCAAGATCCGCGGATACGGATACGAATCTTAACTTTCTTAGAGTACGCGGCGGTAAATATTGCACATCGACCTTTGGAAAGAGACTATCTATAATGGGAAAAAGTTATTGACCTCTTTAAGAGTTAACTCTCATAACAGATTGTCTCTTTCCAAAGATTGATGTGCAATATCTCACATTATAAAGATAGTTGATTTAGTATCTTTGAGTTATGTACTATTGGTATGGTACTCACTACGATAAATGTTTGCAATATAAAGATGCCAAATACGATTTAAAAAAATAAAAAATAATCTGTATGGAATTTAACAGGTTTTCATTATTACCTAATCATCTATATATATAAAATTTCATCTATGATTTGAAAATTAATAAGGTAAAAGATCCGTAAAAGATCCGCCAAAAACTAACGGATACGGATCTTTCTTCTCCTTCGGATATCCGCGGATACGGATACGGATATCCGGCACATCACTAATTTGTACTATTCTCCACTTTAGTTGCAATTGTAATAACAAACAATGATTAATTATGCATCAAATGATCTAATCATCAAAATATTTACTTATAAAATTCTATTTTTTTCAAACATCAAAACCCAAAAAAAATCATCAGAGTTGCTTTTATTTAAAATAAAATCCCTGATTTATATAAAATATTACGATCCCCAATGAATAAAACAAACATTTGATATTTGATAATACATAATAAAACATGTCTGATGAGGCATTAGTACAACGAATGCATGAACAATAAATCCCCATTTAACACTTCAAGTAGGTTTTTATATAAAATCTCTAGTAGTGCGAAATACATATTATTTGGAACAAGCACTGATTTTTCGATTTCGCCTCGAGGTGTACAAATTGCCTATAACACTAAACACTAAACACGTACACAATACTTGAGTAAAATCGATCCCATGGTTTCAAAAATATGTCTGTCGTCACATCAAGAACCCAGCTTGATGTGACATATTTTTAAAACCATTTTTTGGGTTCTCAGAAC
Organism: Xanthostigma xanthostigma; assembly: GCA_963575645.1. Lineage (NCBI taxonomy): Eukaryota > Metazoa > Arthropoda > Insecta > Raphidioptera > Raphidiidae > Xanthostigma > Xanthostigma xanthostigma. Next base: position 15,727,201 of record OY754472.1, on the reverse strand, counting down.
TTTAAAACATGCAAATTTGACATTTAAACAAATATATATGCAATAGTAGTTTATGTCTCTAGGCCGTAATGAAGCATATTATCGACGAGTAGTGACAATCGGTTAAAACGAGTGGTGGTAAGTTTTAACAGTCACATAATTATAACGCCCGATATACATATGATATACTATATTTTTTTTACTACCTCCGATAAAACAGTTACTTTTCACTTCAATTTAGTACTGCACATATTTTCATAATTTTTGTTGATATTTCACTTGTTAATTATTGTTTCTCGTAGTTCTCTAACAGTGCTATGTGACAAATGATGCAATTTTCTAATCGCGTTATAGAAAAAACACATTGTATAAATATCGCAATAAAACAAAACCGCGTTGTAGAAGTTCTAATACTTGTCACAGTTCCCTAACCGTGTTATGTGTAGAGAAATGATGCAATTTTCTAATCGCGTTATAGAAAAAACACGTTGTATAAATATCGCGTTAAAACAAAACCGAGTTGTACAAGTTCTAATACTTGTCACAGTTCTCTAACCGTGTTATATAACAAATGATGCAATTATTTCCTCGGTTTAGAGAGCAAAACCATATAATAGAAATATTGCATAAGAAAAAAATCTTGCTGTAGAAGTACTAAGGTTTCTCACAATTATCTAACCATGTTATGTGACAATGGATGCAATTTTATCGTGTAAGTGGGAGTACCCGTGTTATATGGGACATACCTGTACTTATAATAAACAGTATTAATTATTCTCTTTTGGCAGACTACAACAGTTATTGTTATTTGGGTATATTATTCAACATTTGCCCAGATTACATATTCATATGCTACATAAATACATAATACTTCACGTAAGCTGGTTATATCTATGCGCATAAACTTTAGTCAAATGTTAAAACAAAAGAGTCATAAAACAACTGACTACTGAAAAAAACAAGTTTATGTTTGGATCTCGTATGCTGGTATAAAAAGATAAAATCTAATTTTAGCTTGTAATTTCAGTTAAATGTATAATATTTTGTGGTTTCATATTAATAATAATAAATTTAATTTCAAAGATACACTATACATGTCTCGAAATTTATTTATACCGTATGAACCAAAAAAATTGTTTGTAGGTACATATTATAACCTCCAATTCTGACATACTAAAAACTTTTTTTCTCGATATTCATGTAATAGACGGAGAGCTGGCTACGGAGAAAATGGGTGACTTGGTGCAAAGCTGAAAATTTGCAGAATAATAGGAGATTGTACAAGTAAGTAGGGAAAAAATTGCCAGAAAGCTAGGCAGAAGATAAAGAGCCGCCAGAAGGCGCTAATGTTGCGAAAAATCAGTGCACTTCTGGCAATTTCTATACTTATTTTGTAATTCAAAACTAGATTATAATATATTATATATATTATACATTATATAGTTATAGGGAATTCTGAAAATTCAAACATGATATAATAATTACATTCGACAAATATTCAAAATTATTAATGTCATTTTGATAGAAATGAAATTAATCGTCATATATTTTCATATATATAATAAGTATAGAAATTGCCAGAAGTGCACTGATTTTTCGCAACATTAGCGCCTTCTGGCGGCTCTTTGTCTTTCGCCTAGCCTTCTGGCAATTTTTTCCCTACTTACTCGTACTATCTCCTATTATTCTGCAAATTTTCAGCTTTGCCCCGAGTCACCCATTTTCTCTATAGCCAGCTCTTAGACCATAATTCATTGTAATTCATTTAATGGTCCATTATATAATTAGTGAATTTTTATATTCACTAATGTATACTGTGAGTATTCACAAATTCTGCATGGTACGATTCTAGCATTGACAAAAATAGTGAACATGCACTCGTAATTAGTGAAAAATCACTGATTCATATTTAGAGAGTACTCTTTAAGATTAAAATTAAACTAAATACTAATGTTAAATTTTGCTATTTCACTATCAGAAAATTCGTACAATGAACACGTTGTAGTTCGCACAGTAATCATAATGTTAGCTATCCAAAATCCCTTTTACAACTATAATCTTCCAGCGTAATATTATATAAACGGTTTAAATAGAAGATGTGGAATTAAAACATAGGAAACAAACATAAAATCAGGAAATGCCATACATAGTTATACTATACAGCATAACACTTAATTTAAATGTCTGGATTTCAAGAGATAATTCACAAAACGGTTTTCAAATTTTGTAGTTGGCAAATTCAAGCTTATTTTTTATGTGTAGGGTAAAAGGACAATTTCTTGATCATCCATCTGTAACCCAACACTTTTTTATTTCTAGATGATGAATGATTGGGTGTAAATTACAGATTAAAAGATTGGATAAATTACAGACGCCCAACCGTCACCAAAAAGTGAAAAAATTTAGACTGACGGGATACTGATTTGATTTCACCGATTTTAGATTTGGCACCACTTTCTTGGTAACGCTTTTACAAGGCGTTGGTTTGAAACCTTCACTATAAAAAGCTTCCCAGAAGGACTTCCCACGATAAGTATACAGTGGAATGGAGAAAAATATGGTTAGCAGCAAAATCCTTAGTCATATATTGATCCGATATATCGTTAATGAAATATTTTCACCAATAACTAGAAACACATAGGAATATTAATAAACCATTACGTTTATTTTTAGAAATGCTTTTCATTAAAAAATTCAACACAAGTTTCAACAAAAAAACAGATATTGAGAGTATGTCCTCTATATACTGTTTTTCGTACTTTAAAATTCAAAAACATTTTTTCAATCAGTATAACTTTAAACAAGTAACACTAGACACATTTATTTAATTTTTAGTAAAAATCAAGTCGTTTTTCCAAGAAAAATAGTAATTTTAATACCTTTTGATGACATTTTTTATTTTAATTTATTTTATACATAACAATACTGAAAAAACAGACAGCATTGGTAAGTTTATTTATTTTACTATCAATTTTTTAACTTTAATTATAACAACAATAATTTTAACAATAACAACTTTAAGAACAATAACTTTAACAATAACAACTGTAACAACAATAATTTAAAACTTTTCATATATAAATCTTCTAGATTCTCCGAAGATGGCATAAAGATTGCTGAAACGTCAGATTATAAAATGCAATAAAAAAACCTTCAGTATTTGCTTAGTTCATCGATCCTACGCCACCAGGATTCATTCTTTTAATCTTCCAGTTAATAAACCATGCCTAAATATCCTGCACATATTGTTGATAATTAACTACTATAGTCCGTAATTAGTTTTGTTCCAATAAATATTAAATATCAAGAGAAAGTTTGGCTGAGGAACAGTTAAAAAAAGAACTTAGCCGATGTTTCGAAAAACATATTTTTATCTTCAGGTGCTGAAAATGAAAATAAATTGTTCGAAACGTTGGCCACAAGCGAAACATCGGTAAAACTTTTCTTTTTAATTCTTCCTCAGCTAAAATTGTCCTCTACGTTTAATTAATTAATACCTCGTTAACGGTGCATATAGGATCTAAAAATATCTAAAGACATATCTGCTGTCTTTTTCACTCTATACTGTTCGTCCAAAGGCTTTCAATATTACATAGTCTATATATTTCGATCATGTTTGTTTAACTAAAAAAGAACAAAGTCAATAAAATGTTGACTGGCCCTCTTATGACGTACCATTTGCTGTGCTGTATGTTTAGTTTCTATAGAGCTTTCGGTATAAAACACGCATACTTTACGAGCTTTTGCCCGACTCAGAGTTTCACTTCAGAAACAAACCTGCTCCCATACACAGAGATATTACAACACAAATCCTTAATTTCTTACAACGAGTAAAATATATTAAGGAGGCACTGAACCAAAAGGGTTCGCTGTATAATTAAAAATATTCATATTTCTTTTTTTCACGTCAGCTAGCGACATATTTTAAAGGGGAAACGTTTGTTTGTCAAAGGTTATTTCAAGAACTACTGAACCGATTTGTTTAAAAGTCTACCTTTTTCGAGTGACGGAGACTATAAATTTTGTCAGACAAAAAGAATGATTAGTCAGCTATTTAGGACTAGTCGAGGATCCCATACTCGTTATTTCTGTGCTAAGACGTATATAAAGAGAAATGTTTTGTTCTTGATTATTTCTTTGCCAAACCAAAATAAAGTAATAAACCCGGACGAATATAGGCCTGGATGTTATTAAGTTATGAAAGGACACATTTACGTGCTTGATATTTTTTTTTTCGAAGTTATGATTCTTAATCAGGCCTCAAGACTGGTAGTGAACAGTGAAATATCGATCGAGCGTCACGAAACAAAGGCGGCACATACGTATTTGTTTTCAGACCATAGCTTAGATACGGAAAGGACGATAAAAACAAAGCGCACGTAGTACATCGATGATATTATATACACACCACATATTTTAGACTGGTGCATTTATTATATATCGCTCTTAAAATCGTCGGCCAAAGACAAATCTATGACCGTGGTTGTTGCGACACGCCTGTTTCCAAATTATTGTCAAACCTCGTAGCTTCAAATCTCAAATTTGCATAAATAGAGTTTTGACGTGATAACGTCTTATAAATTGATGAAACACCGGCTGCACGCACGAAAAATATTGTCTGAAGACACAAGTAATTCAAGAATTACAAGGCGCGAGATTCTATAAAATATACCCCGGCGTTATGTTTGAAAATTGTTGTATATTTTTAACGACACTTTGAGCTTAATAATATAATTTAATTAACTTAATCTACGAAAAACATTACAGTTGAAAATATTGAAACACAGAAAGGAAAAAATCATTTTAATAATTTATTAATAATTAGTCACAACCAACTTTTTTATAATTATTACCCTAAATTATTAAAATAATTATATTTCCATTTTGGTACATTTCAATAAAAACTTTCTTTTTATTATTATTTTATTTTTCTTGTAATAACATATCTCTCTTATGCGCATGCGCCGATTTTTCCCGAAATAAAATACAAAAATTTCTTGTAAAACAGATAGAATAATAAGCCGCTATGAAAAGTATACCATTGTTATATAAAAAACGTTATAGCACATAATATCTCTTGCGCATGCGTCGATTTTCCCCAAAAATAAATTACAAAAATTTCTTGTAAAACAGATAGAATAATCAACCGTTATGAAATGTAAAGCATTATTATATAAGAAACAACGTCATAGCCCATATCTCTTTTGCGCATGCGCCGATTTTCCACAAAAAATTTACAAAACTTTCATGTAAAAATAGATAAAATAATTAAAAATTAAAAACTATATTATTATTATATAAAACAACATTATAAAAGATATACTCTTTTACGCATGCACCGATGTTCCCAAAAAACAATCGGCCACTTCATATTTGCATATCAAACATCCTCCCAAAATTTGGGATCAATCCGCTCATCCGTGGTGTCGGAATGGTAAGAAATGTCAAAAATGACGTTTGCATGTGTCAAAGTATTATGTTCTAATAATTAATTAGTTATTCAAATTGTTAACTCAGAAGGCGTTGCATTTCACAAATATTTGAAATGCCATCCGTTTTTGAACAAATGCAATCGTTTTATTTTAAGACAGAACAAACGTAATCTTTATATTACCATATTAAACCGTGCAACAGAGAGAGATAACCGAAAGATGTTTGCCATCGATTATATCAAATTGAATTTATTTCTAAATAAATTTGTATAAAAAACCTGTTTTGGCAAATTCTGTTGTACGAAATTTATGTAAAATTTTCTCCTCTTTCGTTTAAGACAGGTTTCGAACCGATCTGATTTAAATTGAGTGAGTTATAAGCAAAAAACTTCGTTTTTTCTTTATTGCTCCCCTCTGGGGTCAAAATTCAAAAATCGGGCGCCGTTAGGATTTAAGTTACCCGGAGACGAATCGAACAAAAAAAAGTTTTTTAAAATCGGTTAAGACGTTTGGGCTGTACGCTGGATACAAAAAGCGTGACTCACAGATTCACAGACAAAGCGAGTACATATAAGGCACTTTAGCTTACGCTAATCGCGCCTAAAAAGAGTAACGTTCCGCAAGCGAGAGCGCGATATAAGCGATAGTCTCTCTCTTCTCGCGTGACGACAGAGAGAAGTGTGCGTTCAACATTTTTTTCGGCTGTTCCAGCGAAAGCTACATCTGACAGATGGCCAGATAAATTATACGGTTTGTTAACAAATATATAATATATATACATTCTTTTAAATGTCTTTTATAATTGCTTAAAAATATGTATTTTGCTTTGGTTGATTAAATTATTAGTCGGTAAAAATATAGTTTGCAGCTACTAAAATTTAGGTTATGTATTATTAAATATGATATTCGAGCGGAATACGTTATCACGTAAAACTATCGTCCGTAAACCGACTTTACAGATAACAATTTTTTTTTTATTTTTTTTTTTTGCTAATGATACTTCTTACAAAAAAAAATTAAATTAAAAAATGTTGTTTATTTGTGTACTATACGTAAAATTCAGACATTAATATGAAATACGTGAAGAGAATAGCTTTCCTCGTGTGTGCACGAACCGAGGTAATCTTCTTTTAAAATGAAGTTTAAATTATAAACTTGTTCCTTCAAAATTTGACAACAGCAAAATCGGGGAACGAAAAGACATTCATGTCTTTTCGTTCCCCGATTTTGCTGTTGTCAAATTTTTGAGTAGAAAAACCTATATAACTACATTAATATCGATTTGTTGGTATATAAACGTCGATTAATTAACACCGAGTTTTGTATCAACCAAACTCTTCATCGCGTTTATCCGCTAATCCAGAAATCAAATTAAATCCGTGGTTCACTCGTATTAACGTCAATTTTAACAGGATTTTTGATTATTGAAACCGGTTGGGCTAAACCTTCCCGCTGAGTGTTAAACACTTTACAACAAATTGATACTCTTGTGTTTATATTATACTAGTGGGCCGGTCCGGCTTCGCCCGAATTTGTAGATTGCTGCCGTTTATTCGTCGACTTAGGCCTCTTGTTAACGACAACGGATAACGGCCCGATTTTTATGACGGGCGACGGGCCGACGCGCAGTGTTCAATAGATTAGTGTGGATGTTTGTTAACGCAACGAATAAGCGCACGTCGCCCCTCGGCGCGACGACGGTCGGTCCGATGCAATGGACCACGTCATTTCATAGAAGTCTGTTGACGACGACAGATGTGCGCGCACGTTTTTACCTATACCTACCTACCTACCTTGTTCTGCTCATTGTGAATATGGAGTTTAAAATTGATATTGATATGGATTTATTAATTATAGCCTTGTTCATAATAGGCCAGTGTTGGGACAAGACTATAAAATTACAAAAATAAACAAGCAAGACATAACGTACTTGCAGTTCTTCGCCCTTCAAGAACTGATATCGATAACAATGGACGCGCTCACGTATATCCGGATCGTGTACAAAGGTAACCGTTCCGCGTCGGCCCGTTACCCGTTGACTAAAACGATCGTTAACAAGAGCCTTTACGTCGCAAAATTGGTCTCCACAAAAAGCGCTTTTATTAAACGCGACAATATATTATTATAGCAAATGTTCATCCTGAAGACCCATTCTATTTGAAATCGGGTGAGTAGTTCCGGAGATTACCCTCCGCATACTCACAAAATTCGCACTCTCTCTTAAAAATATTAGTGGAGACTTAAAAAAACTGAAATATTACTTAAAACTACTTACTGAAAATATATTATTCTCTCCTTTCCTTTCAAATCAAATAATTTACTGTCCAAATTGGTGATTTACAGCGTGAATGGTATTGTTTTTCTAGAGCCTGCTGGCAATAAATCGTTTATTTTGTTATGGCCCCCCTTCGCATATCTGAGCTTCTCCCACCTCAACATCCCCGTCACCGCCGACCGCCACCAGAATTATTTTGTCAAATATGTGTTCTAAATTAGATGCTTAAAATAATAAACAAATTTATTTAAATGTAGATAAACACTAAAACAGCTTCGTTAATAGTTCATTTTTTTTATCGAACTTGAAAGATAACAATGGTTTTTGTGAGTTATCCTTAGAAGATAGACATATACTGTCGCGAACTTTTTTTTAGAACTTTTCAACGGGAACAATTTAGCTAGACATTATTTTCGTGTAACTTTAACTATTAACACAGCGGGTGCCGTGGAAGCTCTCAAGAGGCACGATTTTTTCCGACTTAATTGGCGAATATCATCATAACTTTAGCTAATTTGCTCACAATATGCATAATGTTGATCGGGAGTAATGTACCTTTCAAATGTTGAGAGAATTTTTTAAATAGATGCAGTGATTTCGACGATAACCCTCCGCATACACACAAACTCACAAAAATTGCTCTCTCTCTTTATAATATTAGTGTAGACTGTAGATTAAATGTTGTAAAAAACACATGCAGAAAGTTTCAATAAATCCTTTCGAAAATCTCAAACCAGACATCAATCGATTGATTCACTTTAGATATCGTACGACAAAAATTGATTCTTGGCATAACGTTGAAACTGCTTAACTGATTGACTCCAAAATCTAATCAGATTTAAAGTCTCAATAAATCCTTTCGAATGCTGCAAACCCGATCTCAATCGGTTTATTTATACAAAAGAAAATTTGTTTATATACATACACTCATACACACACACAAACAATACTGAGTTCCATAGAAAAAGAGAATAGCTTGATTTGACCCCAAAATATCAAGACCTGAGGAAAACTCAATTTTCAAAAATCGGACCGGGAAGTTAAAAATACCCTGCCAACTGGATTGATTAGTTTTCTTTAATAAATAATTTGTCTAGTTTAGTTGACTTCTATAAAATTTTGACTCAATAAAATTATATCGACGATGTGGAGGAAAACGCCTGATGCAGATGGCTTCCGGTGGGTCAAACGAGATTACTTCATAATTAGTTCTTGCTTCCAGGGATACGAATTCGGCTGTTTTAGGTGTGAGTGTAGGATTGAACCTTTAACCGGACAACGTTTAACGGCCTATGGAAAGTTATTAAAGACATTAATACTTATTTAGTAAATTGCTTTTTTTAGCCATTTGCAATATTTAACAGTATAATAATAACAGGATTAATAGAGGCCCTATTGTACGCGTAGCGGGTCACAATATTGAGTAATAATCAGATAATGACCTTTGTTGTATGTATTTTTAATTACTTTTTTCCACACTCCTTTATAAAATAAGTGCTTTTCATATTTGCATAGCGGCAGTAAAATAACCTATGTCGTCATCAGTTAGTAAAGTAAAACGAAACAATGCGATTTTACCACTCAAAAGCGACCTGTTATTTATCGTTTAATTCTAAAAGATGAACAGAGATAGCAAAAGCGACACAAAGCAGGAGTAGTTTTCGTAACTCAAATGAAAATGCAAGTATACAGTCAGAAATATTATTTTTATAGAAGGTACGTGCAAAAAATATAGTATGTATATCGAACGTAACGCTTTTATAACTGAGACTGTTGAAATTCGCTGATGTTCGTTTTTTCATAATATCAGAACTCACACATAAAATTAAGCATTATATTCTATGTAGATATATAAACTACTATTAGAGACAAATGGCAGTTATAAAATTTTTTATATAGATATAAAAAATTGAAAATGGCAAATCATAGTGTTATGTTAACAACTTTTATAAAATAAAACCGATTTCAATGGTAGGTGGCTTAAAATTAATTAAATGTACACATGCAAAATAGTTATTTTTTGCCGTTCCGGCGGCAGGTGCATTTGTTCCGAAAGAGCCTCGTATCTATTGAACAATATAGAAAAGTTGTATTCATATCTGAGATATGATTACAACTTTTCTATATTGTCAAGCTTTACTTTGCGTTAGAGCTGCCACACATTTCTGAGATGGTATTTGAAAAATCGACTATTGTAGAGTTAAAAATTAAACCAAGTTTAGTTTTATAAATTTATCATCATCAAAGCTATTTCAAAAGGTATATGCTATTTTAATTGTAGACGCTCGACAACTGAGGAAACAATTAGACTCTTCGTAATTTGTGTTAGTCAGTAACAATATTGTAAATGCCGTAAGTCGACACTAACAGAAAATTTAATTTCCTGGAAATGGAATAAACTGACTAATTCCAAGTCTTTTCCTGAAATTGCAGCCGTCTAGTAACATTACTTTGCGCAGGTTTTAGACCTTATTTCGTGATGCTATGCTTTCCGAAAATAAAGTACTAGATCTTTAACTCATTATTATTGCAGCAAAAATAATTAATTAACACAAACGAAATTAAGACTTCAGATGTAAAAAAAAAGTATTTCATCAGACTCGGGAGATAAAAATGTTTAAAATTTATAGACGCTAGAATATGGGCATACCCTACTTTTAGCCCAGGGGTGGGGGGGCAAATCAGAAATTTCTTAAGCCTTGTTAAATATTAATCCTTTGATTAATTATTAAACAAAAGATTTGTTTTTTCCGTTGTTTCTGTACTTGCACGTTTTTTAAACGCTTTATATTAGTTTGGGTTGTAAATATGTATGTATGTATGTAACTAACTCCGTAACGGAATCTTTGAGCATAATTTTCACCAATTTCCCGAAGTCTGATTAATTTGAAACTTTGCATACGTATCAAGGACCGATGACAATGCAATAATTTGATAACAGTTTTCCATTATCCTTATTAGGACCCCCAGGATTAATAAATTCTTTTATAGATCCTCTGTAGTAAACGCTTTATTTTCACCAATTTCCCGAAGTCTGATTAATTTGAAACTTTGCATACGTATCAAGGACCGATGACAATGCAATAATTTGATAACAGTTTCCCATTATCCTTATTAGGACCCCCAGGATTAATAAATTCTTTTATAGATCCTCAGATTAATTTGAAACTTTGCATACGTATCAAGGACCGATGACAATGCAATAATTTGATAACAGTTTCCCATTATCCTTATTAGGACCCCCAGGATTAATAAATTCTTTTATAGATCCTCTGTAGTAAACGCTTTATTTTCACCAATTTCCCGAAGTCTGATTAATTTGAAACTTTGCATACGTATCAAGGACCGATGACAATGCAATAATTTGATAACAGTTTCCCATTATCCTTATTAGGACCCCCAGGATTAATAAATTCTTTTATAGATCCTCAGATTAATTTGAAACTTTGCATACGTATCAAGGACCGATGACAATGCAATAATTTGATAACAGTTTCCCATTATCCTTATTAGGACCCCCAGGATTAATAAATTCTTTTATAGATCCTCAAACTAAAAAGTGAAAAATAAAATATAGTTTAAAAAAAACTAAAAAACACGCTTTATATCGGACTAAAAAGTAAAAAATAATTGTTTTAAAATAAGCTTAAAAAGCGTTGGGCGCTTTGTTCCACATTTTCGTACATCGAGCGCCCAACGCTTTTTAAGCTTATTTTAAAACAATTATTTTTTACTTTTTAGTCCGATATAAAGCGTGTTTTTTAGTTTTTTTTAAACTATATTTTTTTTAATTGAATTTAATTTTAGGTTTTCTTATATAAGGTTTGATTCTACTAAAACATAGGACTGCAAAGCGCGGTTTTTTCAAAAGTTATCGCATAATAATATTATAGCGTATAAGCATACAAAATCAAGGGAGGCAGCTGCCCCCTTTGGGTACGCCCATGCGTTAGAATTACATTAAAATGTCAATCGAAATTGGCACATTGAAGAGAAATAGCATTAGAGAAGGAAAGATCTAGTCGGATAAACCATACGTATTTGTCGTATTTTTTTATTATATTCGTTCTATCCTTTCAATAAAAATCATAATATAAACGTCAAAAAAAGAGAGAGATGACATATAAATGTTCTGATGTGAGTATGTATGTATGGCGGTATAGATAAGAGAGAGTACGATATGTATGCAGGAGGATGAGAGAGAAAAGAATATGTCTTTAGGGCAACGTTCACACTGGACGCTCAAGCGCGTTTGGACGTTTATGATTTAGCATTCACACTTGCGATATGACGCCCATGAGATCAAGTCTGTTTTAGAGGTGTTTTAAAGCAGTGTTACTAAAACTTTTCAATTCAACGACTCATGATGATTTATACAAGAAACATTTTTAAGCTCTTCAGGCGTTTTCAGGATCGAGGATATAGCTAAATTATGTTAGTTTGTTAAGAAAATAATTGTGTTTTGTAAATAAATAAATAAAATATAAAGTGACAATTTTCTATTATTTATTTATGTCAATAGACACAGCCTAAATTCATTTATTTACTATGACGAACAGAGCATATTTTAAGTAATTACTGGCCGGCATTGCAGCTCAAAAAAAAGAAAGAGATTGCAGATTATGTAGACGCTCAAATCATAGCTGCATACGGCTGCTGTAACAAAGGTGACGTAGAAGCGACAATAATTTAAAAATTGCCATATTAAAGCATAAAAATGTTTGAGCTTAATAATTTTTTACCCATTTCAATCAAGCGTACCATATCCCTTGACGATATTATTAAAATAGATAATGTTTCTGAGATTTTTCTCTAAATATATTTCTCTCAACCACTAAAATTGAATAAAATAAAAGTTGAACAACCTGAATTCGCAAAAGAAAACGGCAGTATTTACCAATAAATTGTGCATAATATTTACAAATCAAAAACATGAGAACATTTTTCGGTTATCATCAGTAGTCAGGGCCTCGATTACAAAAGACGCTTGAATTTTGCCTAGCTCTGAACGTAGCCTTGTAGATCTGGTTTGAAATATTCAATCAGTGACACGTTCTTCGCGGTACGGCTGCTGGGTACCTCCATTTTAGGAGAATTGAAAGAAAACAATCTTCTCATGGATAGTTGAAAATAGGTACCAACCTAAACCATACATAACAGAGGGCCGGCTTTGACGCGTTTAAATATTAAACTTAATCCAAATATAGTAAGTTTAGGGGATTCTTAAAACATGACCGATCCTTTACTGTTGTTCTCACGTCATAAGGCAAAAAGTCTACGTTACATTTTTGTTTTTCGCACGGCCAACTGTATGGGGCTTGCTCACGTGTATCGAATCCACAAAATCTTTATGGTTTTGCAAAACATAGTAAAACAAAACACATTCTTCTAAGACGAAGTCGCGAGTAAAAGCTAGTTGTATCATAATTCATCAGAAAAAGATCTAAAAATATAATATTGTAATATTCTATTTATGTATAGCAAAATGTCAAAATAACATATTGTTAATAATAATAACTTTATTTCACATTGACTACAAAGTGTGTGATTCGTCATAAAAAATTAATAAAATTACTAAATGCATATAAAAGTATACGAGTAAGGTATATGACATAAAAAAAACAACTTTTTGTCCGTCTGTCTGTCTGTTTGTTCCTGCTAATCTCCGAAACGACTGAACCGATTTTGACGGGACTTTCACAGCCAGATAGCTGATGTTATAAAGCTACTTTTATTTTATACTAACTGCTCCCCGCGGCTCCGCACGTGATTGTGATGAAACACGGTAGCAAAAACAGTAGTGGAGCTTCATATATAAAATAAAAGTAGCGTATAAGTTACTCCTTATATCAGCTATCTGCCAGTGAAAGTCTCGTCAAAATCGGTCCAAGGGATATAATATAGAGCCGAGGGCTCCACTACTGTTGTCGCTACGCGTGTTTGATCACAATCGCGTGCGGAGCCACGGGAAGCAGGTAGTTTTAAATAAAATTAATTAAATTAATGATAGTCTGTTGTTCACACATTGAACAAAACTCGACCAATTTTTGCAAGTAAAATTTAATATAAAAACGGACGTCATTATTTTGGTTACATTATAATCTAACATGCTTTTTTTAACAATACAAAACCTTTCACGATATAATATGTCAATATTGTCAATCCGCCATATCATCAGTTTAATTGATGGCCGGTATAACAGGTTACGCTTTTTATTTACAATTTCCCAAGCGGTCCATACATACAATGCTTTATATAATTTATTATACCTATATTGCCGGAATAAATAGGTCGCAGTAAATTTAATCAAAATAATAAAGTAGTTATAACTCGAGGTTTAATTTCCCAATTTTGAACATTTATTACTGCAGGCAATACAATTTTGTGGATTGAAAAGTCTATAGTGAGCGTAAGTTTGTCAAATAATGAAACGAAATAGCGACATGACAGAGATAGATCTAGCATAAAAGAGACAAAGCACAATCGACACCCACTACTTATGAACTACACAATCTATTTTTTTGGCAATGCAGTTTACGATTAGTTGGTTAAAGTAGTCAAATAGCACGTCCTCTCTTTCTAACCCACTTATATTAGCTTGACCTGTATGTATGTGAGTTTAAGTATGCATGGCAGGTATATAAAGGAATCATTCAGCGTAATTTTTACCAATTTCAAAACTTGAAAATTTGTACACGTGTCAAATTACTTAAGGGGGACACCTAGTGTAATAGCTCAAAAATATTTCTAATTTTTTTTTTGTTTAAAAATGTTATGTAGAATATGCCTACGAAATTTCAAACCGATATTCGTTACAATAATAGTTACGATATTAATTGATCATTACAAACTTTTTTTAAAACGCGTTTTTCTCAAAACATCATTTTCAATGTTTGTGGGCGTAATATCTCAAAAACTATTAAAGATTTTGGGCAGAAATTTTTACCAGATATAAAAAACAACTGTTATTCAGAGTTGAAACTACTTGTCTGGTAAATTATTGTTATAAATTTTATTTATAAATGTTTATAGATCAAAATTTTATGCGAAAAATTGAAAATGTTTTTTAAACTTCAAATTAAATACTTTTTTCAATTTTTTATATATTTTATAGGTTTATTATTAACAGGAAATTATTTGAATGGATGTTTCAAGTTCACTTTAAGGGCTGTAATTACGCCTACAAATTGGACATCGCAACTGCAACGTTTCTGATAAAAATGCTTAACACGCCGCCATTTTTTATCAAAAAAATTAATACAAATTTTTTAAAGACTTTAAATGATGTTCTATACGGCCTAATTCATTAAAACATAAAAATATAGTTAGTCTAAAAATAAAATATTTGAGCTGTTACACTAGATGCCCCCCTTAAATAGGTTATGCACGGCAAAAGGTTGGGACGACATGGTTTTTTTGCGCATCAGTTACCTAACTATAACCTTTGAATTTGTTCAACTCTTTTTACATAAACTTTTAAAAATATATTTAATTTTCTTTTGAATTCTGTAAAGCATATTATCAAGATAAGAACAAAAGTTTTTTAGAAGCAAACAAATTACACATTGTATAGTATAAAATATTCAATCCACTAAACACTTACATTTTAGTTCTTGAAGAACACTTACAAAATAAAACCTGCTAAAATATAGAAATATGTAGGTATGTAGGTAAATTTTATGAGCTAACATAAAAGGTGAATAAAATATTTAAAATTGAAAACAATTCGTTTCAAGTTTTACTGAGAAAAACAGCGAGTCGCTCAGACCGCTAAAACGTGACGGGCATTTTAAAATATTGTTTTACACTAAGAAGTTGACAGTTCTACAACTGTTACTAAGCAATTCGTCACAGTCTAAGCAAAAATGAAGAAAGTATCAAGACTTGCGATTTAGTTTAATATACAAAAAAAAAATGCAGGTCACTAGTGGTGATGGGAAAAATTGTTATTTTTGAAGATGGGGCTTCCTTAGTCGCCATGAGAGTAAAACAAACAAACAACTCGTCAGTAGTGGGGGAAAACAGCTACAAGCGGGGAACCGTAACCGATTGGCTGCCAGGTATACGCATGGGTTGAGTAGGAAACTCAATCGACACGCTATTTTCTGTTTAGTGTTTACTTGACTACAAACGTTTAACCATGAAGTTTCATTTCAGACCCGTGAAATTTACACGCATCCAATTTTATTTATAACAGTTATTACTAAAAAATCCCTGCCAATTGGGCGACAGGAACAAAAATATTTAACTTTAGACATATTATAATAAATAAAATAATGTTTCGAGTGCGATGACGCGGATAACAACTAGTAAAAATATTATATTTGTTGGTTTGCATGGTTACATAATAAGGTTGCACATGTAAAATCAAATTAATAGTAAAAACATTTTTCAAAACAAGCTTTTATTTTAATGTACTAAAAAGAAGAAAATAGACTTTAAATTAAATCCAACCCAACCATTTATTACATTATAAATTTATATTACATAATATATAAAAGCTTGTCGCGAGATTTTCCTGTGTAAATAAACAAGACGATTACTTGATCTTGACACAAATAATTTTCAGAAAAAAATGTACGTAGGTATTTCATAAAATAAATTTACACAGAAAAATCTCACGACAAGCTTTTATATCATATAAATATAGAATGTAATAAATGATTTGGGTTGATTTAATTAAAAGTTTATTTTCTTTCTTTTTGAGCATTTAAATGTATGTTTTTAAAAATGTTTTTTACAGTTATTGATTTTATTTTTAAGACACTTTTCCAAATACATTCGAAGGGTTTTGTCAACAATATTATAACACACGCTTTTGAATAAACAGTTCTCGTATTTTTTATAAAATCTACTTTGTAGTAAGTCCAGGTCTGTGTGAGAATACACAGGTATCACAGTCATAGAATACTAGATGTTTTGATAAATAAAGGAAACCTTACAAAAGAATAAATAAAATTGTTGTCGGTAACATTTGTGAGTTTTTTATTTTATTTATATAATACATATGACCAAAAAAAAACACGAAACCCACATTTTATTTACTTATAGGGTATGCATACGTATTGAATACATTACATTCTTTGTGTCAAAGCTGTATGTATAGTGAAATACTCCGAAAGGCCGCTGCACACGATGCTGGTTTTGCCGCTAGATTTGACTGCTAGTTTTCGTGGTGGCTTTTAATTCGCTTCACACGATGCATGTATAGAAGCTTGCTTTGTAGATGGGTTTGGTGTGCGCGCGCAGTGACAGCTCGAATGTTAACAAAAGTAGACGTTTATTGTCTCTGAACAGAACACACGTTATGACGCAGTATTGGTTCGTGTGCGTCTGTCCATATCGCCCACGTGACAAGATACTGTTTCCTGATTGCTTCTTGCTCAAAATAAGTAGACGAACAAGCAAAAAAAATAGTCCCGATTCTAATCTTCTGACCTCGCAAGCGAGTCCGCAGTGACCTCATTTTCACTTTCGTAACTCGCACGGCAGCCAGCCCAAGTCACAGCAGTGTTTCTAGCGAAAAAACCAGCCTCGTGTATATAATCTAAAGACCGCTGCACACGAAGCTGGATTTGCCGCTAAATTTCTTGCTACACTTGCCTACTAGTTTTTAATGCTGGTTTTATGTGCTCGCTTCACACGAGACGTCTTTTCAAGCTTGCTTTGTAGGTCTTAAAGACCGCTGCACACGAGACTGGAAACACTATCGGGACTTTTGCTGACCGGCAGGCAGGCTACGAGGCTTGAAATGATGTCACTGCGGGCTCACAAGATGGATTTTAAAATTAGAACAGGGGCTATTTTTATTGATTGGTCCCTTG
Source organism: Xanthostigma xanthostigma (assembly GCA_963575645.1). Lineage (NCBI taxonomy): Eukaryota > Metazoa > Arthropoda > Insecta > Raphidioptera > Raphidiidae > Xanthostigma > Xanthostigma xanthostigma. The sequence goes on along the minus strand of OY754472.1, from coordinate 15,709,691 downwards.
CTTGCTCTGAGCTAGAACCAATCATGAAACAGTATCTTGTCACGTGGGCGACATGAACAAACGCCCACAAACCAACACGGCGACATGTTGCTCTGAGTCAGACACAGACCCGTTTTGCTCTATGTTTATATTTGAACTGTCACTACGTGCGCATCAAATCTATCCCCAAAACAAGCTTGAAAAGACGTCTCGTGTGAAGCGAGTACATAACAGCAATTAAGAAAACCAGCGCTAGAAAACTAGTAGTCAAATCTAGCAAAGAATTTAGCGGAAAATCCGGTTTCGTGAGCAGCGGGCTTAAATCTTACTTTAGGTATGATGTAAACAAAAATTTATTCTTAGAACTAATAAATTTAGTTTTTTGCCAGTGCTGTACATCCACGCACATTCAATGTAAAATGTATATCTGCATGTTGTAACACAAACAACAAATTTATTTCAACATAATGGCGTATGAAGTTCTAACGAAACCTTATAAATTTGAACATGTTTTATTAAATTGCTTTCTTTCCAAATCGAAAGAAAATAAAAAGGTAATCGTTGATAAAAATGAATTAAGAAACAATAGTCTCTATCCCTTATATAATTTAACGTCTCTCTGTCTGTCTGTCCGCTTATAAAGGCCCCCATACACCTCGTTCTTTTTTGGCAGTTTTAACCGCCGGGTAAAACTGTACGGTTAAACACGAACAACGGCCATCCCCATACACCTCGTTCTTTTATGGCAGTTTTAACCGCACGGGTAAAACTGTACGGTTAATTTAAACACGAACAACGGCCATATCCACACAGAGGCGTAGTTTCGTTCAGTTTTTCTGAAGTCGTGGCATCATTAATACGATCTGCTTTGATGGAAAATACAATAATATTGATATTATTTTATGTTTAATAAACATTAATAAACAATATAATGCAAAAATAATTAATAAAATTGATTGATATTAGTCTAAATTAGAGTGTTTTATTTGACACCGTTATTTTTTCCTCTAAATTAATCAATATGTTTATAGCAATTTTCATTTATTTTTGTCAAAATTGCTTAGCACTAAAACGGTTAAAATATAAATCAATACTCAAACTAATTACAATCATTTAATTAATATGACTTATTTGCTGTACATCGCACCACTGAATAAACACGTCGATTCTTATCGGAAAGCGCCACACATTACGATTTAAAACGACAACCAGCAAACACGTCGTGTTTAAAATCAAGCTTCGGCAGATAAAAAAACTGCCGTGTTTCATCGACAGTTTTTGCCCATACACTTCGGTTTTGACCGACGTGTTTTATCGTGACGATGAAAACTGCCAAAAAAGAACGAGGTGTATGGGGGCTTTAACTTGGAAACCTTTGAACCGATTTTTATGAGGTTTTCTTTTCCATGTTAGGTATACATTAATTCCTTAGTTCGCGAGGTGTTTGAACGGATAATACGAAAAAATTTTTTACATCATATTTTATACCTACACTTTGTTTTTCCACCGACATAATAAGCATGTTTTTGTCAGTAACTAAGTTCATAATGGGAGTATCAAACAGTTTTGGGTAAGTATTTGAAGCGACGTGAAAATTTGTGTAAAGGCCCCTTCACACGATGCAGGATTTCCTGCTCGCTAGCTTGCTTGGAATCTTGCAGGCAGCTTTGCACGCTACGCTGTTGGATGTGACGTCACTGATTGGTCCGCTGCTCGATATCTCGCTATATTTGGGTGATAAGTTCAGTGCTATATTTCATGCAGCGCTGCCTGCTAGTTTGAGAGTTTGACCAATTATGCAGGCGTATTTTATCACGTGATATCGTCTGACATTCGTTAAATATGGTGTTGTTTGAAAAAGCTTTCAAGTGAACAGCGATTGGGCCAAAAGTTGTAAAATCAAAATATAAATGGACTCAACAGGAAATAAGTTTTTGCTTTGATTTTTCTCTTCTCTCCCGAAGTTTTTCAATCATTATTAAAGTCATAGTAGCAATTCGTCTACGACGAATTATTTCTTGCACAACCATTACATCCATATTTAAATTTCAAATATAACTGTCAAGTGTCAACCTAGCAAAACAGCGAGCAGACAAGCAAGCTGCGTGTGAAGCGAAACTAGCAGTGTTCCCTACCAACCACCAAGCAGGATACCATGTATGGCAGCCTGCAAGACTTCAAGCAAGCTAGCGAGCACGAAATCCTGCATCGTGTGAAGGGGCCTTAACACTTCTTTTGCAATGTCTGAACACAAAAACTGGCTGAAGGGTAGTGGAGTTTAGTCAAGCCGTGAATTTTTAACTTTGCGAAAAAACTCCGCGAGGCATTTTGAAATTTTAATACCTTCAAATTTAGTATGTAATACAATAAAAAATAAATAAGTCAAATAATTTAGTCAGGTCTAACTGTTTGACGCAAGTGGTTACAAAAATGTCTTATTTATAAATGAGTGCGAGTAAGACGTTACGTGCAGGTTGAAGTGCGAGAGAGAGCGTAATATATTGGCTGGGTTGAAGTGTGCTGCGATATAATATACCCCCGATATACGCTATCTCTTACACACTTCAACCAACCTACCCGTAGCAGCTTACCGCACTCACGTATAAAAAGACAGTTTTGTAACCGTCTCGAAAACATTTAGATCCGACTAAATGATCTGGCTTATTTATTTTTTATTTTATTATATACTAAATTTGGAGGTATTAAAATTTCAAAATATCTCAATAACTTTTTCTGCAAATAAAATTTCGCAAAGTTAAAAATTCACGGCTTGTGTTCAAACATTACAAAAAAAATACTACACTCACGTTGCGACATGAACAAACACCCACAAACCAACATGGCGTCATTCTGTTCAGATTCAGACATCAGATACGTTTTGTTCTGTGTTTATATTTGAACTGTCACTACGCGCGAACCAGATTTATTCACAAAACTAGCTTGAAAACATGTCCCGTGTGAAGCAAGCACATAACAGCAATTAAGGAAACCAACACTAGAAAACTAGTATAGGCAAATCTAGCAGTGTTTCTAGCCTCGTGTGCAGCGGCCTTTACACAGGAAAGGGGAGTTGGCAGAGGCCAACGTTCAGTGGATATTATTACGTTGGCAACAGTAACATAGAACAATTATTGTGTTGTCAATATTATCTGAAATAAACCTGCTATGTTATGTTGATCACAGACGTACAGCGCATATTTGGGTGTGCGAAATAGTAGGTTATGTATCAAGTGCGAAACATACTATTCTATGACGCACTGTGACATTATGGTCAAATGAGCACCCAACAAGTTTTAACAGTCACACAAGTCATAAAATAAGCAAGCACGAGATATATATAGGGTATGTTTTGCACGTAGATATTTCCTTTATAAAATTGCTGATCTTGACTTCATAATAGGTACTAGACATGGAAAAAGTCGTTACTATGTGATTACAGTGACTGTTATTCCAGTTACACAAAAATCACAATGAAAAATCATCGTGACTTTGTCGGCTACTCGGTTGGCGCGACCGTCGTGTTACTTAGGAACATACCTAGTTACTTCTTGTCAGATCACAGTGATCATTTTAGACAGCTGGTCACAGTGATTTTTTCATCGGTAAATATTTTCACCAACTCTAATAGCTATATATTTATATATCTGATAGTTCGGCCAAAAATTTGAATTTTTTACGAAGACAAAGTATACTTTGCTGTTGTTCGTGTGGATTCAAGACACCTGTCAAAGAAAATACTATTGGATTGGTAAAAAGTCGCATATCTTTTGGTTTACTTTACGCACTAGGTAGTGCGAAATTAATAATTTTACTACCGACATAGAGGCATTTTATAAAGGTCTTGCCAGGCGCGGTCGCAGCCTGAAATTTTGGAGGGGGTCACTCACTACACTATTAAAATCTGGAATAAAATAAACATTATTGCACGAGACACAATTTTATTTTATACATTACCTATAAAACAAATGGAAACTATAAATTTATCGCTGTTAGGGGATAGCTAAAAATTTCCTTTTATTATTTGGCAAATGTTTGAGATTTTTCAATTTGACCTTAGATTTTGGGGGGGTCATGTCCCCTGTGACCCCCCCCCCTTCGGACCGCGCCTGGGTCTTGCAAAAATGTATTATATTTGTACGTCGACTTTTCAATTTCAACATGCAACATAAATATTTATTAATTTGAACAAACTTTTATGACGAACACTAATCTTTCATAACATGCTTTTAGATATACACGGTGTCCCAGCGAAAACTTATACCCCCATACAACTCGGCTGCGAAATAAACGTTTTGACAAAATACCACAAACACATCGATTTTTATATCAAAGGGGACTAATTTTTATGCAAGAATCATTTCTTCAACTCTAGCCCTGTACGGTAGGTAGCAACCAATTTTTTTAATGGGACGGGGGTCAAATGATCTTTTAATTTGAAAGGGTTTTTCATTACTTACACAACTTTAATTCGATCGATTTGTTACCGAGAAATTGCTTCTTGAATTTTCGAAGTTAAAAAACTAATAAAAGCACAAATACCTAGGTTTGTGTAACTATTGAATGTATTGGTAGCTTACATTTTTATTTGAAAGATTGTGATTAAAACTCTTGTCGCGGCATTGGCACATATCATAATTACGAAAGTAAATTGCAACTATTTCAATTCTTTCTTCTTTGGAATAAACCATTTTGATTTAGTAAATAATCACGATTTTATATTGTGGCGAATTAGTTTATTTTGACATTTGTTCTGATGTTCTTTTGTTCTTACTTTTTATTCTTATTAGTTTATTTGATTTTGTTACTTTTCTATTCTCTTTTCTATTCTCATACAACAAGTTTAAACCTTTTTGTGTTTTTATTAGTTTTTTAGTTTCAAAAAATCAAAAAGCAATTTCTCGGTAACAAATCTTTCGAATTGAAAAAAACGCTTGTGTAAGTAATAAAAAACCCTTCCAAATTAAGGATCACTTGACACCCCGTCCCTTTAAAAAATTTGGGGGGGTTACTACCCCCCGCACAGAGCTAGAGTTGCAGGAATGATTTTTGCATAAAAATTGGTCCCCTTTGATACAAAAATCAACGTGTTTTTTGTCAAAACTTTTATTTTGCCGAGGTTTATGGTGGTACAAGTTTTCGTTGGGACACCGTGTACAAACTACAGTTATATAACGTCGTAATATCACGTGATTTAACAGTCAACTATATTACATAATATCAACGCAGATATAGTATACAGTTTATTCTTTATGTTACATATTTTCCAGTTAAGTTATAGAGTTTATGTACCAGTTTCTCAGCATCTCAAAAGTTTCCTGTAGGAAACAGTAAATATAGTAGGTACACGACCTTCCTTCACCATTTCCATACTCTCAGACAGCGCCCCCTTCTGTCCTTCACAGTATTACGGTGTCTAGAGTAAAATATCATGTTCACTTGGTTTCTGCCAGAAGCAAAGCAACCTTCTTTTAGGTAGCTCGGAAACCTCGATCAAACTGTCTCAACTGTTACAGTTACAGGACATGCCAGTTTTATTACAATTTATTGTTGTCTAAGTAGACCATTTTTTTTTCTATCGCAACAAAGTAATTTTATTTTTATATTTATTCTATAGCGACCCGTCCCGGTTGCACCTGGATGCAAAACTGTTCTGGAAATATTGTATTGACCTTCCCATCCATACAGCAAAACTATCAAAGTACATTGTTTTGATGTATCTCTAAAGATTTGGCCAGCGTTATAGTCATGTAGGCGTACGAAAACAGTTTTTTTGACGTGATAACGTCTTATAAATTGATGAAACACCGGCTGCACGCACGAAAAATTGTCACGTTCCGCCTGAGTCTGAGCGTGCAAGCGAGAGCGCGGTATAAGCGATAGAGAGGCACGATCGGCCCAAGCGTCGGCTTGTACGCATTTCTCTCTCTTCTCGCGTGACGTCAGAGAGTTCATCAATGTTTCTTTATGACGTTATCACGTAAAACTATCGTCCGTAAGCCGACTTTACAGACAACCAATTTTTTTTTTTTGACAAAACAACGTCACTGTTTAGATATTTTGTACAAAATATTTACAAATTATATACAGGAACCTTCCTCGTTTATCGCTCTTTCTATTAGTGAAAACTGTATGACAATCCATTCGGTAGTTTTTGAGTTTATCGCACTCAAACAGACAGATAAACGCGGCGGAGGGACTTTGTTTTATATATAGATAACTAGATAGATAGAATTATGTTGAGGTGCAGAAATCAATATTGAAAATTTTGATTTGAGAATGACTTTAGATTGTGATAATATAATATTAGTTTTTATACATACAGAAAGAGTCTAATTGTTGTCAAATTGATTTATTTCTGATAATATTTTCTGCAACACATAATCAGTAAAAAATTAGTTTACTAGAGACATCGGACAAAGCTTACAGGATTCTGATGCAGTTATCTCAGAAACCACTAAACAGATTTTAATAAAATATATTAACCTTTTTTTCAAATAAAGACTACATAATATGTACCAAATTTGATGTGCCTAAGTCAAATAATTTCTCAATGTAATCGGAGGACACTCAGTTAGCAAGATTTTACAGCACGGCAGTCGATAAAATACGGAGAGTTTCTGTAAAATAATTTCATTTTTACATGTATACCGTTTTTTTTTCACTTAAGAATAAAGTTGTTCTTAGCCAACATCCAGAGTAAAATACCGTGTTTTGTTGGATTATCCCTACGGCAAACTTCATTCAAGTATAATGTTACTGAGGCCGTTCGACCAAAAACAAGAGCGCAATTCATTATTAAAGTGCAGTTTCGTTAAAAAACTTGATTTGACAAGTATTCGAAAGACTTTTTATTTTGTTAAAAATTGACATTTATGATATAAGTAGACCTTCAAAGCTGTAGTATTATTGATGGTCATACCGACATTTTTAAACGGTTTTATTTAGCTTGAGCCCGTATATATTTGTTTGTTACTATCTTTGTTTTAAATCTTGCGGCAGCTTTTTCAACTACTTCCCGTTATCCGATCAAGTAGAATTTTTGCACTCGTATGTAGTTTCGATGACAATACAATATTATAGTAACTAACTGACCGGTTCGACTTTCGTCCAGTTGCAAATCGCATTTTTAATAAAGCCCACTTAAAACTTAAAAATAAAATAGGTAATAAAGCTTTTTAAGTTAAACGGTTTTATTATACAATCGATTTACTATTTACAATCGGATTACTAAAAACTAGAAAATAATTAATTATGTAGATGGCTTTGATAAAAATAAAATAAAATCGTAGGCGAAGAAAACAGTCGAAAGTTAAATATGATTTCCAATCTCAAACAAATTAAAGTTTTCTACTAAAAACCTCCTACGATTTTATTTTAGTTTAATCAAAGGCCCTTGTCGTGATAATTATTTTCTAGTTTCATTATCGATTGTATAATAAAACCGTTTAACTTAAAAAGCTTCTTTACCTATACTTTTTTAAGTTAAATTATTTCTTGAAAATCACATGAATAGTTCTACTTTAAAATGTCTATTGTACTGCATTGATATCTAAATATCTGATATAATCATATTTCTGTTACGAGGATTAGTTAAATTTAGAGAAATGTCGAAATTTAATTAATATACTAATAGGTATATAAGTTTAACTTTGATAAAGTCTTACCTTCGCTTACAGAAGACATCACATCACATATGTAAGTTTTATGTTATATAAAACACCATCATGTGATAGTTATTAATTATTATTATTATCAAATAGTTTTATTTGGTTTGTTTAATTTATTTAATTTAAATGCATTTTAACACGATTCCATTGTATGTTCTATAGATATGTATGTAAAACAGTTTTGCAACTCGATTTTCACTCTCCTCTAAATGTCTAATTAACTTTGCAGGCGTATATTATGTTTTTTTTTTTACAACACAATATTCTAATATTTTATCTATAACAGGGGCACGCAACTCTTTTGATCGTCGGGCTACATTGCTGATGAAAATTTGACCGTGGGCCAAAAATTTGGAGAGCAAAAAAAAGGTCCTTTCATTTCCGCAAAAAGGTCCTTTCATTTCCGCAACAAAAAGGTCTTTTTGGCCCTTGCTATTTACTATTTTTCTATTTTTTTTTATGCGCCCAATTATATTGGCAAACTATTTTCGCTCTTAATAATCTTTATATATAAAAATTACGTGTCACGTTGTTTGTCCGCGATGAACTCCTAAACTACTGAACCGATTTTAAATTTGATTTGCACACCGTGTGCAATTCGACCCAACTTGAAAGATAGGATAGCTTACATTTCAATTTATAGTCGCAATATTATTTTATTGCAAATTATTTGTCTATTCCTTGACAGTCATAATTATATCTGTTGGCTCCAAAGGATTCTAACAGATGGCGATACCTGTTGACTGGATTGAGTGAATATTCAATAGATGGCGCAACGTTTCATATAAGCTACAATTCAATAGCATAACCACCACGTGTTGCTGAGGTTAAGGTATAACCTAAATTTATTTTGTAATAATGTTGTGTTTGTTATTGTCAGGAGAAGGTTCTTATGACATAAAAAATAAAAAAATTGCGCGGAAAAAGAGAAAATTTAAGAATCCTTATTTAAGAAAACTTAACAACCATATATCTAGATCGAGGATGTAAAAAAACTGAATATCGTTTAAAACAAATGCTTTTTTTTCGAGCACGACGGCGCAGCCGGAGTGAACCCTCGAAATAGAGCAAGTGTTTTAAAGACCAGTTATCCACGAATACTTTACGCTATTCTTTTTCGAGCACGACGGCGCAGCCGGAGTGCTCGAAATAGAGCAAGTGTTTTAAAGACCATTTATCCACGAATACTTTACGCTATTTTTTTTTCGAGCACGACGGCGTAACCGGAGTGCTCGACATACACACATATACGCCCATGTATATTTTAAAATAGCTAGCAATTAATAAAATAGATAGATAGATAGATAGATAGATAGATGTTCCAATTAAATTGTTTTATTATTTCACTTTATACGTAGCGAAGCACGTACAGGGCCGCTAGTCATTTATAAAATGCTTCACGGGCCGATCAAAAGTCTACTGCGGGCCGGATCCGGCCCGCGGGCCGCTATATGCCCAGGCCTGATTTGTAATAATATGTGAGTTGTGATATTATGACAAAACGAACGTCAGCAGCTTTGACAGTCATAAAAACCACACATTCTATAAAATAACTGACTTTTACTTCATTATAATATATCGGACAGTTGTCTTATTCTGTGTGTGCGACCATATTGCATTTCATTTGGATTGTTTACGAAAACTATGTCTGATTTGTTATGCATATTGTTATCTCTATTCGCATCTTATGGAATTAAACGACAACTTTTGGTTCTACGCACTAGTGCGAAATGACTTATTTTACTATCGCTACAAAAACATGAAAATCAGCTAATTTATAAAGACATGTGCAAAAAAAATTCAAGTGAACAATTTTTTAATTAAGCCGTCGGATTTTACACCATAAACTGTTTGAACCATTGCTAATTTCAGTAATTAGTAACTGTAACGATGAAGTTAAAAATTTTAAAGAAACAATTGAGAACGCAATGCGCTTTTAAAAAACAGACAAAAAACTGAAATGACATAACCTCACTCAAGTTTTTTATCGTTCTTACAAACAATGCCACTGATTGCGTATGCCTGCTGTTAAAAAACTGAAGAAAACTTGTTCCACATATATGCATTTTAGTTGTAACAAAACCACGACGCCCTAACAATGCTCTGTGGCTGTGGTAGCTAGAAGCAAGTCTCACAAAAAAAAATCATAACTTATTCGAAATGGTTCTTGTTGGAATGTTTAGTGGAATTCAGTTGCATGTAAATGTGAATATTTTTCTACGTCGACTCAATAGAAATATAAATTTACGGATGCATAAATCACGTTCGATTTTCGAATAGAAAAAGAAAACAACAATATTCAACTTTTTAATTTATAATAATACTAGCAGCCCGGCCCGGTTTCACCCGGGTGCGATAGATATACATTATTCTGCAAAATGTATTTCGTTTGCGACTAGGCGTCTGAGCTAATAGCTTTGAGCAAATTCTACCAGATTTGCTTGTGAACTAATAGTTTTGAGTAAATTCATCAGATGTCGTTACATGCTACTAAAACTGATTTTTTCACAAAACACCGTGATTTTGTACAAAATATTTAACAAAAACTATCCTATAGCGTAAGTTGCACCATGCAAGACACATTTACAATATTTCATTAAAATCGTTTTAGTGATTTCGGAGATTAGCGCGGCCAAAATTGTGACACGAGATTTTTATATACAGAATGTTAGAAAAGTCTCGGAACCCCGAAAAATCTCGTAGACGATGCATGAAATCAAAAAACGTGAAAACACGTAAAAAATAGCTCCCAAAATATATTTTTTACGTGTTTTCAGGTTTTTTGATTCCATGCGTCGTCTACGAGATTTTTCGGGTTTCTGGGACTTTTCTAATCCCTGTATATAGATATTTAAGAATCCCGCTAAAATCTAAAAATAATATTAGCTTTTATACAAAATTCGTGAAATTTTTAACCACAGAACGGTATTTACGACAGTGCATAATAGTTAGGTACGCGGTGACAAAAGTGCCTTGCAACTCCCAAACGGATGATAAGCACGTTTTTGTATAGTTCGAGTGTCGTTCTCGAAACCCGTGTTGTCGAGTAGGGGTCTGGCGTCCGGCGTTGAGCGGCTATAGTATTTTTTCCGAATTTTGCCCAGCGGTTCCAAAAATCATTTCCCAAACGGATGAAAATTACCGGAGGGCATCTACGAAAACCCCCAATTACCGGAAAAATATTTTCATCCGATTTGATCCTTGCCGTAGCCTGCAGTACAATTAAATGGACCCAGACTCCGAAATGAAAAAAATCATCAGCCGCATGCATGCAACCGGACTGATATGAATGGTTATTATTTATGTTATTAGAAAAAAAAGTTTTCATCCAAAATGCGCCTGGCTAAACTATGCCAAATAACAAAAAACCCCGCCAGCGCGCGTGATTTTGATCCCGGAGTTCTCCGTAAATTTTCTGATAATATGTGGCTATACATATATACTTTGGTATCAGTCGCGCCTATATAATAACCAAATTTAATTCACGAGCAAAGCGACTCAAACGCTAGTAAAGAGATACTAGCTAATTTGTGGATGAAGTATGCGCTTGGAGCGTTCACACGGTCCAAAAGTCGGAGTGTTCCCTTCATAATCGTCAAATCAGAGGAAAATAGTCTCATCAATGTTTAGGACAATAATACACAATTTGATTGTAATCGGCCTTTCCACATTAAAGATTGAACATTCAGATCCTGCAGTTTCCCGTGATAATGAATATATCGGAGCATTATTATGGATGATCTGGACTTGACCGCAACAAATTTGGATGAAAATAATTTTTCGATGTTCTGTAGGTGTCAAAGAACCTGTGGGCAAATTTTCATCCATTTGGGAATTACTTTATCAAATTTGGCCCATTTAAATTTTGGAAAATTGTTACAAAGCGATCGCGATACATAGAGCAAAAAAAATTTTTTTACATATTCTCAGACACGAACTATATCTCGCTGCCAAATTTCAAGTTCAAATGAGGAAATTTTTTCCCCCCCTTTTTTCCATTTTTTTAGAGCTTCTGGAAGAGCTCTTTGCAAATATCAAATCGGATGAAAATATTTTTCCGGTAATTGGGGGTTTGCGTAGATGCCCTCCGGTAATTTTCATCCGTTTGGGAAATGATTTTTGGAACCGCTGGGCAAAATTCGGAAAAAATACTATAGCCGCTCAACGCCGGACGCCAGACCCCTACTCGACAACACGGATTTCGAGAACGACACTCGAACTATACAAAAACGTGCTTATCATCCGTTTGGGAGTTGCAAGGCACTTTTGTCACCGCGTACCTAACTATAACAAATATTCAATTATATTTATTATAGTTCCGTATCCAAAGGGTCTAAGCGGAACCCTATTGTTGTGGTAACGATGTCCGTCCGTCCGTGTGCCATAGGCTTCCAGCTCGTAAACGGGACTCGTTAGAAAGTTGGAATTTTCAGATTTTATGTATTGCTTCCATACAAAATTGAAAATCATGCTTAAAATTTTGAGAATTTTTATGGAAGGATTTTATACGTGTAAAAGGACAGCACTTTTTTCTACCTAGACATATAGGGTACCATTGTTAAGTGACAAACGAATGTATTTTTACTATTTTTTACATAAAATGCAAGAGTTTGTTAAAGTTGTCAATTTTAAGTCATTTTTGCGAAATTGACAACACCTAGGAAAACGAAATTTTTGTATGATACAGAACATTATTTATATTTAAACAACTAATGACAAGAATAACATCTATTTAACATTATACATTTATGAAATAAATACAGTATAAGCTCTATATTATAGCGACACTCAAGGGGCTGTGCATTTTGTGGCGTTATTGTGAGTTGTCGTTAAAGGAGAAAAGAAATACCTAATCCATTATTATTTTTTTACTATAATATACTCATAATATATAAAATTTACAACTGCGATCAACAAATATGATAACTTATCGATAAGCAGCTGAGCTAAACATGGAAGATAATTCCAGCAAACAAAAGAACGAATTTCTTAGAATCTCCGATACGTTTTGATGCCGGCAACAAAGCAACAAAATAACAAACAAGTACTGTTTATTGCTTAATGATGACGTATTGTTGTCGTTATTTAGAGTACGTGTGTCGTTATTTAGAGTGCATCATTGTATGAGCAACAAAGTAAACCAACTAGCGTTAAGTAATTTTGACGTTTAAAGGAGTTTGTCGGTATATCGAGTGACGTAGGTATATATAAATAATTAGTATTGACATATACACTAGCGACATCGGACAGTATTTTAAAAAGTTGATACTACATCATATAATTAAGTCGTAATGATTGCGCAGAATCCTCAGCTAGTCTGACTCGCACTTGACCAGTTTTGGTGTTATATTGGTAACACTGTTTCTTCGTTCTCAGTTCATTGAAACTTGACACCGAAAAGTGCCTATATAAGATACTAGCGGCCCTGTACGTGCTTCGCTACGTATAAAGTGAAATAATAAAACAATTTAATTGGAACATCTATCTATCTATTTTATTTATTTTAAAATATACATGGACGTATATGTGTGTATGTCGAGCACTCCGGCTGCGCCGTCGTGCCCGCGGTGCAAAAGAACGAATGGGGAAGGAAGAAAAAAAATTTAGGGGTGGACTACCCCTAACATTTAGGGGGATGAAAAATAGATGTTGGCGAAGTGACACCTGTAGACATCTGGCGGGGATAACTAATTAAATGACGATTGATCAGTTTTCGACCGGAGAGGAAAAATGATTAAATTACTAAAATGGCTATTAAAAAATAAGGGTTGATCGTAGAAGGGTGAAAATTGAGGATTGTATGTATTTTTGTATGTTGTATCATAAAAAAATAGAAATGAAAAATTTTGTCTAAAAAATAAAAAAAAAATTTAGGGGTGGACTACCCCTAACATTTAGGGGGATGAAAAATAGATGTTGGCCGATTCTCATAGATACCGGATAAGCACAAAAAATTTCATCAAAATCGGTCAAGCCGTTTCGGAGGAGTATGGCAACAAAAACTGTGACACGAGAATTTTATATATTAGATGTGTACATAATTATAGAGACCCTATCCAAATAACCTTTGCGGTCGAAATGCCGTTAAGGCTCGCACAATATCTATCAATTATAGCTTTATAATAAAGCGCACACAAAGCTTATTAGTGGTGTACAATATGGCGTAAGACAGAGAGAATGAGAGAGATTATCGATCATATGTGCAAGAGACAAAGGACTGTGAATTAGTTCATTATTAATAGTCATTATTTATGGACCCAGGGTGTATTTATATATTCTACCAACGCATAGATCATATTATTGGAGGTGGTCAGATTCCGTTTTAATTTCAAATTAACTAAAGGTTAACGCACACAAGTTTAGTTCACTAATGATAAGTTTCTGTAGAAATGCTAGCCACAGGTTAAACTAAAAAACCTTGGGTCGCTGTGTCAAAACCCGCTAACACGGTTATTGTAACTTTATTAAATGTTTTTGGAAAATATAAAAAAAAATTATCCCTTAATACAGTGATGTCAAACACGCGGCCCGCCAATACATAAAGATTGTGGCCCGTCGAAACGTAAAAAAACATAGAGTCTAATAATATATTCAGTCTAGCAATAGCATTTTATTAATATTTTTTAACATTAAAAATATGCGGCCCCCAACTTAGTAGAAAATAAATAATGTGGCCCGCAATATTATATGAGTTTGACATGTTGACTCGTTGAAGCTTATAACAAACTGACGGTCAAATATTTCTTGGTCGAACTTTCTAGAAAAATATTAATTCTTGGTAAGGGATGCATTTTAATTGATCAAAATAAGATAAGAGTAAGAGAAAATAGGAGTGGTATATTTTTGTATTGAATTTATAATCATGAATGGAGTCGACAATATTGTTTAAAATATGTTCAATATTCTGTAAAATTTGGATAATTCATTTTCATCATATCATGAGTCTCATACTTGTCTATCTGGGATACCTCAATTCAAGTTGTGTAAATGATTGTAATATACATGATCATTTATTTTCATAAGTTTAGTATTTCGCACGAAAAAATGAATTCGGATAACCTTTAGTCGCGACTGAAGTGAAACTTTTATAGCATGTCACCTGGTTACATGATACCTGTTTGATTCACTCAAACCGGCTAAAGAAGTTTAGCTTAAAAAAAATATTGTTGGTATTGGAATTGAACCCTGTTATAAATGATTTGATAAGCTTTTCAATATATGTAAATGATCTGCAAATAATTGAAATGTAAATTTCAGAAATATAAAATCTGTCATGTGTAGGCAATTATTTTTGAACATAAAAAGCACTAAATAACTAAAATATAATCTTGTGCAGTTGAATAAATATGTATAGTAATTTAGTTTAATATGACGTTTCAATAAATGTTCATTGTTCGGGTTGAATCAAAATTCGTACACTGTAATTTTTACGATGTAATCGCCTGATGACGTATAATAAAAGGAACAATTTCCGTAAATTGGAAGCAGATAAAATATAAAATACAAGATGATTCATGGCAATCTGCACAAGTGTACAATTTTGTAATTTATTGCCTCAAGAAAAGTTTTGGGTGTAGAATGGTTTATCTGATACCAAAAAATTGTAATACAAAAATCAAAAGAAGATATATTTTCAAAAATTCAGTAGGATTATTTTTAGAAAGTGTATAAATATTTATCAAAGTGGTAAACTAGTTTGATGTCAAAATATAAAAACATTTTTCAGATTTTGTCCAAGCGCATTTTTAAAATCGAAATTCTACATTAAACAAAAACGTTCTAGATTAACATTTCAGAATTATTTGTTATTTCCAAATAATAGTATATTACATCACAAGGGCCGAAAATTCAACTTTTAAGAGCCGTGTGGTGTATACCATTTTTCTTCATATCCGCTCGAAAGTACGTACTTTCGTCAGCAGGGACGAAAAATTGACATTTACTCCTATAGTGAGAACGGCGGAAGGAAAAAATTTTTCATGCGTATTTATACTCGTAACTAGGGTTACCGCTGTCATTTAATATAATAAATAACAGGGAGTAAATGTCAAACTTTCGTCCCTGCTATAAGGGACGAAAGTACGTACTTTCGATCGAGGTATGAAAAAAATATTTTTTACCACAAGTTTCTTATTTGTCGATATTTTTAAAAACAAAAAAGTTCGGTTATATATTATTTTTCCATTTTAATCTATTTAAAAAAATCAATTAAAAATGGGACAATACACAATTCTACTACAGTTGATAGAAAAATTCAAATAGCGAGTTTCAATATTTTAAAACAATACTTCAATTAATGAAAAAAATATAATATATTCAAATAAGTATACATTTTCACTAAACATTTCTGGACAAATTATTTGTGCGAATTCTATACCGAAACACATTATTTACGCATCGCAAATTTAATTTTTGTATATAATCAAATAAATAGAATGTAGGGTCCCAGGATCGGCTCTACACTTGACTGAAACGGGCATATTTTTAGAGACACTCAAGCAACGTAGCTCATTCAAATCGGGGTTGCAAATAATAATATTCGGAATTTTTTTTTTTTTTCAATTCATTAACGATAAAATCTGTACCTAAATTTATTTTTTAAACACTAAATTTGCGTTACGGATTTACGATTAAAAATATATTTATTCCAAAATTTGGTTTACAGATTATTTAAAAAAACAATAATTTCAAAATTTGCATTACGAATAATTTTCTTAACAGAGAGTTAAAAACACTATCCTTTTTGAAAAAGTTTATTTATTATTGAATGTTTATTTAACCAAATACGTATTTTACCTATAAACAATAATTTATTATACATTCAGAGAAGAATTTTAAAGATAGAAAAACTTTTTAATCCAATTATTAAAGATTATTTATTTTCTTTACCAATTTTGTTCATTCGAATTTATAGTCCATTCTGAAAAAGTGTAGAGTAATGAATTATATTATATGGAAACTTTTTAGATTCCAATGATTCATAAAGTATAGAAAGAGCTTTATTTTAAAAAATTCCTTAATTCTGGAAACGTCTAAATAACCAATAAACATTAAGATTGTTCTGAACGTTGTCTATTTTTACAATTTTTAACAATATATTAAATATAATCAGTACAGGCTTAAAGTGTATAAAGTTTTTACTTGAATTTGGAAATGATTTAAAAATAAGGTCAGGTACCTATCATCTTTTTGGTTCCACTGGATTCCAACAAAAACTTCAAACTCAAACTGTCTATTACCCTACACTATTTCAGTTACATTTTCAATAGTAGTTCAAAAAAGTAGTTTAATGAAAACACATTTTTTAGGACCGTAAAAAGATTGAGCCAGCCCTGTGAGAGCCTGATTAATTTTAGTATGGAAAGGCTATACAAAACAACATTTGTTATTTTATTTACAATTTCGCAAGGTATTTATTTGGAATACAAACTTTTTAATCTGTTGAAATATTTTGAACAAGAGGCCTATTTATTTGTCAAATATAATCTGCATGCCGATGAATAACCAGGTACCTATATAAAATTATTAAACGGTTTTATGTAATATTTCCACTGACGAAATTTTTATAATGTTTTATAACGCAAATTTAATTTCGAATGGATAATGAATAAATATTCTAGATGTTATGCAATCAGGAAGTTTTTCATATTTATATTTACTCATAATCATAGTTCTAAAAATTACAAAATTAATGAGGAAAAAAGTTTTGTATTATCTTTAAAAATAAGTAAGCATTACACTCTTTCAAAGTCGACGTACTCAGTACGGATGACGTCACGCGGCACAAATGTCATATTTGTTGTAACTAAAAGTTTAGTCAGTAGAGTTATTCTATTACCTAATAATGTAATTTTTGCAATCACGCTGCATTAGTCTCCACGTATAAAAAATTGCATATCTCCGTTGAATTTAAAAATATGGAAAAAAATGTTTTGAATTTTTAAAGTTTCCATTGTGACACTATCATTATCAGTATTTTCGACAAATGGAACTTAATAATTTATCAAAGCAAGCATGACATTAATAAGTACACGATTTTGTTTCATGGTGTCAGTTAATTTCGGATAGTTGCTTTACTATTTAACTTTATAAACTGTAAATGCTAAAATATTTTTTTCTATTTTGAAAAATAATAATATTTCTCTTGAAAAGTTTAGTCAAGAAGTTTATAAATAACGAAAATTAAAACTTTCCTAATGCCGATTTTATATTTATTTAAGTGCTGCATACTATAATCTACTAAGATCGAAAGGACATAAGATAAAAATATTTTTAAAGAATCCTCACAACGTCGCCATCCGGGCTATAAAACATTAGCTGATAGAATACTGAAATAAAGCTTCTCTAACTTCATATAAAATTAAAATAAAACTAATTGCTTCCAAATTCTATAACATTTAAGAAATTTTAAATACGTAGCTTTTATAACAATGTCAAAATGTACATTTCCATTGACAAATAAAATATTCTATATTATAATATTATACTTCCTCAATTTAAAATCGGATGAAAATGAAAAAATGTCAATTGGATAACTTAAAATGTATTTTCTTTAAATACAACAAAAAAGAAAATTTAAAAGCATCCAACCAAAGTTTATACTTTTTTACGGAACTTAAAAAGTGACGCGTATAATTCTTATAACAAGAAAACTTTTTAATAAAAAGCATTTTTCCGTTATTAATAAAAGAATATGTTTAAATACGTGCCATTTTATATTCGGAAAAAATTAGGTTTCATTATTTTATTAAATCATTTTTTTGCTTCTCTTTTTAAAAATATATTAGTGACATTTTTCATTACAGACTGATGAATATTCTCTGAACGCGTGTTAAAATGAAAGCATATTATTTCCGGGAATAATTTGAGTGAGTTCCTGTCATTATATTTTTATATTACATATTTCTAGCCTGTATTATAAATTTATATTGGAAACTAAAATGGCATTTGATTTCATAAGCTGAAGTGATAAGAAGATAAGTTTAATTTATAAAACTAAATAAAAAAAATTATGTGCGAGCAAAATTTTAACAAACGTTTGTAATATTTGATCCTCGAAAAATATTTGTGCACTTTTAAATTTTCTGGATAGTTTTCAATAAATAAAACTTAGTACTGAACATTTTCTAATAGAATGTTTATTAACTAATAAGCTATCGGTGTTTTTAGTTTCTAAAAATTCTTGATCACTATTATAATATTGATGTAATAAATAAATAAGTAGAAGGTATGTTTGTGATTTTACTAATTATTTTGTTTAAAACAAGTTAATATTTATTATAATAACAATAAAGTTTATTGTTATTCGTACGAGTATTCATATATGGTTACAGTCAAAAGAACTCTTGTATAAATGTAGAAACTTTTTTCTATCAAAAATTTTTTTTTATTATTTTTTATTTCTACTATCTAAATCTCTAATTTAATTTGATAATTTATTAAAAGAAATTATATCATAATAATTAAGTACACGGCCTTTGCATATCTGTGTCATGGCATAGATTAAGCTTATTTCTAGTATCATAAATAAACAAATAGGAATTTATTCCAACAATAATGAAACGCACAATTTTAAAATAAAATACTATATCTATTGAATTTACACTAGCTGGATGCCGGAACGATTTTTTATTAGAGCTTATTAGTTTATATGGCATAGTCCATCTGATACGATTAATATTTGGTTTGGATGTAAACTGAATAAGTCAAAAGACTACTGAATAAAAAATCGTTCCAACATCCGGCTAGTGTGGACAGGTTAATTTACTATAATATTTACTTAATATGTGCTTATAATAATAATTTTAATAAAAATAAATTTATTTATTTATTTGTGCCAATTACAGAGTAAACACTAAACAGCATCAATACGCCATATCTACAGACAAGCTTTAAAACAGTAATGTAACAATTGGTAAAAACACGTTAATGATCTCAGAACGTCTATAATCTATAATTTTCTTCTTCTAATCTGTGGCTGCTATTACAGAAAATACGTAAAAACCATGTTCGACTCATATTATTACGGTTTAAAATAATAAATTTCTAAACGAAATAAGAAATTTAGATAATATACTATACCAGAAAAAAAACTTAAGGAACATGTTTTTATAGTTTACAAAACTTTTCCACTGTCACCATTTAATTTTGTGTTTAATATAAATTAAATGATTTTTTTAATCAAGGTCCGCCTATATTTTAGTATCACATAGCATTACAAACAGCTACGTAAAAAAATTCTTAGAACTTTTATATCTTTTAAAAATAAAACTCTTGTTATATTTGATTAATTTGGCAAAAAATATAACCACAAACCTGTCTTTTAAGATACTGCAAATGGTAATGAAAGTTTATTATAAATTCTTCAAACCAGTATATTGAATTTCCACAACGAACTTTTCACTTTCAAAACTGCACACAATAATTAAAAAATATATAATTCAACAAACACTAGAAATATTTACACCAACAGTATTTGACTATTTATTTTAAATTTTGGACACACAATAAGTCACACAGTTTGTACGAATGAAAACAATTCAAAAACTTTCAGCAAAACTAACACGTGTCCTGAAGTTTTTATATACAGACAAAACTACTTGAAAACCGCCATCAAAAGTTGTCGACTCGTTTAAAAGTTTGATTTCATCAAAGAAAATTAACTGGAGAATGCCACTTCCCGAGTAATGAGCAATACATAAGTTAGTTTTGGGAAGAGGACGTTAGGCATAACGTATCGTCCACTCCGGGTGTTGAGACTCCACTGGATCACTCCGGGCAGGCCTCGGGTCGGAGAGGGGCGTCGGGACGCGGTACGTCGCGACCGACTGTAGAACACAGAAACGAAACGGAGGCTGTGAATGTACTGAGCATGCGTCCGCCCTTCTGGAGTTCTACAATCGGTTCTAAAGCGCTCTAAAACGCTCGCTTCCATTGAACACTTACTAACCAATCTATACAGGGTAACAGGTATACACTAGACTGGTTGTTAAAAATTAAATTTTTTTCGACGCCCACTAAAAAGCTTCATTTTGATGAAAAAATGCAAGGACAAGCCGTTTTAAAAAATAACACGTGCCGCAAAACGATCTAAGTTAACTTTTTGGTAAAATCGTATTTTTTTCAAAATTTCTCGCGACAAACATTATTTTTACGATTTCGTGACCGAAATGTAACAAATTATTTATTGATAATTTAGCATGATTGATAATAATACTTTTTTATTATCAACATTTACTTGAGCCTTAGAATTAATGAATCAGCTCTTAAAAAATAAGTTTACATTAATTTAGTTTCAAAATAAAATTTTAAATATCCTGTAATTTTGAATGATTATAAATAAATAAAATAAAAAAAATCTATAGGTATTTACTTTATTTCGGAAACAAAATTGTTTGTATTTACTATTTCAGAAAAGATGATGTTTGTAGTGAGCGAAAAAAATACGATTTTACACAAAAATGACCGTTTTGCGGAACGTGTTATTTATTTATTTTTTTTTAAAGTCGTTATTTATATGGCAAATTATTTCGATTACCACTTATTTTTACTCTGGGCAATATTTGGACCAAGATCAGACAATGTCATTCGCCAAAGCAAAATGAAAATAAACGATTTATTAATAAATATATGAAGACACACTTTTACTAAACAGTTTTACGTCGATTTTCTTTGATAGCACACGGAGTTTATAACTTTTGGTAATTTTAAATTCAAAAAATATACACGTTATAAAATACATTTCATTGCAACTGTAGACTTGCAAAATGATATTGTTTTATAAACGTTTTCAACTCAATTTTTACAAAGGTGGCATAGTGTGGAATTAAATAATTATATCATCAAAATGTTAGGGTTGTAAAAACAGTTCAGTGCGTTATTTTTTCTTAAAAAAATTTGACTGAAAAGAAAAGCTATGGGAAGTCTAATTTCTACGCTCACCGTATGAAAAATATATATTTATAAGTGCCTACCTACTTTTCTTTGTTTATAAAATAAGCGGCCTCACAATATAGGAGTATAAAATAGCGATGGAACTAAAGTCTGGCAACCAGGGGCGCAGACCCGGGAGGGCGCAATTAAAAATCCGATTATGATAAAAGAATTTTGAGAGCCCGGAAACAAAATCTTTCCATGGTCGCCGCTGAATTCAACTACGGCACTGGACTAAAAAATACGCGACAGAAAGTGAAATGTTCAACGATATATCTGCGGTTCGGGAACCATGTCACATTGTTTTAGGAAATTGACTTTTTGAAATCAGTACAAAAACCTGATTTCAAAACAACAAAAAACGGTTTCCCAAAACACACAGATACAAGTAAAAACGGAATAAATTGTTAAGCAATTTTTTATTAAAATAATAACATTCAAGTACACTAACCTACTAAAGTTAGTTAATAATTACTAGGTAACAAATAATTAGAGGACTAACTAAAATAGCGGTCCATAGTAGACCAATTATTACCCTTACCTATTAAAACGTCGTTATACATAAGGGTGGGAGTGTTAAGAATTTTTTAATATAAAAACCGTACATATACTGCGTTTCTCTAAACATATTTCTGACGTCATATTCTATTTTAAAATTATTTTATAACCTAAAATTTATTTTATAAGATTTAATTTAGTACACGTGACATAATAATACGGGTCCTTTAATCGTCACGCAGTTTAATACCTCAAGTAAATAAAACCAGTTAAATATATTTGGAAAAATGTTTAAATACCAGCAATTCCAAAACTGGTATTATTCACTCGTATTACTAAAATTTATTAAATTACGTAAACATTCATAGATAAATCACGCTTGCAGAAACATCTATTTTTGCACATTTCTCTATAGCTGCTTTTTATGCCTGTATAGTGGTAGTAATATGTCCCATGACGCACAAGTGCGCAAAGTAAAACAAGTAAATGCCAGGTACATAACTAGTCCGACAGTAATTTTCAGAAGCGACCTCTCAATTAGCATATAATCCCATAAGATAAACAGAGATCAAAGCAACACGAAGCAGGCGTAGTTTTTGTAAACAATCCCAATGAAATGCAATATGGTCGCACACAGCAATCACACCAGCTGTCAGAAATATTTTTATGTAATTAGATCAATTGTTTTCAATAAATAAAATTATCGACCAATTTTTCAGACAAATATATTAACAAAAAAAAATTATTACATTAACGTTTCGGTCCGGATCGAAACGTTTAATGCATTAATTTTATATATTTTTATTTTGCCTGAAAAATTAGTCGATAATTTTATTTATTGAAGAGAATCACAGATTTATATTTTATAGGAGAAACCTGGTACATGCCAAAAATGCAGTATATAATATTATATAGCTATGATGATATTGGAGTTTGTGCATCTCTCGAATCACTCACTTACTCACCTAAAATAAATTTTATCACAACATAAATACATAAAATACTATTAGTAACTTCATGTGACAGAAAAATTTCATTACTCGCACAGTCCTGACTTTCAGTCATTGTTCTAAAAAACGTTTTTAAACTTGTTTAACTTCACGTAACATAGGTCATAGACAACGCATTCATTGCAATTCGGTACTGACTACTAAATGTTTGTAATACTATATGCACACAAAAAAGTACAAAACAGCCGTTCAATGTTTATACTCTCCCAACTTCACTTTTTAGCTTTGGTGGTAAGTTGTTGTCCCAAATTAATCCTGAAGGATGCATCTAAAAGTCCTACTACGATTTTTTTACCATATTAAAAATTACTTTCAATTGCGCCGATGTAAATCGATCTATTATTACTGGAAACGCTGTACGGTTTTAAGGCCGTGTTCAGATGAGGCGTTTTACGCGCGAGTCCACTCGCGCGTTTCAATTTCTATTGCGTCAAGATACCGCATTTTACGCGCGTTTCTGCGCTGAGCTCGGTGTGGCGCCAATTACAAACATGGACTCGGAAACAGCGGTTGTGTTGTGGCTTGCATACCCTCGATCGAAACATCGCAACGGACTCGCGCGTTGTACTGGACGCAGCAATTGGCACCCGAGTATCTCGACTCGCGCGGCGCTCGCGCGTAAAACGCGCGAGTCGAGAGTCCCGCTCATTGCACGCGTTTACGCGCGAGTTAGGAAACGCGCGTAGGCATCTGGACGGGATATACGTAGCTCTAGTATCTCGAGTACGCGCGAGTGTCAACGCGCGAGTGGACTCGCGCGTAGAACGCCTCATCTGAACACGGCCTAAGGCCTAGTTTTTATGAGAGGCGTTCAACGCGCGTTGGCCCAACGCGCGTTTACAGTTTCTATACAATTGTATAGAACTGTTTATATGATAACGCGCGTTGGCGGCGCGTTGAACGCGCGTTATCATATAAACAGTTCTATACAATTGTATAGAAACTGTAAACGCGCGTTGGGCCAACGCGCGTTGAACGCCTCTCATATAAACTAGGCCTAAGGCCGCTGCACACGCGGCTAGAAACTAGAGGTACCTATAACGAATATTCCGCTACTTTTCGGCCTATTCGGCTGCTTTCTTTATATTCGGTATTCTGCCGAATCATGTCGAAAAACGCACATATTGCTCAAAAATAGGCGATTTTTTATTAAATGGTACCATTTTGTAAAGCGTTTGGTGAACAAACAGTGATATTTTTTAGTAATGAGGACTATCTGTAACACAATTTGATGTAACAATGAACAAATAATGCGAATCGTGACACGATTTAACTTACAAATGAAACCAATACGCCCACGGCATTGCTGCCGCACGCACCGTAATGAGACAGGTTGTAATCTGTCACCCGCGAAATGTATACATATTTTGTCGAACATTCGGCCGCCGAATATTTAGCGCTTCACTATTCGTGGCATCACTACTAGAATGAGGCTGGAAATGACGTCACTGCGGGCTCGACTGCTAGCTCACAAGATAGATTTTAAAATTAGAACAGGGGCTATTTTTCTTGTTAGTACCGTAACAGAGATGACATAGTGTGTGAAAGGCGATCCGACCAAAGTTGCGATCTGTAGAGCTCGAACGTACGTACATACGTACAGACCAACCGACAACTCGATCTAAAAATGGTTCTGTTTTATAGAACAGAATCTCCTATATTCAAAAAGTTACAACTTAAATGGATTTCGTGTGAAATTAACTTAGATATAACTTCTTGCATGAACGAAAGTCAGCTCTGACGCACAAAGCGATAATAGAGCACATACCGCTAGTTAAGCGGTATGTGCAATTTTAAGAATAATTTTAAAAAAATTTAATACAAAATGCATAATATATGTTTTTAAAAGTTTTACCAAATAATTTTTATTCTATGTATTACTTGACTTTTTATATACCAATTTTGGTCAAATGTAAATAAAGTATTTATTCAACTCATGCGCGTTATTCATGTTTTATCATGCCTAAAAACCGAACCCTAAATAGCCATTTACCGACTGGTGACAATTACTTGTCATAACTCAATGAAGATTCCTACTAGCTCGGCCATTGTGGAGTAATGAAAATAAACGTAACTATTTTTTGAGTCGTAACGAAATAGTCGGTAACAACAACTCCGTTGTTACCCATTGAGACTAAAATTGAGAGGCCGAATGTTTTCGACATGGAGTTTATTCATAACCGGCTAACCTCAAACCAAAACATTGAATCGTGCTGTTTGGTGCTGTTAGTAGTGACAGTTTTTTTATAAAGAAATAAATAGATATTTACAACATCTCATTAATAAAACATGAATAACGCGCAATTGTTGAATAAAATTATGGGCGTAACTTGTAGGCTAAGTCATGACCTGTCAGCGCGATGACACGCCATGAATGACTTAGAACACATGTTACGCCAATAACTATTATCTATCATATAGTATTGGCGTCGGTCGGATGGGGTGATCTCGGATCAGACCAAAATTTCTCGACGTTCCATATTTTCCTAAGAAGATATTTTGACATTCGTTACGTTACGCTGTTGAACGAAACTATTTCCAACGCGACTGGAGAAGTTTAATTTTTTTTCATGACATAATCTACCCGCCGAGCACCTGTGCTTATGTTCACGACTATGTGACGTATTTATGTTCCGTTCTTCCTTTGTTTCAGTTATTAGTAATGATGACGTCATACTTACGTTACGAAAAAAACCTATTCCTAGATGGCACTGTATGTAGTTAGTTATATAATAGAAACAGCCACAAACATTGAGAGCTTTAATGATAATTAACGGTTTAAAGAGTAATAATATTGTCATCATAAATTAAAGCCCCGATGACACTGTAATACAAAACGTAGTGACGAAATAATCACACGGTAAGTAGGCTTATATATAAGGTTGCTAGTTTACGGCCCACAGCCAATTTACAACTAATGCCCCCCAAGTTCCCGCTCCCTCTAAATAACCTTCTCTTTATGTACTAACACATAAAACAATGCCGTAATTCCTTCGTCCTTGTTAGCCGGCTGAGCAATATTATTGTATTATCCTGAACGAGATACTGTCTATACAGCGTGTTTTATACTTTGTGACGTATGCTAAATTATAATCTTCAATGGACACGCTGAGAAACTTTATAAAGACGATATCAAATTAAGTTATGTCTGAAGAGCAATTTCAAAAGTAAATAAATTATTGTTCTAATCATTTATATTTATTAGATGATGATGAGCCGCTTTCGTAAAAATCAAAATTTCAAAAATTATTTGTGTCAAATTTTAACCAAAAAAATTTTTATTAAACAACTTCTTTCGATTCATTACTACCTACCTTTATTAATATTTATAAAAATCTGACAATATAAATTCGATGTATCAATATGACTAATTATTTTTATTTTTCTAATATGAAATATATATTGTTTAAAATTAATTATTCACTTTTGGGCTGGGTCGTCTTCTACCTATTACTTACTGTCAAATTACTGAAGTGAAGCACACGGAAGAGTGAATTGAAATTATTATATATTATACTAGAGGGCGCAATCAGCACTGCGATTATGATTGTTTTATTCAAATATATCAACCAACAAAACTTTTAGACCGCGAAATCAGAAATTAGTCATGGACTCCGATGAATTCAGCTAAGGTATTCTCATCTATATATATCTATACTAATATATAAAGCTGAAGAGTTTGTTTTTATTTTACATTTAATGTGGTATGGTTGTCCAGTGTCTGTATATATAGTAACGAATTATAAAATGCACATATTATGAGAGTTGTTCTTTTAATGAATTATACAGACGTTAGTTCAATTAATTCAGATAAATAAAATCGTAACTTAGTCCGTAATTGAACAGTTTTAAAGATTCCTAGAGCGAATTTTTCTCCTCACTATTTCTGTTTTTATTTTTTGTACCTATCTTCTATCTATATACTAATATATAAATCTGACGAGTTTGTTTGTTTGTTTGGTTGAACGCGCTAATCTTAGAAATTACTGGTTCGAAATGAAAAAAAAAATTGTTGAATAGTCCATTTATTGAAGAAGGCTACAGGTTATATAATGTCACGCTACGACCAATAAGAGCGGAGAATCAATGAAAAATATAACTCAAAATTTGTCCGTCCGACAAAAAACGAACGATTAATGACACCAATTTTTATTTTAAAACGATGTTTTGTAATACCAGTGCATACATATATTTAACATTTAATTCCTTTATAAGTATATATTTAATTATAGAACAGCTTATATAATTCAACAGTAGTGAATTTAAAATATATCCACGTTTCATATAGTTCAACGTCACATACGAAAACCGAATCAAACAGCCGCACTATTTTCAAGTTAATTCTATCGGCAAATATACAGAAATCTATGAATAAAATTCCTCCGAAGCAAAGTTAATATATATTTGTTTTGTAGACTTCATAATATGAGCAATTCAAAATGGCTGCGGTACATACATTAACATCGACGGTGTATGGATAATAAAACGCAACTTACTAGAAATAACTGCATATTTTTATGAATTGGATATTCTTTCACAGAAACCAATGAAGTCGCATAAATAATAATTAGAGTTGTTAAGTTGTTCGATTTTAGTCAAAATAGAAAACATATCTTTTTTCAAAATTTCACAACGATGGATTGGAAGAAAAACAGTGAGTTTTCGGTATTCCCAATTCAGATACTAGCTCTACATAGCATTAATAATTCTGACAGCTAACTAAGGAGGGTTGAATGCAGCTGATAGTAGATTTAGCTGAATTCCGCGACACACCACTTTCGTCCCATTTCACCCTTGTCATTAGCGAAAAATTAGACAAAAACAGTTTTTCAAAAATACTATCGATATGTACGAATTTGTTATATGTATTTAAACACAAACCATAATCTTACCTAGAGGAAATAGCAAATACATCACAAAATACAGGATTGGAAAAAATATTGAAGTGAAACTTTATAGTGTAAGTTTAAATGCTAAGAAACGGAAATGTAACGAAAAGTGAAACGACTATATAAACGTCACTCTATTAGGGATGTTTACGAAAACTACGCCTGGTTTGCTATCTCTGTTCCCCTTATAGTTTAAAAGGCAACTGAGAGGTTGATTTTGAAAATTACTGTTGGACTGGTATAGCATTTACTTGTTTTAGTTCACAGCGACAGTATTAAATTTGTTATTTTTACCATTCCAGCCCACAAGTGGGGAATGGTATCTACTAATTTAGTTAAAAAATTCCAGCCAATTGGGCGACGGGGCCATTCCAACTTCAAAATGTTGACATTTGATATAGTATAATAAAGAAAATAAAATTGATGATATCGCGTGAGGTGACGCGGGTTTTTGCTAGTATTCAATATGACATTTACTATTCGTTGCCCATGATTACCTACAAAATATTATATTCCACGTCATGTAAAAATTAATCAAAGCGTGCTTATAACTAGTTTATTTCTAACAAATCTACAAAATAAAGAACAGTTGACTTTTTTTATTTCAAAATATTTCCAAAACTATAAAGTTCAGAAAAAAATGTTTAACGAAACTTTCAAAAAAAAATAAATAAAATAATAAGCCGTTATGAAAAGTATACAATTATTATATAAAAAAAACGTTATAGCATATATTTCTTCTGCGCATGCGCCGATTTTCCCCAAAAAAACAATATATAGGGCTCTTCACATTTGCATACCAAACGTCCTTTCAAAATTTGGTTTCAATCCACTCATCCGTTTGACCTGTACAGAGTTTCAAAATTTTACAATAACTTTTCGTTTTGAGGTTCCCCGAATCCAAAAAACATATTTTTGGAAAAACTCTGTGCGTTTGTTTGTTCGTTTGTCTGTTTGTCTGTGAGCACGATACCGAACAAACGGTTTAACGAATTGACACCACATTTTGGGAGAATTTTTGGTATGAAAATATGAAGAGCTTTATTGTTTTTGGGGAAAATCAGCGCATGCGCAAAAGAGATATATGCTGTAACGCTACTTTTTATATAGTAATAATATACTTTTCATAACGGTTTATTATTATATTATTTTCGTTAAAATATTTTTTTCTAAACTTTTTAGTTTCGGAAATATTTTGAAAACAAAAAAATTCAGCTGTTCTTTTGTTTTGTAGATCTGTCAGGAATAAACTTAAACATGCTTTGATTAATTTTTGCATAACGTGGAACATAATATATTATGTAGGTAACCATGGCAACAAATAGAAAATATTATATTAAATATTAGACATTACCCGCATCACCTCACGCGATATCAGAAATATTTTCTTTATTATTATCAAATGTTAAATTTTTGAAGTTGGAATGGTCCCGTCGCTCAATTAGCTGGAATTTTTCTATCGTTATACAGACATAAAAAGCAACTCTTTGTGTGCAAAATAGGTTATGTACCAATTGCGTGAATTATTATGTTATGATGCATGACAGTAAAACGAGCGACTAGCGAGTTTTACACAAGTCGTAAAATTATCACGTAGTTCCAAGGATTTAATAAAAAAAGTAGTTCATAGGTTCATCGAGGTATTTATATATTATACACGCAGCGTGTTAGGCGCATATCTGTTTCAAAGATAAATAGAAAACGGTGTCAGTGCCGTATAAATATACATCCACCGATGTACATTGGGAGACGAATATTTTAATATTAAGTTGAGATATCTGGGCTTCGTAACCTATACATATCTACTATTAATGTAGAAAGGCTCGGGTAGATAGTCTTCATAAGTATATTATGTTACATAACATCCAGATCAGCATCTCCCCACATTTTCATACAAAATATATGACAAGGTATTTTTCTATCATCTTCAATTTATCTATAACTAGCAGCCCGGTCCGGTTTACCCGGGTGCGATAGATATATTTTGTGTTATCGGAAAATTCTGCAAAATGTATTTATTTGAGAAACGACTACAGCGCCGAAATGTCTGAACTAATAGCTTTGACTGATATCGCTAGTTGGCAGTGCCAGCTAGTTCACACTGCTAGTTGCCGCTTGATGTACTACAGTGACGCGCCATTTGAACGTAACCAGCTGCGCCTACTTCCTGTCACAAAATAGTAAGGATACAGTTTTCCTTGAGAAAACACCGTTATTTTGCACAAAATATGTATACCTTCCTCGTTTATCACTCTTTCTATTTGTGAAAACCGTATTAAAATCCGTTCGGTAATTTTTGAGTTTATTGCGTTCAGACGCAGCGGAGGGACTTTATTTTATATACCCACTTTCGAACGAGGTATGAAGAAAAATGGCTTTCGTTTTCGTCACGTTGTTGAACACAATTCCTTACATCACGGTTAAAGAAGATTCACTTCAAAAGTACAAACGATTATTTTTTTAAATAAAAGACAAGTGTGCGAGTGATCATTAGTATCTCCATAATTAATTTGAAAAGTATAACAAAAAGATTTTATTCTTTGTCAAAAATTTTTTTTTAGAACACAATACTTACATATAATGATCTAAGTTATAAATGAATATATTATTAGTGTATTTGCCATAAGGTACATACTTGGCGTCGGTCGGAAGGCGGGACCTAGAGATCGGACCAAAATTTAACGAAATTTTTTATTTTATCCAAGAACAAAAAAGTTAAGTTCACATAATAAAGTCACAAAGCCTGTATTAGCAAGTAAACTGTACTGTCGGCAGAGTTAGGCACTGCGATCTAAATTTAAAAAAAAATATTTACTGCTACATTTTAAAGTTTTTATGTGTTTAAAATAATATGACACAAAAATAAAAAATAACAAAATGATCGCATGAAAAAAAGATGAAAGGGTGGAAAGTTGTATTTATTTTTATTTCTTAGCAGTAGAAATTTCCGGCTTTGATATATCTTTTAAATTTGTGTTTTATAAAGATATATAAATGTTTGTTACGAACTATACCATGTCTCAACTTCATTCAACAAACGAATTTTTCCTTAGGTGATAAATACGTAGTTGTCACAACCCGAAATCAGACAGAATTGTTTAACTCAAAATTTAAATTGCGCGCCGAATTCTCAACTTCCATTTTCAGTCACTGCTCATTTGATTTCGCATAATAAAATATATATTACAACACTCGTGAATAAGTAGGCTTTAAAACGACACAAGAAATTTTTAAATCGTGCCAAGAGTTTCTGAGATTACACACGACAAACAGACAAACATACAGCCTTTTTTTCTTTGTCATATAAAAATAGATCCAACATATTTTATTTAAAAGACTACGCACACTTATCAAGCATGGAGCAGCAAGAACTAAAAAGGCCTGTTCGTAAAGGTATAGGTTATTTAACCGAACTTTGATTAACGTCGGAATAGAATTCTTCAATAAATAAAATTATCGCCCAATTTTTCAGACAAATATATTAACGAAAAATAATAATTAATACATTGACGTTTCATACCGGACTTGGATCTTCTTCAGAATTACTGATCTAGAAAATATAAAAATAATTAATATTTAATTTCTAATTCGTATTTAAACATATTCGCTTTAATTTATAAACTTAAAGCGAATATTTATAAATACGAATTAGAAATTAATTTTTAATTATTTTTATATTTTTTAGATCAGTTCTGAAGAAGATCCAAATCCGGACCTAAACGTCAATGTATGAATTTTTATTTTTTGTTAATATATTTGTCTGAAAAATTGGTCGATAATTTTATTTATTGAAGTTATCTAACGGAGTAGCAGATGCTAGCGATGTAAAAGTTGCAGATCCATGCTGGTTTGTGCTGATCCGTGCTGGTTTATGTTGGGTTTGCTGGTCTAGTGACATCGTGCAGGTCTTAGCTTTGTTCATGATAAATGTGCGCGGTCTTTAAATGACAAAAAACGTATACGTTTCAATATCTATATTACACTTTAAACTTAAGTTGTAAATTGAAGGCAAAGTCTTTAGTGGCAAAAGGATCCAAAATAGAAACTAATATGATATTTGCATTTATTTGCTAACATTACGAGGGATAAGTAAGTAAGTAAGTAAAGCTCTTTATATCATTTGATGAGAAAAACTCATATAGAAAATGTCATACATATAAATTACAAATTAAAAAATCCAGACAAATTGTAAAATGTGTTCCGCAGAAGGAACGTTTTTAACAAACGAGAAAAAATATTTAAGTTGTTACAATTCTTAATTTGACTTGGAAGTTTATTAAAAATTTTTACACCTATGTTGAGAGGAGAATTTTTGCTTACATCAACTTTGCTAAAGGGAGAACTTAGGTCATGCCTAAAACGCGTATTGTAAGAATGATAGTCACCATTCGTGACAAACTGATTACCTATAGTTTTCAAAAACAAACAAAGAAATTTCATAAACGAAAATTTGACAAAGAGTCATAAGTTTGAGATTATAGAAAGAATGGCGACAAGACACTTTAGAAGAAATGCCAGCAATGGCACGGATTATTCTTTTCTGAGAAATAAAGACGTCATTAGACAAATATACCTTCATCTTCAGAGCACTGTTTAAAAAACAAAATTACTGAAGACTTTGCCTACAAAACATTCGAAAACTAATTTTGGATGGCTTGTTTTTATTAATTAAGTTGTAACATTTAACTCCATTGAACTTATGTACTAAGCGTTGCAGTGACCACTCGAAGCTTTGGGTTTGGACTGAGTTCATACAAATCGAACATAGTTCTGTGCCGGACAAAGCAAAAATGTATGTTATGACCACTTAAGGCGATACGTGATCTGTCCTCGTTTCTTTGATTTTTTTTATCTTTAAAGGAGTGCGCTGGAACGATTTAAAGGATATACGATTTCATAAATCCACAAATGGACTGTTTTCCTGTCTCCCTTACCACCGCCTGCTGCAATGCTTTGACAATTTACTGTGTCGGTAAGTGTGGACACTGCACGACATGCCGGACGAGACCGAAATTTATTTCATTTCTTTTTTTACAAAAGGATTTTTTCCTTTTGTAAATTTACTCTTACGAATCAAATCATTGTCAGAAGAAAGCAGACGATAAAACTTCAATTAAGATAATATAATCACAATTTCTATAATTTCACTTATCAAATCATAGGTAGATAAATCTGTACTAAAATTATAAAGAGAGAATACCAATTTGTTTGTGTGTATGTGGAGGATAATCTCCAGAACCACTGCACCTATTTAAAAAATTCATTCACCGCTATTTAGAATCAACCTTTAGGATATACATAGGCCATATATTATCGCGTTAAAATAAAAGCGCTTTCGTGGAGACCAATTTTGCAACGTAAGTCGACAAAAAAACGTTGGCAACCTACAAATTCAGACGAAGCCGGACCGGACCACTAGTATGTATAATTTTTGAATACTGGTCTAATTGGCATAAAAATTCGCAAAGTAACAAAATTATCAACACTGCTACTGATCTACTAAAAAATAAGAGTTTTGTCTCGAAAAATTTAACAAAACATGAGAGTACCAAATAACAAACATTTGGATCAATTTTATTTTCTTTCATTTTTGCGCTGATTTTTCAAAGACCTTAAAGTTTTATCACCCAGTTCTTTTCATAAATTTTTCGTGATTAAATTCTCTTTAACACTTCAAAGTTTCTTATGCAACAAAACACTATAAAATTTCTAAAAGTTTGTTGTGAAAATAGAATGTAGGTATTATGCAGATGGTTAATAAAATTGTAGCCTTGGTTTACAATAACGACTTCCTCTTAATTTTAGCTTTAGATAACCTGTAAACAGGGTGTTTTATTTTTGATAAAATTGTAAACTAGTTTTAAAAATAAATATTTACGAAAAATATACCTATCTTTTAAGGAGGTTGGGTCGGCATTTGTGCGGGAGAGGTGGTGCGCGATAATTTCTATGCTTATACACAAGCCTTCTAAGTTTGGGATTTTTAAGTTGATTTTTTTAAAGGCGTGTAGAAATCAAATAGACGAACAAATATTTCAAGTAACTTTTTTCTCAAAACGGGCTTTCAAAGTTTTATTAAATTTTGAGGGAACCTGAATCAAGTTGACAAACAGACAGACACAAAAAAAATCTGAAATGTTTAATTCGACATTCTGACGATAAAATCGAAACGTCGCGTCGGTTAAAAACCATTTACAGTAGGGCCTCGGTAATCCGGACTCATGCTTGTTCGGTGCTGCTGTAATCCGACCGGGCAATGGGGTTCGCGAAGTTATGTTTTCTCCGTCGACTTAGAGATCGGGCTTTTAAAATAAAGTGCGAAAATTATAAACAGAAGAGTATTACAGACTTTTTCAAGAAGAATTAACTAATGTTTTATTAGTGTATTTGCCATAAGGCACTTACACTATTGGCGTCGGTCGGATGGCGGGACCTAGGGGTCGGACCAAAATTTCTCGACGTTTCATAAGTTTCTAAGAAGTTTGGCACCATTTTTGGAAATGTTTATATATATATGTATATATATATATATTTATATATATATGTGTTAGCACGATAACTCTCGACAGACTTAATCGATTTAAACGAAATTTGGTCCACATGTTGGAATCCATCATCGCAAGAAGCCTATTTAAAATGGGCTCGATCGGGCTATTTTAAGGGGGGTATTTAGGGGTTTAAAAATGTTTTTGGGCCCAAAAATACGGAAAAAATTCTCAGAATCGTTTCAAATTTGAAATTTAACCCTTTAGTAAGTATTGAAATGTGCTGCTAAAATTTTAATAAAATCGGCTCGACAGGACCGGACTTACAAATTTTATGAAAACGCAAGTTTACTGATATGGATTTACATACTGAAGGGTGTATATAATTTGGTACAGATGTTGAATTGGTGTGTACTATTCAAATTAAGTAAAAAATGTTGTTCTAAGGGGTGTATTAAGGTGTATTTTTTTTTATTTTGTCCGAAAACAAAGTTAAGTTCATACAATAGAGCCACACAGCTTATAAAAGCAAATACACTATATTGTCGGCAGGGTTTCGCACTGCGACCCGAGTTTTTTTTTAACTTTCTGCTTTTCTTGCATGGTTGTAATTTTGAACATGTACATTTTTGTCTCTATGATTTAATTTAAAAATTGATTAAAGAAACTAAGCTTAAACATGTGCTTTATTACCATTAAATATGGCATACTATAATCCGGACGCCTCGATAATCCGGAAAGGGTCTTGTTTTTGCCTCTCCGGATTAACGAGGCCCTACTGTATTTGCATTAACAGGTACAAACACTGAATTTACGTTTAGTCCGCATACTTTGGTCAACCCTAAATTATAAGTTTATTAGAGAACGGCAAGAGAACGATATTCTGAACAAAGACATTTGCAACCGTGTGTGAAAGTTTGATAACAATGTTTTTAGTTTCGTATATTAAATTTTATAATTTAGGAAACACTACTTATAGTGAATTCTATATACTCATTAGTTTCTAGCGACCAGCTTGACAGAGATTTTTTTGCTTAAATATTTCGTAGATGAGATAAATAACGAAGAAATAATTAATTAAGCGCGAAAATTTCGTAAAAGCTAATGATAAGGAAACAATAACGAAATTTTATTTGACGTTGTTAACAAAATGTTTTTTATAACCGGTTAATTTATGTCGTGTTCAAGAAACCGTGTTTTTGTAAGAAATATTTTAATTAAATGTATTTAAGTTATATTGCGTGAAGAATAACCAACTTCTGTAAAATATTACGTCTTTATGTTTTCTCTCTTTAAGGTAAAACTTGACCGTGTCAAAAAACTTCATGTTGCAACTCTTCAGACAATGCAGAAACTGTGGTTTTATTATGTTTCTTTTTGAACAAAATAACAAAAATAACATCTGAAAATTTTCCTTAAAAATGTTTTTTTCTTATTAACAATAATATTATTATCAATTCAACATCTGATTCAAATTAAATACACCCTTCAGTACGTAAATTTCGATTCTGAGAACGTTTTCGATATTTATGTGCCCAAAAACATTTTTCAACTCCTCAAAACCACCATTAAAATAGTCCTATTGGGCCCATTTTAAATTGGCTTCGTCGATGGTGTGTTCCAGCGTGTCGACCAAATTTCATTATTAAAAAAAAGACTGTGTACTTTACACTACACAAGTTAACCTAGTATAATTATAAAAAAAAATTGGTTGTCTGTAAAGTCGGTTTACGGACGATAGTTTTACGTGATAACGTATTCCGCTCGAATATCATATTTAATAATACATAACCTAAATTTTAGTAGCTGTCAAACTTAGGCCGATCGTGCGCGGAACGTGACACATTTCAGAACGTGACACATTTCGGAACGTGACACTTTTTCGTGCATGCAGCCGGTGTTTCATCAATTTATAAGACGTTATCACGTCAAAAACAATGGTACCGACCGTTAGTATCAAACTTACGAGCATAAAGTTACGAGGCAACTATTTTACCTCGCCCCGCCTTGGCGTAATGTTCTACAACCTGTTTTTATAGTATATGATATATTTTATACGCGTTTGTTACATTTTCAATCCCGTGAATCAATGTTTACCCTACTGTGCCAAAAAGAGTAGGTACTTAATAAAAAATCGAGATATGAATTGGTGCTGGACAAAAAATGTGGCCCTAGAAAAATTAAAATAAATAATAATAATTAGCATAACATCAAAACTGCCAACTGTATTACTATTCACACCTTGATGTACAAAATTACTGAGAAACGAGTTATTTAGATAAATCAAGTTTTGCCTTAAGACGTAGACATAAGTAATGGATCACAGCCTAGCTGGCTGGTGTGCGTTATTACAAATTCTGAGGAATACACAGCGTTTTTATGTAAATGAAGTTAATTTTTCAAAGTCATGAATCAGTTTCACTTGATTTTCTTTTCGCTTTTTGCAGTAGTCTCTGGGCCCTGGGGAACGATTATTGTGTGCGTAGCAGTGGATAGAAATTCAGTATTTTCAAAGTTGGTAGCCTTGTCTTTTGCAACGTACTTCATATTTATATGTATAGGCTGTAACAAAACAATGGTCAAACCAATATTGTCGTTTGAAAATTTTGAACAATTAATTATATTACATTCTAATAGAGGTAATTTATGTATTCAGAATGTAATGTATTTTTTATGTATGAGTTGTGAAATTATGGAAAAGCGAAAGTCAAGTTTTAATAGTCACACGAGCGGTAGAAGCATCATGTTCGAGGTACATTCAACATTTTTTGCGCGTACATTCTATAAAATAGCTGATTTTCAGTTCATAATAATATGACAACTGTCATATTTTGTGTGCGCGGTCATATTATATTTCATTTGGGTTATGTTTATGAAAACTGCGCCTACTTTGTGTCACATGCTATCTCTGTTCGTCTTATGGGATTAAACGGCAACTGACAGCGGGGTTTTATGAAATGTAATGTCACGATTCAAGCGCAAACAAAAACGCTTTTTGTGAGGGCGAAGCTTACGTAAAAATCTCAAAATGATTTTTGAGCTAAAAAAATTTTTTTTGTTACACCCTGCACATTACCAAATGAATAGTAATTACTGTTTATTATTTATTATTGTGCAAACAGAAGAAATTAGAATATACTTACTGTATTTTGCCAACTATGAAATTACGTGGCATTTTAATTTTATCTTTTTATACCTATACCTATATAAAAAAATTTGAAAAGAAGTTTGACCCTGCAGGCCATCCCTGTAACTTCCCGCTATTTTCGAGTTCAAAACGCTCAAAAATGTATAAAATATAGCAAGAAGTTTATTTTTTAGCTCTTCGAGCTCAAAAAAAAAAAACACTTTGTTACGAAATTTTCGTTCACTATATCTCATGAACAAATGAACCGATTTTGATGCGATTTGCGGCAGTCGACTCAATTTTTTATCCTAAAAAAGTAATTTATTACAGAAAAATCGATCTCATAGGATTTTTACGAGCAATTTAAAAAAAACACTTTTTTACAAATTTTTCGTTCACGATATCTCGTGAACAAATGAGCCGATTTTGATGCGGTTTGCGTCGATCTACGCAGATTTTTTAACCTAAGAAAGTAAATTATTACAAAAAAATCGATTTGATAAGAATTTTACGAGTAATTATAAAAAATTACTTTTTTCCTTATTTTTCGTTCACGTTATCTCATTTACAAATGAACCAATTTTGATCTGGTTTGCGGCGATCGACGCAGTTTTTTTAACCTAAGAAAGTAAATTATTACAAAAAAATCGATTTGATAAGAATTTTACGAGTAATTATAAAAAATTACTTTTCTCCTAATTTTTCGTTCACGTTATCTCATGAACAAATGGACCAATTTTGATCTGGTTTGCGGCGATCGACGCAGTTTTTTTAGCCTAAGAAAGCAATTTATTACAAAAAAATCGATCTGATAACAATTTTAAGAATCATTTTAAAAAAACACTTTTTTACGATTTTTTCGTTCACGGTATCTCGTGAACAAATGAACCGATTTTGATGCGGTTTGCGGAAATCGACGCAGTTTGTTAAGGAGAAGAGCTGATTAGATTTTGGAATTATTCGGTTTAGTAGTTTAGAAAATATTTTACAAAAACAAATTTAAAAAAAATTTTGAAACTTGTTTTTTTAAGATTTCTCAAAATTTTTTGGGCCGAATCGTTTCAAATTTTCAGGAAGTCTAAGTTCACCAAGATCACGTCAGATGCCGCAAACCGCGTTTCAGTCGGACACTCCGTTCAAAAGATATAAAAGGTTTACATACATACATACACACACACACACACACACACACACACACACACACACACACACACACACATACATACAGCCCTACGGACATCATCGCCAAAATAGTTTTAATAGCTTCCTAGGACCTCAAAACGTCGAGATCTGGCGAAAACTCGATTTTCGAAAATCGGGGTGAAACCAATAACTTCCCGATTTTTGAAAAAAAAAAATTTTTTTTTTTAAAGCGGGAAGTTAAAAATAAATGTGCGAGTCTTACAACAGCCGCCAATGATGTGTAACATCATTTATTAACACTTAACTTTCAAATATGAATTCATATAACTATAATATTGTTATTTAACTTATATCATAAATATTTATTTCACACTGTTATTTATAAAAGCACGATTGACAGCTGTGCCTTCTCTCTCTTTCTGTCTCTCTTAAAATATTTGAGGAATTAACCTCACATTTTGAAAGAATACGATATCATAATATCAATTACATAAATTATTACATAATATTCACCTTACTCAACTAACTGTCAGGCATGAATTTGTATAACGAACTATAATATAGTTATTTAATTTAACTTATAAAATATGTTTATTTCACACTGTATTTATAAAAGCTGAGTCGTCTTTCTCTCTTTTTCTCTCTAATACGCTGCAGCACAAGCGCCAACTGTAGGCCGCATCAAAGAATCGTATTATAGTAAAGTGAATAGCGCGCAAAATTACCGCCCATACTGAGAGCTAAGATGTCACTCATTAACAACAATTGGTTATAGAACGGAATTAATATTTTCATCGAAGTTCAGTTATTTAGCTTAAGTTACTTTTTTGCAACTGATATTTTCACAAGAATATTAAAAAAATTAACTTAAGGTAGTACGAGCGCTAAGGCAATTTTAAATAAAAGGCTCGATTTTTTTTTTATATGAAGTTGGACTAAGTCTAAACCAATTCTGAAAATTTTAGAGGGGTTGCCCGACTATTTAAATATATAAATGACTTCAAAAGTAGGCATATTTAACATTTTCTTTATGGTAAAACGGTAGATGGATGATATGTTTTCATTGATTTCTCCAAAACTAGTCGGTGAAAATTAAAAAAAAAACTATTTAAATTAAAGTTAAAACCTTAATAAATTATTGAAAACAAAAAACCCGTTGTGTCCGACTAATTAAAAAGATATTTAATTAAAAAGAATACATATCTTTTTAATTAGCCGGGCACAACGGGTTTTTCTTTTGTTTTCAATAATTTATTAAGGTTTTAACTTTAATTTAAAGAGTTTTTTTTTTTATTTTCACCGACTAGTTTTGGAGAAATCAATGAAAACATATCATCCATCTACCGAAATATAAAAAAAAATCAAGCCTTTTGTTTAAAGTTGCCTTGGTGCTCGTACTACCTTAAAGTTCGAAAAGTAGTTTCTGAGAATTTTACTGGTATATTTTTTCCCTGAAAATAATTCCAGAATTGTAACTCCTCTGAAATTATTAAGACGCGGTGTAATAAAAAATGAGAAATGCGTGTCAAAAGAAATATTGAACTATCCGGCTTGTTTGGAATAAATAAAAAAAGAAAATATAATTGTATAAATCAAAATAAATGTTTCCAAGAAAATTGCATAATCTATGATTTATTCTTATATTCAGTTGGGTTGGTATCGAATCGAATTTAAGAACATGTATATTTTATTATTTTGATATGTCACCGGGATATTGTCAAATCCGTGATATTGTAATTTCACTAGTGAAATTACAATATCACGATTGACAAAGAGTCGTGATATTATAATTTCACTAAGTGAAATTATAATATCACGGGTTTGACAATATCCCGGTGACAGATATATTTCATAATATTGCTTAGATAACGTGTATATCTCCATGAACCAGTGCTGGATTAACCTATATGCAAAATAAGTAACTGCTTAGGGCATCACGTCTCAGGGGGGCACCAAAAATCAGAAATGAAAAGTAGGTACATCTCACCAGACCGTGTCAAAAATTTTTTTTCTTTTTGTCATACATAGGTAAACACGTGTTTTATGTACCTTTAGAACCTGTTCTCTCTAAAAAGCTCCCGCTTTCAAGCTAGCAATTTGGCATACGTTTTTAACTAAATATAATGCATTTACTAATAAAATTTTAGCAGTACTAAAATGACGTAGGTCTGGCGGGTCTGGGGTTTTTGTATATTAGTGATTACAAACATTGCTTAAAATTTTTGTAATCACTGTGATTATGTATAAGAACAATAATTAGAACACATATATAATAGAAGAATATGGCTATTGATCGTATTATAATACGGTTTGTGTTTCGCTTTCATGGTTACTATATTGTTAGCGTTAACGGCTCTACCTCTAACTAGTAAAAGAATTACACTAAATGGCAATTAGTGCGACACTAATTGCATTTACATTGATAATTTCGATGTTCGACTTTTTTGAAACTACAAAAATATTTTATATCGTTGTTTTGTTATGCATTTCAAAACAGTATTGTTTAATTAAAATCAATTTATTATTTATTTAGTTCAGTAGAAATTTTCAGAACATATGAAAAATAACAAAAATAAACTTACCTTTGTGAAAAATAAAATCAGCTTGTTAACCACAATACTGGAAAATTCGTTATGACAGTCCACAGTTTAAAAAAAACGTAAAAACACTCCCGATTAAAAAAAAGAACACGTAAATATGCACACGCTAAACAAATTTAAAAAAATTGTTTTTATTCATTTGTAAAAAACAGCACTGTTCAGAAGATGATTAGAATTTTGAAAAATATTTTTTAATAGCATTTTGGATATAAGACCTTTCCAGGGTCTCAAAAAGACGCGGGATGTTTTTTTCTGCTTTTTTTT
Source organism: Xanthostigma xanthostigma (assembly GCA_963575645.1). Classification (NCBI taxonomy): domain Eukaryota; kingdom Metazoa; phylum Arthropoda; class Insecta; order Raphidioptera; family Raphidiidae; genus Xanthostigma; species Xanthostigma xanthostigma. The sequence goes on along the minus strand of OY754472.1, from coordinate 15,668,097 downwards.
CTTCGGGAAAAACTCGTGGCAGCTGATGATATTTTGCCAATCATAGTTCTACGAGTAATTTGACCCGATTTCATCCGCTTTTGAGACTAAACAGTCTTCTAGCTTCATGTTTCTTTTGTTCTTCAATTCCTGCGCAGGCGCGTTCGGAAGTAAAGATTATGATACGTTCCTAATGACCCTGGAACGAACTGCAGGCTTGTCTAAGCGGAATATGTATCTGAAGGTGTTCATCATTGATGTGATTTTATGAATTACTTCTTCCTGTAAAATATACAAAACATTTTTACTATCTGAATTTATATTTTTACCAAACATAGTCCACTAAAGTTCGGATGGGTGATTGGTATTCAACCACATCGTAACACATTTGAATGAAATTTGGTATAAAGTTAGATTGTATCCTAAATTCGTCCGGGAAAAAATGTAGTTCATAAAAAATAAACTGACAAAGCATAGGCGCGACAACAAGTTCAACAGCGATAGGGGAGTTTTTGAACTACTTAGGCTGAGCGCTATACTGAACCCGTTCTTCTCTCTTTTTCCCGATCCGATGTCGGCCAACGTTTGACGACATCCGGAAAAAAATTGGTTGTCTGTAAAGTCGGTTTACGGACTATAGTTTTACGTGATAACGTCAAAAAGAAACATTGATGAACTCTCTGACGTCACGCGAGAAGAGAGAGAAATGCGTACAAGCCGCGCTCTCGCTTGCACGCTCAGGCTCAGGCGGAACGTGACACTTTTTCGTGCGTGCAGCCGGTGTTTCATCAATTTATAAGACGTTATCACGTCAAAAACAAAAACCAAGATTATAATGTAAAATCTTGGTTCCCTTTCCAATGTAGGCACTTATATTGTTAGCTTTTATTCCGATGTCCTCCGACGCCAGCCGACGTCGAATCGGGAGAAGTACGGATTCAAGCGCGAGCAGAAACGCTGTATGTAGGTGCAGTCTTAAGTTATCCGGGATGACACCCTACAAACTCGAACTGAAGTTCGGTATTCCAGTTATATTGCTTCCTAACGTCGACGCTCCGAGATTGTCAATTGGTACCAGGTTACGCATCACAGAATTGGGAAGAATTATTGTCAAGGTCACAGTTATAACGGGTGCGATCAAAGGGAAGGCATCCTGCACCTCTAATATACCTAACGACTTGCCTTTTTATTTATATCGCATAGCATCCAAAAATAATTTGAGCATAAACAATATAGTGTTCTTTGTGGAAGCCTTTTATTGTTTCTAACCCAACCCATCCCGGTTTTCCTTTTTCCGGACCATCATGTTTGTCTACTACCCGCCGAGAATGTCCCGAGGCTAATCCATGTCCCCAATCCTAATATTCGTGTATTCCATCCCTGTTATATTTTACCATTCCAACCCACAAGTGGGGAATGATAGGTACTAGTTTAGGTCAAAAATCACTTTTCAAAAATTTTACAATATCTTTCCGTTTTGAGGTCCCCCGAATCCAAAAAACATATTTTTGGAAAAACTCTGTGAGTCTGTTAGTCTGTGAACATGATACAGGTCAAACGGATGAGCGGATTGAAACCAAATTTTGGGAAGATGTTTGGTATGCAAATATGAAAAGCCCTATTGTTTTTGGGGAAAATCGGCGCATGCGCAGAAGAGATACAATGCTATAACGATGTTTTTTATATAATAATAGAATACTTTTCATAACGGCTTATTATTCTAACTATTTTTTTAAAAAAGTTTTGTTAAAAACATTTTTTTCTAATCTTTATAGTTTCGGAAATATTTTGAAAATAAAAAAAATCAGCCGCTCTTTTGATTTATGGATCTGCCAGAAATAAACTAGTTAGGCATGCTTTGATTAATTTTTACATGACGTGGAACATATTATGGAGGTAATCATGGCAACGAATAGCAAGTATCATATTGAATACTAGCCATTACCCGCGTCACCTCACGCGATATCAGATATTTTATTTTCTTTATTATTTTTGAATGGTCGCGTCGCTCAATTGGCTAGAATTTTTTGCTTCATATTACGTCGCTTATGTTCCCAATCATTCAAACTGCAACGCAATTCAGCCTAATATAAAAACTAGCCCTAATCAATTACTTGTCAGAGTAAAGGCAATTTTGTTTTAAAAAAAACTTGCCGTTTTTAATTTAAAAAAACAGCGGTTCCCACTGTAAGTAGCACTTCCAATAGCATATTATAATAAATCACAGTGGTAAATTTTGAAAGTGGCGGGCATACATTTTCCGAATAAAAAATAGTTTACCTGCATTAAATTGAAACACATGGCTATTAGAGCCATCCCGAGCATCAAATAGACAGAACAGAATACGAATTTGATTTCTATGAGTTGTTCAATGCTTTCTGAAACCATGATCCAATCGCCAGGGACCAGATCTCCAAATCCGATTGTGCTGAGGGATATGAAGCAAAAATAGGAACCGTCCAAGAAACTCCAACTTTCGTATTCGCCAAAAAGCACAGCACCACCGCATATATATCTGAAATATAAACGAAACAAAAATTATTAATAAAATGGTACGATTTTCAGATCTTATCCCTCATTTGGTCTTAACTTTAACTATTAATGCACAATATTGGAATTTCCCAATGAAGATTTTTTTTAGAAATATGTCCGCGTAATTGATTAAGCAGACGTCCGTATCTCATTTAGTTTAGCAGTTAAGACGTTTTCAAGTTTGACACAGTTTCTAAACCAGTGTTTCTCAATCTTTTTCATGGCGCGACCCCTTTAGTATGAAAAATATTTTGGGACCCCCTACCCTCCGCTGTTCCCAACCAGTATAGTGTATTTTATTATATTGCAAATATCAAATCCGTACAACATTTTTATTTTTTTCGTACTTGTGAAACAAAGAGAAAAATCGCCAAAATTTAGAAAACGATTTAATTATTAACGAATTATTAAACGAATTCGCGATGGGAGAAATTGGTTAACGCAAAACAGGCGCACACTTCACACAAATATGACTCATGGATATTTTTTTAAAATTGTGTTAGTCTACAATAAATGTCCTTTAATTAACATTTTCTTAATAAAAATATTTTTTGAACTTTGTTTCTTTTTTTTACTGATGCCTCGCGTTCCCCTTGTAGAATCTTTGCGACCCCCACTTTGAAAAACACTGTTCTAAACTAAAAGAGATACAGGTAGATGTATTGTGTATTATATACACTCGACACCTAAAAGAGTTACATAGGTGTCAGTAACCTCACTAAATTCAGCTTGATTGTTTCTATAAATTCGATTATATCGTCTGTATCTATTTTAGTTTAGAAGTTGTAGCGTTTTAAACTTTACAAAAAATATATATAAACGTCCATAAAGGGTGACACGTGTATCCCTTGGCATCAGAATAATATTCGGCAAGCATCATTTTGAAAAATACCTAAATATATTTTCAAATCTTTGATTAACGTCTGATTAGAACTCTTCAATAAATAAAATTATCGACCAATTTTTCAGACAATATATTAACAAACAATATAAAAAAATTAATACATTAACGTTTCGATCCGGATTTGGATCTTCTTCAGAACGAATCTAAAAATATAAAATAATAATTAATAATTAGTTTCTATTTACTTTGAATGGAATTCGTGATAGATATTTTTAAAAAAATATAAATATTGAAAAAATAATAACAAACAATGTTTTATTATGTAGTCATGGAAATAATTTGAGCACCTATAAAGAAAGAAAAATTATTAAAAACAAATTATTTCAAAATAATATTATATATATTACTTAAATTTTCCGTATCTAATTGAGCATTGAGAGAATTTTTATTTGATTTTATATGTAACATTTCCGAAATATTTCTTTTAAAAAAATTAGTTTCATTATCTAAAATTTTTATATCATCCCAATTAATTTTGTGGTCAAGTTCTAATTTGTGTTTAGTTATTACATTATGTTTGTCAGGGATTAATTTGTGATTATTTTGATGCTCTTTTATTCTTGTTTTAAGAGCTCTTTTAGTTTGACCAATATAATTCTTAGCACAATTTTCACAATTAATTTTATATACAACATTATGCTTTTGAAATTTATTAATTTTATCTTTTCCCTTTTTAATAATTTTATCAAGTTTATTATTAACATTAAAAACAGTTTTTATATTTAAATTTTTAAGAAATGAACTAAATTTTATTGAAATATTTTCGAAAAAAGGAATTACTATAAAAGGACAATCAACATTATTAACATTGTTTTGTGAATTATGACTTTTTGTTAATTTATTAATTCTGATTTTGATAAATTTATTTATAAATTTGAGAGGATAAGAATTGGCAAGTAGGATTTGACGAACTAAATTAAAATTATTTAAGTGAAATTTTGGTTTAGATAATAAAATAGATTTATCAATAAGATTATAAACCATAGCTATCTTTTGATTTATTGGATGATTAGAATAAAAATTTAAAACTCTACCAGAACTAGTTGGTTTATTAAACCAGTTAAATTCAACAATACCGTTATTATTAATAATTAGTGTATCTAGAAAACTAATTTGATTATTATTTTCTATTTCATGAGTGAATTTAATTTTAGGGTGAAAATTATTAAATATACAAATCATATAGTTTATTTTATCTTTAGGAATAATACAAAAAATATCGTCAACATATCTGTGATAGGTAATAGGTATAAAATTAAGATTACCAAAACATTGTTTTTCTAAATCTCTCATAACAAATTCAGCAAAAATTGGAGACAAAGGAGAACCCATAGGAGTACCATCAATTTGTTGATAGCATTTATCATCAAATAAAAAATATGTGGAATTTAAAATTAAATTGATGGCTATAGTTAATTCATTCCACGGAATGTTACAGTGTGGACTTATAATATTCCAACGCGATTTAATACTGTTAATAATAAGTTCATTTGGTATATTAGTAAATAATGATGTAACGTCGAGTGATATCATGATATGATCTTTTGGAATAATGACATTTTTGATTTTATTAATAAATTCATAGGAATTTATTACAGAATGGTTAGTTTCTTGTAAACCGTTAGATAAAATTTTATGTAAAAAAGCAGCTAAGTGATGTAGAGGACTACCAATGGATGACACAATCATTCTGTAAGGAACATCTTTTTTATGTATTTTTGGTAAAGCATAAGCGCGTGCTAAATTGGCTGAAGTTATAAATAACTTTCTAAAATCAATGTTGTCAATATATTCATTAGATATCCATCTTTTAAGTAATGTTTTTTGTTTATCAATAATATTATTAATAGGATTTCTTTTAGTTAGTAAATAAGTATTTTTATCTAATAACATTTCATTAACTTTTTCTAAATAAGTAGTCCAATTAACTGCTACAGTTACATTTCCTTTATCAGCTTTAGTAAATAATATATCAGAATTATTTTTAATAAAATTTTGAGTAAAGTTAATATTACGTTCAATTTGTTTTTCAATAAAGCTTTTATGTATTATCTTTTTTTGTTTCTTTGATTGTTCAATTATAATATCAACAGTCTTATGTCTAATTTCGTTATGTAATGTTATTGGAATTTTATAAAGACTTGATTCAACACATTTGATAAATTCAATTTGAGCATTTTTATCTAAAATATCACGTTTTAAGCTAAATTTACCTCCAAGAGATACTATATCAACAACTTCATTAGGTATAATTTTATCAGAGAGATTAACAAACCACTTTTTTCTAAAATCAACATAATTATCATAATAACCATTTTTTTCTTTATATAATGAATCTAATTTTTTAATTTTATTATTTTGAATTTTATCATAAAATTTATTAAGTTTAATTTGCTGTGTGTGATAAAATTTACAATAAACATCATGTGGCAGTGCACTTTCAATAACGAATTCTAAATTAATGAATTTAGAATTCGTTATTGAAAGTGCACTGCCACATGATGTTTATTGTAAATTTTATCACACACAGCAAATTAAACTTAATAAATTTTATGATAAAATTCAAAATAATAAAATTAAAAAATTAGATTCATTATATAAAGAAAAAAATGGTTATTATGATAATTATGTTGATTTTAGAAAAAAGTGGTTTGTTAATCTCTCTGATAAAATTATACCTAATGAAGTTGTTGATATAGTATCTCTTGGAGGTAAATTTAGCTTAAAACGTGATATTTTAGATAAAAATGCTCAAATTGAATTTATCAAATGTGTTGAATCAAGTCTTTATAAAATTCCAATAACATTACATAACGAAATTAGACATAAGACTGTTGATATTATAATTGAACAATCAAAGAAACAAAAAAAGATAATACATAAAAGCTTTATTGAAAAACAAATTGAACGTAATATTAACTTTACTCAAAATTTTATTAAAAATAATTCTGATATATTATTTACTAAAGCTGATAAAGGAAATGTAACTGTAGCAGTTAATTGGACTACTTATTTAGAAAAAGTTAATGAAATGTTATTAGATAAAAATACTTATTTACTAACTAAAAGAAATCCTATTAATAATATTATTGATAAACAAAAAACATTACTTAAAAGATGGATATCTAATGAATATATTGACAACATTGATTTTAGAAAGTTATTTATAACTTCAGCCAATTTAGCACGCGCTTATGCTTTACCAAAAATACATAAAAAAGATGTTCCTTACAGAATGATTGTGTCATCCATTGGTAGTCCTCTACATCACTTAGCTGCTTTTTTACATAAAATTTTATCTAACGGTTTACAAGAAACTAACCATTCTGTAATAAATTCCTATGAATTTATTAATAAAATCAAAAATGTCATTATTCCAAAAGATCATATCATGATATCACTCGACGTTACATCATTATTTACTAATATACCAAATGAACTTATTATTAACAGTATTAAATCGCGTTGGAATATTATAAGTCCACACTGTAACATTCCGTGGAATGAATTAACTATAGCCATCAATTTAATTTTAAATTCCACATATTTTTTATTTGATGATAAATGCTATCAACAAATTGATGGTACTCCTATGGGTTCTCCTTTGTCTCCAATTTTTGCTGAATTTGTTATGAGAGATTTAGAAAAACAATGTTTTGGTAATCTTAATTTTATACCTATTACCTATCACAGATATGTTGACGATATTTTTTGTATTATTCCTAAAGATAAAATAAACTATATGATTTGTATATTTAATAATTTTCACCCTAAAATTAAATTCACTCATGAAATAGAAAATAATAATCAAATTAGTTTTCTAGATACACTAATTATTAATAATAACGGTATTGTTGAATTTAACTGGTTTAATAAACCAACTAGTTCTGGTAGAGTTTTAAATTTTTATTCTAATCATCCAATAAATCAAAAGATAGCTATGGTTTATAATCTTATTGATAAATCTATTTTATTATCTAAACCAAAATTTCACTTAAATAATTTTAATTTAGTTCGTCAAATCCTACTTGCCAATTCTTATCCTCTCAAATTTATAAATAAATTTATCAAAATTAGAATTAATAAATTAACAAAAAGTCATAATTCACAAAACAATGTTAATAATGTTGATTGTCCTTTTATAGTAATTCCTTTTTTCGAAAATATTTCAATAAAATTTAGTTCATTTCTTAAAAATTTAAATATAAAAACTGTTTTTAATGTTAATAATAAACTTGATAAAATTATTAAAAAGGGAAAAGATAAAATTAATAAATTTCAAAAGCATAATGTTGTATATAAAATTAATTGTGAAAATTGTGCTAAGAATTATATTGGTCAAACTAAAAGAGCTCTTAAAACAAGAATAAAAGAGCATCAAAATAATCACAAATTAATCCCTGACAAACATAATGTAATAACTAAACACAAATTAGAACTTGACCACAAAATTAATTGGGATGATATAAAAATTTTAGATAATGAAACTAATTTTTTTAAAAGAAATATTTCGGAAATGTTACATATAAAATCAAATAAAAATTCTCTCAATGCTCAATTAGATACGGAAAATTTAAGTAATATATATAATATTATTTTGAAATAATTTGTTTTTAATAATTTTTCTTTCTTTATAGGTGCTCAAATTATTTCCATGACTACATAATAAAACATTGTTTGTTATTATTTTTTCAATATTTATATTTTTTTAAAAATATCTATCACGAATTCCATTCAAAGTAAATAGAAACTAATTATTAATTATTATTTTATATTTTTAGATTCGTTCTGAAGAAGATCCAAATCCGGATCGAAACGTTAATGTATTAATTTTTTTATATTGTTTGTTAATATATTGTCTGAAAAATTGGTCGATAATTTTATTTACTAAATATATTTTTCTAAACGATACTATTGAATGTACTATACACCGGAAGCAATACGCGGATTTTGATAAATATTTAAATTTTAAAAGATAAACTAATATTTCAATCAAACATGTATCTATATAATGTAAATGCAGTTATTATGTAATAGTTATGGCATTATAGAAAAACGATCCTTCAGCGAGTTTTGACAGTCACATGAGTCATAATAAAATGACATTTTTTTCACGCACCTCCTACCTAATAGCAGATTTTCATGTTATAATAAGTATCTATATCTTTTTTTTTTGACAGCTGTGTGTTTAGCCATTTGCCATCTATTTGGGTTGTTATCGAAGACAACGCCTGCTCGTTTTTTGGTGTTAACTGGTAATTGACAGGTACTACTATTGGATTGGTTAGACAGCATTTAAATTGTTGTAGTTCTTTGTTATTTTACTATCGCTATACAGGCATCAAAAATAGCCGTTTTATAGACTTGTGCAAAAATACTATTTGAGTAAGTATACCGACGATTCAAACTTACATAACCATAATAGCCAAACATAATGTCACCGGAACAGTAACCTTACGCGGTGTATCGATATCGTCATCATCATCGTCTTCGTCCTCAATGTCATGTCCATCAGCCAGCTGATGCATGGCTACCATCGTTACGCCATCCTCTAGATTATTGAGGTTTTGTGGATTCTGTCAAAGTAGAAAATTATTACTGCATAATATATCACATTCATAAAATTATGTTTTAAGTTTTAGACTAGACCAGGTCGTTCGAAAAATCCTGACTTCATAATTGATCATTTTCAGATTTTTTTTTTAGTTTTATGTGTGTGCTTGTCTGTTCCGCTTGACTGTTAAACCTCTAATCATATTTCAATGAGTATACATCAGCTTAAAGAATAGATTACTTTATATTATAAAGAAAATGTTTCTATAAGGCGTTGCAATGCTGCGGGTGACAGCAATTTTAAATAGAAAACCAAATTAGAATGACATTCAAAACATAAATTTTTTCCCAAGTGTGGACGGAATTCGAATTTAAAATCTCCAATTAGAGTTTTTGAATGAATTGGCAGCAGCCTTACAAAGATAATAATAATAAATTAAAAAATATATATAAAAAAAATCAATAAAAGGTGTTATTTTGAATAGCCCGCTTTTTCGGTAGATGTCACTTTTGGAGTTGTCATTTTTTGACATTTGACAAGTAGAAACTACGCCATTAACAAAAATGGACCGATACACGTTTCAACAACGCATTGAAATTATTAAAATTCACTATAAAAATGGTGAAAATTTGGCAGAGACGGTTCGTAAAACTCGAACATTTTTGGGTCGTCGTGAAGCACCTTGTCGGACCGCAATACAGAAATTGGTTGAACAATTCGAGCTGTTGGGACAAGTTAGTGATGTGAAGAATAAAGCCCGTGCACGTCGCTCAAGAACGGCTGAGAATATTGCTGCTGTAGCCGAAAGTGTTGAAGAAAACCCAGGTTTGTCCATTCCTCGTCGTTCTTTGGAATTACGCATTCCAAAAACGTCATTACACCATATTTTGCATAAAGATTTTGGTCTTAAGGCTTATAAAGTTCAGATAACAAAAGAACTCAAGCCGGCCGATCATCAACAACGTCGTGTCTTTGCCGATTGGGTGCTTGAAATGCATGAAAATGATCCGGAATTCCATCGAAAAATCATTTCGAAGAGGTGATCACAATTGGCCACCGAGATCTTGTGATTTAACACCTTGCGACTTCTTCCCTTGGGGCCATGTGAAAGAGAAGGTCTACGCCAACAGCCCAGCGTCGATTCAAGACCTCAAAGATGGAATTCGTGAAGCTATCGAGGACATAGGGCAGCCACTTTGCGATTTGGTTATGGAAAATTTCATGAAAAGGATATGGTCCTGTAGGCGTGGTCGTGGTGGTCATTTGGCTGATGTTATTTTCCATTATTAACGGCATACCTTCCTCTTTATAATGAAATAAACATCTGATCATTTATCTCAAAAATGGCATTTTCCTTTGAATATCAAAATAACACCTCTTATTGGAAAACCCTTTACTTAATTCATTTAAATTGGCTATAAAAGTTGGGATGCTTTTGAAAATTAAAATTTAAGTACGAATAAATACTTTGATGTAAAGTCAATCTGTAAAAATGAAGAGTGAAATATGCATTAGTTATCAGTCAACAGTGACGGAACAGTCGGTTAAGTTCTTTTTTGGTTGTAATATCAGAGTCAGTAGCGTACCATTAAATAAATGAGACAGGAAGCTAAAGTATAAAACTTATATTAATTACTGTTTGAAAGCTAAAAATCGAAACATTATTGACAGTGTAGCAGAATTTTCAATTTGCACACATTGTTTTCTATACTTGAGTTTATTTACTGATATTGCTTTCCCAGACATAACTTAACTTTTTCAGGTTTATGGCCACTTTAAAAGTATTTTATGCTGATGCAATCGAATCAGATTTATTTCTAGAATCGGTCTTCTATATCTGTCCTTGAGTCCGATACATAAAATAACAAATACACATAACTGGAATGAAATATTGAACTCTTGAAGGGTTAAGAGATTTTACGTATTTTTAGGGTTCCGTAACCAACTGATCGAAAGAAGGAATTCTTGTAATTTTGTCATGTTCGTCCGTCTGTATATCCTTATGTCACAGTCTTATAGCTCCGCCATCTTCCAATCGATTCGGATGAAATTTTGTAGGCATGTATCTTATATGAACCGCCGTACAATTTTAGAATGAAATTACAAAAAAAGAAATAGGGGTAGATTTTCATACATAGAACTGAGGGATGAAAATTTGTAGCATGGGATATCGTTTGACAGGCCTTTAAAAACTCTATAAAAGTTCTTAAGCTAATTTTTTCTTGGTTGAATAGTTCCCGAGATATAAGCTTCTAAAGTCGCTACTAATGTATTTCCCCTTAAGTTTACAACCACACGATCAAAAAAAACACAAAAAAAATGTGGATCTTAATAAATACTTTCAATGAAAATTAAATATTTTTTAACGACGATGGCTAATTGTGCAAACAAAGGCCAAAAAATTTTCATATTAAAAAACAAATGAAAATTATTTTGAACAAGATATATTAACAAGTTGTAGGAGTTCAAATGAACTATTCTTAAAGTATTGTTACATGAGTGTTATATTTCTATTATAATAGCGGAGACAAGAACCACGGAAATATTAATTTCAAGAAAAAACCGTCCGATGTCACTAGAGCACATGTCATTATTTATTAAGACTACTTGGTCTATGAAAGGCCTCAATGTAATTTTAATGTTGCAATTAATAACTCATGAAAGCTCGACTCCTTTTTAATTAATAATCTACAACACAGTATCAACAACGCATTTCTAGGTTAAGGCATGATATTTGTCAAGCAACGATTGTGATTCACAAATAGCCCATGAATACGTCATACTACACCTTATAATGCGTGCCTAACACGCGCTTGGCCATTTTTTATTCGGCAATTACTACGTGCAGTTACAGACGAGACTTGTTGAAGTTGTGAAATATTTTTTTTTTTCAATTCTCTTTGTGTGTGAAAAAATAGTAGTTACTCGATTATTTAGTATTTTCGGTCTAATTTTTGGCGAATCATGACTTTCGCCGATGGTTTAATTTTTTACCAAAAACAAAGCGACATCATTAATTGTATACCAACCAAACGGAACAAAAAAAATAGCACATAGAAATTAAATCATATACCAACTTTTACATACTATGCATAGGAATAAAATCGCAATTCGACCATTAGGGTGCAAACATATACTTCTGTCTTTTTTCAAGTCGTAAGAGCTCGTTGGTTCTGATTGGCTAACGCCATAGATAAAGTCATACGACTTTTGACAAAGAGAGATATATCAATGCTAATATACAGTGTAACCTTTATAACGTCCTTCAATATAACGAAAAACTCCCTATAACGTAGAAAATTTTACAGTTTGGTTGGTTTACCTTAAAACCCATACATTAATACCCTCTTTATAGCGTAACAACCATTCTCTATTACGATTAAATATGTTCATATTTAGGCGTATTTAACAGTGTAATTGTTTTTATACAACAAAATTAAGATGAAGAAGATGAAGAGGATGATTTTTAACCATCATCAACTATTTAACAAGCACTTGATGCCGCTAAACTTATCGAAACATTCCTATTGTTTAATGAAGGTGATTCCACCACATCCCAAGAGTCAAGACATGCATAATACTTAATAAAATACAAAACAAATATTGACATAGCAAAAACGACAAGCAAAGTTAACAGACTACATGGAATAAATTAATTAGGTGAAATTTGGTTATTTTTCTTTCTTTCCTCCATATAACGAAAACTCTTTATAACGAAAAAAAATGCTCGGTCCCTTGAGACTCGTTATAAAGAGGTTACACTGTATATATTATAATATATTGTCGGAATAACCAAGGAATTACTTCGAAAAAAGGGACGCAGATATATTTTCGATACGCTTTGTTGCCTTCGCTCACCGCACATTGAGTAAATAGCCAATGCTGCATGTAGTAATTATTATATACATATGAGTTGAATATTCTATTTTATTCTCCCACGAAGACGCCCCTGACGTGACGGCAGACAAGGAAGGAGACATCTCGCGCGCGAAGCATCAGTCAAGGGTCGCTGCATTTGAACTAAAGCCGGTAGGGCGTTACTGTGCGAAAAGCGCTATGTGATGAAAGACCAGCGATAAATTAAAATGTCACAGTTATTAATAAAGGATGACGTTTGCTAAAATTAGTGCTGCCTCTACACCGTCTCTTCCGATAGAATCTTTCACAATTTTATACTCTATAATATATATACTTATACTATCGCTATATATATACTGTGAAATATTTTCAGTTAATTTTTTACATTTTTTTAATGAAGTTTTTTTTATATATATGTATATTAAGAAAGCTTAAAAAGCGACATAATAAAAACAGAACTTTTAAAAGACCGGAGTTTTTTTAAGGTTTAAAACTTGAAGGTTTAAGACCGTCAATGTCACGTTCTTTCAAGATCTGTCATTGTTTCAAGCAAACATTCTCTCACAAAACACACTCTCTTGCCTCCGAAATGCAGAAGACTTTTGGGTCAAAATTTCATTACTTATTTGTATCATAAAGTTTATTAAGAAAAGTTTGACCCCCGCCCACATAAACTCGCGGAGGAATCAAAACTTCTTCAGAGTTATCCATATTATAATAATATAAAAAATAATGTTAAAAGAGCAAAAATTCTACGGGTAAAAATGACTAACAAAAAAATTGGTTGTCTGTAAAGTCGGTTTACGGACGATAGTTTTACGTGATAACGTATTCCGTAATACATAACCTAAATTTATATAATAATTCGAATCTATGATATTGCATCTTTCTCTTCAAATTTAGGTAAATTTTATTAAGTAGAATAATAAAACACTATAAAAAGTACACTATTATTATATAAAAAACAACTATGGCATGTATCTCTTTTGCGCATGCGCCGATTTTCCCCAAAAAATTTACAAAAATTTCTAGTAAAAATAGATAGAGTAAAAACCGTTTTAAAAACTATATTATTATTATATAAAACATCATTATAAGAGATATATTCTTTTACGCATGCGCCGATGTTCCCCAAAAACAATAGGCCACTTCATATTTGCATATCAAACATCCTCCCAAAATTTGGTTTCAATCCGCTTATCCTTGGTGTCGGAATGATAAGAAATGTCAAAAGTGACGTTTGATACTGTCAAACTATTATGTTCTAATAATAATTAGTTATTCCAATAGTTAACTTAGAAGGCGTTGCATTTCAGAAAACACTAATGTCAAAAAATTGAATTAAACATTAGAAATGCAGCCGTTTTCATGTTAAGACAAGACATACGTTATTTTCTAATTTCCATGTACGGCAAACAAAGACGACCGACCGCGTCGCGCGCGCGCCATGCATTAGACAACATTGCATTTATACAGCTATTTTTCTATATAAATTTGTATAAAAAAACTGTTTAGGCAAATTCTGTTATACGAAATCTATGTAAAATGTTCTCCTCTTTCGTTTAAGACTGGTTTCAAACCGATCTGATTTAAATTGAGCGAGAAATTAGCAAAAAGCACGCACAGGGTCAGGCGGAACGTTACGCGTTAGGAACGTTAGGAACGTTACGTTACACTTTTTCGTGCATGCAGTCGGTGTTTTATCAATTTATAATATTGGTGATTCATCAATTTATAAGACGTTATCACGTCAAAAAGAATAAAATAAAAATTAATTATTAAAAAGAAAAAGGACCCCGACTGCACCAAAACGAAACTAATAACTAAAAAGGAGAAAACAAGCTTGAAAGCCTCAACACGCAACAGGCATAGACCTATTTGTCTCTTCCTTTTTGAATAGGTTCTCATCTACTGGGCGTTGAGTTCTTGCGAGCTGCTTTCTTCTTCACATTTTAGTTATAAGTTGCATTTTTTATTTGACTTACTTCCCAGTCCAACTGATCCATGGTTCCCTCGTCCGAATATTGCATACTGATGCGTCTCCTGGTGAGGCGTCGTTCGGCTCGACGCCGGGCGACAGATGGACATCCTCTGCACAGGCAACACTTGGCGTATGTCCATTTGAATGAGCGGGCCAGGATGTCACCGAAGTTTGTTAAGTACAGCAGAAATAATGGCATACCGATTATTGCGTACAGGATTGTTGCAACTTTGCCCCAGTCGGTACGTGGACACATGTTGCCGTAACCTGGAAAACATTATTAGACTGTAAGTTTGTCATACACCTATACGTTGTTTTTTTTTTTCAATTTTAACGTCTTGGATCGTTGCGAAGCTATTCTTGAATAGGACATATGCACGTATTTTTTTATATTTTTAATAGATTATTTAGTCAACCATAATACGGAATAAATTGATTATCATTTAAAAATGTAATATTAGGCATCATAAGACAAAATGTCAACATTGATGTCAAATTGTCAATGTTCTAAATGAAGTTTATTTGTTGTTTTCTTTAAATACTGACATAATCTTACTGTGAGATGACACAGTCACCATGGAAACTGTTATTGATATATACTTGATGTCAGGCTGCGTTTTGAAAATTCAAAAATAGCGCGTATTTTCTACATTTCTTTTTTATTATATGTATTTTTTTTAGTGATTAAATTAATAAAAAGACTCGTGTCGCAGTGCGAAACCCTGCCAACAATATAGATTTGCTTTTATAAGCAGTGTGGCTCTATTGTATGAACTTAACTTTGTTTTTGGACAAAAAAAATACCCCTTAATACACCCCTTAGAACAACATTGCTCAGCATCCTCAAAAACAGAGAAAAAAACATTTTTTTTATCAAGGGAATAACGTAATGCGCGTTTAACTCTATTCGGGGGTGGTTTTTGGCCGCTTTGGGGATTTTCGAAACCCCAAAGAGAAATTTTAATATCACCACCGTATTCAGCATCCTCAAAAACGGGGGGGTGGGGCGAAAGGTAATCTCGATGCGGCTCAAAACATTTACATATTAGTCCGACTTCCACATGCCACTATTATATACTTTTGATTGACTGATTTATTTATTTATGAATGAAACTCTACATTGCACAAAACGACTTCAAAAGTTCATTTTTTTAATAATAAAAATCATGTTTTATTTTCATCCTGTAATCCGACATGCTTCAAGTCTCCAACGTGCCGAATTAAGGAATGTTCACTGTGGAAGCAACCACATTTTAAAACAGTCACCTTTATTAAAGATAATACACACCTGATAGATATAACGTCATTAGATAAGAATATAAACTATCTGTATAAAAAACAAAAGAATATAACAACAGCAATAGAGATAAAAGGAAAAAAGCACAAAGAACATACAAAAAAATAGAAAGTTGAAAGAGTTATGGAACAGGAAATATAATTGAGCGAATCCTCGAGGGAATCGTGTTGTTCTAACTGTACGTTCAGTCCATGTGCGTTCAACTTTATACTTTGTTCACCGAAACCACAATCATAGTTTATGTGGGAGAATTCGCTTACATTAATGCCACGTTTAACTCGAATCTTATCTTTCCCTAAAAATGATTCACTTCGATAAATATGTGTCGAAAACTGTTAAAATAATTCATAAATAGATAGATGCATAGTACATATTATATATGAGGATAAAAGTATTTAATAAACTGCCAAATTGTTTTAAAAAAATGCAATTGGCGATTTAAAAAAAAATTAAATTCATTATTCCTTTTCAGAAATGAAGTCGCTATATTTTGTATTGTATTATATAACATGAAGAGAAATTGGCAGGTATGTGAACAAAAAATATAAGGTACCTACATTTATTTTATATATTGTTAATAATTATTATGTTTGAAGTACTTGAAAAGTTCCACATACACAGTGCTTTCAAAAAGTCTACAGTCACCGGAATAAAAGCCAAACTGACAGTTGTGTGGAAAAATTCTGAAACAGGTCGAACAGTTTTTGTTAAAAGCTACATTTGATGTTCTTAATTTTTTAGTTTTTTTATGACTTTGAAGGAGTTATGACGTCTTCAATATTTTTCTTAAATGGCACCCACCAATGTTTTTTTATTATTTTTGATAATCTTGGAATCCTCTGTGTGACTTTGTTAAAATTTTGGTATCTTACATAAGAAAATTTCGGAGAAAAATGCGATTGAATGTAAGAAAAATAAAAAAATAAAATTATTCATTATTAACGTCCAATATTATTCAATTATAAGATTTATTACGGGTATGTGGACAAATTTAACACGTTAAATGATTGTAAATTTGCAACGTTTCGTATTTTTATTAATACATCATCAGGCACCTTTACAGCTTTAACGATATGTCAAAACAATATACTAATCCCCACATGTTGATTGAAACTTATTTCTTGAAAGAATATTATCACATCAGTTTACTGACAAATTAAAAATTTGAATTATAAATCATAAAATTTTGAATTTTATGATTTATAATTCAAATTTTTAATTTGTCAGTAAACTGATGTGATAATTTTCTTTCAAGAAATAAGTTTCAATCAACATGTGGGGATTAGTATATTGTTTTGACATATCGTTAAAGCTGTAAAGTTGCCTGATGATGTATTAATAAAAATACGAAACGTTGCAAATTTACAATCATTTAACGTGTTAAATTTGTCCACATAGGTACCCGTAATAAATCTTATAATTAAAAAAATATAATGTTCTTTCACCTTTTCGAATCGGACTTATGTTGATATAACTTTTTTTGTGACTAACCCCTGAAGTTTGGCAGATTCCTTCCGAGACATCCTGTAATTTTGACCGAAACTGACTATTTGCAAATCGAACATTTAAACGAAACTAAAATTTCCGAGGACAAAGTCAAGATGACCTTCCCTACTGTACTACTAAAAGCAGTTTGCCGGTTTGTGCTGTTTTCTATATTATCCTTCTGTATTGCACATTCTTGGCAGGAAACAATGCTTTATACTCGGGTGATAGGAATTGCTGAACTAGTAGAAACTGTACACCGTACCAATGATATCCGAACTTTTTCTTTTTGTTGTCACCTTGAAAATTGCCAAGACGCAGAACAAATTGTCTAGCTTGTCGTGATACCGGTAACTATCTACTTTTGTATATTATTGATATAAAACATTCTTTTCCGATATTTTTATTATTCCACATTTATTTTGGACACCGTATTTTATTGAAATGCTCTCGGCAAATATCAAATTCCGATCGGAAAATGCATTTTACTACTTTTAGTCAGCGGTGTGTAAGCACTAAGCTTAAAAAAATTTGGTTTGTTACTTAAAAATTTTAAAAACACATTTTTTATCCCAAAATTGATATCAAAATATATTTCTTCATAGCACGACATTATATTTGGAGCTACCGGAAGTTTAATTAATTTTAAAGTTTTTTTGTTTACAAATGTACCACTAGGAATATTATTGACTTTTAATTTACGATTCAAAATAATTGAATTTTACTTTACCAAACTACTGCGTAAAGAGTCACATTACATGTCTGTACATATCCAGCTGTTTTGTAGGAAGTTGTGCAAAAAAGCTAGTATGATATAAAATGTGTTTATTTTTAAATACACATCTCCTTTTCAAAGCAGCTACTTATAAATTAAAAGCGGTTTTCTTTATTTTTCTACAAAAGACTATAATCTTTTTGCGCGAAGGTAACTAAAACTCAGTACGTATATTGTGTCTATATAGTTTGTGAATGATACAATAGAGTGAGTGAGGTAGCTGGTGTTTTATCCAGTAAAATATCGCCTTTAGTTTTAGTTTGGAATTGGGACAATCGTGGAGTTTCTATACATCCCAGAGGCCATTAGTATCGTTGTGTTCAGGAGAACAACTTTTCAACAACTACTAGATCGCTCGCGTAGGTACCTCATATATTGAACTGTTAACACTTTGTAGAGTCTCGTTTACACTATTATTAAGACTACTCCCGTAGCGGAAGGTGAACCTTTTAAATGGGTGTCAACCAAAAATACCTCCTAACACGGGCTACGAATTTCAGAATTTTGTTTGCAGAATGAATTGAAATCAATTTAAATTTTAAACAATTTTTTCTTCTAATAATCCAGAAAACAATGATCAAATACTCGTACCTGCAGGGTACTTTCGATAAGATATGTAAAAGAAATGAGGGGGAGAGGATAATTAATCACGTTCATTTTTACGATGTTTTAATTATTAACTTTTTTCAAACGCTGTGGACAACAAACTACAATATACACTGTAACACTAGACACTACTGCCATAAGCCGTATCATATAATTGTATGTGCGACATAAGTATCGCCAAGGCAAAGTCATCAAAAGCGTTGACTGAATAAAATAGATTCAGTAAGCACTTCTAGCATATGACAGTGATAGATGTTTATTTGTACTAATTAATGTGCTGACGGGAAATGCAGCTCAAAGCCGACGTAAATAACACGCTATAATTTGTGGGTCAAGAGTTACACGGTGTACAGCCAAAAGAATTTTATTATGACATTCATATGCTATTTCGGAGCACAGAACAAACGAAAAAAAGTCTGCCAAACAGAAGACACACGAGTTTTGTGGTTTACCAGTGGCTGTTACACTTTAGCGTTGATTGAGTAACTATTACACTATTTCCTAACATTAAATATCGGTTAAATATAAAAAATATAATTAATTCTTAAATTGTGAAGTATCCAAGATTTTGGTTGTTCTAAAAATCTGCAGCGCTCATAGAGGAACCACTACTGGGCTCTACCCCTAACCTATCTAAGATTGTGAGACAAAATATTTCGTGGTCTCTCAAAGCATGTATATTTGTTGATACAGTTTTAAACTTCAAAAGCATTTTTGAAGTTAAAGAATGCTTCAAACACAACTGCTTATTTTCTGGTTAAATTGTGACACTTTTCTAAATGCTTTAATTTGACTAGTTCTTGACTGCTAGAATTTGGTCAACATGCACGCAATTGTGCTCAATCTATACTAATATTATAAAGAAAAAAGATGAATATTTTTGTATTTTTGTTTGTGATGAATAAACTCAAAAATTACTGGACCGATTTTAAAAATGCTTTACTAATAGAATACTACATTATCACTGGTCAGCACAGGCTATATTGTTAATCGAGGTAAATTAGGGATTCCTACGAAAACTCCAATAATGTAACCCAAGGTGTAAAAAACTATATAATATAAAACTCAAAAGTCCGTATGACAAAAACTTTTGAACGTTAATTCAGATCATCATGAAATTTGGACACAACATTCATTTTGGTGAAGATGAACGTGCATACTCATGTAACCCCCACATTCGTTTATTTGCACCCGGGTGAAACCGGGACGGACCGCTAGTATATAATAATACGATTTTGTAATTAGAATTTCCATTTTTTTAAATATTTTGTTTATCATATGCAGACAGAGCTCTGTTACTATTTTATATATTATCATTGATTTTGTATCCCCATAATTACGTCATATCCGATTTACGGCAATCTATGAGACTATTTTAGTGTAAACGATGCTTAAGATTGAAGTATGATTGTATCTTTGTCATCGACTTATATTTTACAACGTAAGTAATTCCAATATTATGTTCATTATAGTTTTATTGTTAAACTTTTATAATGGAGTACTTGCTTCATATTTGCAATTTAATTTTCTTTCTTACACAACTGGAAGTACGCTTGTTATTTTACAAAACTTAATTGAAATTGTGACTCAATTTATAATTATTTTACAAATTAGAAAACGACGACAGATAGTTCCTATACGATAAATATACGGGATGATAATAAAATCTGGATATTTAAGAGACAAGACTTTTGTGTCCAAGACTGGACCGATTTTGATTTTTTTACAACTCCAGCTCTACTTTGGTTCGTCATTTTGTAATTTGTGAGAATATTTGCTATGAAACAGTCATCCTGAAAATATTTGAGAAAATTTTCGTTGACGGTGATGTCTTCAAATTGAATGAAGTCGTTATATGGGAAATTCTCTACAAAATGCTGCTATCAAATATTAAAAAAACATTTTTTTCTACCAGCTATCCATTTTTTAGTAAAAGCGTCCTTTTTTCCATGTTAATTAAATGGGAAACAAACTCGGTTTGTGCCGTTCACAGGTTTGATCTAGGAAGCTGAAATTTTGGGAGATTTTTTTTAAGTCTAAACTAAAAGATTAGCCAATAGAACGAAAAAAAAACACCTTAATGTACCTATATGAAAATATTGTATTTTGCATGGCGAGAGAAACGGAGCAGTTATGGTGGAAGTAACGGGACAGTTACCGAAATTTAGATATTATTAATATTGTATTATTATCAGAATGACGGAACTATCAGTTGAACGGGTGCATAAGGATGGTTCAAAAAGTACAAGATTTAATTCTCAATAATAACCACCTAACCATCTTACTAACAATAAAAGAAGTTAAAAAGCCGTCCATGCTACTTGTTTTTATATATTAACGTGCGCAGCAGCTTAGGCAATATGCACGAGTCTATAAAGTAAGGTAAGTATACACAATGTAAATACTAAAATGTAAACTGCTTAGATCTAGGTGAATTAAATGTAGGTAGGTATGCTTCTTGTTAGTTTTAGGAATATTTGAGTAGGTATAACTTTTCATCTATTTATAATTCATGCTACTTTTTATTATACCTAATTTATGTCTGTAGAAAAAACATTATCACCATATCCGATAGCGGACCTACAGGCCAGGACTTATAGTGACTGTTACGGAGTGACTCTCTGTCAGCCCTTCCCTTGTGAGGACCTTTAAATACTAATTTCATGCAGTTACATAATAACATAATAAATGATGTAATAGCAAATACACTATTTTATCGTCAAGATTTTGAACTGCAATAGTGTTTTTGAAGTAAAACTTTTTTAGGCACGCTTGACTTGGGGAGTAAGCTGGTAAATGCCTGACGAAATCGTTTACGGAAGTGCATCATCGCGATACCTGACGAATACGTTTACGGAAGTACATCAACGCGATGCCTGACGAAATCGTTTACGAAAGTGCATCATCACGACGGTGCGTGATCGTTCGAGGCCAACGGAGTTGAGAGGGTTATATATAAGTTAGCAAGATAGTAAAAGATTGAGTTATGTTTCGTATATTGGAAGATGAGAGGGAGATATAAGTTAGTGAGTGCGACAAAGACGGAGCATTGAGTTGGGAGAGAGAGATATAAGTTTGTGAGTGCGACGGAGACGGAGTATTAATCGAAATTCTTTTTTTTTTTGACAACTATTTGACGTTTAAAATAAAAACAGTTGTTTTTGTATCAAAAATACATTTCGTCGAATTTTTCTGCATTTTGTAACGGGAAATAATGTAGATTAGTTAATAAATCCTTTTAAATGTATTATAAATTATGCTAACAAATATATATACATATTTTGCCTATTAATAATAAAAAATTATATTTCAAACATTTCGTCTTTGTAGATATGTGCTACAGAGTGAGGTTATATTGTGTCGTTAAATCAGGATGTGTAATCAAAATATGGTGATAGATTACCGAATATTATTGTATCATTATTATATATTATATATTATTATATTATATTATATATGGCAGGAAGAAGTTACTTCAGTCGTGTGGTCTAAAGCACAGTCGATTTTTTTTACTGCAGTGAGAGCACGAATAGAGCGTAGGGGAAATTACATTTCGAAGCAATAGTCGTTCCGCATTACACATCAGAAGGACTGTCAACAGACATGGCCTGTTGTGACAGTTCGTTCAAAAAGTCCGTTGTTTCTCCATCTCACTTGTGCTCATACACTGTCTACGTCTGATCACATATTTATTTATCGATGTCATAATATTGTAAATCAGACCAGTCTCCGACAAACTGACCAATACCTCGATTAAAAAAAAACACACGGGTTGCACTCCGGGAGTGCCGTGAAAACTTGAATATTAACGTCTTACGAATTTTCGAAGCGGGTTTAACATTTTTTACCCATTACAAAAAAAGTGTACAACGCCGCTAAAGATGTTTTCACTTCAAAAATTATTTTTTACTTTTTAGTTCGATATAAAGCGTGTTTTTTAGTTTTTTTTAAACTATATTTATTTTTCACTTTTTAGTTTGATATAAAGCGTGTTTTTTAGTTTTTTTTAAACTATATTTATTTTTCACTTTTTAGTTTGATATAAAGCGTGTTTTTTTTAGTTTTTTTTAAACTATTTTTATTTTCCACTTTTTAGTTCGATTTATTGTCAAAAATTTGCCGAAAAATACAATTTTTTTTTCCGGCGTGGACGGGATTAGAACCCACGACCCCTGATGCCGAGAGTTGACGTCAGCGAAGACTAGCGCCTTAGACTGCTCGGCCACCGATTGCTGGTGGTGTAGTGGCATAACATACTAACAGTAATAAACCACACGGTACCTTGCAATTACTCTCACTTGAGCGTTTTCTCGCTTACCCAGTTCTTACTTTACCTGACGCCTGACGCGAGTTTAACAATTTTTACCCATTACAAAAAAAGTGTACAACGCCGCTAAAGAAGTTTTCACTTAAAAAAAAAAATAAAATGTGTTACGAGAACGCATTACAGAAGTGAAACTTCTAGTTGTAAATCACACGATTGTATTTGGACAAGTGGAAAAAATGTGTTACGAGATAGTTTCACGTTCAGATATTTCGTCTGTGCAAGTTAATCTGAACGTGAAACTATCTCGCAACACATTTTATCCACTTGTCCAAATGCAATCGTTAACACATTTTTTCCACTTGTCCAAATGCAATCGTGTAATTTGCAACTAGAAATTTCACTTCTGTAATGCGTTCTCGTAACACATTTTAGTTTCTTCGCAGGTTTACTGCAAATAATAAATTAGAAAACACAAGCACACAGCAACATTTTCGTAGATTTACTACAAATATTGTTTTTCTAGCTAAGTATTATTCTGATAAGTTAGATAAAAAATTTTGTATATAATAGGTATACTTAAAATAAATTTAAAAAAAAATAAATTGTTGCGCGCACCTGACGGTAATCAAACCCACGCCGGCCGCGTTGTATGCCAGTATCCTACCACTGAGTTACCAATGCTTACTAATAATCATTATTTATATAGGGTTAAAAGTACAATTTCGTGACAAATTCTGTTACAAATTTCGTTACATAGGAAAGTGACTTTACCCTCGTTAAAAAAAAAAACACACACACAATCGGGTGAAAATGAGCCACGTTCTCTTCTACCATTTTGTTCGACGATCAAATGACCGAAAATCTAAAGTCCGCTGCACACGACGCTGATTTCGTCGCTGGATTGACAGCTTGTTTTCGCTGCTAGATTCCCATCGTGCCGTGTCGCTGAATGTTGCATTAATGTTGATTATTGACTTTACATGATCCTTGTTTTGAAGCTGGATTTGTAGATGCTTTCGTTCGCTAGTCGACAAAAGTAGACGACAACGCGATTATAGGAAAAGTTTTCCGTCGAAGACGATTGCACTTATTGCGTTTTTGTTAGTTTATTAACTGTATATTTCATTACTTTTGTTGACTATAAACTGTCACAGATGACAAAAATATGCGATATGACGCCGCGTTTATTCATGAGGTTGCTCATGTCACTCAGGTGACAAAATAATGTTTTCTGAATAATTCTTACTCTCAAAGTTAGCAGAGAATCAAACACGAAAAATAGTCCCAGTTCTAACTTTGAAATCCAGCTAGAATCAAACACGAAAAATAGTCCCAGTTCTAACTTTGAAATCCAGCTCGTTACTACGCAGAGCGGAGCCTGCAGTGAGATAACTCCCATCCTTGTAACCAGCAAGCAATCTAGCAACCTAACCGACGTCGTGTGCAGCAGCCTTGAAACGTTACCACGTACCATTCCAATCCAAAATTCGAAAAATGATTTTAAACATAAGTTCTGAAATATATTTTATACAGTGCTACCTCTTCAGACTTTTACTCAGCAAATGTTCAGTTTTATTGAGTTTTTTGGCTAGATATTGAAACTGGTTAAACTTGAAAACGGTAACACTGCACTAAATTTATTTCAGAACTGTCTTCTAAATTGAATTTGTTGGGTGTGTGATTGGATTGAAAATTGACACCGTTCAAATTTCCATTTTTCGGTAATCAAACGAACTGATGGAAAAGAAAAAAAACGTGTTTTTACATTAAGGTAGTAATGTTGAGGATTTTTGATTTTTTTGTTTGTATCCAAAGTCTGTTTGAGCACAAAATATTCATGTTTTTAAACAAACAGGAATAACTCCTTGGCTTTTGATGAGTCGGTCAGTAAATATGCAATGTTCTGGGGTCTGTAAGAAACTTTTGCATTGTGGCTTGATAAGTGCAAGCACAGATAGACGCTTGTACAGTATTTTATAGTCTGTGGTTTCTACTATAGCTATTTTGTGTACATCTTGTTCAGAGATGACCGCTAGCAATATAGGTGGTACAGTAGCTATATATTATTATGTGAAGACAGTTTCACATTGATGAAAATTTTTAAATTAATTTTTATAAGTGCAAATTATTATGCTACTTCGGGTTGTTTAACAACTCCAATATTTAACGCTAACGCAACCATATAATAACTAAACAGAAACTATATTTTTTTAAATTCAACCTCTTTTAAAAAACTGTCACTAAAAAGCATAAAAAAACAATGTTTTGAAGTTGGCACCATTTTAATTCCTATCACGTGTTGTGTATTTAGGTAGATCAAACTGGTGCCGACCTCAAAACTTTGTTATTTTACGCTTTTTAGTGATCCATTTTTTAAAAAAAGTCTTTAATTTTAAAATTTTTAGCTGTCTTTTTTAGTGTAATGAAACAGAAGAGCAACTTTTACGCCGACAACTACAAGTTTTGCAATATTTCATTGATTATTGGTAATTTTCTAAAAAGCTGCTGAACCGATTTTGCTAAAATTTATAAGGGACCAACTTTAAGACAAACTCTATCGAAAAAAAGAATTATAATCAAAATCTGTTTCCAGCCGGCGAAGATATCGAAGGACAGGCATACAAAAAATACAATCGAATAAAAACCTCCACCTTTTTTAAAATCGGTTAATAATCGTGTAGTACGGAAACGTTTACAATAATCGGGTTTTATTTCACTGCATGCGAGAGCTTTTATATTAATGAGTTATAAAGAAGCTCATTTAATAAAAAAAGGTATGTGCCGCGGTACAGACAGAAGTGGCATTTCTGTTACTTGAAATAACTGTTCTAAAATGTAAATTGTATATTCAATTATTTTTGTTCTAATCACTGTTATTACGTAACCACAGTGATTACAAAATTTATAGATAGATAGATAAACATTTATTTACGTAGCTATTACAAAATAGATACAAAACGTCAATAGAAAAAAAAAACAACAAATATAGCCTAAGTTCCCATGACAGAAAAAATTACCCCTACGAACACCTCAAAATTATAAAGTGAAAATGGCTGAAAAACATGTAAGAAACATATTACGCCCGCCAGACTAGTAAAAATTTATTAATTGTTATTTTTTATGAATTTTGGAATTTAAAAAAAAAACATGATTTTTTTTCCAAAACACCTGCTTGAAATTTATACAGTTTGTAGTAAATAATGTACCATTTTCGAAAAATTTTGTTTGGCTGACAATTTTTGTCAATAAATTTGTCAGACTTCATTTCATTTCAATTTGTTATAAATTTTTTTTTATGAAGTCTGTCATAGTAAAAACATTTTTTCGCAGACAGACCAATTTTTATGCAAAAAATAGATGTGAAACCTTCTTTCAGAAAAAATTAAGGTGGTGTTTTGACACGGCCCTTGTAAAAGCTGATTTCTTTATGAAAAAACGCTGTCACGGCGCTTAAAAATTGAATCTGACATGGTAAAAAACAATATTTTGATGAAAAATGTATTAAAATACAGGGTGAGTCAGACCACCCGTATCAGTCGTTTTTTTCGAAAACGGTTAGTCGTAGAGAGTTGTGTCAAAAATCTGTATTATAAAAGCCCTAATGAAGAATCGAATGGTGATATTTTTTCCCCCCGGAAAGGTCGGCTTCCCTGTTAGTTTGCTCCGGAATGTTCAGAACTCCGGAATGTTAAATGGCACGATAGGTCGAAAGTTGAATTGTTGAAAAGATCTTTAAAAAAAAAATAAGCAAGTTTTGTAGGACATTTTTTTTTGTTACTGCCACCCCTGTTAAGTAATATTCGTTTGAAATTATTAAATTAACATGTAAGAATAACAAACTTAATTTTAAAAGTTGGCATTTAAAATCTAGTTACCTAATTAAACAATGTTCAAACTGTCTTCAATTTACTTCTAAACACTGCAGAGCTCTTCTAGATATGTTATGAGTACCTGGAAGTATTTTCCGACAAAAAAAAACAATTGCAATTATTGAAAACTTATTGTGACATTGTTTAATTAGGTAACTAGATTTTAAATGCCGACTTTTTTGTTATTCTGACATGTTAATTTAATAATTTCAAATGAATATTACTTAACAGGGGTGGCAGTAACAAAAAAAAATGTCCTACAAAACTTGCTTATTTTTTAAAGATCTTTTCAACAATACCACTTTCGACCTATCGTGCCATTTAACATTCCGGAGTTCTGAACATTCCGGAGCAAACTAACAGGGAAGCCGACCTTTCCGGGGGGAAAAAATATCACCATTCGATTCTTCATTAGGGCTTTTATAATACAGATTTTTGAGACAACTCTCTACGAGTAACCGTTTTCGAAAAAACCGACTGATACGGGTGGTCTGACTCACCCTGTATATAAAAGGGATCTACCGTATTAATTTAGAATAAAAAAATGTTTTTTCTATAAACATGTCTTCTTTTGCAAATAGATATGGCTGCATGTGTATATATAAACCTGTGGAAAGGGTAATAACAGTAAATTTGGTACGTTTTGATTGGTGGGTTTTTGAAAAATGTGAACCGTTCACGAGAATATGTCAATTTAAACAACTAAATAACAGAACTGGTGGTAGTGGCTTAGTTCTTTTCCCGAACGCATGAACAAGACGGAGTGTTCTGACATGTCCTGGGCGTCGTCCTGTATGAAGAATGAGTTATTCCCGTGGGATCCAATTTTGTTCTGGAATCGTCTTGTCATTTCGCGTTTTATTTAGATAACTCCATGGCATCGCGGACTTTATCACAAAGTGAAATAACTTTTAGTCTTTTTTTATCCTTCGGGATATTATAAAATTTACCTGGGATATTTAACGTATTCGTTGCCAAAATTATTAGCATTTGAATAATTACAATGAAATGTATTGGTTTATAGCGGTCTATGTAAAAAAAAATCACTTTATAAAATTATATTTTTTTTCCTAGCTGATCATTTCGTATAAATTTTAATCCGCAATTAGTTTTGTTCCATAAATATTAAACGCTTAGAGAAAGTTTAACTGAGGAACAATTTAAATAAAAGCTTGATCGATGTTTCGCTTTTGGCCGCCAATGGTTCGAAATACATGTTTCCTTCGGAAAATTTTCCGTTCTTTCCAATGGTGCTATTCATATTTTTCTAAAAATGAGTCGGGAAGGAAATATTGTCAGAAAACTGTTTTAGGCGTCATTTTCCTAATATAGCGGCGCGAGCGGCAAAGATACAAGGTGACAAAGTAGAAATTTGAAAAGAGCACATCGAAATCTATAAAATCACCAATTTTCAAAACTTCCGGAAAACTTTCAAGGTACCTAGAACTACCAAATGACGAGGAAGGTCAAAATATGTGACGGGCAAGTTTTGAGAGTCACTCGAATCATAATATCATTACGAATAAAATACGTATTACATTTTTACCTCCTATAAAATAGCTGATTTTCACATCATAATAAGTTTATTTGTAATATTTTTGACAGTACACGTTCGGCCATATGTGGATTGTGTATGAAGTCAACGACTACTATGCTTGTTTCTGTTCCTCATATGGATTTAAATGGCAACTGACGGATATCACTATTACTTTTGTGTTACTTTACGCACTAGTAAGAAAAACGGTTATTTTTGTAGCCGCTATACAACCATGAAAAGCAGCTATTTTATGGGGGACGTGCAAAAATATATTTTAAATACATGTACAACGGAAAATAAAAATAAAATGCAAAAAAAGTTTATATTATTCATGCATAGATAAGAAGTTTCACTTCGGTCGCGTAAGCCGCGTTACATATTTTTTTTAATTTTTAAGTTTTTTACGTATTCAGATTAGAACAGGAGAGCCGAGGGCTTGCAAAAAAAAAAAATTTATCGTGAACTTAAATTTGTTAACGTTTACGATTTTTCTAGTTTAAAAATAATGTTTTTTAAGCTTCCTGTACATAAGTAGATAAAATGACACGCAATTCACATAAAATGTTGAAAAATAAATGAAACATACAAACGATATTATCGCCATAGGTACATATTTGTTTTCTTTTTATTTTTAATTACGTGTTACAGTTAATTTACTGTGAAAATTACAAAATTTAATTACTGAAATTAATTAAAAAATACCAACACGTACATATTTTAACTGTACCACTGAGTTCTATTGAGTAAAGTATGGCAAATTTCCAAGACTGTTTTAAATGAGCTAAAAAAATATAGAAGTAGGTAATCAAAATAATGAGTTAAGTATACATAATATATAGTGTCAAATTACGAGCATTTACATTATGTTATACAAGAAGGTAAGCGAGATTTAACAGTCACACGAGTAATAATATTATTATAATATTAAAATCATTAATAAATAAAATTATCGACCAATTTTTCAGACAATATATTAACAAAAAATATATAATTAATACATTAACGTTTTATAATCAGTAATAATTTTGAAAGATTCTAGAAAAAGCGAATTAGATTTTAAATATTAATTATTTTTAGATCAATTCTGAGGAAGGTCCAAATCTGGATTGAAACGTTAATGTATTAATTATATATTTTTTACTAATACATTGTCAGAAAAATTGGTCGATAATTTTATTTATTGAAGAGTTCTAATCAGACGTTAATCAAAGATTTAAAATCATTAACATTAGTCTGTTTTTTTTCACATCTATCGGCAATATGAGCAACACTTATATTATTATATATTGGTATATAATTATATAATACTAGCAGTCCGTCCCGGTTTCACCCGGGTGCGATACATTATAATTCTGCAAAATGTACTTCGTTTGCGGCCTGGCGTCTGAACTAATAGCTTTAAGCAAATTCTATACAGATTTGCTTCTGAACTAATAGTTTTAAGCGAATTCTGACAGATAACGCTACTTGGTATTAAAATAGTTTTTTTTGTTTGCTTCTAAACTAATAGCTTTGGCAGATGTCGTTACATGTTACTAAAACAGTTTTTTCAGAAAATACCATAATTTTGTACAAAATATTCAATATAAATTACTATCCTATAGCGTAAGTTGCACCAAGCAAGACACGTTTACAAAATGTCATTAAAATCTGTTCATTTCGGAGATTAGCGCGGCAATTTTATATATATAGATGTATATTTTATAGTCGGATATATACAATGTAATTAGGCTTTTGAAAAAAAAATAATTATCGATTTTTTATTGTATTTTAAAACTTTATTATAAATAATATTGATAATCGATGCGAAAAACTTTCAAAAAACTTTTTTTAAATTAATTATAAGCAATTTAAAATTGATAAAATATTTAAAAAAATCACGTGACTGCAAACGCACTAAAATTGTTTTTGACAGTTGTGACGTCATAATGGTAAAATGTATATACGCAGTATACCTACTATCAATGGCTTCTACATGTATTATTATAAATTATAATAATATAAATTACCATTATGACGTCACATTATGTTCGGGAAATGTCGGCGCGTTCTCGGAACTGGGTACAAAAATTTATTTTTAATTTGATATAACTTTTGAATTATAACGAAAATAAAAAAAAGAAAAATAGTTTTGTTATAAAACTTATATACGATCTTTCCATTTATGACAAAAAAAAATTTCATTCAAAAGCCCAATTGTGTATATATGTGTACTGGCTCCGCGCGCGCCAGTAGGTATACATATATTACACGCAAGTATAATCTCTATTCTTTCACTGCTGGCCAAGCGCATCACGTCATACTTATACCTACAGATATACTGTTAACAGTAGCATGTCGGTGACGCGAAACCCAAAAACTGACTAACGTGTCGATAGAAGTTTTCGCTTCAATAAAAAAATGAGTTTATCAATCCAGACAGAACGTATAATATAACCCAGTCATTTAAAATAAACGTTCGTAGAGAATATCCGTAATATACAAATGTTGTCCAGATGAATGGGTCGTCAGAAGGTCATTCTGGATTATCCATCACGGAGATGGGAGCGTCGAGTGATAGCAGATGTTCGGCCGGGAACTGGGTAAACCGCGATACTCCTAAAGAAGGAGGACTGAGAGACTGGGAGAGATGAGAGACTCGGTTGTATGAATCGAGGGCGCCAATTCATCTGCCATCTGTCAGAACTTCGTACCTATATACACTCTCTAAGTATGTACGGGCTGCATAAATATAGGCACATATAAATTAAACATAACCTGAAAAATCAACCGACCGACCTGTTATTTTATTTTTTTTGTGTAAATAATTTTAGATTGTTGAAATTTTTAACGTAAATTGAGAGAAATTTGTGACACTTCTAGAAGGCATTTATTGCAGAAATTATTTTTCAAAAATCTACAAAAGGGTATGGAATTCAGTCTAAAAGACTGGTTTTCAATTCTTCCCATGTCTAAGCTAGCAAGTACATTAATAAACGCACAGCTTTAGAAATACAAAACTTTAAATAAAAAATTGGTTGTCTGTAAAGTCGGTTTACGGACGATAGTTTTACGTGATAACGTATTCCGTAATATATAACCTAAACCTCCCAAAATTTGGTTTCAATCCGCTTATCCTTGGTGTCGGAATGATAAGAAATGTCAAAAGTGACGTTTGCAACTGTCAAAGTATTATGTTCTAATAATAATTAGTTATTCCAATACTTAACTTAGAAGGCGTTGCATTTCACAAAATACTAATGTCAAAAAATTGAGTTAAACATTAGAAATGCAGCCGTTTTCACGTTAAGACAAGACATACGTTCTCTTCTAATTTCCATGTACGGCAAACAAAGACGACCGACCGCGTCGGGCCATGCATTAGACAACATTGCATATACAGCTATTTTTCTATATAAATTTGTATAAAAAAACTGTTTAGGCAAATTCTGTTATACGAAATCTATGTAAAATGTTCTCCTCTTTCGTTTAAGACTAGTTTCAAACCGATCTGATTTAAATTGAGCGAGAAATTAGCAAAAAGCACGCACAGGGTCAGGCGGAACGTTTACGCGTTACGAACGTTAGGATTTAGGAACGTTACACTTTTTCGTGCATGCAGCCGGTGTTTTATCAATTTATAAGATTGGTAATTCATCAATTTATAAGACGTTATCACGTCAAAAAATGTTTCCGAACTCCCATGTTAACTTTTTTTCTTAAAATAAATTAAGAAATCACTTTCTGACAATTGTTGGTGTTATTTTTAAACACGCAATAATCACGTTTCTACTAAAGAGGACGTAGAAGTAGTCAAAAAGACTGGAATTAATGCTAGAGAAGCCAAGTATAAAAGACTGATAAATGATTAAAAATATTTGTGACATTATTTTCAAATCACCTCGTATAGAACACTGTTCTACCACACTAATAAATCTCCACGCTTAATTCATGCCATATTTATTCTTTTTATATAAAAAGGGAAACTTTAATAGCTTAATGGAACTTTCAAATCTGAAAAATAGCCGGTAATAACTTTCTTTAAAAAATATCAATTTGCCATAAAATAGTGGACACTTTCGAGACACATTCTTTTCCAATTTTCTCACATAAAAGAATTATAGAAAAATGTGGGCACTTGCGCAATTTTCACACGCCTGAAATTGGTTGGCCACAGTAATACCGACACGGCAAACCGTAAAGAGCAAGTGGATTAAAGGGACGGGAGACGCGGAGGGGTGGAGCAGGAGGTTTGAAAACTATTTGTGTTTCGACAACCACGCGCTCAGATTTCTGTTCATATATACGACTAGTGCAATTTATACCGATCCTGATCCTGTATCATTCCTGTTGGGATGAACGTAAATCCTTATTTTCTTTTTTTTAAGGAAAAGACTAGAACAAATGTCTTTAACTATGAAATTTAAAGTTAGTTCCGAAAAGGGATTTTGTTCACATGAAATATGAGCAGTATAAGTTTATATGAAAATATTTCAAATATCTCCAAACTAGATCAAGAGTATAAACGGCGGCTAGACTTTTTTTATCTTTATACGAAGGTACGTTTGTTCTACATTGTTCGCTCAACGCTTTAAAGTGACATTTTATCCCTATAAAGGCGCATGTACACTATTGTTAATTTATTACGTCCCATACAAACAGAGGGGAGAGGAAAAACGTGAGCGATAACCTGTGATATGAGTCAAATGGTATCGTCTTAAAAAATACTAATACATTTTAATTAATAACAAGCGTTAAATATCTCATTCATGTATGATTTTGTGGCATCACATGTAGGGAGATTCATTCAGATCTGACAAAATGTGACATAAGGGGCAGGGCGGGGGATCTTAAAACCGCTAAATTTGTGTATGAGTAACACAAGCGCAGCTGGATAAAAAGGACTTGATATTTTAAGCCTGCCACTGAGAAAAAAATGGTTTAAGTTGTTTATTGAATAGTATAGCTTATTTAGTACAAAATATTTTTTTGCCTCAAATAATTCTTGTTTGATTCAAATAAACTTCGATAAATTCAATAGGCACTATAGTCAGAGTGCCCGTCGGGAGGTGAGACTTTTTTGTAGGAAATTTGCTGATCTTTCAGAATCTTTTTTGTGATTTCAAATATCTCCAATAGTTTTTGAGATATTCGCAAAAAACCAAACGTCTCGGTTTTCTTTTAGTAAAATGTTTATAACTTATGCAATTTTCTCGATGTCATTCGGAATCGAATGACACTATGATCATAATTTTCGGTGAAGGAGGAGTCCGGACTTCATCAAAAAGGGACACGTGAACTAGACTAAGATATCCAAAGCTTTGATTAACGTCTGAATAAAACTCTTCAAATACTTAAACAAAATTCATTTATAATTTTATTTTTGTCAATATATAGTCTGAAAAAATTGGTCGATAATTTTATTTAATTATATACCTATTTTACGGTAAATGTAAACTCTTGGGAAATGTACACTTTTACCGTAAAATGTGCCGGAAAATGTGCACATTAAATGTAGATATTGCGGCAAATGTACACATTTCCCGGCATATTTTACGGTAAAAGTGTACATTTCCCAAGAGTTTACATTTACCGTAACATATATATTGGTCCTGAATCGTTACTTTTGAGACAGGTCGTATATATCTGTGTAGCGTTTTCGCAAACATCAAAAATCTTAAGTGCACGCCCTCCTTTGAGAACAGGCAGTTCCGGGTCGATTGTATGAGGCTAATCGTGTTAAAACAAGTGAACGGATGATACAGGATCCGTCGCCGCCAAAGTCGGGCCGGGTCACGAATTCAACCGGCTGACGGCCGCAGCTCCATCACGACTGTTTCAGGCCCGGTCACGTGACCGGACTGTTGATGAAAACAACTGCGCTCTCTTATCCGTCCGCCACATGTATCGCTCTCTCTTTCTTCGTGCGGCACATATGTACTGACGGCGTAACTATAGATATACAGTGTGTACGGTGTAATTGGGTGCACAGCCTATTACCTCAAATCTACATTCAATAAGATACTAGTGGTCCGTCACGGTTTCACTCGGATGCAAAAGAACGAACGGGGGGGAGGGACATGAGTACGCGCGTTCATATTTGTTTACTGAGATGAATGTTTTGTCTAAATTTCATGATGATCGGAGTTACCATTTGAAAATTTTTGTCGGACTGACAAATTTTGAGGTTTTTAAACTTGGTTTACATTATTGAGGTTTTCGTAAGGATTCCTAATTTAACTGCATTGACAATATAGCCTAGATGTTACTCAGTGATAATGTAGCATTTTATTGGCGTAAGGATTTTTAAAATCAGTCCAGTAGTTTTTGAGTTTATTTATTACAAACAAAAATACAAATATTTTCTCTTTATAATATTAGTTTAGTATAGATAAAGATTTAGTTCGGTGATAAGTAATCACTTAGTACAGTCAGAAAAAGATAAAGTACATAAATGAAACCATACATTTTTATTTATCAAACCTACGACTTTGTTTTTAAGCGTATCTAACGAAACCTGTGTTCTTTAATGTAGAATATTAATGTTTTCAAGAAACACACTTTTGAAACTACGATGTCAGATCATAACGAGATTTGAAATTGAATAGAACTTGTGTGTTTCTTAAGCGTATAGCTCAAAGAAACCAAATGATCGACAATACAGAGTATTGATGCTGTCACAAAATGCCACAACACTATTTTTGATCTCCTCAGTTGGTTAGAACACTTTAACTAATTTTATTTTTTCACTTAATTTCTAATTATTAACTAGACTTATTAATAATTCAGTGGTACGATTCGACGATATCTCCTGTTCTAATGTAAACACACTGATTTGATCTTTTTGAAGTAAAACTTCTTTACGCACGCTTGACTTGGGGAGTAAACTGGTGAATGCGTGACGAGAGATTTACGGAAGTGTGATCGGGCGAGGCGAACGGAAGTTGAGAGGGAGATGTAAGTTAGTGAAGATACAAAGAGGATGACAAATACTTCACTGGCTAGTAGCGCCATTAGGTAGCCGAAACAAATACTTCACTAGCTAGTAGCGCCATTAGGTAGCTGAAACAAATACTTCACTGGCTAGTGGCGCCATCAGGTGGCCGAAAATATAAGCAGTACTAACAATAGTATGACACATACCTTACTTGCCACTGGTGCTATCGGGTGACAGAAAAAGTTTTATAAACCTACTTTTAATAATATTTCATAAAGATTTACGCTTAAAATCTAACGAGAGCTAAGTAATTGCAATGTATTACTTTTGTTTTCATTATCTTCATGTTTATATTTCTTTCTTCTTACATTAGACTGTTCATTTAGTTCTTGAACAATTTTATAAATTAATATTGTGTTCAATACATTAAATATTCTACGTTTAAAGTGAACAAAATTGTAAAATCATTTTAAAGTTCATATTTTGTGAATTTTCGTGTGAATAATAACAAATTATGGCAGGAAGAAGTTTTACTTCAGTCGTGTGGTCTAAAGCACACTCGTTTTTTTATTCTTTCGAGCGGATTAAGCATGATGATTAAAAAAACTGTAAGACTGACTTTCACGGTAGCAATATGTCGCGGAAGTAAGACAAAACTCCACTTTCAGCGATATTTTAATATAAAATTAAAGATTGAATTGGTATTTTAACCGGTGCTTGGATTAAAACCGAGGAACTGCAGGGAACTTGTGATAAAAGATTAACCAAAACGCTGCATAAATTGCTACCGATACAGAATTGTCTGCCATACTGTATACACGTAAATACAACGTTTAGTATACGCACATGTTGCTGGCAATGATGACAATCAACTTCCAGGCTCGTGTGGTGGACAGACGGGTCTATATGGTGGATGTACGGGTCTAAATATGGTTGTAATTAATATTAGTGATGTTCCGGATCGTTAAAAATGTATATCTGCGGATACGGATCTGAATATGGATTTTTGGTTTCAAGATCCGCGGATACGGATACGGATCTTAACTTTCTTAGAGTACGCGGCGGTAAATATTGCACATGTACCTTTGGAAAGAGACAATCTGTTATGGGAAAGAGTCATTGACCTCTTTAAGAGCTAACTCTCATAACAGATTGTCTCTTTCCAAAGATCGATGTGCAATATCTCATTATAAAGATAGTTGATTTAGTACCTTTGAGTTATGTACTATTAGTATGGTACTCACTACGATAAATGTTTGCAATATAAAGGTGCCAAATACGATTTTAAAAAATAAAAAATAATCTGAATGAAATTTAACAGGTTTTCATTATTACCTAATCACCTATATATATAAAATTTGAAAATTGATATTGAAAATTAATAAGGTAAATGATCCGCCAAAAACTAACGGATACGGATACGGATCTTTCTTCTCCCTCGGATATCCGCGGATAAGGATACGGATATCCGGCACATCACTAGTAAATATTAATACTTGAACAATTAGATTAAAACAATTGTAAAAACATTTTTTCATATATATAGATTTTACGAGTAATGTCAGTGTGTTTTTTCTGGTCTCAAATCGTCCCGTGCTTTCACCATATATACCCGTACTCCCACCACATAAAAATCTATACATACATCAATAAATTTTTCCAACTAGCTTGTTTTAAATGGTTTTTATACTATCAAAACAAGCTGCAGATATGTTTTAAATGCTTGCGCTTTAAGCATCAAAGTGCCGTTAAAAATGCAATATAGATATGTTTTATTTTTGTGTAATCTGTCAGACTAAAATACGGAAAACCCTCATTGAGTGAAAAAATCGACCGCAACGTGTTGTGACACATATGAAAAGGTTATAAAACCAAATTTGTGTCGTAGCTATCATAAAAACGCTCAAAACGTATTGCGGTAATATAAAAAAGCCACAACGCGATGGATAAGTGCCACAGCGTGTTGTGGCCGCCAATTAGCTTAGCAATAAACCGATATACTAATATTATCTCTAGAAAAAAATATATGAATCCATACTAATATTATAAATGCCAAAGTAACTCTATCTGTCTGTTACGCTTTCACGGCCAAAATGCTGAACCGATTGTGATAAAATTTAATATGGAGATAGTTTAAATTCTGGGGAAGGACATAAACTACTTTTTTTTTAATTACCCCCTAAAGGGTTAAATGCCTTCTCAAAAATTAAGGTTAAAAGTGGATGATCCGGTAATGTGATATCTTGATGTGCCCAAATTGTCTGAACAAGTTTATCATCTGGTTCGAAATATTGTTAGGGCTGTTAAGTTAGTAGCAAATTTAAAGTAAACAGGGTTTTAATACCACGAATACAAATTATATCAACGGATTTGTTTTTCAATTCAAAAGATTACAATTTCCATTTAAAACTGTTTTCGGAATAACTATAAACAAAGACCAGAGGCACACACTTAAGGTAGCTGGCATTCATTTAGAAAAACCATGTTTTTCGCGCGTCCAGCTGTACGCGGCTTGCTCACGTGTATCGTGTAAAACAAAAATTGTTTATAGAACCGTGTTAAATTAGAGTCTTCCTTAAATTTATAAATTTTTTAATCAATTAGGTATATTAATTGTATACACTGATTCCACGCGACGAAGTAAAGCTAGTAATCTATAATTTATTACAGTTTTAATTCGTTATTTAAGTCAAATTTAGACAACAATTTATTCCATAATATAAGAAGCAAAGAAATTTAGATAGAGCTGATAAAGGATCCACGTGAAAAGTAATTTTTATTTCTAATAATAATTCTCAGTGAAGATGCTGTCTTAATTTCAGGTGCTTTATTTTTATATCTTTCAGATTTTAGTTAAACTAAGTTATATTTGAAATGTTGTTACTTAACTTATTTATTTTTGTTAGAAATCGAGGCATTGCTATTAACATATTTTTATATTCTTTCAATTTTCTTCCGTCTTCTAAGAATAAACCACTGGAAAGAATTTGTTTTCAAGTGTTCTTCTTCAGTCCTTTCTTAAACGCTTAGTTGCATTTCATTCATTTGTTTCGAATTTACTACGAAATCAGAAAAATAAATATTTTGTATAATCCAGAAATTTGTAACCCGTGGTCAACTTGACTAGAACTAAGGTCTACTTTTTTCTCGACTTTTAGCGATATACTTAAAAATTTGAAAAAGTTCCACCAAAAATTTTTTACTCACACCCAATGCCTCCGCCGTTCATGCACCGTAGATAGTACCTTTTGATTTTGTGAAGTAAATAATTTGAATAATTTTGAAAATTAGTTTACTGTCGATCAACTAAAAATGATGCCGAATTAACCAGAAAATCACGATCGACGTGTTCTGTCTCTGTTTTATGTTAATATTTTATTTACGATTTTCAATTTTCTGTCTTTCAAAAAGATTAAACTCGAGCGATACTAAAAATACTACTAATAATAAAAATACTTGTGGATTATAAAAACCTGAATGAAGAATATTGTTTTTTCCGTTTTTAATAATAAAAAATCAAAAGTGCTTTTAATGTAATTGCCCTAACAGCTGTAAAGCTGGATAAATAACTATTTATGTCCTAATTCAACCACACTTTTAGAATTTTTAAGAAACCTATTAAAGCTCGTAAATACTGTTTAAAAAAAAAGTCACACTGAATCGATTCCGATAGCCCCAATCTCTGATCTGTTTTAGTTTTGAAGCTATGCAGCTATAAAATTTTTTTAGAAAAAAATATAAAAACGCTCATATCTCGTAAACTGAAAGATACATCAGTACGAGTGGTCGAAATCGATTCAGCGTAAATTTTTCTGTAAATTCGGTTAATATTAAATTTATAAGAAAGTGCTTAATATCAAAAAAAGTTTCCGATTTGCAAAACGCTTTAAAACATGACAAGAATTTCGACATATGAAAAAATATAAAATTATCTTTATGTGTAATATTAACGTGTCTTGCAGAAAATAGCACGCTGAATCAATTAGGCCAAAGCGCAAGTCCGCATCTCTTTCAGTTTAGAAGTTATGACGGTTTAAAATGTATAAGAAATTAAAATAACTTAAAAACGGTTATATATCTGAAATTGTAGTGTATTAAGTGGTAAACAACCGTTTTATATATTGTTATAAAAATGTTCCAAATGTCGTCAATAATTTATTATTACTGTTTAGGTACGAAAAAAAATCGGCCAACTGCGAATCGGAGTCGTGTACCGAGGGTTCCGTACAAACTTGTATGTCAATAGTTCGTCGATCACGGGAATCGAGTCTCGAATATTTTTTCCGCTTTGCCGTTGGAAAACTGTTGTCATCCACATAGGTCGCGCTCCGTTAACCAACTAAGTGTATACACAATGAGTTCAGATGGACTCCCCGAACGGAACTGTATACCGTGACTATATCTGAAAACCTAGCGGTCGTACCGTACTGTACGCGAGAGTTCTCATAATTGTATTCTAATAAATGTTGGAGTATACTGCAGTATAAACGCACCGTTATCTGACGTTTGTTTTGTATTATAACTGTACACGTGCGTACGTGTGTATGTATAGTAAAGAATGTGTTGTGTATAAAAAAATAGGTTTTCAATATTTGTTGTTAGAGTGGCAATAGAAAAACACACTCCGTAAAAATTTCAACTCTCTACGGTTCATGAGATACAACCCGCTGAAAGAGAGACGAACGGACGGACGGACAGCGGAGGCTTCGCAATAGGGTCCCGTTCGGCGCCCTTCGGGTACGATACCCTAAAAATGAAAAAAAAAACAACAAAAATACATGAATCTCAAAAAAGAAAGTTTTGGACTCTACCAGACATTCACATAATGTAAAAGAAGTTTTATATACTGCATATAGTCAGAAGGAACGTACCTACATACATATAACATTTAAATTCAATTATGTTTTCAATTAAAAAATGTCAAATGCAATTAGAACGTGAGAAGACAATGACGATATATGTAGTGAGAAGAAAGAGAAGTCACCGCGACAGTGCTGCTCTCAAGAGAGGCAACCAGGAAGTACTCGCTTTCATTTTGTAATGAAATTACGTTTTTCGGTAAAATATTATCTGTAAGCAGCCAAGACTTTACTACACACCGTGTCCAAGAATTGTTGAGGTTAAGGAAATAAAGATAATGCCGCGCAGTCCGTTTAAATGTATCTTTGTTTATTAAGTCGTTCCCATGATTCCTCTATTTAAGCACCCAGTTTTCAGGTTCTAGTCTGAAAACTGGTCAAAGCTTCAGTTGTATTTTTAATTTATTAAAATAATAAATTGATCCGAGCGGTGTAGCGTAGCGGTGAGGGCACTAGACTCACATTCGGGAGGTACTGGGTTCAAATCCCGGCGGGGGCAGATGTGGCTGGGACTTTTTCCTACTGTCTATCGTCGAGAAGCGGTACTGGCCCTCTTGTTGATGTTTTCAATGGTTTCCCTTAATTATTTCAGATAAATATCGAGATGGTTCCTTATTCAAGACCATGGCCGATTACCTGTCAAACTTCTGGTTCAAAAGTTGTCTTCTTTTATCCTAGTTTTATAAAATTCTTTCATTCACCCATTGCTATTTATTAAGTTGAAGTTTAAAAATGTAGAAAATAACGGAAAGTGTGATAGATATAAAATA
Source organism: Xanthostigma xanthostigma (assembly GCA_963575645.1). Classification (NCBI taxonomy): domain Eukaryota; kingdom Metazoa; phylum Arthropoda; class Insecta; order Raphidioptera; family Raphidiidae; genus Xanthostigma; species Xanthostigma xanthostigma. The sequence continues at coordinate 15,626,908 of OY754472.1, read as the reverse complement.
ATAAATTGAAAATAGAAATTCCTACTAGGTCCAAATAACATGTTATTAGCCTAAAATACTCTCGGGGTAAATCTCTGTAAAACCGTGAAAAACAAATTGAAATTATCTCAGTGGTTTTCAAGTTTATCGCAAACATACCGACAGACATTTTTATAGGTTAAAAAAATAAAAAAAATGGCATTTTAAAATCTTTTTAAATTAACGGTAGTATTATATTGTATTTTCGATTGACGTAATCTTTGTCATTGTGACATAATATTGAATAAAGTTCTATTTATTCTATTATAAATATTTTTTGATGAGTATTTGGAAAGAATTCCGTAGCATAAGGATCGAAAATGAAGCAATACTGAGATTTTTTAAACTTGCATTTAATATTAACGTTTCGATACGTTTTGTATCATCTTCAGAGTGTAATTATATTTTCTTAGTTATAAAATTGTTTTGAATTAAAATGTAACTATGCGTAACTGTTAGAAAACTTACCAAATGCTGTCACATGTTATCAGTATATTGTTGTTGATGGATTGAGATCCTTATGCCACGGAATTCTTTCCAAATACTCATCATTAACTTCAATGGATCACAGTTACTCTATTTATTGAATAGAGTCAATCTTCATAAATATTTTTTAACTTCTCGCTATAAAAATCAATGATTTTCAAAAAAATCGGGAAGTTTTTGTTTTCATTCCGATTTTTGAAAATCGATTTTTCGTCAGATTTCGACGTTTTGTGGGCCTAGGAAGCTATTCTGACTATTTTGGCGATGATGTCCGTAGGAGTGTGTGTGTGTTTGTGTAAACCTCTTATTACTTTTGAAACCGAATAATTCCAAAATCTAATCAGCTCTTCTACTCAAAAAGCTACGTCGATTGCCGCAAACTGCATCAAAATCGGTTCATTTGTTGACGACATATAGTGATAAAAAAATTCGTAAGAAAATGTTTTTTTTTTGAGCTCGAAGAGCTACAAAATAAACTTCCTGCTATATTTTATACATTTTTTAGCGTTTTCAACTCGAAAATAGCGGGAAGTTTCAGGGATGGCTTGCAGTGTGAAACTTCTTTTCAGTTTTTTTATAGTATTAACTTTTATAGTATTAATCCAACACCTGCATCAAATTAAGTAGGTAGGTACACCCTTCAGTAGATACAACCACATCCAAAAACTGATGTTTTAGTAAGTTCGGCCCTGGCGAACCGATTGTATTAAAATTTTAGCAGCGTTATTCTCTCATCCTCATATATAAAATATATATTATTGATTGCTGAAAATGAGAACGCAGAGCTCTAGAATTAATGTACATGCATTAATAAAATTGTTGTGGCAAGAAGTGACAGAATTTGTTGTTTCTTTTTACAAACACTCATTATTTCAAAATTATAAGAGACAGAGAAATTGTTTCAGCATTATGTCCACGCCTTATAGCAATTTCGCTTGAATTAAAAAATATTATTATGCGTTTTTAACTAGCATACTTTCTATTTTACACAGTTAAACAGTGAGGGCTCTGCTCACATAAAGCCTCGAGGAGCTTTTGACGTTTATCTTCTGTGAAATTAGTATAAGCTCTGTAGAAGTTTTAATGCAAAAGCTTATTAGATTTGTCTTCACTTATGTAATTTTAATTACGGGCTTAAAATATTAGGTTTTTGATCTGATATGAAACATCCGCTTCTACCTAAATGAACTCAAAAAACTTTTTTTCTAAACGATATTTAATTTCAAACGAAATCGTACATGTAAACACAGTGATGTTCTGTACTATAGAAAATTAATGCTAACTTGAAAATGACGTATCCGCAGTTAAAATATCAAATATCGTTCATTTAATTTTCAAAACGTTAAATTAAATTTTAAAAGTTTGTTGAAATTCACAAAATATCATATTGAAAATTCTAAATTCAAAAATACAGAATATGCAATGAATATCTGAAAAAAAATAAAACAATTTTTTCTCTTCTTTATACAATCACCTTTCATGACTGGTTTCTCAACCTTTTTTATTTCTCGAGGCACGAGAATTCTCCACCAGGATTTCTCGAGTATCTCGAAAAGTTTTTTTAATAAAACACGATGTTATTTTCAAATTTTTGCTTTATCACAAATTAGACTGTTAGATGAGATCATTTAAATCAAATGGTAACCTTTTGTTTGCCATAGATTGCGCTTATTAATTAACAAATCAACAACAAACAATAAATTAAATAAACTATACTCGGCTGGTCTATATAAAAGTAAAGAGTAACCCTACTTTCGCATTTATAGGGTTTTTCCTATTCGGCATTCTTATACGATTTTACCGTATATAGTAGAAACGTATTCAGTATTCACATTCATATGTTTTTCTTATACGATAGAATCATCAGGTTAAAGCATACGAGCACGGCTATCCTCAGATGAGAATATTTTCTTGTTTTATACTTTTCAGTAGTCGGGTTTTAGTTTTTGAACTTAATTTTTAATTAAATTATTTTTTTTGAAATTATTTTTTATTCGTTTCCAATTTGCTCACCCCTGGGACCAAATTTCAAAAATAAATGTAGCCTATGTTACCCAGACCATAATAACAAACCGATTGATACTGTATTTATCAAAATCGGATGAATAGTTTAGGCGCTACGTACGGTGGAACATCCTTAAATACAAATTTACATAGTCTCCGATGCTTATAACCTTTCCTTTTTGGCTGCGCTGTAGTCGGGTAAAAATAGAAAAACATTTTTGAGCAATTAAAATTTTTTTAAAGTCGATTGAATTTTTAAAAATTAAATATCCTTTCCAGAAAACACACGCTGAACGTTTATGAACACCTTTTTCAGGGCAGTTAATATTAATATGGCACTTTTTTTAAATTTATATCTGAACGAAAACTCATCACAAGAAGGGAAAATTTATTTTAACTATATAATCTTATAATAAAATATACGCTCTTTAAGGTCTTGCAAATAGTTTGCACATATTTAAAAAACTTTCCCTGCGCAATCACGAGCCAATTTAAGTTTTTCCATCGATAAAACCGAACAGAAAATGTTGACATGGATGATCATAAACTACTTATAATGCATTTTAGGTGTCGAGTATCCACAATATCTACAAATTACTCTCTATACAGGGTGTCCCATTAAGAATGGGACATAGAACAACCGCAGATTCTCCAATTCAAAATAAAACGATTAAGCGAAATATGCTTAGATAAAATGTTACTCGTTTCCGAAATACGGGTTGTTGAAGTTGAAAACTGAAAAATTATTAATGTCCATAATTTTTTTAATACACCGTATAATTAATCGTTTTATTTTGAATTGGAGAATCTGCGGTTGTTCTATGTCCCATTCTTAATGGGACACCCTGTATATCTATATTTAAGTAAGTAATCAAAAGCGAACCATTTCTAAATCCATATATTTTCGTTCGATAACTTTCAGAGACTCCTTAACCGAATTTAATAATAAAAAAACAAGCAACCCTAATATTTACAAATCTAACTTCCCAGTCTGATGAATATCGAATATTAGTACCAATAATCAATCACAGAAGACCGACCATTTTAATCATCAAAAAATTGCCACAGGAAAGAAAGCTAGTTGCGACAAATCTTTTTCCAGAAATCATAAAAATCTTTTATTGCAGTCGCACAATTAGCTGGAATTTTTTTGGTAGGTACATAATATTTCTAATCTTTGATTAACGTCTGAATAGAACTCTTCAAATAAATAAAATTATCGACCAATTTTTTCAGACTATATATTGACAAAAACTGACATAATATTTCTTATGTGACAAACATTTTTTCCGCTTTAGTCGCTGGTTAATCGCTGGTAGCTAGTCTGAAGTCACTGCAGTGAACAGTGAAATTCAATTATAAGCAAACTAATGAAATATCACTCATCTCTAGAAAGTACTGTCAACACTACAATCACCTAGCTATTAAGTAGTAACTTTAATTAACATAGTTTGCGGGAGACCACTGCAGCCAACTGTTATATGATAAAAGCAACTTGTGTTGCACTGAATTTATACCGCAATGCTGACAACATTATAAAATCTCTAGTTTCCAGACTGAAAAGTCGTGCTTCACTTCACACTTTAATCATCTCGTCAGATTCTCAATAGCATAATTCTCGGAAATGTACGTACGTATAGATAGAACTACTGGAGTATTATTCGTTCAGCTCAGATGTCAGCCACTAAAATTTATCCTAGGTATGTCTACCTGTATATGCAAATTACGTTTGTATTTCATGACGTATAAAATATTCATTTCGACAGGGACGAAGCGTTGATGAAGGCCTTTTGCGTCGAAATTCAATCAATAAATCTTTCCAAGACGGATGTAATATTTGCTAGTGAAGATGTTGAATATTAAAAAAAAAACAGTCAAGTGCGAGCTATACTTGCACAATTAGTGTTCCGTGTAAATTGTTAAATCGTTTATAACAATTCATCACGCTAGATTTTTTCAGTAAAAAGAATACAATAATGAATTAATATAAAAAGATATTTTTTCGCCCAACGTGGGGCTCGAATCAACGACTTGCGACTTTGCTCAATATTACTATATACCAGTTTTACGTGCATTCATTAATAGGAAATAGAGTGTTTATTAAATTATTTATAACAATAGACAACATTAGAATTTTTAAATTCTGATAATTTTCGGTCAATCTAATTCTGATTGCTCATAATTTTTGTCAGGTTTTTCTGAGCGATCCTTTCGATAATAAAGACGGCGGACAGTAATTTTTCCAAAAAAATCTTTACTAAAATGGAAAAATACATCATATATTGTTGAATTCGTGCTTCAATAAGCTTTCATTTGACGTCAGACACGATGCCCTAGAAAAACATATAAATAAAATTGTCGACAATTTTATTTATTTGAACACTAACGTTTCGATATTATCTAATAGCTTTGAACGAATTAAAAAAAAAAACTAACTAGGAACTAAATATGAATTATTTTTTTTTATATTTTTTAGATCAGTTCTGAAGAAGCTCTAAATCCAAATCGAAACGTTAATGTATATTTTTTGTAAATATATTGTGTGAAAAATGGTTCGATAATTTTATTTAATGAAGAGTTCTAATCAGACGTTAATGAAAGATTTCAAAAATATTTAATTATCGATATACCCACATAAGATTATTAATTACTAGAATATTGTTATCAATTAGTTATTTTTATTAAGAAAGTATGCAATTCGTATATTGATAATAACGTGAAATCCAAATCAGATTTCTAAATAATTAAATTGTTTGCGCTTGAATTATTAAATCTGTTTAAGATATCAAATGCTGTTCACTACAGAAGTATACAAGATAAAAATGCTATGTAAGCAACATTTGCTGGCTTCAGATATCTCAAGAATACAATAGACCGGGTTGCTAGTTATTGCTCATCGAAGTGTCTGTATAGCGTAGTTCAAAAATTTGAAGACAGAATACAAAATAAAATTATACAGCAATGTCTAGATTTTTTCTTTCGTTTTCTAAAAATGTCACATTTTATAGAATAGTAGTTTAAGTATCTAGGTTGTGAAGAAGTTTTCTTTTTTAGGTACGTGATAATATGTCATACGAGAGATAGCAAATTTTAACTGTGATACGAACCAAAATATCATCACAACAAAAATATAATATTGAGATATATCTGTGAATATGGAATAGACCGGGTAATATGACATACGCCATATTTTAAAAGTTGAAAGATAAAAAAGTTCCGTATAAAGGAATGCTTTTATTCCATTGAAGAATTCTTTAACATTAATTTTAAGCAATTTTAACTATTGGGATCTTTTATATGGAATACTCTATCTAGCGGCGAAACTTACAAATATAATTAGGTTAAACATGATTATGAATCGTACTATGAATCGGTACTGTTAATCATATTTTTTTTTATTATAATAATAAAAAGCGTTGAATAAATTAATAAATGACTCATGGAACCAGCGAAGTTTTCACATCGTGCAAAAACAAATAAAAAGTTGGTTTGTACAGTAAAAGGCTGTAATAGTACCACGTCATTTTAATGCAGATGATTAAATATTTTACCAAGTAAGCAGATATTATACTAAGTCTTAATATTGAAAACTTAATTTATTAATTGAATAGTTTTTTTTTTAATATATAAGTGCTCAGCATCAAAGGCTATATGCGCTATAAAAAAAATATTCAATATGGGGTAATATGTGGTATAGGTAAGTATGGTTAAATTATATACATAATACACATGTACACTTACACATGCACACTCTCATTCATACTTCACACATACATTCTTACATATCCATTAATACATATATAATATATAATATAAGTTGATTTTAATTAGTTTTAAATTTTATTTTTTAGGTTTGTAATTTCCAGGAAGTTTAGAACTCTGGCCGCGCTAGCGTCTTCATCCTGCTGTATTTCTTCTATAGTATTTGGTAGGAATTGAATAATTATTATTATTAAATAATATAAAAATTTTGGTAGAAAAAAAAATAAAGTTAACTAAAAATACATTAAGCCAGATGACTATTTTTAGGTTAGGAACTTACCTGTTGCAATAATAATGTTTCAATAATATGTTTGCAACGTTCATCAACACTACATTGATATAATATCTCTATTTACTATTTTTATTTCATGTGGATTACCCTATCGAAAGTTTGTAAACAGAAAGCATTAAAATTCACCTTACTTGAAAGTTCTGTTTCACATGATTTTTTTTTTAAATTTATGATAAAACCGGCATTAAATACCCCTTCCAGAAAATTCCTTTTTCGATTATTTGAATCAGCCCAATCACACATTATGCTGCATTTTATTGCATTTCAAAAAATTCACAATTGCACTGTATACTATAGGAACTACAGGAAATTATACCCCATCGTCGACATGTTATCAAAGCTCCGCCTATTTAACGGAACCCAATTGTATTTTATGTATTTCTTCTTTGACTTTATAATAATCTTACTTACTTATTTCGGACAATTCATCAAACAAAACATTTGAATGTTTTAAAAATAATACGCTGTAACGTTTTACAACCTTAAGCCCTTTTGTTATTGGTAATTTTTTGTAGTAAATAATATTTTAATATTATATCGGAATTTAAACAGTAAAGAAACGTGATAATGAGTGCGAGCGAGAAAGGCGGGCAGACGATAAGTTAATAAAGAACAACACCTGTCTGTCTCGCATAGATATGTGTGGAGTCGCAACGAGATTCTCGGTTTTGTTTAAACTGGTCTGGAGCTCATTGGCTGGAGCGCGGTCGACGCGCAAGCATCTTGTCGTTGAGACAGATGCTGTGTGAATTTTATATTGGATTCTGATTACTATTTTTTGGCGAATCTTCGTAGGCGTTTTGTAGCTAGGTTTTAGTGGTTGTAAATTTTTAGTTTCGTTGGCGAGTTAGGGCAGTCCTCCGTGAACCCTTTTGTAACACAGAAAATTTGGTTCCGCGCAGAGCGGTCCCAAATTTTAGGTTCTTTTCCATCTCTGATTGTTGTAACCATTATTGCAAATAGAATCAATCGTGAACTAACAGGCCTATTGGCACTCTGGATATTAGTGTTGATTTTCTGTCGTTTAGGATCAGTTTGTTATAGTTGTTGTGGATCAGGATTCATTCCTGGAATTTCTGGAATTTAGTTTTGTTCAGAATTTGTGAGTTTGTCGTTAACTACGTCGCCACGCATCTGTCACGCCGAATGCTATGATTTTACGTCGATGCCAGCCAATCAATTAAATGTTTGTTGATGTTTGACGATTAATGCGGGCCCACACTACTCTACTTTATCATCGTCACGTGACAACACTTTGTTAATTGTTATTTGTGTCGTCTTAAGTTAATCATTATTATTTTAATTCGTGTAAGTGGTCGGTGGTTGGATACTTACAGCCCTTCTGGCTTTCCCATCGGGGTTATTCTCAGTTCTTACTGGCTTCGCCCACGCCCCTCGCGCCGCCTGAACTACGCTAGCCGCGGCTTCCCCTCAGTTGAGGTTACAACGCATACAAATCTTAAATTAAAATACTTAGATTTATGGGGACCGTGCGTGAAACATAGAGGCAGCACTACTGGCGAAGTTGGCGATCTCTAGTATCTAATTAATGAAGTAAATGGGATGATTTTATAATAGTAAACAATGAAAATTATTTGAAAAAATGGAAAAAATAAGAAGTACGCATTTTAACATGTAATTAAGGCCTAGCACACATGAAGAGCGTTCAACGCGCGTTGGCCCAACGCGCGTTTACAACTTCTATACAATTGTATATAACTGTTTACATGATAACGCGCGTTGGTGGCGCGTTGAACGCGCGTTATCATATAAACAGTTATATACAGTTGTATAGAAACTGTAAACGCGCGTTGGGCCAACGCGCGTTGAACGCCTCTCATATAAACTAGGCCTAATACTCGTGTATATGGACAGAATAGCTCAAAAGGCGAAAAATTATATAATTCTGGTCATTCATAATATGATGTTGTCGAAGGTTATTTAAATGGCCAAGTTGTCATAACCGCAAAGTTCTACCACAAACAACAGTGTCTAAAGTGTATAATGTAAAAATTACGCTATGTATAAATAATTAACTTTGCAATTTACTTATATTTTCGATAACTGAAAAGCAAACTGTCACTAATTTACATATAAATGCAATTTTTTTATCCAAAGCCTGCTCATAATATATCGTTATATTTTGAATAAATGCTCCCATAAAATGAACAGTTTTACCGCCAGTTGGCGTGAAAATCACGAAGCTCGGTCCCCATAGTGTTAAAATCTTAAACCGATAAACGTCTCAAAATTCTAAACAAATAATTTACTAACACTGCTGAACGGGTACAAATTAATTTTAAAGTATAGGGATTTATGGACTGGGTACTAATATGGCCGACCCATCTCAAGTTATACGTTCACACGTGTGTTTTATCCTTAGTTTCGTATGGATGTGCGTCGGTACGGAATTCATACCCACCCATTTTGCCCACCACGTAGTATTCGGGTATAGGCATGATGTATGTGAAAATATGTATGTGTAGTCAAATGGCAAGTCAGTGGCGGCCGAATAAAATCTGAAATTATTCTGGAAATAAAACTATTTTGATTGTCTGTTTGTCCCATTATTGATTTTTTTTTTCAAATTAAAAAAAAACAATGTTCACATTAAGGCCTAGTTTATATGAGAGGCGTTTATGAGGCGCGTTTACAATTTCTATACAATTGTATAGAACTGTTTATATGATAACGCGCGTTGGTGGCGCGTTGAACGCGCGTTATCTACGGAAGCCGGGTTGGCTCATTGGTGACTAGTGGAGTAGTGGCACCGCATACGGCCACTTCCAACATGTTAACGCGTGCACGCGTTAACATGTGTCCGTGTGCGGGATAAATGCAGATTTCTACCTTATCCTGGAACGGTAATCTAGCTATCTCTGTCTTTTAACTGTCAAATTCTGTGAGCAGCGTTACTTTTTGCATTGAGGTTAGGCGTAGCTGAAGTTTTGTTTATAGTGAAAAAAGTAATAAATAATTTCAAAGTAAACATTAGAAATGAGTTTCGTTAAAATTAAAAATGAAAATGTTACCGTAAAATTACCTGTGATGAACAATAGACTCATTTCTAATGTTTACTTTGAAATTCTTTATTACTTTATTTCACTATAAACAAAACTTCAGCTACGTCTAACCTCAATGCAAAAAGTAACGCTGCTCACAGAATTTGACAGTTAAAAGACAGAGATAGCTCGATTACCGTTCCAGGATAAGGTAGAAATCTGCATTTATCCCGCACACGGATAAGGCAGAAATCTGCATTTATCCCGCACACGGACACATGTTAACGCGTGCACGCGTTAACATGTTGGAAGTGGCCGTGTGCGGTGCCACTACTCCACTAGTCACCAATGAGCCGACCCGGCTTCCGTAGTTATCATATAAACAGTTCTATACAATTGTATAGAAATTGTAAACACGCGTTGAACGCTCTTCATGTGTGCTAGGCCTAAAAGTATGTTTATTTTTGCATTATTTGAAAGTTAAAGGTTTGCCATTTACGTTTTAAAAAGAATATCATGTAAGTAACCACCTCTTGATGGTGACTCTCTTGTCAAAATTTTCGATGACTTTTTCATACAAATTGGGCTGAATCTCACCAATAACACGAATCATCTCCGCTTTTAATTCATCAATTTTCTGTGGATTATTACTGTAGACTTGTGATTTAACATAGCACCAGGAAAGAAGTCCAAAGGCGTCAAATCACATGATCTTGGTGGCCACGCAACAGCACCATTTTTTGAGATAGTTTTTTCTTGACACAAAAATAATTATAATAATTATTTTTGTGTAAAGAAAAATAATTTAGGTATTTAAATATTACAATTAAACGTTTAAACATAAATTTTCATGAAATTACAACATCCCTTTTACGTCTGAATCTCTATCAAAAATTGTATTTTCAATGTACGCCACTGCAACGAGCTTTTTACGTGTCACAGTCACCAGTGACGGTATTGTATGCTCGGGCAGAACTTGTTTCGTTATTTAACTCACATACGTCATACTAGGTAGGTAATGTAGGTAACGACAAATACCGACTGCACGACACAAGAATTCTACCAATATATTCGTAGAAATCAATAAATAATATAACAAACATACTAATTAGTATTACATGAAACACGTTCTATGGCGCGGTAAGTTTTTCAACGAATCGAAATAAATGGAAGTCAAAAGAAATATGAAATTCTGAATGAGTTTTTAGTCGAGTTTACAAACAGACACTTCAAAATTTTGAAATATTCCTAGTTCTATTTTTTCGTTGCAAAAGTTCTATGCTTCCCTCCCCATGATATTACTACATAGTACAATCATGGATATAATAATATGTAAAGTGTAGTATAATATTTAATCATTTTCAAAAAGGTGTTTTGTCATCAATTACAACTTAAAATTGGGCGTTTGGAAAATAGATTTTAGACAGCAAAAAAAAAAAATTAAAAGATTTTTTTTCAAGGCACTTGAAGTTTAAAAAACAAATAACATAAATCTGTATGTCAAATAATCTCCCCAAAGATTTTAATCCGCTCATAGATTTGACCTGTATTATGCTCACAAACGGACTAGCAGACAATCACAGTTTTCTCAAAATATGTTTTTGGATTCGGGCGACCTCAAAACGAATAAATATTGTAAAATTTTGAAAAGTGAATTGTGACCTAAAGAAGTACCCACTTCTGAAGTTGAAATGGTAAGACATAAAATTTTGATTAGAAATCTGTGCTTTTCATCTACATACTGACTTTTATTGACTTACATCCTGTAGAAACACATAGCCGTGTATATAAGCATAAGCTATTATAACACGTTTACCACATGTGCTTAGCTGACATGTAAACCACTAGAAAACAAATCTAACACTTCGTTCTCAAAATGTTTAGTCCTTAAGGGACGGTTTATTTTAAAATCAGTTTAAGTGAACTCAGTTTTAAAATTAAGCATAGTTTTTAGGTATTACATTTTTGTATCAGTCGTATAATGACTCTATTAATTTTACAAAACTTTTTTTTATTCGGTTCCTTCTAGCAACGAGATGTAGGTACCTACAAAAGGAGATCTAGGGTATCACTGCGCATCCAAATTTACTTATAAGAGAAGGAATGAATTGGCTGACGTCTATCTCAACTTAACTTTGAAATCTAAAACGCGAAAAAACTGGCATAACCAAATGATTTTGAAATAATTTATCGAACAACAAAATATTAATTTTGACTAAACTTAGATGGTAAGCGCTACCCAAATAATATGTTTTCACTTAGAAATAAATTTAAACAAATAAACCTTCACTAAAAATTTGACATTTCTTCGTTTTTCAAAATTTACATGGCACATTTTGTAGGGTCTAATGAAGAAGAAGAAACATGTCATTTAGCTGTCTCTGTCTCTTTCTACCGGAACTTGGTTAGCGCAGGCCAGACTAGTAGTCTAATCTATCCAGGTCGTTGTCTTCCGAATTAGGGAAATTCGGCGCATGCACAGAAGAAATATATGCTATAATGTTGTTTTTGCAAATTATAACGGTGTACTTTTTATTACGGTTTATTATTCTATTTACTGTTCCAAGAAAGTGACAAAAAAATATTTTGAAAAAATCACCTCATGTTCTTTAGTTCTATAGATCTGTCAAAAAGAAATTATATCTCATGCTTCGCTCTCAAGATCACTAAGTAGTACATGTCTTTGTACATAGATAGTGCTACAAATCAGAAAAAGTTAAAGATAGACAGCCCTGTGCTATTTCTATTCAGATTGTGGTTGCATGCCATTAAATGGCAAAAGGAAGGAGACTCAGAAATTCCCACCCGTGATCGCTTCAATTCGTATCCACTTTGAACTTTATGACATAATCTGACAAAAATGGCACAGGGCTGTCTCTTTCTTACTTTTTCTTAATTGTAGCGCTATCTGTGTATAAAGACATGTACCACTTAGTGATATTAAGAGTGAAACATGAGATATAACTATGATCGAATGCAGGCGAAGCTCCATCGTACAATTAAGCGAGCATGCTTTGATTATTTTTTAAATATTGTGATAACATAACTTTTTCAACGGTTATTTAATAGCAATTCCATAAATAACCGTGCGCTTTTCTGGAATGAAAAAAATAGTATGGCTTAACCAATGATATACTCTATGTTCGTATCAAATTTAATTCAAATCCGATCGGCCGTTACGACGAAATTAAGTAACAAGCATCACATCCAAACTTTTGCAATTATATTAGTGGGAACTTTATAGATAGATTCATTCTGAGCTGAGCAGTGGATAACAAGATTACAGGAGACAATCTTTAAACTGGAGGATAGACATATATTATATAGAATATAAGACTGGATAAGGAACTAAATACACATTCAAAAGAGGGTTTTTGTGTATTCAGACTCGTTGAACCGGTCATAAATTACCGGTCCAGCGGCACTAAATCATTCCAGACGGAACGTGACATTGTGAACTGTACAGTTAACTCTGTTTCATAACGACGATTTGTTGCCGCGTTTCGCTGGTTAGCTCGGCTATTCGAAGAGCCGACGAAGTTTCATGCCAGGTGACAAGTTCTCTCACATTTTTATAAAGCTATTAAAAACATATTCAAGAAACATTGGTCAAGCTTTTTTAAGCGGGAATATTGCATAGAGATTCTTTACCAGCATCATTCTTCAAAACATTATAGTAGCTCAGTGTAACGTCATGAACGTAGGTCGCGGAAGTAGAGATGTGGGGAGGAAAATTTTCCGGAAAAATTTCAATGTCAAAAAGACAATTTTTTAGTATTTTTTATAGGACATATTTGAACTTTCTATATTGTCTTTTATTGATTAATTTCTGTACCATTTGTACTTTTCTTCTTCTAAAATAATAAAAAAAACCTACAGGTTAAAGTTCTAACTTTGTAATCCACAATTAAGTTTGATTCTGTTTTACTTGAGATTTGTCATATTGTTTTATTTGAAACTCATAACAAATCAATTCATTCAATTATATATACACTGAAGAATTCGCTATGAATATATTGCAAAAATAGATGAAGGTTTTGAGTCATGTGTTTCCCAAAAGTGAAAGTGGCGTTTGTGGTAGACCGTTATACGATCCTCCTTGGTCATCTGTCATTTTTTTTGGACACTGAATAGTTTCCGACCACTTTCACTTCTGTAGGTACCTATCTTACTTTAGAAGTTATGACGTTTTAAAAATTTTCAAAAAGATATATATAACCGCTTATATCTCAAAAACTAGAGTTGATACAAGGGAGCGACTGGTTGGGATCGATTTAGAGTGACTTTTTCTAAAAGTTCGCTAAATATTAAAAGATTCAAAAAAACGTTTAATGTCCAAAACAATACTCATTTTAAAAACGCATCAAAACATGAAAAATATAATTTGAGCCCCATAAACATATTTTTAAATATTATTCTATTCCATGACAGGTTCTAATTCGATTCAATAAAAGTATAAATTGAAACTTTAGTTTATTATTAAAAGAAAAAAAAAACTTTTGCACTACCCCCTATAAAATTGCACTTTTAAGGCATGTATAGCGGCTGTAAAATGACTCATTTAGCACTAGTGGGGAAAGTAAAACAAAAGTAGACCCACTGGCCAATGCAATACTTATCTTCATAAACTACCTACAAAAAAGAAATTTACTTTACAAATGAAATGTCAAAAATGTGGAATATGAAAATATGAATGAAAATTAAGTGAAAAGCAGGTATTTTATAGAGGATAGGGCAAAAAATACAGTGTATATTATATTACTTCAAACGTAATAATTTCTGGTTTCACGTCCATTATAATGATGTTGGTAAATGACAGCGCGGAAGTTGACAGGTACACAAATCAAAAACGTTTCGTTGGTGATCCCAGCTTCCTCAGATACTGAAAATATAAAAAAAAAATGTTTAGTTTTACAATAATGTACAATTAGTTTCTAGGTCATTTACCTTAACTGAAAGATGTTATTGTTGTAAAAACTATTCATTATATTGAAACAGTTAACCAAACACACATAAAACTGTTTTCCTTGTTAATGAAGTAAAAATTGTAATTAATTCTGTAAACAATATTTTTTTTTTGTTTTTTTTATCTCCAAGTAGAACACATGGTTTTGAAAAAATATGATATCAGCTCAACACTGTTATGTTGGTTGCATGACAACTGATATCATAATTTTTTTTCAAAACCATAATATGTTCTACTTGGAGAGAAAAAAACAAAACAAAATTTTTATATTGTTTACAGAATTAATTACAATTGTTACTTCATTAACAAAGAAAACATTTTTATATGTGTTTGGTCAACTGTTTCAATATAATGAATAGCTTTTACAACAACAATAACCTAGAAACTAATTGTAGTACATTATTGTAAAACTAAACATTTTTTTTAATATTTTAGTATTTGAAGAAGCTGGGATCACCAGCGAAACGTTATACACAGCTAAATAAGGTATTTGATTTGTAATCCCGTAATAATAAATAATAATAATAAAAATTATACATTGAAAATATTAATATGTACCTACTATTCCTAAAGAGCCCTCGCTGTTGATGGCCTTAAACATATTATTCTATTTTCGCAAAATAGCAGCGAACGCCGCCACTGCAATGACCTTGAAACTGTCGTTATATAAGAAACGAGTATTTAACAAAATATCATTCACTAGACTGGGTTAGCGGACTTTACTTTTAAATTTCCGCTTTCTGAATCGTTTGTGGTGATTATAGAAATGAAATTCTCATTTATATTAAATATTTCATACTTTCATCTTTCGAGCGCTTGTAAATAATTTGTAGAGAAATATTTCAAGGTTGCATAAAATTTCAAATATCACTATACAGGTGATTTATTAGCTCGCCAACAAACTCTGACAGAAGAAAAAGCAACGAATGTTTTGTTATTAAGAAGTAAAAATAACCAATGTTTAATTTAATCAATTTAATTCCATAAGTAAGTGAAAATGGATACAATAACATGTACATTAGGGTGTTTTTTTTTTATTTTTTTGTTTTCGGTCCCATTAGCTAATTTTAGCATATGACCTTATCCATCACGATTAATTATAAACAACAATATTCACATGAATACACGAATAAAAACATGTAAACACTGTACAGCACTTGCCCGCATGACAGACTGACTATATGTTATACATATTACACGGTCAGCTGATGCTAACCATGGGCGCCGCCATATTGGCCTTGGCTGCTCTACCGAGCGCCTACTCCGAACGCCTTTTACTTTACCCCTACTCCGTGGCCGCCTGTAATGCGACATGCAACAGACGGCCAGAAAAATTGGGGGCGATAGAATAAAAGTTTCACTTTAAAAATTCTCCCAAAATTTCAGCTTCCTAGATCAAACCCATGAACGGTGCAAATCATGAATTCACGGATTCAGAAGTAAGGATATTTTTTGTGGGAAATTTAATTCTATATAAAATGCTGCTTTCAAAAATTTTTTTAAAAATTCTACCAGCTATCCATGGCTGGTAGAATTTTTTTTAAATTTTTGATAGCAGCATTTTATATAGAATTAAAATTCCCACAAAAAGACCCTTACTACTTAAATCCGTGAATTCATTAAGTTCAAAGATATATTCGTTTAAACATTCCCATAAAAATCGAATCTCATTTAATTTTTAAACGAGCATATCTTTGAAAATAATAAATTCACGGATTTAGTACCTACTAAGGAACTTTTTTGAATTTAAGTATTTACAAAATGGTGCCATCAAAAATTAAAAAAAAATGTTCTACTATCAGTAAAAAACGTCGTTTTCCCCATGTTAATTAAATGGGAAACAAACTTGCTTTGCGCCGTTCACAGGTTTGATCCAGGGTGGCAGTAACAAAAAAAAATGTCCTACAAAACTCGCTTATTTTTTAAGATCTTTCCAACAATACCACTTTCGACCTATCGTGCCATTTAAAATTCCGGGGCTCTGAACATTCCGGAGCAAACTAATCGGCAAGCCGATTTTCCCAGGGGGAAAAAAATCACCATTCGATTCTTCATAAGGACTTTTATAATACAGATATTTGACACAACTCTCTACGACTAACCGTTTTCGAAAGAAACGATCGCTACGGGTGGTCTGACTCACCCCGTATACCCCATTTTTTATAGATTTCAAGTAAATCTAGCAAATTTATTAATATAGATAACAACTAGATAAGTACTTACCAATGGTAGTGATGACCGTCAATGAATACAGGAACGCTCCAGAAAATGTCCAGTCCACGTAATCCTTGCCATTGATGATATTTGTAACAGTTTGGTTTTGATATTTGTGAACCTCTGCCAGGTACAGCGCGCGCAACTCCGTATCGTTAAATGGGTTGTTTTTAACGGTCAGCTGCCACAATTTTATAATGAAATCTTTCTGAAAGGTTTTGGCTGTTTTTCCTCTCATTTCAGAATCATATTCTTCGATACGAATAAACATGAAAGCACCAGCTATAGTGTAGCCAACCACAAGACCAATGATGCCAACATTACTGAACATAAACGCTATGAAGTTACGGATAAAGTCTTTTATTTTTTTACCGAGTGGCTTCTTTTTTCTTTTTTCAAGTGGTTTATTCCGATAACTTCGACGTATCGACCGTTGACGTTCCATTTTTTTAGTTTTTTTTTTTATAAAATACACAGTACCTATTTTTATTGTTTTATGTGTCGTTGACTATTTTTATTTTTTGTTTTTCCATAATATTTCACACACTCGATAGTAAAAAAAGGACTTGAAGTTATTTAAAATAGAAACGATAACACGCTGCCTAAAACCGAATTCTAGAATTAATAACAAAATTGATTTACGAGTAATAGTCTTTCTTTTTAAGTCTACATTAAAATTTCTTATTTTTAGAAACTTCGTTTAATTAGGTTCCCAAAACAAAATAATTCAAAACCGAGTTCTCCAAATTAAAAAATGCACGCACAATTCCTTAAATCACATCTAAGAATTGAACTCAGTTAATGATATCAAACTGATATTTCTCTTTAAACGCTTATTAATTCTATTGTCGGGCGTCTATAACTCACATAATCTTAATTATTTCTATACAAAGTCAGTTTAGATAGTCCGAAATAAATACACAAAAAATTAAAATAACAAGAATACGTAAGTTACGTAAAATTCTCGGAATGTTAATATTTAAATCCAACAAAGCGTACAAATTTATTTTGCTTCATTAAAACGAATTTTATATATAAGTTGATTTCTGCGAAACGCGCAAAAACAAAATCGCATTGAAAATTAATCTGGATTGCCTAAATTCATTTGGCAAGATTTTGACGTTACAGCACAAATTATAATATCTTATTATCACAAGCCATTGTTCTATAATCCTAGTGAGTTATCACAGTGCCTGCGGGACATTCCATCGCTTTCTGGAGCCACTTTGATAATAACTTACGTCGTCCTTATTACATTACATATTATTATGTATTCCACTATCATGTGTCAAATATAATTTATCTTTCACATGTTCATTTCGCATTCAAAGTATAAATAATGTTTCAAAATCTAATTCTCTAAAAGCAATTTTATTCACATAATTATGTATTCCATTATTCTGCGTCATTTTACGTTTAAAATGAATTTGTTGTTACAAAATAGTATTTTCTAGACACTGTCAATTTTATTTATTGTAATATCACACACTTTACTCATTAATTCTTATGTGACGTATATTTGAGATACCATTATTTTCTAAACACTAATTATGTATACGACTCCTTTATGATACACTTGTTATAAAAATTGTCATTTTTATCGTGTTGTTAAATGTAATTTTATTCTCGTTTTATTAGATCTTCAAAAATTAAATAATTTATTTCAAAATTATTTGACCATTTACAAAGACCTTAGCTATTTAACATTTTTTGTAGTGATCTTTAATAAATTATTAAACAGCAATAATCAAATGATTGTAAACATTCGTCAGCGAAAGTAACCACGACAACTTGGACTAAAGACTAGCACTCTAACCACTGAGAAATAATATTCATTTTGATACAATACACTCGAATATCGATAATAATCTGCAATCTCCCTCGAGACAATCTTTTATACTAAAGACTAAATGATTCACTGTCTTATTTATGCAACAAAAAAATCACCTTATTTCGTAATTATTAAGTATTCAATACACAATGCACAAATTTATACCAAGCAAAACTACGACAACAATATTTACGGCCCTTTTTGATATTTAAAAGGAAATAAATAATCGTTGTATCTCTTTAAGTAATCTTTTTAAATTCCTATATAATTCTGTAATCATCTTTGCTTCCTAATAAATTCACAGTCATTTTAATGGGTCTTACATTACGTTATTAAATACGATTATGTATTCTAGAACATTGTTAAAATGCAACTAAATGTTTTATTTTATTTTATTTAATCCGTTTTGTACTCTATTTGCTGCTGCAAACATTGTATTAGTCTGGCGCATTCTCGGAGTGTTTTAGTTAATTAAATAAAGAAACGATTTTCTTCTTTTAATGATATTATTTGAATTATCGTACGCAGTTTCAAGTACGCGTATTGCCCGTCTCCAATTTGAATTTATCTGAAAAAAAAACAAAAAATAATTAATAGTAATCAACAAATTATTTTTAAGAATATTACAGTCATATACCTAGTTTTTGTATTTTTGATAAAAAAAAGGAATGACAGTCAAAGCACGAAGTTTTCTAATAATATAAAAAGTAAGTTCAAAACCTAAAACCCGACTACTGACAAATCACGCTATAAAATTTATGAAACATTAAAATATTCTCATCTGAGGACAGCCGTGGTCATATGGCGCCCTGCAGATGCATAGCGGGGAGGGGGCAAATTTTCAACTCTGCCTACCATTATTAGCTGCTACTTACACATATTTTGAAAACTGTTCATAGAAGCGAAATCGATCAACACGACTTTCTGGAGAAA